>CM059565.1:38162407-38821547 GCA_030386875.1 Morinoia aosen | reverse complement strand
GGAAGATTGTTCAGCAATGGAGATACCAGGTAAATGAGATTCGTCAGTACTCATTCAGTATGTTCTGTAATTAAGGATTATTATTGAGACACAAGATGACCAGTTATTTTGGCTTTAAATTCTCTCGGTCTTTCAGGGACTTTAATACTCAGGGGAAGTTTGTTCCACAGTAAGGCGCCTGATATGGACAGAGCCTTCTGCCCTAAGTGAGATGAACGATAGTTGACTAAGACATTATTGTTTCTGTTCGGTTTTTGAATGGTTACAGTGGGTGGATGGAAACGCACTATCTCAGCATTGCTCTGAGGAAGATATAACGAGGAGAATACGTATTGGGCCTTCTGCATGAGGAGCCTTTCTTGGATAGGGATCCAGCCGAGTTTATTGAGGAGAGGGGTTACGTGATCACTTCTTTTGAAATTACCGTTGCATACCACCTTGGCTGCAAAATTCATGCATTTTTGTAAGTCCCTTTTAAGGTATTGAGGTAAGTCTCCCCATACTAGGCTGCAGTAGTCAATGCGCGATAACACAAGGGATTGAATGGCTAATAATCTGGATTTTTCGTCTAGCATACTTTTTATACGATGAAAAAACGTTAAAGTTCCGTAGATTTTGTTGCAAGTAGTCTCAACGTGAGATTTGAAGGACATATTTCTATCTATATATAAACGTATAATAACGTTTGTACACTAAAATACAACAATACATTTGGCTATGAAACACGGCTAAATTATCGTTTAAACTATCAGCATAAGAGTGGGATGGATATATATGGACTGGTTGAAAATTATTGCTAGGCAACTGGCTACTGGATATATATGGGTTAGTTGGTCTGAACTTGGTCAGGGCACTAATGAATCACTCAGTTCGAAGCAGGTGGAGTTCAGCGTTGGTGCGGAGCGGTACATTGCGACAGCAGTGCTGGTTGAGGCAAATCGCTAGTGGCCACTCACAGCTCAGCTCTGTGAAAACTCCACGCCCGCAACCAAGGAAGACTTTGTCCAACGCAGCAACCTGGTTGAGCAGCCTTAATGAACTACAATCGTGTTCTTGCATAGACCGAGACGGTGGCTCTTGTTATCTGCAGCATTTACTGATTTATCTGAGATAGCAAAAAATATTTCCTCAACCAATCTGAAAAAGTAATAATTTTTTTATATGATATGAACAACGTAGATAAGCTTACAATTTGAATAGATTTGTCTATACTCTTTCTACAAAGCATAATTCCTGCTTTTGAATTATTTAAACTTGAAAATAACTACGTTAAATAAATTAACATTAAATTGAGACTATACTGCGGACGTGAAGACCAAACATATTTTCTACGGGATGATGAATTCTCTAAATTTGTCTTAAAAGAAGGAAATACTATATTCTATTTCAATCTAATCTGCGCTTAATTTGATTTTGGACATATTTGAACTAGGTATATTATACGCTTCAATTCAAATGAAATAATCTATGAATGCGCTAAAAATCCAATGATATTCCTGATTTCAAAATTCATGACAAATCTTTCTATGAGCTATTTATGAAATAAAGGGAATAGGGGAGATAGTTGCTATGTAAACCAGTAAATAATTCGTGAATAATTGCCATTCGTTTGTAACATATGTAGTTTGTGCGGCTGTGATGTCCACTGATTTATTTTTTCAAGATCAGACGATTAAGTCGGCAAAAAGAATTTCTTTCAGAGCTAACACGTTTCTCAGCAACATTTTTCAGCGTTGGCTGTTGTGCGGTAAAGAGTACTGAAGTTACGTAACTGAGTGATTACATTTTGCGATAATGTAGCAGCATTGTTCGTATGAATTCGAAATCGGAGCTGGCTTCTTCACGTCAGCAGCAATGCAATTTGCTGTGATTAGGCGCCTAAAAACGTTTTTGCCATTTATTCTTCCGAAAGTGCGAAATTTCATTAATTAGGACGAAGTTAAAGCTTCATAACAATACTGTTTGATATTGTGGGCTGCTGGACTTGTCCGCTGATGACAAAACGGTCTGCGTTGACTGCAAGTGAGACGGTTCATCTGATCGCCTTGGCTCATGACTTTGAGTGTTGATGTTGTCATGTGCTAGTGTGTTAGATTGCTTTGCTTGCCGTAGATACCTCAGTTATTCTGTACTATGAGGAGAAATGTAGTATGATTTTTCTAGCTGCAAGAGATAATTACTCTAAAATATGCAATAACGTTCATGTTTCTGATAAGCTTCCAATTTAAAAAAAAGTAAGACCTATTGCTTACACAGACTTGACCATGGTATAAAATGAAACTCTGGTTGTACTATGGGCACCAGAGTTTCGTTAGGATAATAACTATTCCGTCTGGTACAGCTGTCACAAAAGTACTTCGTCTGAAGAGTTCATGTATTATAGCTCCATCATTTTGATGTGAAGAATAGTGTTTTTCATGTTAGGTAGCTTCGGCAGAAGTTCATGTTTTATTTTGTTTGATCAGGTGTAGAATGTGCACTGTGTTATTAGAAATCGTAGGTAACATATTTGACGTTAATCATACTCTCAGAACTCAAAACGGGTGTGGGAGTTCTAGTAGCATGTAGAATGTTCGGTAGAGGCCAGATTATAAGGAACGGAAACAACACCGATATAAATCCGTGTATAAATTAGAAACGAATGAATCGCAATGAAATTTTCACCAAATAAAGATTTGGTCATAGTGAATAAATCATATAGAAGGTTACAAAATTTTGCAGAATCGTTTTCCAAGATAATTAAGACAAGGTGAACGGGAATGGGGAGGTCAGACCTGGCCTAAAGTTAAGGAACGATGTTATGAACTTTGTTGAAAATTTGCTCAAATTATTTTAGTACACTCAAAAGAGCATTTTGGAATTAAAGGCGGCATTCATACATCCCTGGAACTAGTTTAAAGCAATAAAGCGACTTCAACACGTGATACCCTCACTCTTGCAGAAAAAGAATTCATTATTGCCAGCCAGCAAGAAAGCCAGTAAATTTCAGAAATTACTGTTATTCCCCGTTGGTCTAAAAGTGTGATTCATTGTGTAACAAGTAGGTATAACAAATAAAACGTTAGACGTAACATCAAGAAATGGCAGACCCTCAAAAAACATCTGGTAGGGAATATCGCATAACTGTTAGAACGTCTGAAACCGTTTTGAAAATGCAATATCAATTTCCCGGGAATGTAGTGTAGAAACAGGGAATAACATCTCAAGGAAAGCAATTTCTCGCCGGTTACAAAACGCAGGATTGCATGCCCGGGTTCCAGCTTCGATCGAAGCCTCTTGTTCTGCAGCGAAACCAGGAGCCACATCTGGAGTTTGCGAGAGAACCTGATGTTTGGACTGACGCATAATGGGATGCAATTCTTTTCAGTGACGGATCAATGTTTAACTTGTTAGGTTCTGACAGCAACATTCACGTTCACCAAAAAAATAGGTGAAAGACTGTCTCCTCTAAGTGTCAAACATGTCCGTCAAGCTATACTGCTACCTTTTCTGCTGCCATTCAGCTTACACACTCTAATAAGCTACGCAATTTGGGGATTTCTAACAAAATTGAACCTTGTAATCCTGATGCAGTAGTTTTTAATTATAGCTCAAAAGCATTACCGTCTCGGTTGAAATTTTTGCTAGCGTTTGGGCTGGATTTTAATCTACCAGTTACCAGTCTTTTACAAGCGGTATATAAACGATACTTTCGTTTTGTTCAGGGACCAACACCATTGTTCATTATTTTTAGATTACTTGAATACTAAACACCCGAATATCAAATTTACCATAGACACAAAGAGATAATTGCCTCCCGTTTTTAGATGTCAATGTTCGTAGAATGGGTCATAGTTTTGAATGTGCAGTCTATCGCAAACCAACATTTACTGGTTTAGGATTGAGTTTTTTTAGCTTTTGCTCTTTTCAATTCAAAATAAATGGTATCAAAACATTACTGTATGGGGTTTATAGTATTTGCAGCACATTTGGTTTCCTTCACGAGGAATTTATGTTCTTAAAGAACTACTTTGTTAAGAATGGGTTCCCTGTTCGCCTAGTAGACGACTCAATTAGAAAATTGCTCTCCTCTATTCGCACGAATGTTCCATCGGTTGCCTCTGTTGATAGAAAACAATGTTATGGTGGGTTCACATTGACACTCTTTTCAACACTCTGAGTGTCACTTCGACGGGCACATGCACTGTTGCCGGGCTAGCAGGCGGGCAAAGTGAGGTTCACTTGGACATCCTCCCTAGCCATTCTTTGCCGCCGCCTGCCCGTCAATCACTCCATCTACAGATGAGCCGTAGCCTGCAGCATGTCATCAGTAGGGATGTGACATTGAACATATTGCATATATATGCTTTTGAGTATATTTTAGATAGCATAAAATATGCCCGCAGGTATATATGCAGTGTGAGCATATCGCATATTTTCCTCGGAACAGCATAAAATATGACGAACATGCATGATTAACTGTAAGTGACAGTAAACTGTAACCTAGTAAAACCTTCCCATTACTTTTAAATTGTATTCTTTTTTTTCACCCAGTTTTATTTAATTCTTTTTGAATAACTGGATCAATTTTGTAAATTGAAATTTTTCGTAAATCAATAATAATTGTAAGTTGCTACAGCTACTTCAAAAGTTCACTTTAATTTTGCGGGAATTAGCTCAATTTTTTTTTAGATATAGTTCTTTATGAAGTTTATTTGAGATTAGTGCGGCTAAAAGTGATCTACAATCATGCCGAAGGTGAACAAGGAGCATCATATTTAGAATACTTCATGGAATTTGAAGATTTTCAAGCCCAGGAAGAATTTCTCTATCGCATTTATTGCGAGAAACAGGTGATATATAAAACTTTTTTACTCTCAGAACACGTATAGAAGTTTTGCGTGGTACAAGGTTTTAGTTTCTAAATATTATCACGCAGAACTTTGTTGGGCTTAGTGCACACTTTATCAAATTATTGTTATCGAAGGATATGAATAATTATTATTGCTCTTGCATAACAACACAGGGACTTCTTACTTCGAGAGCAATAAAATTAATGGATATCGTAGAGGAAACATTGAAGAGCAGATATGAAACAAGGTATTATGAAGAGTCAAATTGTATTTTGGTGATAAACAAAGGCTTTGAAAAGATAAAAACAATCAACTCAATTTTGACTCGTGAGATCTCTGACGCAATGGATGAATCCATAAAGGAATATTCGAACTAGCTTGCTTCACTTTTGCTCCACTTGTTTCTTGCGATGTTGAGTGGAAGTTTTCGCATTATAAAACTTTGCTGGCAGATAATCGTATAAGATTTGTTTTTAAAAATCTCAACTACCACGCAATTATCAAGTGCAACCCTCGAATTTGATGCTAAAATATATTCCTCGTATAAAAGAAGGATTAAGAAATGTTCCTTGCATTCATGAAAAAGTTCATGTTTATGTTTAGTTTAGTTTAGTTTAGTTTAGAGTTCATTCATGTTTAGTTCAGAACCAGCCTTGGATTAGATTACTTTTTTTTCGTTCGTTATCATCGTCCTTGACTCGTTCAGATTAGAATTATTTCTGTTTCAAAATATTTATGTTCAGATAAGTTATAAAAATTAGTTGAGAATTGTATACACTTAATTATTAATAGAAAATTATGAAAGAAATTATTTTTTCCGTGTATGAAGAAGTACACTGTATCCTGTATCATCGTTTCTGTACAATTTTCCTCACAAAAAATATAAATTTGGAGCTATTCAAGTGAAGCATTTATATGGATGTATATTTCTGCTTAGCATGTAATATGCGCTTCCACAATTATGCATAGAGTGTAACATATATGCATCGAGTGTTTCTACATATGGTTTTACTAGCATAATTCTTGCCGAAGCCTTCATATTTTATGCTGCATATGCGCAACAAAAATCAGCAAAAACAAGAACATTGAAGAACGTGCAATCAATGACATACGAAATAAATTATTAGCGCTATTCTACTAAGCATCAGCCGCTCCTGGCGAGAAGTACTAGTGCGCGGAGCGCAGTACCTCCCAACGTAACGTCTGGATTGCAACTGAGCAGTGCGAGCAACACACTCTGGCCCATGGTAGACGAAAGAGGAGGTAGCGGCAAACCAGTCTTTTATCGAATCGTGCTGCGTGCGAGTGACGTCAAGGCATCGCACCATTAGCAGCGCCGCTTACATAAAGGTACATTGCATATGGCAACACTGCTAACCCGAAATCTGGCATTACTGTAAGCGAAGCGTTACTGGTACGACAATCTGGCATGCCGTTGAAACGAAGTGTGATGGCGTTAAGTGAAGTGAAATGTTGCGGCCTCACGTGAAATTTAATAAGTGTTCCTTAATTTAATGTCGGAGTTATTCTAAAAATTTACCTGAGATATTTCAATGTCTTGGTTTCAATTCTAAAGAATGGATTTTGCCGAGTTGAAATGTTCAGGTTAATTAATAACTTATTTATGTTAGCAGCTGCATTTCAAAAAGACCGACTACCGAAAAATCCTATCAGCATTTAATTAAGACGCCCATTTCAATGAAAAGTGGTGTTGTGCTGTTGTTATATGATCACTGGAGTTTGGAACTGGAAGGTAAGAAATTAAACTTTTAATATTATTTTAATATAATTTAAAAATGATGGCTCATACCTAATTTTTTCAGTGAATGAAGTTGCAACTCTTTATCAAAGCTTTGAAACCAGATACAATTAGAACATTTCATATTTGATATGCTAGTTCCATGGGAAAATGCTGTTGACTTGCCTGAAATTTAAAATATAAGGTAAACAAAGAATTAGGAATATGATGTGCTAACTACAATTCAATGCCAAAAAATGACATAGGGGGGGCCTACCTACTGCTTATTTTCAATTTTTTTTAATACCTTGGAGCTTTTCATTCCAAAAAGGTGACCTAAATCGGGCAATGTGAAGTTTAATGCAACCACGGAAATTAATAATTATATTCCAAACAATCACTAAAGGAACCCTTTTAAGAACGTTTTACAAGAATGACATTCTGCTCGCTGATGCGTTATTTTTGAATAATTGAACTTTGAAGTTGGCCTTCCCGCGCCATAGGAAGCGAGCGTAATTTAATTAAAAACGGAAGCTAACCCCCTATTACAAACGTAGAGAGGTTGGGTCGTGAGGGGGAGGCACAGTTCTTCTAGTGAAAATTATAAATAAAGCTTCTAGCCCACCCATTAGGGTGACGACCGCAATCTTGTTTACATCGGGTCTAACATGGCGACCACAATGGGCGCCGCCATCTTGGACCCGATGTCAACAAGATTGCGGTCGTCACCCTAATGGGTGGGTTAGAAGCTTTATTTATAACTTTCACTAGAAGAACTGTGCCTACCCCTCACGACCCAACCTCTTTACGTTTGTAATAGCTTCCGTTATTAATTAAATTCCGTTTCATGCGCTCGCTTCCTTTGGCGCAAAGGCCAACTTCAAAGTTCAATTATTCGAAAATAACGCATCAGCGAGCAGAATGTCATTCGTGTAAAACGTTCTTAAATGGGTTCCTTTAGTGATTCCTAAGATCGGAATTCTTATTTTCCGTGGTTGCATTAAACTTCACACTGACCCCTAAATCTTGTGGTAGGGTACTTTCAGCTTCATTTGTATGTAAATTAATCTGGAAGTAGGATGTGATGTCAAATTTTACCAGGTTTACAATAAGAAAAAACTTCACTGGTATTGTTCAAAATTAGGGTAAATTATCAGAACAACACACTAATCGATTTTCAAAATTTTTTTGATTGGATCATGGTAATCACTTCAGCATAAACAACTTTTCTTCCATGCCATTTCTGTTGCAAAGGGGTATTTACTTAACATTACCTAAAAAATTATAGTCAATATGTTTTTTAGGTGCCTCATGGAAATTGATAATTCCATTCCAAGCAATCACTAAAGGAACATATTTAAAAACGTTTAATTGAATGTCATTCTGCTCGCTGATGCGTTTTTTAAGAGTTATTCAACTTTGAAGTTATAGGAGCGTCGCTCATGAACTGTCTGTCTCGCGCCATAGGAGCGTGCGTTCCAACAACGCAACAAGCGCGGCAGGCAGGAGAAAATTTGTTTTCGCAATATATTGCATAATTTATTATTTGCTAACCCCGCGGAGCCTGAGCCTACTTCTAGGATGTTTTCGTTAAAAACAAAAGAAACGTTGGTAAATGTGTAGCGTTGGTCAGTAGCGTTGAATTTGAAAAAAATGTGAGAGCTTGTAACAAATGTTCCTAGGATTCTAAAAATGTCTTTGGTTTTGTTCTAGCATCAAAACTCGTGGACTAGTCCCATTTTGAATGTTGAAAGCTAGAAGTGTTGGGTATCAGCAAAAAACGAAATTTTTTGTTGAAGTGGCATATAATGAACAATTTATGTATTTGAATAGTTTTATTTTTATTTCGATAATTTCCATACATAGCTTCATGTTCACAGTGTGAATTGTGATTTCCAAACCAAAAAAAAATTTCGGTCGATGTGAAGTTTCATGCAATCACGGAAAATAATAATGATATTCCAAACAATCACTAGAGGAACCCATTTAAGAACGTTTTTCAGGAACGACATTCTGCTCTCTGATGCGTTATTTTCGAATTATTGAACTTTGAAGTTAGCCGTCGCGCAACCAAGGAAGCGAGCGTAATTTAATTTAAAACGGAAGCTAACCCCCTATTACAAACGTAAAGAGGTTGGGTCGTGAGGGGTAGCCACAGTTCTTTTAGTGAAAAGTATAAATAAAGCTTCTAAACCACCCATTAGGGTGACGACCGCACGACGGCCAACTAACATGGCGACCACCATGGGCGCCGCCATTTTGGACCCGATGTCAACAAGGTTGCGGTCGTCACCCTAATGGGTGGGTTAGAACCTTTATTTATCATTTTCACTAGAAGAACTGTGCCTCCCCCCACGACCCAACCTCTTTACGTTTGTAATAGGGGGTTAGCTTCCGTTTTTAATTAAATTACGCTCGCTTCCTTGGTCGCGCGACGGCCAACTTCAAAGTTCAATAATTCGAAAATAACGCATCAGAGAGCAGAATGTCATTCGTGTAAAACGTTCTGAAATGTGTTCCTTTAGTGATTCCTGGGATCGGCATTATTATTTTCCGTGATTGCATGAAACTTCACATCGACCAAAATTTCTTTCAAAAATATGAAATTTTTTATTTTCAGTCTGATTCATATGAAATTTGACTATGATATGTAACTTTTGAAAAGAAACACAATGTATTCAATCAATTGTTTTGATTTAGGCCTTAGTTTTTGAAAAAATTGACATATTGATTTTAGGTATTGATATTTCACTGGTACTGATATTTCAAAATGGGACTCGTCATTGAGTTTTGATGCTAGAAAAAACACATTTTTAGAATCCTTGGAACATTCCTAACAAACTAACATGGGCTAAGGGTCCTTTCCCAACAAAAACATGGAAAATGACCACCAATCGGACAAAAAAAAAGTTGAACAGCCGGGACGGTCTCCTTAAGAGTACATTTTGGACTGGTTATGTTAGGAATTTAGGTACCTTTTTGGCAATAATGCGTTGTTTGCTGCTTTTAGTATTAAGTATTTCAAGTATTAACAAACTTCAAACTTTTTTTCAACCTGTGTTATTGAGTGTATTATTAACTCAAACTGCTCATTATAGGCCAATTGCTTACATGTTGATGACATTCATTATGTATAAAATAGGTAGTAATTCTTGGATGTTGAAGAAAAAAATAGTAGAAAACTATTATTAGTGAAAAATAGTAGATAACTATTGAAGTTTGGAAATGAAAAATATCATTAAACATCCTGTTCTACATAATTTTCTTTTTATGTATTGGGTAGTATTGTTTTTGGGAATCTATATCCATTAGTACCCCCATAATGATTGCTCATCATGGGTGACTCTTGTTAGTAATGATATTAGAATTAAGGAAATATTGTGCATACATATCCAGTTATTATCCACACTGTAGCACCATTTAATTTCATGCCGAATTTGAGTTCTGCACACTTAATGACTTTATACAGTACTCCATTAAGCTGTGTTTTCACTGCAAATGGTGCACCTGCAGCCATTGTTCAAGACTCATCCATACATATTCTTGGTATCTATATTTTCATAATTCAAATTTGACTCATCCATATTGGTGGATATAAACATTATGAAACGTTTATTTTCTTTTTGCAAGTTGGTTCTTTATAAAAGCTAGTTGATCTTGATTGTAAAAGCTCAGTAAGAAGAGTTGACAACATAATTTCTTCATCAAATTTCAATCTGTAAGTGACTTACTGGGCCTGAATTTTAAGAGCCCATTTTTACTGTAAGTATTGTAAGTTTTTAGGTTTCTAATTGATTCTGATGAACTTTTTCTTCATAGAGAATTTTAACATCTCTAAGTGTAGTATAAAAATATCTAATACATTAATCCATTACAAGGTATGTTATGTTCATAAGCTAAGATTAAATCCATTGAACTTTTGTTATCAAGAGTGTTTTGAGATTCTTCTAGGTTTCATTGGTCTAGTTTTTCTCTTCCAAGGTAATTATTTTTCAAAAATTAATTTCAAATTCTTCATTAGCTTTGTTAGATTGTATTGAGTTCTTTTTAGTATTTCCCCTCAGGGGGACACAACTATTGTATCTATGGGAATTAGTGCTCCCAGGGATACAATGTGAGGGCCCGAGCTAAAAGTTAGGTAGGCTTTCTTTTTGTTGAAATAACACTTTTTTTGGTTCACTGCTGTCCTGTTTTGTCAGCACTTACTACTTTCTTCTTCAACTTTGATCTTGTTTCATGAACTTCTTTCTCATCTTACTGTTTCTGTGCCCTTTCTGCATAGATTCCACGTAACCTTAACTCCATACTAAATGGTGCCTTCTTCCTTCCTCTCTTTGGATCTCATTTGTTGAGGATAGGGAGGCTTAAACTGACTAATAATCTAATCTAATCTAATCTTTTTAGTATTTTTGAAATCTCTTTAAAATTAAGTGTTGTCATTTAGGGTCAATATTTTTTGTTTTCATATGTTCATTCAAGATTTCATTACAGAGAGACTTAATTTTTACATAAAGTGTTGCTACGTACTGTTTCATATGAATTGTTTTATTTTTCAGGACATGGAATTGACATGCCATCCAATCAAGCTGCTGATCACTCACTGCTCTTCTCTGCCTCTTCTCTCATTCGAGCTCCTCTTGCTTCCAATTGCGAGACAGCTCCTGACGAGCAATTAAGAGAGACCTTGGGCTTCTTAGCAGAGGTGAGATGAGTCTGGTAACCCGCTAAGGAATACATACATGTCAGTATAAAATTTAAGATGTCCAGATTATAGACAGATTTTCTTGACTCAATCATTAGGAGTCTTATTAAATAGATTTTTTCATTTTTTACTTATTCTTTAAAAGTTTTCAAAAGTGTAAGTTAGGATTATTATTTAACATCTCTCAAAAATCTAAACATATTAGACAACATAAATGTTAGAGAGGAATTGTGGGAAATAAGAGTGCATAAACTTAAGTTTTGTTTTAGGCCATGTATTTCATACTTCTCTGCCTATTACTATCAATCATTTGTTTTCTTTTTTCCCCTCATATCTTATTTCCCCCATGATATCCCACATTTCATTCTTTTATTTTCTCACTAAATGGTGCCTTTCTCCTGCCTCTCCTCTAAACTGGATTTTTTTAGCGGTTAAGGAGGCTTGAACTAACATATTATCTAATCTTACCTCTTTGTCTCTTTTCTTCTCTTTCTCCATTGAGACTCCTTACAGTTTTACATTTAATATTATGCTATAGTTCATCATCTCCATTTCCCCTCAGGGGGATACAACTTTTGTATCTATGCAAATTAGCACTCCCAGGGGGACAATGTGAGGGCACAAGCTGAGAGTTAGGTAGGCCTTTTTTGTTGAAATAAAAAGCTTTTGTCATCTTAAGAGCCATCTTTTCTTGGTTAACTGCAGTTCTGTTTTTCAACAACTACTACTTTCTTCAACTTTGACCTTGTTTTATGAACTTCTTTCTTATGTTACTGTTTCAATGCCTTTTCTGCATAGATTCTGCTTTCCCTTAGCTCCATACTAAATGGTGCCTTCCTCCTTCCTCTCTTTGGATCACCTTTGTTGCAGATAGGGAGGCTTTAACTAGCTAAGAATGTCATCTCCATTTCTTCATATACTTTTTCAATGGTGCTTCCCGTTGAGCGTAATTCTTCACAACTGTCCCCTTTTCTAATTGCTCTTGCCTGCATCTCAATTTATCATATTAGCTCCATTTTCACTAACAGATTTAAAAGGCTTGCTTATGAAGCGAAAGACTTCATGAAAAAAATTTTCAACTTGAGCTCACATTTTTTCTTGCCTTTCAGGAAAGAAAGTGAAATGATTCCACTTATCATTGAGGTGTCTGAAGAGGAACAAAAGGCTGCTGTGGTGTTCAACGGAGCCACCGAGATCGAAGGAAGTTTTCCTTTTGTGGAAGTGGAAGAGATTTGAAGCCCCCAAACAAGATTTGAAGGACCAAACAAGAATTGCATCTGAGGCATACTGCAGCATGCAAAGTGCCTCAGTCAAGTCAGAGCAAGTTACCCAAACAGCTCCGTTGTCAGCATGAAGGGATGTCTGCAGTAGGGGGTTACAGTCCTGGAAAGTATCATGTATCATTATGTTTAACAATGTTGGGCTGATCACTGATCCTGTGTAACACCCTACATCAGGAAACATTGCTTGCTTGGATAAGGTGTTATTGATTCGGACTCTTATTTTGCATTCTTTGATGAAAGACATTATGGTTTGAGGTAGGTTACCTGCAAATCCTAAAATCTGTAGCTTTTGCAATAGCCCATAATGCCAGCCAGTGTCAAAAGCCTGTTTTATATCAATAAATACTGCAACATAAAAATCTTGCAGGATTATTGCTTTCCGAATGGAGTTTCCAATACGTGCGAGTCCATCCAGAGTGCAACGGTCTGCTCTGAAACTGCTCTTCCCTCAACTGACGGCTTTAGCCTCTACTACTTGTTTTTCCGGAAAATCGCTCTTGCTTGCTTAAATGCGATCCATTTATCAATGTTCTCAAGGGGATTTTTGTAATGGTTGTAGGCCTTATCGTATTTCCTATGGGCTATCTTGCACTCATCAGTCCACCAGCTGCTTGTCCTTTATTGTTGTGTAAATTAGCGCTCCCAGGGGGACTATGTGAAGGTCTGAGCTAAAGGTTAGGTAGGCTTTCTTTTGTTGAAATAGAATAGGTTTTTGTTTTGTTACGGTTCACTGCTGTCTTGTTTTTCAGCACCTACTACTTTCTTCTTCAACTTTTTCTTGTTTCATGAACTTCTTTCTTAGCTTCCTGTTTCTGTGCACCTTGTGCATAGATTCCGCGTTCCCTCAACTCCATACTAAATGGTGCCTTCCTCCTACCTCTCTTAGAACATCTTTGTCGTGCAATTAAGGGAGGCTAAAACTTGCTTATATAATAATAATAATAATTTTTGTTTTGTAAAGCTTTGACTAGCCTTGATGTTGCCAATATTGCTTTGGTTATGGATTGAAAAGCATCAGATATTGTCTATTTTGAGCAGTTTGGGAACACTAGAGCAGTTTCAAATATTGCCAATATGCATTGCGCAAGTGCCATCTTGGTAGTTGGGCCTTGGGAATTGATAAAGCTGAATCAATAATCAGTGGAAAGTGATCTCTTGTCAATGTGTCACTACAAGTGCTCCATGTAAACTTGGAGTGCAGATCCTCAGTGACTATTGTTAGATCTATGTGTGTATATGTACCTCTGGAGAACAAGAAAGTTGGGGCTGAATTATTCAGTAATATTAGGTTGTTTTCAGTCATCCAATTCTCTATTATTTTACCCTGTGTGTCACTGAAGTCAGGGCCCCAGCTATAGCTGTGAGCATTTGAGTCCATCATAATAATGCTAGATCCTGTAATCTGATAACTGATGTCTTGTAACTTCTGCAATAAACCATAACTTTCCAAACGGGGTGGCAAATACATATTTATTATATTGATAGGCTTTTTGTTGATAAATATTTTGCAGAGCACAAGCTCTAATGGAGTAATCAATTGTGTTGTTGTGTTTGGTATGCTGGAGTGAATGAAAATAATCACCCCACCTCCTCTACCTTCCCTTCTTTCATATCGGAAAGGGCTGAAGTAATTCTTCAATTATATGTTATGGCGCTGTTGTAAAAATGATTCTTGAATACATGTAATTCCTGACTGATGTTGATCAATAAGCAAGTGAAGGTAAGGTAGTTTTGCGAAGTATCCTTTTAGATTCCATTGTAGGATTGTTAAGTTCATGCTTGACTGATAAGAGAGGTAACATTTAATTTTGTGAGTAACTCGGAAATTAGTTTACCAGCTTCTAATATATTTTCTATTTCTTTTAGGCTGTCTATTTTTCAGTTATAGTGTATGCCAGTAAGATTTTGATAATAGCAGGGAGAAGTTGGATGATTAGATTTTTAAATCAGCCCACCATTTGTTTCTCCTGGGAGGTTTTCGGCATATGTGGTGTTGCATTTGAGTTGTCTACATCTCTTAATCGAGATTGTCTTTCTAGCATGTTCCTGTGATCCGGAGGATAACCAGAGGCTACATCAGTCTCAGGCAATGTATTTGAGCCCAGGGAAGCATGTTGGCTTCTTCTAGTGGTTTGTATTGGTGTAGATTGATTCCTGCAGCTTTGGCTGGTTATCATCTGCTTATGTTTTTTGTTAGCAAAAAAGCAGAACCACCTCTTCTGCGAGGTGGTTCTGTTGTCAAGTGGGTGTGTACTATAAGATCGGGTTACAGCTGCATATGTATTCCGAGAGAAATTTTGCTTTTGTGGCCGAGTCAGAGCCGGGAATATGTGCTGTGATTCGAGGGCAATATATTCTTCAGTGTTTATCTCTAGTTGTTTTTTTGTTGTTGAGAGTAGATGGCACGTGATTAATTAAAAGAAATATTTTTGCTGGCCTTGATTTTGCAAATTTCGTGTTCTTCGACATATGTTGGACTGTTTTTGGAGTTAGCAGAATGATTCCCTTTGCAGTTAGGGCAATGGTAGTTGTCTGATTTGCAGCTTGCTTAGTCATGTTCTGCTGATGAACAGTTTCTGCAAATTTTTTTTGTTCCGGTAGATGGAAGCGGTATGCCCCACCTCCAACATTTTGTGCAATGGATTGGGTTTGGATAGAAAGGATGGACTTAGCAATTAAAATATCCTGCCTTAATCTCCTTAGGGCATTCTGTTCCTAGAAAAGTTAAAACGAACATGTGAGAGTCGGCTAGCTTTGGGTCCATATACATTTTCCTGATACCTACTATTCCTGTAGGGGCATGATGCAGCAGCTGTTCATCCAGAGACTCACCAAGAAATTCAGGTGCACAAATCTTGTCACATACAGTAGAGGCTCCCCAGGCTATTTGAGTATTAATAGAGATTTTATCCAAGGATTTGGCTGCGAGTAATGTTTTTGTTTATTCAAAGGTTTTTACTTCTATTATTAAGCTTCCTGTTTTTTTTTTGTATTCCACTTGTTCCACTGGGCCACAAATTTGATTGATTAGGCTCTGCACTCTGAATGGACTCAGTTTTGTTAGTTTGATCTGTTCATCTGTTGCAGAGATTATGACATGCCTGGAAGAATCAGGTATTTTATCTATGTTTTCGGGCAGGTTCAAATCAATTTTAGCAGATCTGGGTTCTGTGAAAGTTGCTTGATTGTTTGTAAGTTGCTCTTGGTTGTTTGGAATGGTATCTATAGTTGTATTTAGAGACCTATCCCTAGATATCACTGCAGATGGATTGCTCTCAAAGGACAAGTCAGTTGTACAAAACTCCAAGTTGTTGCTTAAGTTCCTTTTCTTCTTCCCATGAGCTACTTTTTCTGCAGGTTCAAGGCTTTGGTCCAATGTTCGTTTTTGTGGATTAGTGGGCTTTTCAGTTTCATTTGTAGCTGCTAATAATGCATTGTTGTCAAGACTTGTGTGCATTTATATTTCTGATAGAGATGGTTGAGTTAGGGCAGTACTTCCCCTCAGGGGGATACAAGTATTGTATCTATGGGAATTAGCTCTCCCAGGGGGACTATGTGAGGGCCTGAGCTAAAGGTTAGGTAGGCTTCCTTTTTGTTGAACTAGAATAGGTTTTTGTTTTGTTACGGACCATCTTTTTTCGGTTCACTGTTGTCCTGTTTTTCAGCACCTACTACTTTCTTCTTCAACTTTCTCTTGTTTCATGAACTTCTTTCTTAGCTTCCTGTTTCTGTGCACCTTGTGTATAGATTCCGCGTTCCCTCAACTCCATACTAAAGGGTGCCTTCCTCCTTCCTCTCTTAGAACATCTTTGTCGTGCAATTAAGGGAGGCTAAAACTTTCTTATATAATAATAATAATAATAACCCCCTACACTGCAACTTTTTTGGAAAGGTTGTTTATAACTAACTTATGGAAACCTCTGCAAAACTATGATATATATTGTTTCATGCAGTATTGCAGAGTTAAAGGAATTGGTACTCAAATTGTGATTTTGATATCTTTATAATCCATTAAGCTAAATTAATTCATTTGTGAATTTTAAGTGTTCAGGTTATTTTTATTTTATAGTTCTTTACTTACTGGCACGGAGAGTGTCCTGATGTTTGAATATAGCGCTAATGCATTGGGAGTCCTGCAGCTTATTATTAATTAGTCACTTGTCGTATGTGATTACCCAAGTCCTTTCCTAGATTTAAGTAATTAGTTTTATGTTGTTTCTTTTGTGTAGATTTTGGAATTTATAACTGCAAAATGTCGAAGCGCGCATAGAGCGGTGGTATACCAAATGTTGTTTTGAGAGGAAAATAGTTTATTTCATTCATTATCGACAAAAATTTATGTGATATAAATTTAGTGTGTTTTTAGGTGAGGAAAATATTTTTCCATGGACAAATAATTATTGTCTCTTTGATTTTGCTCCCCATTCTTGAAGAACTAGTTATGTTAAGTCCCATGGTTAGAGTTACAATTAATTTACAATTTAAAGCGTTGTTTTCTTTTCCTAAAAACTCTCTTTTCTTTTTATTCACTGCTGTTGTGTTTCTCATCACCTATGATTTTCTTCTTCAGCGTTAATTTTTTCTTAATCTTGTTCCTCAATTTAATATTTCTATGTACAGGGTATCTTCCCTTCAGGGGGATGCAACTATTGTATCCATGGGAATGAGTGCTCCCAGGGGGATTATGTGAAGGCCCGAGCTGAAGGTTGGGTAGGCTTTCTTTTTGTTGAAATAGAAAAGATTTTTGGTTTGTTATGGACCACCTTTTTTCAGTTCAGTGGTGTCCTATTTTTCACCATCTACGACTTTCTTCTTCAACTTCGTCTTGTTTCATGAACTTCTTTCATAGCTTACTATTTCTATGCATCTTGTGCATAGATTCCGCATTTTCTGAAATCCATACCAAATGGTGCCTTCCTCCTTTCTTTCTTCGATACACCCTTTCCTGTAGCGGTCACGGAGGCTTAAACTTGCGTATAATCTTTTCCAGTGAAGCGAAACCTAAAGCATGTTTTATTTCAAATAAACATACAAGTACAGAATTTTATATTATCCTTACGATCCGGTGCGCAATCGTCAGGCTCATCCGCATGAAACAATAATAAAACGTCTTATTTGATTGATTGAAGTAAATTTTCTAATTTGTTTGGAAAGGGCTTTCAATTTACGAAGCTGCTGTTAGAATTAAATAGAAAAATTTGCACGTAGCCGGACTGAATCAAATTTTCCAAAAATACAAATCCGGATACGTGGGGGCATACCGGCAGTCGGTCCTGTTGTTGATCGTACGTCTGGAAGGCAGAGTATGCTGCGTGGTAGTACGCACGCTGCCGCCTCTGAGGTCATCTTGCGTGCGAGTGATGTCATCCGGCTTGTTTGTTATGAAGCTTTCTATTGGCCAGTCGAATTTGCGAATGTGCGCGGCTGTACCCGTAGAAGTGACTTTACCTCCTTTAGTATACCGTGCTCTGGCCTGTGCCCGCTGACTTTGACGCTTCTGCTGCCTGCTAGCGCTGTGCCAATGTATACGATCGCTATCCTTTCGTTACGTGCTCTTGACCAGCGCACCATGGATGTGAGCGTCCAATGCGAGTGTCAATGTGAACCCAGCATTACGTTTCACTATTGTACTTTGGTGCTCAGTCGGAAAAACTAAAATCTGGACTATCCCTCCTTTTATCGAAGTTTTTTACGCAGTGAGATTTTAAATTTATTCTTGTCAATTCCTTGTCAGTTGGATCTTTTTCCAAATTAAGGATGAACTTCCTAAAGGCATGCTTAGCTCGGTTGTATACAAGCATAGTTGTGCACGATGTGGTGCATCTGAATACGTTGGATCTACATCCCGTAGCCTGCGTATTCGTGTGGCTGAGCATGCTGGACGAAGTCACCGTACTAATAACCTTTTATCAGCACCTTCTCACTCTGCAATACGCACACATGCAGAAAAATGCAACCTGCCTGTTAGATTATCTAATTTTGAAGTATTAGGCCGAGGAAGTAACCCAATAGAACTCAGAATATTAGAATCTCTTTTCATTTATAGACTAAAGCCAAAGCTCAATGATATGCAGTCTGCCTATCCCCTACAAATAGTTTGTTAGCATATGTTTCTAATTTCATGTCTGTTTTTACCATTGTGATTTTCTGAATGATGACTGATTTGTAATCTTTACTTTTACAGTGTTGAGAATGACCACTGCGAGTTGGTCGAAACGTTCACTTTTATCGATTTTATCATCCAATTTGTACAAAATGAGTCTAAGCGTTGCGTCATAAGTCTTCCTATTTTTAATTAAGATCTCCAAGAATTGGAACTTCGACTTCTTTAACTGCTTGGTTAACTAGTTTAAAGGACTTGAAATTTTCACATAGCAAGTAAGAACTCTTGATATTGCCCTCATCGATTTCAACTTCTGGAGATATTTGAAGAGTTTGGTATACGACACGTAAATTCATTCCAAAGAAGGTGCCATCGGTAGAATTGTTGAGGTTCCACAAGGATTTGTGAAACTCCTGTTGTCATCAGTCGCGTCAGACAATAATTGCACTCGTCTTTGAACGCCTCAATCGTAACAAATGAGCGTCATGTTGAACATCTTTTTAACTGCCTAACCTGATTTTAATGTTTTTCATAGTGATAATTATAAAGGCTGCAATTCTGTTTCTTGTGTCTACAATAAAGATGTTTCTCTAACTTCTAAATTTAAGTACGAATTTTTTTTAAATACGTTTCTGTATTTCAAGTCCTTGTAAGTTGTAACCCTTTACCGATGCATTTTCGGACTCACGGTTTGTAAGTAAAAGGTGTTTATTTCAACGGTCCCAACCTAATGATAAAATTTGTTTTACAAAGTGCGGGTCACCCTGAATATATTTATGCTATTCTTTGAATATTTCAACCATTCTCATTGAATAATTAAATTCCCCATTGAAGTAGAAATCGATTACGGATCTCCTTTTTTAGATGAGCTAGATTCAATAATTGGAAATATCTTTTTTAGAAGAACTGGATTCAATAATGGAAAATAACACAATAAAAAAAAATTTAAAACTTGACTCTCGGGAATAGAAATCTCAGTTCGTACAATTTGTATAATTTCATTGTCTGATTATTCAGGTAATATATGAATTCCATGTAGAGTTGTTCTTTCACTAAATTTATTGCGCGAAGAATTGTATCCTTCATGAATACAGAAAAAGGTGAAACAATAAATTTACCGAGGAATAAGTGCTTCTTAGTGCTCACAGGCTTAGCTAATATTTCAGTTGACATTAATAGGAGCCCAAATGGATAAGTTAAAAAAATTTTTATTGTGGAAACCTTAAAAAATTAAAACAAGAAGACTGCATAAATTTATGATGGGCATGGAAACTCTGTTCGGCCGATTTTACATCCAGTCGTGCTAATGGTAAGGTGAGGAAGGGAGAGGACGCGAAACTCCATGAAGGTTGCATTTATGAAAAAAATTTTCCAAAACAATTGGAATTTAAGATAATTTGCGCAGCCCACCTCTGTCTCACACCCATTTTCACACCTTTTGGATTCTCATAGGAAAATAAGATGGAGTCTGGGCACTGAGGGCGTAGACATGGTAGAAAAGAGGCTTGCGAGGCTGCTGAGATCCTGAGCTAGACGCGTGTCATTTGCGAGTAAAGAGTGTGTCTGTTGAGTGATTAGTTATTGTTCCTTCTAATACCTATTTCATTTCAAGTTTGATGTTATAGTTGTTATTGAAGATCAAAGTATTAAGGCTTGAGTTCTGATATATATTCATGACTTGATTCTGGAGTTATTTTTATTTAATCGAATGATCTTCAGAATCTTCAAAATGGAGAAAGCAGTTAATATTAAAATCATTCTTATCAGAACTTCATAAGGCCTTTTGATGAAATACTTAGAAGGAATCCTTTCATTCTGTAAAACGTTTCGGAGACCATCTCTATCCCCAGCGAGTTAACCGTAATCTTTTTAAAAAAACAGCTAAATTTAAAGAACACATGTTTACATGAAAAAATCTACACATTTGTTCAAACTAAATGGACTTACGCGGTGAATTTATTTTCTGAAAAATATTCTGTCAAATTTACAAATTTCGGGCTAAAAAATATTCAATAGCGAGTAATCATCCAGAGCCAATACAACGTTTTTAGCGTGTTTTCCCGTATTTTGGAGATCTTACTGATAAGATGACAAGAGATCTCGAGATCTTTTTCTAATGCCATTTTCCTGCCATGAAACCTCGTGTCATTTCTGTCAATTCTCTGAAAGTGACTCATTTATCCGCTGCAAAGACATGATTCCTATACGAATGCGGGTATCCATTGTTTACAAGTTTGGCTCTGTACAGTGTACAACTGGCTACGCCAACATGACTTTGACATTCTACATTAGGATTGACCAGCACCGTGGAATAAGCTACTGCAGTTGAAGAATTTTGACCTAACCGCCTCACTCGTCTACTGGCCTTCACAGCGAACGGAGCTGCGATCGTATAGCAGAAGGCGATTTTAAAATTTTATTTACTGACTCAAATCATTTAGTTGCGTATTTTAGAATCCCTATACAGAGCCAGAGAAAACCCGCCCTTATTAGTACAAATTGTTCATTTCCATTGCAAATTTATGTGTAGATTTTTATTCAAACCTGTGGTCTTCAGATTTGACTGAATTTTTCCTTTTTTCAAATTTTTACAGATTGACTTCCTGAGGATGGACCTAGTCTCCGAAACGTATTACAGAATGAATAGATTATTTCTACATATTTTATTATATAAGACTTTGTGAATCTAATCAGTATTATTTCAACATTTACTGCGTTCTTCGTTTTCAAGTTTCTGACTAATTGGAAAATGCACGGTAGTCATCAATTTCTCCAGCATCTCACCGTGATCTCTACAGAATATCAAGCGTGAGTCGCAAAACGAGTATTCTCAAATTGACTAAACCTTAATAGCAAATAGCTCGCCTGGTTCATGAATCTACATATCTATCTACCCTTTCATTCTCTTATTCACCAGTTTGTTTCATTGACATCATCTCGATCTTTCAAGAAATAGAAACGCGCTACCTTTCAACTAGTTGGCGCTACTGTTATATCTTTGACTGTCAAACGATTGCCAGAGTGCGTATAAGCGTCCTAAATGCCAAGCCTAACTCCGGAGTTATGGGGATGAGAATTGTATCCAGGATAGGAACCTAACGTTTACGTCCAAAAATCCTGAAATTCAGTAACTAGACAACGATTTTTCAACGATATTTACATATCTCTGAGCAGCTCGACTGAAATCCTTCGTTCAAAATTATTTTGTATGCAAGGCTGAAATGTACATCAGTAGTATGCCAACGTTACTGCACTTCATCGACTTTGTTACCGTGACTCCATTACCGAGATGTCATAGTGAAAATTTCAGTTGAGTTCATCTCTGACTGAACCTAGGTGTTAGGGGAAGAAATCGAGTTGAGGGCCGAGGAGGGGAATTTTGAGGAACACGTTTGCAACCAACTGTTTGGAAGTACAGGTATATGTACAGTTCTACAGATGCAGTTAATGTATCTGCAGTTCTTCAGATGCATTAACGAGTTCAGCAGATTCATAATTTTTAAGGAATTTGGCTTAAATTGATTTGAGTGCCACTCATGTATTTCTCTAAGTATCATTTAGTAAGTCTTGGGAGTGTGTGTCAGCAATTACCTTCCTTACTTTCTGAAGCTACGAAAACATCTTCGTAAATTTTCGCATAACTTACCGCTGGAGACTTGCTGCAAAGGTACTGAAAGGCATCTGTATCGTTGTCTAGTGCCCTCAAGGAATTTTTTATGAGCCCAAGCTTCATGTGAAGCGGTGGCACGAGAACTTTATCACGGTCGATCAACGGCTCACGAAGGACATATTCATTTCCTGCCTGTATTCTGTTTCTAATTGGTCAACTATTTTCAAGTATTCCTTTCCATCCCTGCTGTCCAACCAGCACACAAAACAGAAGTCCTTAATACCCTATTTCCTCTCCCATTGGTATAGGGATCATTTTTAGATAATTGAAAATACACCATTTATACTCGTGAAGGTATATTTTTCAGGAAGTAACGAAACAGTATCATGTTTTTTAAGGTGGAAAGAAGATTCAACAGTGACTGCTGCATATGTTTCCATACTACTGTAATTTTACTTCCAAACTTGTTTCAGATGAGTCGACGAACGATCGCCATGCTTCAATGTTGTATTCCACCTTTAGGTTTGACATTAGAACTTTTAGGTCCGAACAAAAGCAAATCGTGTCACTCATGGCAAGGAACTCCAGAAGTTCCTTGTGTCCGTGGTGATAATACGACGTACTTGTGCACAGTGTAAACAAATTCATTCCTTTAAGACGTAAACCGAGCCGAGCAATTCAGGACCAGGTCACTTACCAAAGTCAGACAGATCAGCGCTGTTCATCAAATGAGTACCTTCGCCGGATATGTGTTCAGGGTCGGACACGTTGTTGGAAAATGAAAGTGAACTTTCTTCTCTCGTTTCTTCAACTGTATATTCCGTTGGTGTTATTAGTATTGGACAATGTTTAGAATAATGCGGAAATGTTTTCGAAACTGAGGGAACGTCTGGATAATTTAGAGATGAACAAGTTTTGTAAGAAATGCGAGTACCATTTGCCAAACAAAAATGACAGTTTGTTGTGTGGTTACATGACTCACGCCATATCATAAGAACTCTTAATGCCATATGGTTGTTCTTCTTCGCCTTCCTTATCATCCGTGTAATTTGCATGCATATTACAAACGAATGAAGTCTGCTACCCAGGATTTACCTAGGTACACAATTGAATCATAATATAGTTCATAAGCGTTCTTCAAAAATGGTGTAAAAGTTTTCGGATGGTTTTGTCAATAGGTTAGTCGCACGCATGAAAAAATAATTCTGATAAATTTATGCACCTTCTAGACGCCATAATCTAGTATTAAAGCTACAAATGAAAAATAAACAAATGAAAGACTAGTGATCCTATATCTTGAATGCTTTAACACATTATCTCGAGTAGACAACTATTTTCACCCACGATAAAAACATTTTACGGCGTTGCATGAAAAATTACTAAAAACTTAGTGGTGAGAATAATGTGATGAACAGTGTTCATTAAAAATTAACTTTTGGCAATATTTTACAAACCTGACGTGATATAGAAAAGTTGTTCTAAGATTTGAAATCAGCACAAAAATCTACATTAAAAAAAAACACTATGCGAGACGTCTATGGCTTTGTTAGTGTTATTGCGATACAGGTACTATGGCCATAAAATAGCATATATTTTTCAGAGGCATCAGCACATTGACAAGGATGGTACACAGATGAACTTGTACATCAGGATGTACGGCTAAGGCAATTTATAAGGTCAGCTGTAAGCCAGCCAGCTTTACATAGGGGCTGGCTGCTTCTTAGACCAAGACCCTCAAGTTCAAGCATAATAGCAGTGCTGTTAGCAGGGGATGTTCTAATAACTCTTTATCAAACCACGTTACTTTTTCGGTCCAAAATTCCCAAGATTGAGCTTCGTCAAAAATATTTCCGAACACTTACTTCATAGCAACCGTGAAGGGTTGCTAAATGTACACTTTATTTAAGAAATAACACGCAGTATAGTTATATTCGGGCAGCTGAACTTTCGTTGTCTACTGCACCGGTGCACAAATCGTTTAAAATCGGGCCCGGGTGATGTTCTTCGTTATTTTTTAAGTATATTTTCCTTTTTAATTTGATATTCATTCCATTGCGCGAGTTATTTATTCAGCATAAAGTTACGACTTTTCTGTTCTGTAAAATTTCATGACATATTTTACATGTTCTAGGTTTCACTTCACTAAAGTTTACGTAAAAATTTTTGTGTATCCATTGTAACTCTACTCAATCATATCTTCAGGATTCCCTGATTAATAGAAGGATTTCTGTTTAAAAACTAATGTTTTTCTTCAGAGTTTTTATGGCAAATTTGCTTGTAAATATCCCCCTTAAAATGAAGAAAATTAAATAAAAGTTAAATTTACATCACGTACCAAACATAATTTCATAAAAACGTGCATCCTTTCGGGGTACTTTACTATTAGTACTTTACTAATAGGTTTTATTCTTGAATGCACCGAAGAAAAAGCAAGCTCGGAAATCCCAGCGACAACATCGCAGTCGCGCACCAGACTTCCACCTGACCTGTCCTTCGTACTTTTCTTCGTATTCGAAGATTTGATCCCGAGTGTGGGCGGTGCCCTAGCTGCTCTCAACCATCCTACATCGCTCCTTCTTCGAGAGGGTCCCGAAGGTGCCGACCTACGTACTGCATCTTTGCGCCTCACTTCTGCTTCGTCTCTCAAGTTCGGCTGCTTAATGACCTGAGTCACCGTAATGGAAAGCGCCGGAATATTATGTTAGTGACGTCAGTTGCAGCTCTACGTGGCCTGCCTCACTTACCTTAAAAATAATGAGCGTATTTAAATGTACGTAACGTTACCATAAATTTACTGAATTAGTAATTCAAGCTCCTATTGCAGTCATTACAGTTATTCAATTTCGTATTCTCTTATTATTTAAAACTAGTGTTCAAATTTAATAATGTACTACTGTGGAATATTTCCACCCGTAACATTTGACTCTAGACCTTATCTTAATTTAGAAAGCTTACCTCGCCAGCTAGTAATTTTTAGTAGGAGTTTTTATTCATTTAGATCATCTCATTTTGAAATAGTCAACGAGAATTAACCAGTAAATTTATTTAGAATTTTCAACGTAACTTGTTTAACGGAGTGCGGATCCGTACGTGTACCTCGACGGCGATTTCCCGCATCATTTGGAGGCCGGCTTCTGGTCGGCTTGGAACTGTTGTGACTGCGCGGTGCCATGTCGTGTGCACTCTCCTTCTTCTCGTCTTACTTCATTTCGAGCATGTTTATTATCTGCATGATTAATTGTTTTGAATAACTATCTTAATATCTTACTATCTTACTATCTTGCTCCTTGGTCGGAAATTGCTAGCCGTAAGGCTGTTGTTGCATGGGCCCTAAACTTATTGACTCTTCAGCGACTCTCACCTGGTAGTAATCTTACTATCTAACCTTGAAGAATCTATTTCCCCTTGCTGTTGCCTTCCTACTTACAACGACCGAGGTAGCTATCTTTAAAAAATCTTGAAGTCCTGACGGTGTACACACTGGCATCGCACTGGTCAATTTCGCCTTAGGCATCAATTGATTAGGTTAGTGCGAGTGGTGCGTTAATATGCGAACGGTTGAGAATTTATCTCTATATTGGTAATAGTGAAACATCTTTCACTCGTCAATCCAGTTCTCCGTCATCAGTATTTCTTTCTTTTTTTGCAGTAAACTCGCCGCTGAGATGTGAAACCTTGTCCCTGGCGTAGATAATCTTATGCTCGTGGATTTTTCTTGTGCTTCAAACCTTAGATGAATGCTATTCGGAGAATATTTCACGACGGTTGGTACCAACTAGAATCAGAAGTGAATAATTCGTAATGTAGGTGGCAGACAATGACAAATACTGAAATGCCCATCACTAAGTTCGTTCAGTAATTGTATGATTTGATTAATTCCTTTTTTTCTGCGTTATTACCTTCCCGTAGAGTTGTGATCATGACGCTGACTGCCGACGAAGTTGATAACTTCACTGAGGACTCGTTTCCTGACCTCCTTTAGTGAGGGAGCGTCGTTACGTCGCGTTCTTATAATTGGGATCTCGCCACCTCTGTTATTGGAATCGTTTTTTTTGTTGAGAACCCGACGAACATCCTGAACGTCAGTCATCTTGATCTTCTCCAGATCTTGAGCAGTTATATCTACTTTCTCGAACTGCTTTGGTTTGGTGGTCAACAATCTTGATTCTGAAGTTAGTGTTAGAGTTGGTTGTTGCCCAAGTTGAATCTGATTCCGTTGATAAAACTAAATTACTGTTATTCTTAACAGTTACAAGTGAACTTGCGTTCATTATTGGAATGCGCTTCGTTTCTATAAAAATTAAAATAACATTCGCGTTACAACTCTTTCTTTAATCCTACGTTACTTACGATTAGCGCTGTTAGAAATTTAGTGGCACTTGTGTGGTGAAACCAGCCTTAGGCGATGATCACATTTACGTATAAATTCCCACACTACTATATATATAAAGTAACTAAAATTAACTAAGTATTTAGCATATTTACTTAGACTATAATAGAATTATTAGTCTTAGACAGTTATTCGTGGAAATTACGGTACCTGAACTCTAAAGCCGTGCATTATTTTCTACGGGGCTAAGGGTTCACCAATACCTTAATCTGATGTCACGATTCCTAAATTTACGTACGCGGTCTAACGGACCTATTTATTTTTTGGCATGGGTTCCACTTCAATTGAGCTGACCTGGACTATATTTTATCCGATATCCTTGGGAGCTGTTGTTACCGAATAACTTGTTCAAGTTGTTAATTGTTTGCTATCCCGTGACAGGGATCTTGGCACGGTGCAGGAGGGGCGCTTAGGGCGTGATGGTGTCCCAGCCTCTTCCGTCCTTAGGACTATTCGTTGGGTTTAACGTACATTAATTAAAATGAAATAAACTGGTATTTATCTTGACTGTATCCTATCTCTGAGTCAGTGTCACGATTCGTTTTTGCCAATTCCTTTAATTCGCCATTTGCAGCCTCCGTAAATGGGATTTGGCGAGTTAAAGTGTTCAGTATTTTGAATTGAAACGGAATTAATTGCCACTCTCTGCGTACTTTAAATTTTGTGTCATTATTCTTCATTAAAAATTCAGAAAATTATATATCATACAGAGGCGCTAGAGGGAAACTCCAACGGTAATTTTTTACCAACTCGTGAATTACAATAGATTTCAGTTAGCTAATCTTGATCAGCTATGTACCAATCGATTCAACATCATTTCCTTTTTTAGATAGCAGTATCATGAGTGTTTTTTAATTCAATTGAGTTGTTTTTCTTGTCAATTTTCCTAGGAATTCAAAATCAAAAATGCGAAAAAAACCTGTACATCGTTAAATTGATATTTTAATAAATGTTTAGTTCAAAATTATATTCAGAAAAAAAAACTCATCAATATTTAGCAGAATAACCTTTGTGAGATTTAATAGTGCGTAATTTCTTTTGCATTCTCCCGGTAAGAATCCGACAGTTGGTAGGAGCGAGGGCGTCCGACTTCACATCTATTTTAGCCCGAAGTATATTACGAATATTTGCCCCTAAGGGTGACACAACATTGTATCTATGGGAATTAGCGCTCCCAGGAGGAATATGTGAGATCACGAGTTAAAGATTAAGGAGCCTTCTTTTTGTCGAAGTAAGATACTCTTTTTGTTTTGTTACGGAGCATTGTTTTCAGTTTACTGCTGTCCTGTTTTTATGCACCTACTACTTTATTTTCCAGCTTTTTTCTTGCTTCATGAACTTTTTTTCGCATTGTTCTCACTCAGAGCGGGTGGATGCTTCTCAAATATATCACACCTGGAACCGTGAAATATTCTTTTCCACAGGGCACACACGAACGGCCTGATTGGTTTAGAATTATTTTTCTTAGTATTACCACTGAAAAGTCACTTTCGAAATTTGCTTAGTAAGCAATAGTGACTTACCACTACCATAAAGTTTCTATCTTCTAATGTGAAAATTACTTTAATAAATACCTATTACCAAAAAATGTTGCAGTCAGTCACTTAGAACAGTTCATGTCCGCTAGAATTTGGGCTTCACTAAGATGATTCATGTTTCATTTTGATGTTAAATGGATGCCCAGGTGCTCTAACATGCCAGTGACCTCGTGCTCTGTATGACGTTGCTAGGCTGGCTTTGATTCTCAACATGTTCTTCATTAAGACGAGGCACTCTGAATAATTTCTTACTTAATTATATCGTAAAACACACTGAAACAATTTTGAACAAGATTTAAGAAGGTGTTTGGTCTGAAATGTGAAAAAATTCTCGAAATTAACTTCTAATTCTGCGCTGCAAAATTTGTTTTTGGCTTGTAACTTTCAGTTTTGCCGCGTATATATAAGGATACTCATATATCTACCTGGGTTATAATAAAATATAAAAATGAATTCGAAATATTGGTGAGGAAATAACACTGAATCTAAAGGTGTGTATCCCATTTTAGCTAGCTTACCGAAATTTTACTGTTTTTTACAATTTTATGAAAATGTTGGCATAGATGATATTCTTTCTGGCTCCTCTGTATCTGTATACGTGGGATTATGGAAAAATTATTCCATCTACCACGACTATTTCCGAAAGAAAGATCATGACTTGGCAATCAGTGCATTCGAAGCTCATAAATTGTCCGTAAAATTTGCAAACGAAATAAGAAACCTGTTTACCTAGCGTTTTACGACCCATAATGACGAGGGATTGTATATCTTCTGAGCAATTGAATTGAAATATTTTCAAGTTCTTTATAACTCAGCGCCAAATACTGTTTGGAAATCGTGCGACTTCATAATATTCCTTCCTTTATGATATTCTCAAAATAAATTCAAAATGAACTACATCCAGTTTTTGATCACGATTCTTCCCGATAATTAACGTATGTTGGAACAGAATAGGTGTGATTCCGCAACTGATTGCAGTATTTTTTTCTGCTGATCGTTAGAGACTACAAGTAATATTTATCTCTGCAAGTGTCGTTTGTCGCTGTTCGTCTATGATGCACGGTTTTTAGTCGTCCATCGTCGCTAAACTGTTCAAAAAATCACTTCTGATTCGGACCCTATGTCGGACACTCGTTGCTTCGACGCAGCGGGTAAATCAACGGAATCCTCCCCCTAGTTCATTAGAGATCCGTGTTGTTGTCATTAATTTCTGATAAGCTAACACCCTAAAACAGTAGAGAATGTATAAAATCCAAACATTTATTGAACGTAGTTCAATTATGAGCGAATCTGAGGAAACTAGTCATCAAAAAAATATTCGAAACTTAAAATACGAATTTTTAATACATATCACTTATTCGCTAAACAACTGCCCCTTTCGATATTTTAAGAAAGAGATGAGTGTCTTGTGCAAGTCCACGGAGCTTTTCCATTCTTCACGGCAGACTAAATCATTCAGATTTGATGTTTGTCTTCCACTATCTCGATTTTTTAATTACTTCCGGATGTCTTCAACGAGATTTAGTTTCGGTGATTCTGAAGGCTAGTCTAAAGCGATGATTCATTTGAGCCGAAGCAAATCTGATTGTGTACTTAAAATAGTGATATTGCCCCTTTGCAACCTGAGATAATAAACGAAAGGAGTGAAGAGTGGAGGCTAAATGCCACTGTAATGGTTCGAATTCATCGTTCCTTTTACCACATGAGGTCGCTCTGGACCTGCAGACGAAAAAAAAACAAGAAGCGTCATGGTGGGAACCCACGTAGCAATGAAGTTCCTCTGAATATTCGCTAGGCATCCACCTGAAGATCCCCGAATGTCCCTAGTGAATATTCGCCTCACTTCCTGATTTACAATTTCACCGGGATCTTCATGTTGAATATTCATATATATCCCAATGGATACTAAACATCGTATATCTTCAGAAAAGTAACTTCAAGAATATACATCACCGAATATTCTGGAATGTATTGATTTGAATAACCAAATTCGTACCTATACGAATATTACTGAGTGTTCATTGATGAGTATTCGTGTGTATTCGCTACAGATATTTCATATCAAGTTGGAAGTCCATGTATATTCATTCGCGAATATTCTACGACATTCCATATAGAACGTCATTAGAATTTCATACATACCTTTCATGAGTGTTTATAACATAATATTCTAGAAAATACGTTTCCGATATTGAACAACTGTTCGGATTTCCACGGAAGCTCCTTTAGAATATCCAGGGGATAATATACATTTTTAACTGCAGCGAAGTGCATTTGGACGTTTCTGGATGTGCAAAAGTATACATATGAAAATTCCATTTTTACTACACTAGTGACACTACATGCTCTACCTACACTACTACATACCTTGACTTATTAAATATGATACATTTTTCGTAGACCAGACGTTTTTAACCCTCACATGCGCGTCCATGTGCTAACCATATATCTCAGATCGAACTCTCTAGCTGGTTAACGCAGTCAAAACCCAACGCTTTACGTCATGAATGTTAGCTTTGATGAATGTTATCCCTCCTTCCAGCTCCACTCCCAGGGTAAATGTCATTGAAAAGACTGTTTAGCAAGAAAGCGTTGCTAAAAGTGTCATGTATTATCATCCTCCACTGACCGCATTATCGGTGTGAGCATGTATGCGTGAAAACTCTTTGTTTGCTGAGTAGTAGCGTTACTTCCAGTCCCACTCCCTGATTAATTGTCACTGAGGAGACTTTTCACCGTGAGGGCTGAGCTAAAAGTGGGGCAATACCTCTACGAACAAGAACATTATTGAATTCGTTAACATTAAAGACGTCGAACGCGAAAATATCAATTTACTTGAATATAAGCAATGCAAAAATTCGGCAAATGCAATTAACGGCCTCCGATATTGTAGTCTGATGGACTTCCCCACTGCATGCTTAAAAATTGTTGAAGGTCTTAACTATACACGTACATACGAGTGTATAGTGACTTTGAAGTTCCTCGGTGTAGATTGCAAGTCACTATCTGAAACGTTCAATCACCAATTATTGTCATGATTCATCATTTGCAATTTTTAATAAAAAACTCACTTAGCAAACATGCGAACGGGTCAAACATACGTTGTACTACTTGTGCTGTGATGAAAGGGCGCTGCTGTTCTCAAACGGTTTTCTGGAAAGAGAAGTTTATTTCAGAAGGCTTCGCACGATCAAGGCTCTCACTAACAACATCAACCAAAATGCTGATATTCCATGAGGGCCTTGTGTCGTACCTTCTGCGGCAATCGTTGAGAGTTTTTTTAACGAGGTACTGTCACAAAGTGCATTCATTAGATAATTAATTTAAAAAATCTCAAGAATATAATACTTAATTCGTATGTATTTTATGAAAATGAAAATAATTTCAACTTTTAACAAAAAATGAGTGCACCTCGTCCTATCATCCTCGGCAAGCAATTATTCCCCCTGGGAATAGATTATGAGTTAGTTTAAGCCTCCCTAACCACTTACAGTAGATATTATCCAAAGAGAGGAAAGTGGAAGGCAGCATTTAGTATGGAATTAAGCTAACAGGAAATCTATGCACGAGGTTTCTATGTACCACACCTTGCGCATAGAAACAGAAAGATCGAAAGAAGTTAATGAAACAAGATAAACGTTGAAAAATAAAGTAATAGGTGCTAAATAAATGACAGCCGTGAACCAAAAAAAATATGGTTCGTAACAAAATGAAAACATTTTTTATTTCAACCAAAGAAAGGCCAACCTAACCTTCAGCTCGCGCCCAGACATCTTCCACCCTGGGAGGGCTAATTCCCATATATACAATTGTAGTATCCCCCTGAGAGACCGGCATTCATAATTCAACAATTCAAATCAGCCAGTCATGAAATTTTCATCTTCAAAATATTTTATTACTCCCTACAGGGTCACTGAGTTCATTAATCGGAATTGTATTCAATTCCATACTCCAATGGTTCCGAAGTTTCAAGCATAAATGTTTTGCTACGGATTTTTGTCGTGCTAGGTGAAAAAACTTCAGTGAAGGCAGGCGCAGAAGCAGTATCAGTGGACGCAGGAATTGAGGTACAACAGGCAAAGGGGGCATGTGTAGCAGACAAGGAGATGGCAGCTGGCACGGAGGTTGAAGCTACAACTTCCAACATCGCTGTGTTGACACTACTTTGTTCTTTTTCAAGATTACCATTGCCAGAAAGACTTCGGGCTTTTCGTTCATTCTCCGATGACAGTTGACCTTTAGCATGAGCGAAATTACTACCAATTAAAGCTGAAATGATTTTCGACTGCTCATCACGTGCGATGATGTCTCTCTTCACGACTTCTGAAAAGCGAATATCTTGATGAAGAAATTAATCATTCCATTTTCGATACAGACGATGCTGCTATACAAATTTTTACTGAACTCATTTTAAATGTTGAAGCAATACATATAGCTTCGTCTCATTAAGGTAAATTCATAGATAATAAATTTTACCATATACTTAGCCCCCAGAAATATGTCTTTCCGGGCGCGACGGACAGGTACACACACAACTTCATACTGAAAACAAATTTGTCATATTGACTAAGCCGGTTTAAGCATATTCATATATTGTTAAATTGACTATTTCTTAAAGTTGAAGCAATCAAAACAGGCAAGTATACTAAAATTTGGGTAAATCTGAAGGAGATGACAGTTGTCGATTTTGTAAATTTCGATGCCTTAGCATAGTTAATTAGATCGAAATAAACAAGTTTTCTTTTATGCACTTTTTGTCTCAAATGAGTATTTTATTAGTTATAGCGGTAAATGACTTACCGCAACTCCAGTCTTTTAAGCGGAAAGAAATTCTTTGATCGAGTTGTATGGCAATACTGCAATGGCGTCTCGCTTCCAGCGCTCTGTCTTGAAAGACGAAACCAAACCTACCGCTATACCTCGTTAAATACTCATTTGACGAAAAAAGTGTATAGAATAAAAGTTGTTTATTTTGATGTCATTACCATGTTTCAAGCAACAAAAATTCGAAAATCGATGAGTAGCTGTTTATTCGAGCGCATTCGTCATCAATGACGAAACTAAACTTACCGCTATAAATCGTAAAATACTCATTTGAGACGAAAAAAGAATAGAAGAAAACTTGTTTATTTTGATTCAATTAATTAGGTTCAGGCACCAATAAGTGGAAAATCGACAACTGTCATCTCCTTCAGATTTACCAAAATTTGTTCATCAAAACTCACTCGATTTTCAGTGTTGATAATATCCTAGTGGTATCTACTTCAATGGCAATGCAATATTATGAAGGCCAAGAAATAAAAGTAGACCTAACCTAATAACCGTAGTTGCCAGGGTGATCATATCTCTTGAAAATTTCATTTGAGCAAGGTATGACTGTCCTCAATATAAAGGCAAGGTTGTGCTCTTCTTATTCATACGTTAGAATAGATTTCAACTGAGATTCTTCATAATATATGAGTAAATTTACAACTGCAGTTGTTAGGTTACGTAAACTGAACTTGGCCTGTTTCTGCTTTTTGGCCTTCAATTATTGTGGTAAATAAAGAATTCAGCAAAAAAAATTATACGAAGATATGGCGTCAATTTGCCGGCCGTTTTGACTAAATTCATTCAATCAAGCCTGAAAGCTAACGCTGCAGTAACTAAATAAATAGTTCAAATAAATGATTTAGTTGAATCAACTAAACACATAACTGCATCAAACATACATTGCTACTAAATCATATTGAAAATGCAGCTAAAAATATTGCTGGTCCTGTAGTGACGAAATTGCTTACTTAAATTTCCTAACTTTATTACATATGACAAAATTGTTCTGTCTGTGTAAGAACGATAAAAGCAATGCATATTTTTTGCATTCCAAGCGGGCTGTAAGTATTTGTTCTATGAATACTGATGTCAGAAGAATTTAAAGAAATATAAATGGTAGATAATAAAGTTGTTTCGACTATTTTAATTCGCACGAAATGCGAGAATGTACTGTTTTCACCGTGTGTGTTTTGTTGTTTGCGTATCTGTCCATCAGGCCCAAACCCGCTTTTTATTGAGGGCTCAATAGTGTCAAATGTGGTAACAATGAGACAAAGCTATTGTTACCACTGTTGTTACCGTCACACGTGACGAACAGAGCGTCACGTCCACAATTCAGTCACGGGTTTGCTGTATTAATTGAAATGACATAGCCTCGAGTTCAACTTACTAAGTGCGGTATAAATTATATAGTTCAACCTTTGCACATTTATACCGCACTATAACACTAGAATTCTTTGGTTTGCAAGTATGCAGGGAATGTATTTGATGTTGACTATGCCATAACTGTTGAATCATTGCAAATAATTTAAATTGGGTAGAATATAGTTAGACGCCAAACGTGTGACTATAATATGAACTACAATTCAGTGCAAATAATGTATAGGTCTAAATATATACAGTAACGCTGATGAGATGTTAAGAACCTGCGATGCAAAGTGAGATCAAAATATCAGTAATGCTATTGATAATTTTGAGTACGATATATATTTCTAGAAAATTCTAAAAATATTCGTTCGCTATCAGCTTAAATGAATTTGCCCAATTGACCCATCGTTGCAGAAATAGAAAATGTTATTTTATTTAGCTGCATTCAAAATACATCAAATGTATTAGTTTGAAGGTTTTGAAATGAAAGCGCTACCCCTTGAACCATTTCATGCAAATTCCAGAGAACTACGAATATTCTCAGATAACATTTAATGGCTGCTTTCTTTCTCAAATAAAATTGTTATAGTAATTCATTAACATAACCAACTGAGTTCTTAGTTACTTCTAAAACGTCGGTTCACCTACCAAGGATGCACATGAAGATTTGTGGAGTACAGAACGGCCGTTTCTTTCCACTACGGCCCTGCAAGCTGAGCTGTAAAGCCACGTCTCTGGTGAGTACTCGGTTCATTATATTATTCACCAAGCTGCTCAGGTGGCTTCCTCCAAAGTTTGGAACGATGTTCATGAATATTTTCCTCTCGGAATCCACCAGTAAAACTTCTTCAATACGATCAAAATCGGTCATTGATTCAATCGGAAGTTTAGGAAGCCTTTGGCGCACATATGATGATTCTTGTTCTTTTGGCATCTGAGATTTCTTGAAAGCACGCAGCTCATCTCTCATATTTGTCACTTCCTTACGGAGTGCTGTCATTCCTGCAATTAGTAACTCTATTTTCGTTGATGTCTTCTGTCCGTGCTCAATAATGACTGATTTAATATTTTTAAGCTCAGTTGTTCTTTCTGATGAAAGGAGACTGGTGTTATCTTTCGCGTTTATGGTTGAAATTTTAGCGGTCCGTCTCTTCGTAGCATGAGCTGAATTAAGGAGATGAAGAATGCACTATTGAAAAGTCATGGCATTTATTTAATGTTGCACAATTCGTTGCTATGATTGCAGGTATTTTAATTCCAACAAAAATTTTACTGTTAATGTCATTTTGTGCCTATTGATGAGAATAATTGTGCACACTGATCATATGTGAAAAGGCCTGAAACGCATAGCTTCTTACAGCAAGATGGTATGCAGCATTGTAGAGGAAATGCTTTATAAATATTTTACCATGAGTTTTATGAACTTTGGAGTCAATATATTTTAAAATTGAACCATTTCATCGCTAAAATTTAAAAAGCATAAGAAATCAACTGACATGTCTAATTTTCACTGAATTGAAACATGCTCATAACGTAAATGTCTCATTTTATGCGAATAATATATGTTCCATTGAATAGCCTACTTCGCCTCTCACAGGATCATTTTAAAAATTGAGTATGTTTCAAAAAGTAACTGTAAAACTAATTTATTGAAGCAGTATTTGAATAGTAACAAAACACAGCAGGAGGAAAATAATGAATGAAACAGTTATACAGTATAGTTGTTTATCAGTTCATTTGAAAGAAAATATGATTGATCATCTGATTCAGAAATTTACTCATGATGTAAAGTAATGTTTCAAGATCAACTACTGCAATTTACGGCAAAGAAAGATTTTAAAATTTTCCAAGCTGTTCAATGATTTGTAACAAATCCTTATTCAAAACCAGGGTTGCGGTGTCGGAGGAATAAATTTGCGACTCCGACTCCGACTCCGACTCCACCTTTCCAGAATTTGGCGACTCCGACTCCGACTCCACCTTTCCAGAATTTGGCGACTCCGACTCCGACTCCACCTTTCCAGAATTTGGTGACTCCGACTCCGACTCCGACTCCACCTTTTCAGAATTTGGCGACTCCGACTCCGACTCCGACTCCGACTCCACCTTTCCAAAATTTGGCGACTCCAACACCGACTCCGCCTATTCGCAATTTTGGGACTCCAACTCCACCTATTCATAATATATAAGATGAATATTTTATTTCTTAACTAGCGTACACAGTCCGTCAAAAATGACGGGATTCAACACCTTTCATCAACAAATTTTCGTTCGAGTGGAGTTTCTATGCTTAAACTCATTCCAAAGGTAACTTATTTTTCTTATTAGAGTAATAAACCCTTGGAACACAGTATTTTTGAGCCGCAAGAGAAGTAGTTATAGCCATTCGTGTCGTATCCTAGATACAGAAATTCAGCATTACTGAAAGCAACTGCGAGCTTATGCATGTTTATTGTAATATGCAATAGAGTGTATTGTAGTACAGTACATTGTAATATACAATCCCCGCCGAACTCGGTATCCACGATTCGAACTCTGGTATATAAGGCTCTGGATCTCTTAATTGTTTTGAAAGTGGCATTACAGCTAGATCACTTGTACGAAAATGAGTGTATTAATTGACCGTGAACTGAAACCAAGACCGCCAGTGCTAATTTTTTCCTATCGATTCTTGAGAGCGTGACACGAAACGTATAAATAAACACACGACTGTCATTCTTAGTAGTAGACGGTTGCAGATGTTGAAACCTGTACATATGTTCACTATATTCTTTATTACGAACGACTTTTAAATTGACTGCAGAATGTAAATAATCAAGTTACTAGAGTACATTGTTGTTGAAAAATGACGGGATTCTATGGTATCATTTTAAAAAAATATCAAGATGAAGATGACAAACAAATATACCCAACCTAATAGTACCCGCGATTAAAATACAGTATTCTCGTACTTGTGCGCTGGTAAAACTTTTATCACAGTTACGGTCATTAAGCATCTTTAGGAATGTCGCAGACGCAATCACCAACCAAGCAAGCAACAACACTGTATTATAATTTATATTATTATTCGGCAAGAAGTTTTTAAAAAAATTGCCATACCTTTTTACTGCGATTAGCCGCATTTCCGTTACAATAGATTCGATTTTGATGCAATGTTTTTTATTTATAAACAAAAGTGAGCAGGTTTTTTATAATATTTCAATGGTATTCATGATACTGTCCAAACAAGCAGATTCCCATTGTAATAAAATAGGAGAAATTACGCACGAGAACATATATTTATTTACAAATTTACGAACACCTGGGTTTTTATTATACCGGGTGTCCCAAAAAATGTCCCCGATTTTTCAATTAATTATATCTCCGCTTTAAATTAAAATATTTGAATTGTCTTTTATTCACAATGTAATAAATTTTGTTTCCTTTTCGAATAATTTAAGTTTTTGAAAATCAGTAGAATAAACACTTTACAATGATCAATTTACTGAAAAAGGTAGAAAAACTAATTGTTCAAAAGAAAAGTTTTTAAGCAATATTGATACTCTTCCTTATTTTGTACGTTCCAAAAAAAATGAACAGACAAAAATATAAAAAAGTAACAAATCATTACCATAAATAACGTTTAAACAAATAAAGTAATTCAGTATCCTTCGACATACCCTCCATTTCTCTCAAGGCAAGTATTACTTCTGGCCACCATTGAACGAAGAGTTTTACAGATTATTTCACCGTTTTCTTTCAGTTCTTGAAACACTGTTATTGAAAACACTTGAAACCTCTCAGAGGGTTTAAATACTTGATGGTATGTAGGATGATACATCATTATGAAATTATTCTTAACAGTAGGTATTGAGAAATAAAGAATGACACCGGTGTTGCTTTTAAAACTTTCCCTTTGAACAATTAATTTTTCTACCCTTTTCAGTCAATCGATCATTGTAATGTGGTTATTCAAATTATTTTCAAAAACGTAAATTATTTGAAAAGGGAATGAAATTTACTACAATGTGAAACACAGACAATTTTAATATGTTAATTTAAAGCGGAGATACAATCAATTAATAAGTCGGGGACATTTTTGTGGGGCACCCGGTACAGCGTTGATTGTTCTTATACACTAAAAGGGCAAGTGTCCCCTTAAACAAATAAATAAATTGACTTAGGCATACCCTGTGCGTAATCTCTCCTATGTTATTACAATGGAATTTTAGGATTTGAAACTTAAGGGCTACTGCTCGAACATTTATTTCAAATTCAGAAGAACTTCAAGGGAACGACAGCAAGTCGTTTTTCGAGATGCGCAAAAAGGGAAACAGCACCCAAGTTAGGCATATCTTGAGGATTCCAACAGTACGCACAGCAGCGTCCTCTGTACTATTTTTATTATTAAATTCCTTTAAAACGGAGACCGAAGATTTTCTTTAACGAAATGTTAATTTTAAAAACGAAACTCCTTAAAAATAGAAGACAACCAATGGACGTGGCCGGTCATCAGCACGGTACTCCGGTAGGAAGTTTTAGTGGGGTTCTGAGTAGATAGAAACAGAGTTTCAAGATGTCTGGTCGCCGACTAAAGGTTAAGGTTAAAGGTTAACATCGGCATCTTTGGGATGCTTTATTTCCAATCAAGCCTGATACATATGATCTTAGCATTGGTTTTTCAAATGTCTTATAACTAACCCTATATATAGGACACCATGACGGTTCCCCCGTAAAGCCGGTACCGATTTCCGACACCTGGGTCGAGTGGGGTATTGTGCTTGAGCTTTCCCTAATACCCAACGGGAAAAATCTCCGCGCCAGCGCTGGGAACGAACCCGCGACTTCCAGCATACAAGTTCGATCCCTTAACCGCTGTGCCACGGAGAGCTGAACTAGCTGAATATCGTATCTTATAGCAAGATTGCATATAGCACTAAGATTTCAACAATTAATTGACAATTAATTACCATGAATAATAAGTGCCTGTTTACCGGGTCGAGGAGTTAAATTCGCAGAAAGAGACTGCTTTTTACGCAAGTGAAATAAGTTAGAGTTACCAGACCGACTTTTATTAAAGGGCGACATGCTGCCCAAGCAGAGTAAGCTCAAAGATAATTTAATTAGTGAACGCCAGTGCGTCACGAGTAATGTTAATTTAAGCGGTTTTAGGTTAATGCAGGTCTGATAGAAGCTCAAACAGGCTTAATTACAGAAAATTAAATTTAAACAAAAAACGAAAAGAAAGATGTAGCTGCAAAACAAAAAGACGAAGAAAAGAAAGAACTAATTTCAACAGTTTCAAATTCTTGTCTGTCAACTATGACAGGCCATCTGAAGGAAACCTTTTCTTCCACAAAGCCGCCATCAGAAATACGGAAGGTTTTCAACAGGAAATTTCATTGAACAAATAAAATTGGCTGTCCGTCTGTGTTGGTCGGTCTGTCTCCTTTTCCCGTTCTTAAAGATGCTTAATAACTGTATCTGTGATGCGAGTTTCACCAGTGCACTAGTACTAGAATATTTTAATGGCGGGTGCTATTAGGTTGGATATATTTCTTTATGATCCACATCTAGAGAAGTCGTATTTAGACAATATTAAATCCCATAATTTACCACGGGTCGAGTACACAATTTTATACACTGAGTGTTTCAGAACACGAGGTACAAAATTGCACAAGAAGTAGAAAATGGCTAAATAAACACTTTTAATTCCATGAAATTTTCCCCCAAAAATCGGGGTCCTGAGATATTAGCTGTTTATAGTTTTAAATGATGAAATTTAATTTCACAATTACTCGCAATGTTTATATTGAATTTACTTTACAAAATTGTTCAAAATGTGTTCCACCTACATCAATGCACTTTTTGAATGTTAGCCTTAACGACTGCCGGATATTAGGAAACACGTCTGGCATTTAGGTATCTCGCCAGCAGCCACTGCAATTCTGGTCACAAGATCTTCCTCAGACTCAATGAGTGTAGCATAGACAAGGCTCTTCACGTGTCCCCAAAATATAAAATTGAATGGAGTCATGTAAGGAGATCTAGGAGGTCATGCAACTAAAAGATTTCGCCCGATCAACGTAAATTCGAATAAATACTGCGAGTAATTTAGTCATCAAATTTCATCCTTTAAAACAATAAACGGCCAATATCTCAATGTCTCTTTCTTTGAAAAATTTCATAGAAGAATAAGTTTTTCTTCGAACATCTTCTACTTGGTGGGCAATTTTTTACCTCTTATTCTGAAACACCCTGTAAATTACTGACAATTGTCTTCTGAGTAGGTAAAGTAGTCACTGCCTACACTGAGAAGCATAGATTTGTATCCACAGTTTTTTATTAATAAGTAAACACTCATTCAGTGAAATTATAATAGTTAATTCAATGACTATGCTTAAAATCCACAAAATGATATACATTTAGATAAAGTAGCCAAGATTTGCACACTGCCTCTTATTCTGTGTCTACACTATGCAGGGTAACAATGCAGAAAAGGTGTCATGTTATTGCTCAACACTATTTTATATCTCGGCTATAATAGGCAAAAGTTGTTTTGCTTTCGTCGCAGGGGACTGAAGTTTTCGGAACGTTTTGTTTACGAATAAAAGTCACTTTTAGCGTCTATGCGTCTAATACGATACTACCTCTTATTCTCGTCAAACTTTTCACTTTATGTTTGACACTTTCCTATTTTAATAAACGCCCATGTTCTTCTAATTTCATGTTTTTTGGGGCGATTTGAAACGTCTCCATTAAGAAAATTTGCACTATCGCATAAATGTAACAACCATTGCACCTGAGATAGTGTATTGCTTTCTGCTACAATATGTGTGTGACTAAGTGAAGTTTTTGCTTGTGTGTTATTTTCATTGCAGCTCGTTTACATTGTATTATAATTTTTCATATGCCTCAATGCCGATATTGATTACCTTACAACATTTCAAAATCTTCCATAAGAAGAAGTTATTAATTATATAATGCTGCAAAACGGATACTATTTCAGTGTTTAAAATTGTAGAAGCATAATATAAAATACTCCATTTCAGCGCATGCTTACTTAAAAACTGGGAAGTGATACGAAGATAAAAATTCAACATGATAATGATACAGTGAAATACCATATAACTCTGAAAGAACCAAACAACATTCAAGAAATAACTTCAGAAATGAGCAGAAATTGTTATTAATAATACATATTAACTTGACCTAAAGACAAGGAAGCCATATCAATTTTGATAACATAACCTGAGAACTAGAAGTCTTTATGTACCAGACCATAGCTTTAGGTTTTGGCAAAGACTACTCATTGGCAAGGAATCATAACATAAAGACTAAAAATATTTATGATCACAACATAACTTTAAGTTTCTGCAAAGACTAGTCATTATCAATCAATGCATCATTAAGAGCGTACATAGTTACCACTCCTTACGTGAGTACAATGTATTGCATCAGCTGAAATGTTCTACAAGTAACTTGCAACACATTTAGTACTGTTTGCTACTTCCTGTGTACTAATTGAAGGGGAAATGAACGAAACAGAAATATACAGAACAAATTTTGAAAGCTTCAACTTACTAGGTCTTGCTTAAATAACTGCAAAACATTCATTATTACTCCAGTACAATTATATTTTTTTCTTGTATTCGTCATATATAGGAGTGCAAACCCACGACGACTAGACAACAATGACGGTATTAGGTGATAGGTGTAAATACACTGTTTCAAACTTAAAACAAAATAATCAACAAAAACATTGCGTATTTTTAGATTTTCAGCAAAGTATTCTAACTCTGTTTTGTTTACTTTTGGTTTTAAGCAATTATAAATAATTTTTAGTAAAAACTAGAATCGAAGACAGCAAAAAATAGCGACTCCAACCCATCCGAATGAACGACTCCGACTCCGACTCCACCACACTCGGAAAAGCGACTCCGACTCCGACTCCGACTCCACCACACTTCAGAGTAGCGACTCCGACTCCGACTCCTACTCCACCCTAAAACATGCGACTCCGGCGACTCCGACTCCCGACTCCGACTCCGACTCCGCAACCCTGTTCAAAACCCACTTACGTCGTGTAGAAGTATTTAGAGGATTATAACATGGTGACCTTCATGATATCCGTAATTGTCTGGTTCCTATTTTGTACAACAATTTGATTGTTGAATAATTTCTAAAAAAACAGACCTAATTTCATTCCTACAATCCCACAAAAACTCATTTATTTGTGTTATTTGAAAACATAATGATCAAGAAAGTAATTCAAAACTAATATATGTAAGTACTTAATGCATTTGTAGCCTTCTGTTTCTTCCTAGGAGGCTCTGGCACTTCAGGATCCTTGATATCTACTTTTAATCATATATATTTTAACGATTCCATTATGGAAACATACTCTTTGAATATCTTATAATATAAGCATAATTCAGGTACCGGCCTTGTGGTCACACAAACTACCAAGGATTCATTCTTATGAAGATATTGGTTGAAATTTATCCATGAAGTTTCATCTACAAATCTACAAAAACAAAATTCATTTTGTTTCCTGTTCACATTTGAACAAAATACCTTCAAGAGAGTGGCACTTGTTTCATAAATATGGACAAAAGGCAAGTAGGCCACACCTAATGCTGGGTAGAATTGCTAGTGTAAAACTGTCAACACAATTATTAAATTATTTTCTATTTTTTTGTAGTAGGACAAAACAAAATGAGTAGAGTATTTAAAATAGGTTGCCAACATACCTTCCAAATATGAGTACTCAATACAATGCACACTTCAAACAGTTTACATATATTTTTTGAGCAAATACCTAACACAAAATTAACATCCTTCATCCTGAATCATTTAAATGCACGTTTCACGCAACAGCCTCACCTAGGGAGGTCCCATAAAGGCAAAGTGCTTCACCCCGGTGTAGACAAGCTATAAATTACTACAGCTTAAATGCACTTCTAAATATATTAAAATAGAAATAATAATATGTAATGATTAACTTCACTTCATAAAATTCCCGCTGCGCAATACACAGTCTATAGGTTCTTGCCTAAGAAATTGAGACATGGTGGAAATTTTAAACGCATAAAGTAAGAAATTATACTCTCAAACCATCACTTTCACGTAAATTTACCCTAGTTCAATAAAGTTCATCCCGAATTTATAGCACATAGGAACGCGCCGTAACGACACCCACGCCTCACGATGGCTTCTAATTAACTGAGGTGGGTAGTAATTTCAAACTGTTCACTGTTGTATGATCGACGACAATCTAAGACCAAACGAATACAGAAGAAAAAAACGTACTCTTTACTCAAATGCTCGCCAACCCCAGTCAACAAAACATCATGAAAAGCAATATTAGCGAATAACAAAACAAATATTGCATAATAATTTCTAATGAAGTGCAGCGTGACACTGGCCATGACATAAGTTCTAAACTTCGTTTTTTCTGGTTTCGAACGCGTTGCGTAACGTACAATCAGGGATTTCTTATTTCGTTTTATTTACTTCTCGATCATTGATATGAAATGTTTTGTAAATGCCCGAAATAAGGTTGTTTTTTTTTGGACATCTGTGAAACTTCTTGGGTTAACTTCTTAACTTCTTGGATAAATTGTGAAAATCTTTAAAACGTACCAAAATTCGGCGCTTTAGGGTACTGTACGGTGACAAACGTACAACATATAGTGATACTTAGAGCAGGTCGTACTAAATTTGTGCAAACGTAGCAAATTCGGCAGCAATGTATATTTGAACACTCATCCAATGATAATTTGATATTTCTTGATACATATATTCTTTTATTTCAAGCGCTGTGAATCGATTAAATGAGGATGTTTAGAACTTCCTGGAACATTCATAGAATATTCATTAATGAATATTATATTCAATATTCACTTTATCCTCTTAAGCGCCGAAATATCTAGTTTCCGATATCGAATATTCTGGAATATTCGATGATATTAAGCATCAATGCACCCGTTTTAGTATATTCTGGGACATTCGATGCTGAATTTTGGATATTACCGATATATGTGCATATATATATCGGTAATATCAATATTAAGCACCAATGCACCCGTTTTAGTATATTCTGAGACATTCGATTCTGAATTTTGGATATTACCGATATATATGCATCGGTAATATCCAAAATTCGGAATCGAAAGTCCCAGAATATAATTAAACGGGTGCATTGATGCTTAATATCCTCGAATATTCCAGAATATTCGATCGCGGAAACTAGATATTTCGGCGCTTAAGAGGATAAAATGAATATTCAGTAACATCTCCCGGAGCTTCATTTGATACAGGGGAATAGTAACGTTGGTTGCATGAAATTACTCGGCTGTTCCCAAATGATCCTTTTGTAATTGTTCTCAGACAGATCAATTTTGATTGCACTTGACTTGAAAATATTATTGAAATACTCATCTTCTTTGTTGACGAGAGTAGGCCTATTAGCTTATTCAGTTCGAGTTACCACATGTTTTTTTCGTCTGTAGTGAAACTCTTCATGGAGTATATGCTACTTCATATCTTTTTCATTCAAAGCATTGACGATCGTTTCTTTAGTGACGTCCGCACCTACTGATGACTTATGATCTATCAGTTCTCGACAAGGTTTATTGGTCATTAATTTCTTACATGGCAAGATGCTTACAGCGATTTCGTAGCAATAGCTCACGTGAAGCCATCGAATTATTTTACTCAATTCGCCCCTGTATCGTCAGACTTTTATTTCAAAATAATAGGCAGTATAGAGCAAATAGTAATGAATGCTAAGTGTCTTAGTTATTTTTTATACCTATCGTCATTCTTGTGTTCTTCGGTTATCATATTCCTTACTTAAATGATGCGTTTAGATGCTCTACGCATCTTGAAAATCTTTGGCCATGTTGATTTAATAAACAATGTTTGTTCACTGAAAGCAAATGAGGTGGTTACAATGTATCATTTATAATGGAAAACTGTTTTGTTAAGACCTAGACGTTTTTCTAGAAACATGTTCTGCTTTTTTAATAAAATGATCCTGTCAAATCCTAATATTTTCGGTCTTTCTCATTGTGTCACGAATACTTATTTGCCACTCTTTTTTTCTAGGATTCGTTGTTAATTGTGAGATTAACTATAAATATTTGGTTTATTACAATAATCTATCGTGTTTGGCATTGCTCATTCTTAATTCAGTAGAAGTTGAATCCTCAGAAATTGGTAGGATTGGATTAAATAGTGGAAAGTACAATTCTTTACCATGCCACGAATTTCTTTTCGTTCACACAGTCCTTTTGAGGCTTCAAATGAAACTGGTGAATAACAGAATCACCATAAATTTTCGTATCAATAAGTCAAGACGGAAGAGTAATAAACAGAAGATCATAAGGTTGGCTGTATAATCATTGTCCATTTTTGGGCACAATCTACACGATTAGGAATTATCTCAATATTTCGAGTTTCTAATGACGAGGTTATAGTTTGAGAACTACAGTGGATTAGCTATTTTCTGTTGCATCGTTAATTTCCTATCATGGCACTCACTATTCTAAATATATTGTTGGTCCCTTATATAAATTATTCTTCTGAGAACAGAGAAGTAATCATTTAATGGATTTATGTATGACTACAGGGAGGACAAATTATAGCAGAGTGTTTTTAAATCCCATTGTATCTTGACTGAAGCTAGTGAAACCACATTTTCAAGCATTAAAGTGACAATGCCACGAGAAATTTTTTCTTTAGTGGCAGTTTGTTCATCAACTAGGGTAATGGATAATCGTTAGGAGCGAACAAGTACTGAATGGAATTTTTCAATAATTTCCTGATGAACGTTTCCCTGCCCTCCTGCGAAAAATTCAATCCTCCACCTTCTCGTTGATGGTGCAGTCTTCGTTGAGGTTCACAGGCTTTCAACACCATCAGTGTGAACTTCTTATTGAGGATCGGTAGGCATCCGTTGAGACTGAAGGCTTTCTCTTTAAAATAAACTTTAGTTTTTTGTAACCTCTTTTGCTTCTATTATTTTGAAGAAAAATCTGTTGTACGGAAATTATCTTTAGCATCTCACATCGAGCAGTTGTAGTATTTAATTCGCCCTCATTTACCCAATGCAAAATATCTTCACTTGATGTGTGAAGCTGTTATGCAAGTTTGTGCTGTAACTTATACTTAACTCGTGTAACAATATTCTGAGAATGTCCCCTTTCGGGTTTCTTCCTACTTCGGTTGTTACTTTCTATGATTGTTTTAAAATGTAAGGGATAATAAAACAAATCTTACTAATTTTATGTTACTTGGATTCCGGGGATTTGACTAATTTTCTTGGTCAAAAAATCAAAAACACTAAATTTCTACTCATTTTAACTCCATAATTGGCGAAAACACAGTCCAGCACAAACCAAGCGATCAATTGTAAAAAATGTTGCTAAAAATGCCTTGGAGTTTAATGTGTCAGATTTTCTAATCTTCATAAAAGTTCATCAGCAATTAGGTTAAAGAACCGTGTTGTTTAAACACAAAAAATTATACACTTTTCATATGTTGCTCAGCAAGTATTTTGTGTACCATTGTATGGTACAGTTATGCATCAATTTTTATGTGATATATATTATTTTCTTTACTTTTTCTTTACTTCTTTTTCCGAGAATGAAATACAGCATTTGAAAACCATTGCTTCACCGTCAATTATATATATAAATGAAAAAAATTCTCTTCTACATTTGAAAGTACTATCCATCAAGATTTCAGTGATGCAACAACAAGAAAAGAACGTTTCGTGAGGGTCGCTAGAAGTAGCCCAAATGTATTTGTCATCAAAAGCTTCAATAGCAATAGTTTGAATTGATGACAATTGCAGCAATGGAGCGTGGCACTCCTATTGCAATACGAGGTATACCAGCAGTAGCAGAGTCGGGCCGCACTAAACATCTACGTACCCAGCTGAACAAATGTACGCTCTCATAGATTTACCGGAACTGATTCGAATCTAATGTAAGAAATAAGCATCGTACATATTTTTCTAATGATGTTTCTTTCTTGACAGTTTTAGTCATTTTTCTCATCGGTAATCATAAATAACTCTCATAAACTAAATCTTTTCTTCAAGCCAATTAGCAACAAACACACGCTAAGCTTTTACATCCTTAAGTAAGAGTTGTTCGTCAGGATTTCTGGCTCAGTGGAGCAACTATTTTACGACCGGTGCTTTACTGATTCTTCCTCACTACCACTTAGAGTGGCCAAAGTCATTCCAACTCTTGCCTTACTGCTAATAAATGGATATATGTTCCAATCTAGAAGTATTCTTATTTTACTTCATTGTATTCTTAAACATTGTGCTTCTAAAGTTATTTGTATATTTTTTAGTCTAGATAAATTATATTCTCACTTTCACCCTCACCCTGAGCAATTAAACCTGAGTTTGAATTCGCTATGTCGGATATCAATCTGACAATCTGACAATCACCTTACTTGACCATATGTAATGTATCTGGATTAACATGATAACTTCACACACAGCCGGGGTTTTCACGGTAAATGTTACGGACCTTTATTCTGTTCTAATATTATTGCTGACAACCTTGCCGGACCCTCTGATGTACGAGTCCAGTTTAGACATCTTTCTGTTGCCCACCTAACTCGTTTACGTGTTGCTGCCACAACCTTTTACAATACGTATACTTCAGATCTCAATGGCGACGTCCATGATGCGTGAAGTCGATTTCATCAGTTTTTGTTTGACATGCATGATAAAGCATGTCCAATTAGGGCAAAAAATTGTCCCATAAACGCGCAAAAAGCTTTTGGCTGACTGCGATATTGTGCGAAGCATGAACGAAAAGCACGAACTACATACGTTTTATACGCTTAAAGTTACTGTAATAGGGCATCAAATGAGTTAAAAATTGTATTCTCATGATCAATTACAGCAAACCTTACGTGGAAGTTCATAAGTGGCATCCTGCGTGGTGGTGACAGAGGGTCGAGTGATATTGTTTTGAGAAATGACAATGGCATAATGATCGATTCACCATTATAGGTAGCGAACAAAATCAATGAAAACTTTATGACTATGGCTACTATAGGCATGAGACTGACATTCACAAGTTATGGATCCAACGTCCCACTTTCATCATCAGTGCAATTTCTTTGGTTATCTTCCGACTGATTGAGGGGAAATATAAGCATGATTTAACTCATTTAAAAATAAATCAAGTAATATCACATCCGTCTCGATCTGTGTTTACAACGCTATGGCTGGGGGTATTTCTGCTGTTTTATCTGACCTGATTAATTTTTCTGTTACCAGGGGTGTTTTCACGAACTGCATCAAAATAGTTCGAGCAATTTCATTTCATACAAAAAGGATCGAAAAATTCCATTTCTAATTATAGACCAATTTCAACCATGAGAAAATGGAGTAAAATTTTTTAATACACTCCAAGATGAATCAATTTTTATTTACCTTTCGTGCGTTATCTCCAAATCAGTTCGGCTTTTGAAGGAATTGCTCAACGTCTGACGCCCTCAACATGTTCTGCGATTCAATTTAATCTTCTTTGAGCTATAACGAATATGTTATTTCAGGGTTTCTTGACTCGTTGAAGGCTTTTGATACCATTGGTCACAATACACTACTGAAAATCTTGAAGCCTTGGAGTTCCGCTCATACATTCTTCACTAGTACCAGTCCTATCAGAGTGGCCGACAGCAGTTTGGTAATGTTTCTGGTTGTTTATCAAGCCGTCGGAAAATCTGTTGAAAGGTTCTTCAGGGTTCCATTCTGGGACCTCTACTTTTTCTTATTTATTTTAACGACATGCGCAATTCTAGCAAAAGTCTGAGCTTGATTCACGTTGTGGATGTGGGCAGTCAACTTGTAAAAATTGATAGATGGTTGTGTTGTAATAGACTGTCCATATTGATAAAACCTCATATCTTGTATTTTCATAAAGGGATAAGTCCATGGTTCTCCAGATTTGTATTCGTGATGGACCAATAACAATTTCTAGGTAATATAAATTCTTAGAAGTAGTTCTCGAGGACAGATTTTGCTTTGTAAACAAATCGGAGATATTTACAATAAGAAAAACAGATCTATTGGCTTACTGCAACAACTGTCGCACATTGTGTTGCCTCGTGTTTTGAGGATTTTATATTTCTTATAGGTGTATCCACACATGGTGTATGGCATTGTAGTGTAGGGTTGTTCGAGTCGTATTCAGAAGTCTAAGCTCCCACGTTTAAAAGATCCAATAATCAAGGGTAGGTACCTGGATATATTACGATATCGACGAGGTGTATCATAAGGCCAGAGTTATCATCGTTTAATAAATCACGAGTATTAAGTGCTCGTAACCTTCTTCAAGTACTACAGGGATGAAAGAACGAGCTGCTTTACGGGAAAGCTCTCTTGCTTGAAGTGCGTCACTGACATAGCACGCGATTTAAAGGCGATCTTATCATGAATGTTCCGAAATTCTCTCTCATTGAATGCTCAAAGTTTTTTGTATATTAGTCGGTAAGTAATGGAAGAACATGCCTGTCCATCTCAAATTTTTAAACAGTTTGTACGCATTCAAGCGCGATCTGAAGTCCAGATTTTTCAGTTGCTAGAGATTCACCTTCTCATTATTTGCATGGTTTGCACTATCACACCAACAGAGTTTGTCTCCAGCGGATCTTGGGACTAGTTTGCTTTGAATATGAACAACTTGGCCTGTATCGCACGTGTTCATGGATCATTTTGAGGATTTGCCACGGTAATGCAATCACGTATGTTGTGTCAATCATTGAAGCTTAGTGTCTGTTCCAGCGGGATTATCTAAATTTAATCAAAATAAAAATTACCATTTTACTGTATACTGTTTCGCTCTTTTAATATAAGTAATTCTTTTATAGAAAAATTAGTAAATAAGCCTACAATGCTGATGTCTTCATCTTTTGCCACATGTGCCCGAATAGCCTCTCAGATTAACAAAAGACATAAAATCTCGTTGCAAACTTATAACTATTCGTATGTTTACATATCTCTGTAACGTTTTAAACATTTCGTTAGGCTGATTTTAATAAATATTATTATATTATTATTACTATAGTATGTAGAAAATTTAGCTTGGACTTTAGATATGTTGCACTACAGCTCTCGAAATAATTTTCAACTATTTACGCAGGGATGCTATCGCTATCTTCTAAAGTGTAAACCCTGGTGTCCTACATGTCTACATTTACTGTTTTAATAAGGCATAAGAAAACACAGAGTTCTCGAATAAATATATTTCTTCAATAATATTCTTCGCTCCAACTGAGGAGCAACCTTAGTTTCTAATTTGAAACAAGTTGGGACCGATGTTAATGCTAGTTGTACACAATAGCTATGAAATGGTTAAGTATATGTACGTATTTATAGTTATATAAAGCTGAGGCTACAGCACCGTTCTTCTCCATAAATACGATTTTTTACGGTGTTCATGAATGATCTGTTGACTGAAGACCTGACGGATTATTTCTGCTTTTTAGTGTACAAATGAGATTCTATTGCTTGGTTGAAAAATCTGAAACTCGCAGGTTTGCAAGTGATAAGGTTGAGAATAAGAATTTTGTAAATGTCATTTTGGAAACAGGCGAAAGCTCACAAGTCACCAATATTTGGCTTACATGAGTTGAAACACTCGTCGATGCTTATAATGTACCATCGGTGCAAAAAAAATAACATATGGTTTTTCAAATGGCTTAGATTACATTACATTTAATTAGATGTTGGTTTAACACGTTAAGTGCGACGGGTTAAACTGAAGTTCAATATTCAACTTAAATTAAAGTTAACTTTAGAGATCCATTTTGAAAATAACGAACAAGAAATAGATCGTGCCATCATTTAGTTTTCATTAAGTATTTATTGAAATTGAGTTAGTGACTGCTGGTCCGTCAGCAGCATTATGAAAATCCCCTCAGTGACCACCAGTTGGTCACATCGCACTTAAAGTGTTAAGCCTTCCTGGCCGTAAGAAAAGACTTTCAAAGAAAGGAACGAGGAAAGCACAATTTGGTATAAAATTAAGGAAACGCGGTATTTATGCACAAACAAGGTGCATAGTGACATTAAGTTGAGAAGGAATTCATGAAACAAGAGGAAAGTTGAAGAAGTAAGTGATACATACTGAAAAAACAAGACAGCAGTGAACCGAAAACGATGGTCCATAACAAAACAAAGAACCTATTCTATTTCGATGGGAGAAGAGCCTACATAACCCTTAGATTGGAACCTCAAATATTCCTTCTAGATTCTAGAAGCTCTAATTCTCATAGAAACAATAGTTATATATCCTGACAGGGTTTATCAGCTGGCTTGTAACTGGAAATGATTAACTTCAACAGTAAATCATGATTCCACCAAGTATCGCGTGACTTCTGATTTTCAATCGAGTCGTTTACCGCTGCACTTTTATGATTTTTTTTGTGCGTGTTTCGTGAGACTCCAATGTTAGATGGATACATTTCGATAGGTTCTTTAATTTCACAAAGTCCTATGCAATACTTGTGCAACAGTTTCAATGAACTAAAAGCTTTTATACTACTTTTTCTCGGCTAATTTCCTTAACTTAAAGATGCTACATAAAAATCATCCCAATCTATGTTTGCCAAAACTCCTATCCTTCGAACTCAGAAAATTTACCTAAGTTCTCCGTTCAACCCTCAACCTGAATTTGATCAGCTCTTTTGCCGTTTCATTCACGAAAATAGACGATGCGATGGACATTCAAACGCATGCATTCGTTGTTTAGTAATGAACACGATGTACAGGAGTTATATAAACAGAAACATAAGGAAATACTTTGAAATCTTCTATGGGCTCTTCCATGTCACCGATCTGTGACTAGAAGTGAATGGCGTAGCGAAGGGCTAGATGCATGCAAGTACTGAAATATTAGAGGAGCAAACTCCGAAAATCTTTGTTTTCAACCGGCACATATATATACCCCACTGAATAAATATGACTTAGAACTATGTAATATTCGGGGGCGCAATTCTTGGTTGTATACGAATGCTACCCATTTATTATTTTCTAAGCTTTTCTACAATAAGTTATAGTGGAGGTTTGAAATTATAATTCAGACGCGAGCTTTTCAAAAACATATTTTCTCCGTCATTCAAATGCAATGATGACTGTATTAAACCTAAGAGCATGAACACGAAAGTTAAGTCAATTTTTACAACTGTTTATGTGAGGGTCATCAAGCTTTACACGCAAAACTTTACGAAAATTCATTATATTTTTTTCACTTCTTACTTCTTTCCACATCTAGCAAGCAGAAGCATACATTTACAAAGCGTGTGAATCACTACTTTGAAAATGATGATTCTTGAAGGTGAACGAATTTTGAAGGGGATAACTTCAATTTTCTGTAGCAAACATATACAAATATGCGTTGGAAAAGTTCATCTACGTATGAACCATCGTCTTTCATGCTACTTGAAGTTTCAATATTTTCTTAATGAAAATTTAGACAGTAGAAAATTTAGACAGTAAAATGCGTGATCTTGCCAACCACTCGTTTTTTCTACATAACTCTTGGTCTTAAAATTATTTCATTAGAGTATTCGAAGGTTAGAGTCAAAAGTGACAGCAGCGAAGGAAAGTTCCTCGCAGTTGAAGAGCATCGACGAACTTTTCGAACTTTTTAAAGTTGAATATAACTTCCCTCGTCAGACGCATGTCGGACGCTCGAACTTTTAAGCCTGATCACAGAAATGAACAGTTTAAAAGAGGTATTAATCAAAGGACAAAAAGAAGACGAAGTAACATGTACAACAAAATAAGTTTCGGATTATTGATTATTACACAGGATAACAAACTCAAAAATGGAGATAAACTAATGAATATCAAAAAAATCAAAACTGCGATCAAAACCATGCTTGTTTGAAATTAACTTACGTTTCAACAAATTCAAGGGATCCACACTTACGCTAACGAATAAAATTTGACTGCGGTTTCCCCGATTCCTCCACGTGAGGGTTCATTCAAGTTAAGAAACACTTTTGAAGACTTGAAGCATGTATTTCTACAATTACCACAAGGCAACATTTAGAGAATGAACTAATCTCTGCTGATTGCAAAACAAACTTGTAATATCCTCATTTATTGCTCACAGTTAAACATTACTTCACTGAATTATGAAATCAATTGAAACAAAATGAGAATCATCTTGTTTACAGCTTCTGCCACAAATTTGTAGAATTAGTTTAATTGCTTAAAGAATTGCAAATTTTCAGATTATGAAAACACACAAAGATACACCTAAGTATAGGCATATCCTCTGATGCGTGCTCAGACTACTGCTACATTAACAGGCAAGAATGTAAATACAATGAAACAACTGATGGAGTCCCAATAGAGAGCTGATCTCAGGCATGGACTCTGTAGCAGTAGTCTGAAGATTCATGTCAGAGAGCTTGATACAAAAATCCTGACTAACTTCACACAGTTGCGTCGTCGGCGTGACGAGGTCCGGAACTTGAGAGCTCCGCGAGCCTGGACAAATACTCCTAAAACAAGAAACTTTAACTTTTTCTTTTATTTTTCATTTTTTTCTCTAAAAGCAATCAAGGGCAATAATTATTTTTCTCCATTCTAAGAATAAATACCTCGTTACTGTAATAGTAGAAAGTTCATCTGATCAACGTTCACACACTGGTTGATATACCCAATCGAACTCGAAGATATCTAGAATGTTGCAATTAAGTAAGTAACCTAGAGATGATTCACTCAGTGAAAATCGTTTAAATGTCTTTATGAAAGGTTTCAAATTTAATTTACACGAATTTTAAGGGTGCAAAGTTATTGAAAAGTTTTACGTGGTTACTTATACACTCAGCATAATTAAAGAAAAATACATCTTCAACATGCGAGCGACCACTCACATTCAGAGCTAAAAACTTCAGTTGTGTAATAGAAAAACAAGAGCCGGAGACAAGCAAATAATTTCTCAATTATTAGGCTAAAAAAATTTCATCGCAGGATTATCTTTTCAAGACTGAGTCGCCGCGGGCTCCAGGGCGGTATTATAAGTAAGTACTGTTCTCCACGAACTCGACTGCTAGAAAATATATCCACCAACCAGTGAGCTCAATGTTTCGTGATGATCGATAAAAGAACTCACTAATTTGGATTCGTGCTCCTGAACCAAGTGTATTGTGTTTTAATATTACTAAAAATAGAGAATGTCACTATGCGCAGACACCTACATATGTACACTATCATTCACGACAATCGAATTTCCACTGTACGGAATACTTCACTAAGATCGTTCGAACTATATTTAGCCAACTGAACAATTGGAATGATTTTATGTGTGTAAACATACTCTGCTCGATCACATGCTATGTGAGTTTAAAATAATCGTTCTCTTAAGCAATTAAAACTCTCTAAGGGCTTTTACCATACATATTTATTTACACTGACATACTTGCACGCAGCTCGCAAAAAGAATGCAAAGAAAATTCGAATTCGCTCATTGTGAAATTCTGAGTCAATTGGTAGCTTACGAGCGATTAAATTATGCTTTCTCCTAATGAGAGCAAAAGAAGAAATTTCAACTTTTACTCATATTAATTTCTTGACGCAAGACATTGCCGAGATGGTCACGCTCTCGATGCAACCGCAATCATATACAATGTTTACCCCCTCATTGAAAGTGTTCGATCGACTTTTGTTTTTCATTTTGAGACAAGAAATGGGAGGCAATCTACGCCAAGGTAAGATTTTAATTTCATGGGGCGCAATGCATTCTGTTGCGTAAACTCTAGGTAAGTTATTCAAATACTTTCGATGCTTTTTTCTTAGGCCGCCCGCCTACTGATGCGATTCGATGCGATGCGCCTCATTTATTTGCCTCAATCGGTAGTGAGCTAGCCAAAACAATGCTATTCCTACGGTGCTATAAATGAACCGTGCGATTTCGCAAGGCGTCACACCAATCGCATCGCATCAGTGGGCGGGCTGCCTAACGCCAACGATTATAGTGTTGAGGATTTACTAGCCATATAGATAGGTCATTCCACCATTACCAAAGTGATTTTTTTCCCCAAAAAAGCACGAATGCCTGATAGTTTTCTATTCTTTTGACTGATTTTTGAGGCGCCTTATGTTCGCGTGATAATTTTAACAAAGTCAATGTTGTTAACGAGCAAACTTCAACTTGCGTATTTGTTCTTTGAATAAACGAAAAAGTTTTAAAGAATAGGTAAGGTTTGCCTCATCGTGAGATTTTCCGCAGGCAAGACCCAACAGTTTCTCAGAAAAACCTTTCTCGAAATTTGGAATTTTGCGGACAACACAGTTTTGAGAAGATTACGGTCAGGATCGCTAAGGCTACTCGTATATGTGCTAGCATTGTTAAAGTGAAGCTAAATGTCTTAATAGCTTTATAAGTTTTCATGGTTTTGAAGCTATGTTGAAAAATATTTCATTTAATTGAAAGCCTAACAAAAACAACAGTTCCCAATACTGCAATAGGGGAGCAGAACCGAGATCAAAGTTATTCTGCTAAAATTCAAACTCAAGTCATAATCAATCATTTGCCGAAACAAGGCTTCATGACCATGAATGCAATTAATACTATAATGTGGGGCTGAGTTGAATAAATTGAAACTGAAATCCAAAACAATTCCCAATCCCCCAACAAAAGCAGGTTCCAAAATTCATTAAAAACACGCTGTGAGTGTCCCCAGAAATAGTTTGTCAAGTTAACGTTGGCTAGAGAAAAACGTATTAGGGTTTTTACCTCCAGGCTCATTTACTCGCTGAAGTGGGCATAATTTCAACGAGAGTTTGAGGTTCCAACAACCTTAGCAAAATTATTCCCCATGTTCTGTACAACAAACTGACCAGCTTTAGGCCATTAATACGCAACCATCAATAACAATTTCAGTGAAGGAAATCTATCAACAATAGAAGTACATTGTATAATATATTCCTTCACAATACTCGAATAAGAAATTCGTGAAACTCGACTTAACAGTATAGATAAACACCGCTTTAGGGTCAATTAAACTCTGCTACAACTGCAGGATGTCAAAGAAAAGCTGGACGAAGAAGTGAGCCGCCGCGGGCTCCAGGGCGGTTCACAATTTCCCATTTTTTCTTCCGACTCCGGAAAGCAGCTGTAGTGTGCTCTACTAAACGTTGAATAGTACATCAGCACAACATGAGCACAGTAACTAATGCTAACTATACAGCTCTCACATCTTCCGATCAGTTGAACGCCTCGTAGCAGATTTACCATTAATAGCGATCAATAACTCTCCACAAAGATTAAAGTACAACACTTAACACGAGTACTCAAACGGCGTGGTAGACATTTATTTTACAGTAAGCCCCTTGAGACAACAAATTGATTATACGCACAGAGTATGTTCCAACTAGATCAATTATATTAAACATGAATAAACACAATGAACATAAAAATAAAGAACAATCAACAATTAAAATTTCAGGAAGTTTATCCACATGATAACTTATGATTTCTCAACACTCCTGGAGAGCTTGCAACACAGTCTCTCTCACTAGCAGAAAAAATGTGAAATAATTGTATTGGTGTAATCAAGTTCGAAATCCTATTTTATCCTGCGAAAAATAGCATCGCACGGTGAGCTTTACGAAAAAGACAGTAATCTATGAAAAATTGGTTAACAATGGTGCCCCACTGACCGTGAGAGAAGCCGGGTCATGCTGCGACAGATCTTTCGCTGGCAAAATGCCCTACATAAAGAGAATTTACGAGTGTTAAGTTAAAAAACTAAATTGAATGTTATTCGTTGGGACGAGGAGCGACACAATCGTTCCTGGGCGCAGTTTAAACTCTAGATGACCATTTTTTGATTAATGGCTATGATTGACATGGCAGAGAAGCTGCAGGAATTCCTCTATACGACAGCTTCTTCGTTTGAAGAAGCTTTTTCTTAAAACGCTTCCCTCTCAGCCTTCAGAGAAATGCGTCAGAGTTCAGTGGTGTGCGGTACAGTATATCCGAGACATCGTTTTTGTTGAAAGAGACTCGCTGGATCATTGGGGAGAGCCCTAGAGTTGCAACGGGTTCTCTTCATAACATATATCGCAGTGGTGCCCTTAACATTTCAAGTTCATAGTTTTCATAAGTCATACTCGTAGAAGGACGCCAATACTAAATCAAGCAACTTGGGGTTTGACTGGCGACTGAAGCTAAGGCTAAGCACTAGAAACACAATGTCACAGCAATGCTGACACTTCAGCAGAAAGACTACTGTGGTTACGCAGACGTTTATATTTGTATATATACATATTTAAGGATAAATGTAATATGTAAACTCATATTTATGTATGCATGTATCAATGTATGTACAGATAGTCTGGAATATAATTACATCTATTTATGTATATTATTTAGTTATGTACAATTGCAGTCACAGGAATTCGTGGTGCAATGGCTAAAACATAGAAGGTATATCGTTCCCTGTTTCTACCTTGGTACAGGCAGAAATTTCTTGTCAGTAGTCGGCCTGTTTTCGAACTATGTAATAGAAGTTAGCGGGCAGCCTACTGCGCACCATTGTGAGAGTATCAAGAACCCGATATCATCCTGATGATTTTCAGCGTGCTGTCAGCTACAAAGCCGTACAGTAATTGTGAGCATCGCAACACTCAACTTACGACGCTTCGCTATCAGATTGAAAGCATCCTTACGTACACTCAAATCGGTCCTACGAATACCTATGACAGGTAGAAACCCAGTCTCATTTTTGAACATTTGCCCTGATTTCATAGAAGAGTTAATTTACCGTTTCTCATTCCGCACTGCTTTCAAACAAAAAATTCTAATCCTAATTATTCGTCTTATCAGACTGTACACGCAAGGTTCATGCTCTGTCCACTCAAGTGAATACTACACGCACACTACTTCGAACAGAAAAGGCGATGCCCGCATACGTCAGAAAAATCTAGAGTTGAAAATGAACACCGAAAGAAACCGCCTTGTCCATTTCTGCCAGTAATTTAGCCGCATTCAGAGAGGTATCAAAAACGCTCAGGCACCCAGGCAAGTCAAGGAACTGCTCAAAGGATTGCTATTGGTTGTGATTGTTGTCGAAACTAATCAAGTCAAATTCACTTCAGTTAAAGAAAAAAAGGCAGAAAGGAAAAAGCAAAAATTGTCACGCACAGACTGTAGACAAAAACGAAACAACATTTATTTTCACATTTGCTTTAGCAGAACGTGCCACTTGTCTCAAATGTTTTCCAAAACTGTTCATTTACCTAATTGATACGCACAAATAATCTAAACTACTGATGATTAGTGTTTCACTGGAAAGATTGAATTTCAATGCCTGATAATGGTCAATTATTTTTTGGTCGTGAAGGAAAATTTTCAAACTTAACTTATGAAATTCTTCGTCTGTGTGCAGTAGTCAGTTGTATTTGAATGTTTTCTAGTGCACCCATTTGATGACATTTTGCTGCTGCTTTTTAACGAGATGCTATACCAGGAACGTATGAGTACTGTAGCTCGTTGACAGACACAAATAAATTTGTATAAGGCTTAAAGGAATTAAACTTTCTGTTTATTGCGCGTATCCATTGCTCCTCCTCATACTTCAAGCGGGTTTCAGTTACTTGGGGAAAGAGTACCCCTACGGGACTTTTTTATTGAACCTAGAGCAATGAAATTTGGTATAGAGATAGGAAATGCGAAAAGAAAACTTTTTCAGTCGTGAAGAAAACGATTTTTTCGACGCTGAAAACGAAGAAAACGAAAACGATTTTTTCATAGAAAACAAGATATATACAGAAAACGAAATTGGAGGGGAGGGGGTGATTTCAAAATGCATCTCCTCCTACAGTTTTCAAGCAACAGTAATGATTTTGGTATCATTGGTTGTGAAAATACTCAGGAATTGCCATAACCTGTATCGCATTTTTCATATTTCTATTTCCGAGTTTTTAAATGAAAAACTTTGACAACAAAAATTTTTTGGTAAAAGTTTCGACTTTGTGACGTCATATTTTTTTATCGACAACAAAATAGGATATGCTATATAGATGTTGGTAATTTCTGGGTCTTTCCGCATCCAATGATACCAAAATCATTACTATAGCCCAAAAACTCTAGGAGGAGATGCATTTTAAAACCCCAGTGTCCGACCCTCTGAAAAAAGACAAAACAAACAAACATAAACAAACATACACAATCTAAATTTTTTTTCATTATTATTTGTGGAGTCAGCTAAGCCCTTTGCAATCAGTATACAGTAATAAAGAGACATAGGATTTAACATAGCAAAGTTGCACCGCGAAGAAACAGCATAGGTGGTGTGTAACATGATGAAATACCACCTCCCCCCCCCCCCATACTTCAAACCCCTGTAGGGGCAAACGAGTGAACGGACGAACCTCATTTTTTTACAGGATGTACCTGACATCTTACACTTCCTATAACAGCTAATATCATGATCTCTACAAATTTTCCCATTTAATGGGTACTTTCCCCTTAAGAGTTGTCCGCCTGTTTTTTATCTCAACTTTTTTCCAGGCTCTTCGCGGTGCCATCAAAATATGGCATTGTCGTGCAGCTAGCTTCTGATGGTGATAATATTAACGAGAATAAAATTTGAGGCAGTGGGTAACCTGAAACTTCCCCACATTTTGACCATTATTTCAGGCAATCATTTTGCAAACTCGACCGAAAATCTTTGTTAGACTAACAGCGTAGGCCTGGGATCGGGGTATTTGTTGGTCTTAACTATCAGACCTTGCTTTCTCCTTTTCCTAACGAGATGAGTTCCATCTGCTGAGGACGCTGGATGTGAGCTGCAGATGCGAAATTAAGAAAAACGGCGGTTTACCAGCTAGCTGACACTTGATAAATATGAGACGTAATTCAGTATACATTCATCACCCCAACCAAAACCGAGATTCAATTTGACCCAGAAAGAAACAGGAGCCTGTAAAATCTCGCTAGATTCTAGGTTTCAGGTGTTCATAATTTACGCAACATTTTTGGTTTGTTTAACGCTAAACGGTCATCATAAACTTTCCCTTCATGAATAATAAATGAAAAAACCAGCAGGTTATTCCTCATCACACCTTTGGAAAAACATTAATTAAACTATCCTTCAAATAGTTCAGAAGGATTTACCACAACTGTTGCGAGGGGCGGAAATGGTCATGGAATATTTATAATACGTTTATTAGAATAAAACACTGACTTTGAGAAATAATCGTATACGATTATTTACAATTACCCATAGCTTCTGCACCATCAATAAGTCATTGCATCGCCACTAAGGTACTCCATATCACCTCGTTATCTAAAAGTACATAACATCAGCCGCAATATGAGTATAAAAGCATCAATATCTATTGTATAGGTCATTTCTTTAAATCTGAAGAAAAAAACATAAAAATCAGCCAGACGACTCCGACCTCATTCCGAAGTAAATAGATTGTGGCAGAATTTCCTGGCCTTGAAAATGTATTCTTATCTTGCGGAGCCACTAAAAAGTAAAAATCTTTGCCGTCAATATTCTCTTCCAGACCAATTAATATACCGTACAGTGAGCACAGAGCTGCATTCAATCTGAGTCCGAGCCAGAGTTCGTCTGATACGAACTCGAGTGCTGAGCAAACGCTAGCGCTACACAATGCTGAAGCCGCAATCTGCAGTTGGCCCAGTGTATTTACTGATAATTCGGTATCCTCCGTTATTGCACGAAGGTCGAGGGCGAAAATAGAAACCATTCGGAGAAACTGACGTTAATGAATTCTGGAGTCTTCGGAGACAGGGCGATGCAATTTTCTCTGTCAATAAATTGGATGCAATTCACACGTTGTGATATGATCATCGATTTAGATTTAATTTAGTTCGCTTTAGAAAAACTCGTAGCGGGCACTAACAAATTTTACGCTTTAACGAAAAAAATTTCAGCGCTTTGTTAGGAAAAAAGCGTGAGGTCGAAAAAGTTAAAAAATTTGAAAAGGAATTCCTACTCTACCTCCATGAACTAATCAAACTGATGTAACGAGAGGACTATCTGCCCCAATCAAGGGAATGGACTGAGACAATTTCTAAAATTGACGGGAGTTTACAAACAGCGTACTCCCACAGGTCTCGATAGCATACTCTCTTAGGTTACGATATCAACGAAATGTTGGCAGGGGGACATAAATCCAACGCCTACTGTTTTCAATAAGCAATTTATTGGGTTATCAATGCGACGTTGTTGATTTCAAACGCGTACTTACAGAATTTACGGTGTCTGCTCAGCTCAATATTAAAAAATTTAGGACACAACATTATTTCCATCAAAGAGTTCTAGAGGACGAAGAATGTAAAATTATTAGTGTATTGGCTTGGGCCAGCGAAATACTTATCTCTTCGAAGCCACGAATGGTAATCATTTAATCATGAAGCTACGTCCAATCAATTCTACCGGTGTTACAGCAATTACGCAATAGAGAATCACCAAACAATTTTAAGATAAAATAGTTTTTATACGAATTATTGCAATGGATGCATTACATATTTTATAGATAGGATAAACCGTTCGTTGAAGGCGAGTAGTAGAATACCATTTGAAGTTCTCAGAGTAGTATCATTTTCAACAAGTTGTGAATGATTTTACTGCAACCAAATTCACTGAAATAAGACGTAGAAAATATAAAATTACACATGTTAGTACCCTTTTATGTTATTAATATGATAAATATAGCGGCAAATACATGTATATTACATTGAGACGAATAATATTATAATCATTTAGGAAGAGATACCTAGCGATGATAGTAGAGAAAACTTTTCCATAGTAGCTCTCACTTGAATATTCGCACAAAACGAGGTACTTTTTATTGAGTAAATTAGATAATACGTCCTATACTTTATCATTTTAATCATCCCCGAACCCGGCCATTCATCAACCCGTAGGATCTAACGAGCTACCCAGACCATTATTTACAAGGAATAGCCAAGGGCTGGAGTGAAGGGAAAATTTATTGATTCATTTATTGAAAATTTATTGAAAATTTATTTATTGATGTGATTGAATTCATGAACAAAGATCAAGGGAAAATGAGTGAGTCTACCAAACTTGTGCTACTGCTCTCTTGGCTAAAGCTTGGAGCTAAATTTTGACAATCTTTGTGCCCATTTCTGAACAGAGAACTCAAGCATGAAAGATGTTCTGCCACTGATGGTGCTTTGCACCTTTTAAATAATTGAGAATATTTTCTGCATATTGTTACCAGCACATATGAGTAGTCAAGTACCCTGTCTACTGTACTTCGTATCTAAAATAGCTATTTTCTCCAACTTTCTTCAGTCTTAAAGATTGGCTTAGACTTAAATTAAAAAAATAGTGAGAATGAGCGATTCATGTCTTTTATATAGCAATAAACTGATTGTTTGCTAGTTGACAAACATTATCATAAACAACAGATGAATAATTAGCCCGTATAACTTCGAGCGCAAGCCTGGGAAACGCGTTGAGCGCAAGCATACGTACCCGTTGATTGAGAACCTCTGTAGGTCATTTACAGTCACTAGTCATTTACAGATAATTCAGAGTTTATTTACAGTCATTTACGAGTACAATGAACATCATACGGGCTGTGTGATTGCAGCACTCTCAATTACCTACCGAATTTGTACCAACAAATTGAATTTCGTTTTTTAATTTGGAGGAAAGCGAAACAGTGTGGCAGACGCGCCATGTGTCGGAGATTTCCGTATCATCGCCCTCGCAATTACCAGATGAAATTGGAGTTACAAATTAAATTGAGAACTTCTCTCAATAAAATCTTAAGCACTGCCTAGAAGGGTACACAAACAGACTTCGGCTACAAACCATTAGAATGAGAACTGAGATTGAAATACACAACTTTGAAAGAGAAAATCTTAAATAAATTAAATTGATGAGTCCACAGTTATGATAGAAATATTCACATCGTTGCGACATCAGTGACCTCAAACGAATACGTAATGACACATGCTAATTTTTTTGCAGTGTGAACAGTTTAACTATGGAAAAATATAAACATTGTCACGTTCACGAGACTCAAAAACAATATACAAGTTTAATTGAAGGGAGTTGGTACAGAACAAATGTATAATAATGAATATTTCATGAAATGATCATTTTCAGCATTTGAAACATCACAAAACATTGATGAAAATTTGATAAAAAAGTAAAAACCTACGATAACACCGACTACACAATTTGTTGCGAGGAAATAGGATCAAGTGTCACTTTAAACTGGATCATGCTTTACTTATCATGTTTTTCACAACAAAATTGAGTTTTGCCCCAATTCAATCACAATAATTGTATCCTATATTTGCTCTGTGATTCCACAATTTAAATTTTATCATCGTGCAGTCAAATTAACAGTTTAGAACAAATTCTCGTTGTTCCGTATTTTGCAATCAGTATAAACAACAACAAAAATGGCTTTTATATTTATTCATACATTTAATAAGGATAAGTTTCATCATCCACTAAGAAACTCTGAAATTTGTTTCCTTTTTAATTATAGAAATAGTCTCCCGAAAGCTGAGCCATCGTGAAATGCGTACACATATTGCTGGGCATGTTGCGCGTCTGAGCCAACATTTGGGTCGTACAGAGCCCTCCATATGCTCGCGTGGCAGAGTGCGCTACGAGGAGCAACAAATCCTCTGTAATTTGCATTGGCGTGTTATGCAATGGAATGTGACCTTCTGTTCGTTTAGAATCTAAATGAAATAACATGAAATAATCTAAAATTTAGACTATTGATAAATTAAACTTTTATTTACTAATAATTAAGCTACCACGAGTTAGGTAATCAGTATTATTACAGAATAGTTTCTATTTTATCAAATTGTAATGAGTGTTTTTGCGCTGTTTCATAGACTGAATTAATCAATGGACGGCGAGTTTTTGTGGAGATGAAATTTGCCCTCCAGAACTAATTAATGGGATTTTTTAGCGTTCCGTTACTCACTTTGCGATTGCAGAACTCTTTCTGAACGATACAAGATATAAGGGATTGTGCGTACATGCATACACATATCACAGCTAGCAAATGTCGACCCGTATTAAACAAGAATCCCATTCCCTAATTCAATAAAGTAGTTTCCTTCACTTTATAGCACGGACAGAATAAAAAGTATATTTTTAATTTTACTCCGAATTGTTCGCACTTTCAACTTGACTGTGATGCACATTATAGAAGCTTTTGTCTTGAACATGTTTGATAAGTTCAGCATAACATGAAAACAACTAAACTTTCTTTATTTTTTCACCACTTGGAGCATATTTTCACCACCATAGTTGGGCGTACATTTTTGAAAATAATTTTCATTTTCTTTCTCGAAGTAAGTAAGAAATTTCTTCATCGAAATGTTTTAATTCAGCATACCCTTCAAAATCACTTTTTGCATCGCTAGCACAGCTGGCTATGCAAACTACCGGTTTAAATAGGTGCTTTGAGTCAAACCTGCTTTCACATTCGTTGCTTCATGTTGTGCAGTGAGCTAGGCCACTGCTCGTTTCTAGCATTTAATTACATTTAACTGCTAATTAAATAACTCGTTTGTTCTTCTGAACTGTTTTTTATTAAATTCATCTTCATTTCACAAACGTTCACAAAAGAAATGAGATGAGCTACAACTTAATGAGACTCATTCGTGCAAAAATTTTATCACAAGCTTTCAACACCTAAGAGAGCGTGCACATAGAAGTATTTCTTTTTGAAATGACTGTCATAACAGTGCTTTATACCACGATAATTCTGCGAGCTCAACGTAAGTTCTTACACAAGGTATCCCGCTCTCTACAAGACATACATCATTCATTGATCCTACGAATATTTGTGCATATAATACGAAATTCTACAATGTGTATAGACATTGGCTAAGAGAATGCATTTTTACTTAAACTGCGGTGTTGTTCGTTACACATGCAACGTGCTTTGACTTGGGTAAACGCCGAGACGGATTGTGACTATTATCTTTCAGATGGCGTAAATCACCCCAACATCCAACGCACACCTTCCTGAAGGTAGTTCGAAACAGCTGACTCATGAAACAATATAGAATAAAATTAACTGCGCTGTTAAAGAGCACAAGCATTTCCATGATGTCGGCGAGCTTCAAGTAACACTCAAAAAATCCGGCATTTGGAATAACAGAAAGAAGTCCAAGTATTGCTAAGGGCATCTCCGAAAGTAAGAAGAGCACTAAGATCGACAATAGCATCATGTTGACCCTCTCAGCTTGTCGTTCGGCTCCTGTTGTTCTTTGACCATCGTTGTTTCTGCTCATTATTGCCGCTCTTCGTCGACCAGCCGACAAAAGTTCTTTCATGAGAGCAATTGAGAGAATACTCAAAGCCAAGCACGGCAAAAGTTTAAGTACCACTGAATAAATAAAAAAGTTCACGTCTTTGAGACCGTAATTTTGAGCTAGGTGACTAAAATACACTATATAAATGGTATTGTTTTCATGTTCTCGTTCATATATAGAATAGTTTAAATAACACGGTATATTGCAAACTATAGAACACACAAGAGTCGCCAATATTGCTATTTTAGCTCTGGGCATAGAGCACCACGAAGCATTGAGAAGCGGGAAAGCAACCGCAATATACCTCCACACAGCCAACGTTACGGTCAGCAGCACGGACGCAAAATGAAAAACTTGAGAGAAGTTGGCGTGGAAGAGTACGAGCACTGCCCAGCCAAACGTGAACTTGTCTTTCTTGCTTCGGCCCGTCCACAAGTAGTAATGCACGCTGTATGGAATGTAGTCAACCTGCAAATAAATAAAAAACACTGCTTAGAGTTATAAGTTACGTTCAATGACTTACGAATGTTAGCTAACCATGCCGGTGAGTTCTCAATTATCAAGAATACAACAAGCAAAATATATAAATAAAGATTTCATAAGAGAATGTTTTACTACGTATAGAGTTAAAGCAGTTTAAATCGTTTAATTTTTGAAAACGAAATAAAAGCGATATTTCCGACTCTGGCAACGCATGAGTAATTAATCTATTTCCTAGCATAGAACATTTTAACTAGCTATTTTAAACTCAATGTGTGTTCTTCACAGCTATATTGATGAAACTTAACCCTGTTTTTAGTATTCGTCAAAACGACATGTCTTATGTCTTTATCATGAGTGGACGCGATTCGTTTCCAGGCCTTGAGCTTGCTCGTCAAGTTAGCTGACGAAATAAGTATCAGGTCAGGAATAAACACTTAGTTGAACTAACATCAATTACAAAAATGAATTTAAGGGCCACATTTTTTTTCTGGCCAAACGAGCATGAGCCACTACGACATTTTAATATTACGAGTAGTTCACAAATTTAAGCTAATTTGATTGCTTCTCACACTTTTGCCTCTCTTGCAGTCTGTAACCCAATTAACCCAAGAAAAATTCCATGTATTATTCAGTAAGGTTTATTTGGAGTCAATTTTTTCTCAAAGTCTGCGCTCCAGGTAAGTTTGCAAGCAGGATTAAACTAAGGTAGCGTATAAGGTTACGACTTGAAACCATTTCTTGCGCCGCCTAACAGAGCGTGGCTGCAGATGAGCGTAACGTTCAGAGGTCAAGTCCCTCGTATAAACAGAATTTTTGAAGTATCGAAGGAACACGAAGGATTGAAATAAATTCTTCGTTAAATATAGATAGTCAAATTAAACCCTGCTGGAAGGAAGTAAATTGCCGTTGGCAATGGACGTGTGAATTGCTCGTCAATGACGCCGTTCGATCGAACATGAAACTAAGGCGAACATCCATGAGCGCGAACAAAAGCACAAATGATGATTTCATAATTCTGACATCTCGTTTAGCATGAGCGTTGGTAATAAAAACTATTCAACTTATTGAAGGTAGTATCATAATAAAATACCTTCAGTCAACCTCTATATCTATGTAGTACTGAAATTGTGCCTCACTTTCTTGACAATAGGAGTATTACTTCTGAGTTATAACCCGATTTTGGCGTTATATTGAAAAGTTATGGATTAGCTGGAGTAGTCGTATACAGGATACTTTGCTCGCTACCGTTATCTCCGTTCTATTTGGATAAACAGTGTATTTAGAGCAAACGTATTTACCACTCAACCTATAACAAGGGATGCATAAATTACCTGGTTACCTGCGTTTACGGGGTGCTTCTTTCGGTTTGGGTTAGCATGGAAGTACCAGAATTGAAAACCCGCGTTTCCTGCTTGATTACATTTTTATCCTTCCTAAAGAGCGAAAGACAATTGCACGATAACATTTTAACTTCTACGGTATAGCTTAATTTGAATATAGCTAGTGAAATAATTGAAATAATTTCGTTGAACCTGACACGTGGATGAACAATTTACCTAGAGGTACACATTTGTACCACTTACACAACCAAAGTTTCAAAATCGAAAGACGAACGAAAATGAAAGGTTCTTAACGTTTACGGATGGAAAAATTTCACAATCAGGGCTGAAATAGGAATCTTCAGGGTTTTTTGGGTGGTGTGAATGTGCTGTCTATTTTATCCTTTCTAAATTTAGCGAAATATCTGCCTGTTCTGTGGCAGAGTACACCAGTTAGTCACTACATTTCTTACTTTAACCACGTCTCAGATGTGAGAGAAACACAAGGCAAGCTACCACTACCGTCACCCCTCGAGTGGCACAGAAGATGTTCTACAGAGACAACTTGCGAGGAAGCAAGGGTCCGAAGTGATCTTTGCACCACACTGTTAATAGTCGACAGAAATGTGTAAAAGATTGTAAAATAAATTCCATATGACAGAGATGAATGTATTTTTCTTTGTTTAGTTTTTATATTATTAGTTATATTTTTCTCGTATTACACCGACAACAGTGAATTTTTTTGTGCCCCAATACGTCAACCACTATGAGTATTCCGTTTTAACTTGTTTCAATATTAGTATGAGAGTATTTCAAAGTTGAATAATTACAAGTAGATATGAAATATGAATACAACAAATCCAACAGTGAATCGTTCGTTGTTACGGCGGTCAACCCAGAGGCGTTTCGGCCCAATGGGCCATTTTCGTTTCTTAGTTGAAAAAGGATCCTTAGGTGGTGGGCTATTGTGGCCTGAACTTTTATGGGGCTACGGGCATTAGATCCCCTCCCCCCAAACCAACTCGTGTTAGAGGACCAGAAAATGATGAATGTTTGACCCCATATAAAAAGAAAACAAAACGGAAAATGAGAATTCTGGAACTATTGGTTTGTTTGCAATGTTACGAAGATTTCAAAACTGTCTGAATTTGTTCTAGCACATAAGCTCAATAACCTTTATTCCCTTGAAAAATCACTAAAAATGAACTTCAAACTAATATATCAAATTTTTTGAAAAAAGAGCCCTAAATCGAAAAAATGAATCGAACAAAATGTTTTTTTTAAATTACACTTAACAGTCAAATTTCAGAGGAATCAGATCACATATGCACCATTTTACAAAAAAAAATTCATTTTATTTTTATTTTCATTTCATTTTTTACTTGCAATTTACAATTCACAGGGTAAATATGAAGTTATACATGGAGTTTATAAAAAACATGAAAACAGCATTCAAGTACACAACTGTCCATTATATTACACTTCAACGAAAAATTTTATTATGGCTTGAGCTCAGAACCCGCCATTTTCAACATTCAAAAGAATAGAAGTCAGTGAGTTTTTATGCTAGGAAACAAAAGACAGTTTTCGAATTCATGGAATATTTCTAACATACAAATGGATCCAGATTTTTCAATTTATACGCTTAATTTTTTTATCACAGTTAAAAACAAAAAATTTATATAATTTAGCTAATGAAAAATATCGCATATCAAAAGATAACCAGAAAGAAAAAAAAGAAAATTCAGAGCAATTAATTGGTTTGAAATGTTACGAGGATTTCAAAACTGTCTTTGAAATTGTTCTAGCATAAAAACTCATTGACTTTTATTCGTTTGAAATATCCTAAAAATGACCTAAAAAACTAATTTTTCAAATTTTTTTCATAATCTAAGGCCTAAATCTAAAAAGTTACATGAGTAAAATATGTTTTATTTTCAAACATACATATTCTGGCCAAATTTCCGACGAATCGGATCAAGATTTGAAGATCGATTAGACGACCCCTTAACCTAAATCGTCATCCGAAACGTGAGCTGGAAACTCATTACTTTGCTTACAGGACTGACCCAAAGTGCACAAAACTCAGTTATAAAATTAACTGTTGACTACAGACAGTAGAAAACTTGAAGCAAAATTACTGACTTTCAAACTTCGAATGAATTCCCATAACTTGTGCGTATATAGCTCATTGTGTAACATTAAAATATTTTGTTTTGAGTAAGAAAAATTTATTTCGAGAAAACAAAATTTGATGATGTGATGTTGTCTGCTATCACAATACTGCCTGAAAAAAAACACCGAGCGCACCCGCTGATGTACTTCTGAGGCCTTGAGGATTTGTAGTACTCCTAATTAACTTTCGATGTAAAAGTTTCCCAGCATAACTTGTAAAATAAAATATTTCCGTTTGCCATTCACGCAGAATAAAATTCGTTCATAGCATTTTATAAAAGAGTTCACTGAAATTGTGTTTTTCGACTCATACAAAAAATTAAATTTAAACAGTATTGGTTATTATTCAAAAATGATGATTGCTCCCTGGACTACACATATTCGTTAGACAGTTGCCTCCAACATCCACACCGGGTAATTGCTCGATAGCTCCGCATAATTCAAGTCAAACAGCACAGGAATTGTGTTAATTGCAAAAGTTTGCCTAAAATTTCAAACTAATTTAATTCTAACACAAATGCTGAATGTTTAATACTAAAATGATAACTTTGAAATATGCTTTCATCGTATAAAAAGAGTAGAAACACCCAAACGGAAAGCGCTGTCCTTTGTAAGGCCAGGTCAGATTTGGTTCAGGTTAGGTTAAGTTGGAAACAAGCAAATGAAATTAACATTCTTAGGCTAACATAGCATCGTATGGAAGAAAAGTGGACAGTTATTTTCCCCACTGGAGACCTTTCCAGAACCTTACTATTACTGTAAATTCAGTTGGACGAAACAATGTTCCACATGGGTGAAAGGAACCAAATATCATCTTATTTACTAAACATTGCTTTCACTGATTAACCTCATCATGAGACTGAAATAAGTGGACTAAAGTCGACACAGTTAAATTTTTTGACCTATAGTAGGAAAACCTAAACATCTTATTTTTCTTACGGTATACACCCTAATAAATTCTTCCCTTTTCTTACATATGTTACGATGTTTTTTTTTTCACAGTTGAACGAGTCAAATTTTTCAGGTCCACTTTAACATTCTATTATTTTTCAATAATATGCGAGCCTTCTATTCACCTAATTAAAAATGAAATAAAGCCCAATCGTGTGTTGAAGGCGACAGGAAGATATCAATATACTGTCAGTAAGCAGTTTACCAGTATAACTGAGCTGTAAGGCAAAACAGAACTGAATAATTTGAAAGTTACCTTTGTAATATGATACTCATCGTGATTTGACACATTTTATGTTTTCATTTGAGGGACAGCTTGCTACATTTTTCTGCCCGGTCAGGCATAAAAAATGTTTTTTTTTTTCAAAATGTAGTTTGATATATTAAATTCTAAATTTACATGACACTTGATCATTATGGCGGGAGCCCTGATTTTCATGGTGTATCTTGAGAATGTATTTTTGAGTAATGTCATCTACTATTAATAATATTGGGTATATCCAGTTTGCCGCTTACCAAGGTAATAAACAAAGGTCAAAGATTTTTAAAAAATTGCAGGAGGGGAGGGGTTCAAGTTAACCATAGATTATAGTAATTTATCGTTCTAACGCGACTAAATGAAAAATTAATGAATGTTCTATTCACCATGTAGTTTGTCGAGAAGTGCAGTTTGATTCTGTAGTACACAATATTTGTAGAGCGGACAGTGGCTTCTGTTATAATGTATGTGTAAGGGACAGTAACATACTGATGTTTTACGAATTGAAGGCTTATTATTAACCTAAAATAAAATTTGAGACCCGCGCTCGGTTGAGGCTGCTGCCGTGAGCTGCAGTACTCTCGTATGAGCAGTTCCCTGCAGTACTCTCGTATGAGCAGTTCCCTGCAGTACTCTCGTATGAGCAGTTCCCTGCAGCACTCTCGTATGAGCAGTTCACTGCAGTACTCTCGTATGAGCAGTTCCCTGCAGTACTCTCGTGTGAGCAGTTCACTGCAATACTCTCGTATGAGCAGTTCACTGCAGTACTCTCGTATGAGCAGTTCACTGCAGTACTCTCGTATGAGCAGTTCACTGCAGTACTCTCGTATGAGCAGTTCACTGCAGTACTCTCGTATGAGCAGTTCCCTGCAGTACTCTCGTGTGAGCAGTTCACTGCAATACTCTCGTATGAGCAGTTCACTGCAGTACTCTCGTGTGAGCAGTTCCCTGCAGTACTCTCGTATGAGCAGTTCCCTGCAGTACTCTCGTATGAGCAGTTCACTGCAGTACTCTCGTGTGAGCAGTTCCCTGCAGTACTCTCGTATGAGCAGTTCACTGCAGTACTCTCGTATGAGCAGTTCCCTGCAGTACTCTCGTATGAGCAGTTCACTGCAGTACTCTCGTGTGAGCAGTTCACTGCAGTACTCTCGTATGAGCAGTTCACTGCAGTACTCTCGTATGAGCAGTTTCCTGCAATACTCGTATGAGCAGTTCACTGCAGTACTCTCGTATGAGCAGTTCTCTGCAGTACTCTCGTATGAGCAGTTCCCTGCAGTACTCTCGTGTGAGCAGTTCACTGCAATACTCTCGTATGAGCAGTTCACTGCAGTACTCTCGTATGAGCAGTTCACTGCAGTACTCTCGTATGAGCAGTTCACTGCAGTACTCTCGTATGAGCAGTTCACTGCAGTACTCTCGTATGAGCAGTTCCCTGCAGTACTCTCGTGTGAGCAGTTCACTGCAATACTGTCGTATGAGCAGTTCACTGCAGTACTCTCGTATGAGCAGTTCACTGCAGTACTCTCGTATGAGCAGTTCACTGCAGTACTCTCGTATGAGCAGTTCTCTGCAGTACTCTCGTATGAGCAGTTCCCTGCAGTACTCTCGTGTGAGCAGTTCACTGCAGTACTCTCGTATAAGCAGTTCACTGCAGTACTCTCGTATGAGCAGTTCACTGCAGTACTCTCGTATGAGCAGTTCACTGCAGTACTCTCGTATGAGCAGTTCCCTGCAGTACTCTCGTATGAGCAGTTCACTGCAATACTCTTGTATGAGCAGTTCACTGCAGTACTCTCGTATGAGCAGTTCCCTGCAGTACTCTCGTATGAGCAGTTCCCTGCAGTACTCTCGTATGAGCAGTTCACTGCAGTACTCTCGTGTGAGCAGTTCCCTGCAGTGCTCTCGTATGAGCAGTTCACTGCAGTACTCTCGTATGAGCAGTTCCCTGCAGTGCTCTCGTATGAGCAGTTCACTGCAGTACTCTCGTATGAGCAGTTCACTGCAGTACTCTCGTATGAGCAGTTCACTGCAGTACTCTCGTATGAGCAGTTCACTGCAGTACTCTCGTGTGAGCAGTTCCCTGCAATACTCGTATGAGCAGTTCACTGCAGTACTCTCGTGTGAGCAGTTCACTGCAGTACTCTCGTATGAGCAGTTCACTGCAGTACTCTCGTATGAGCAGTTCACTGCAGTACTCTCGTGTGAGCAGTTCACTGCAGTACTCTCGTATGAGCAGTTCACTGCAGTACTCTCGTGTGAGCAGTTCACTGCAGTACTCTCGTGTGAGCAGTTCACTGCAGTACTCTCGTGTGAGCAGTTCACTGCAGTACTCTCGTATGAGCAGTTCACTGCAGTACTCTCGTATGAGCAGTTCACTGCAGTACTCTCGTGTGAGCAGTTCACTGCAGTACTCTCGTATGAGCAGTTCACTGCAGTACTCTCGTGTGAGCAGTTCACTGCAGTACTCTCGTATGAGCAGTTCACTGCAGTACTCTCGTGTGAGCAGTTCACTGCAGTACTCTCGTATGAGCAGTTCACTGCAGTACTCTCGTATGAGCAGTTCACTGCAGTACTCTCGTGTGAGCAGTTCACTGCAGTACTCTCGTGTGAGCAGTTCACTGCAATACTCTTGTATGAGCAGTTCACTGCAGTACTCTCGTGTGAGCAGTTCACTGCAGTACTCTCGTGTGAGCAGTTCACTGCAGTACTCTCGTATGAGCAGTTCACTGCAGTACTCTCGTATGAGCAGTTCACTGCAGTACTCTCGTGTGAGCAGTTCACTGCAGTACTCTCGTATGAGCAGTTCACTGCAGTACTCTCGTGTGAGCAGTTCACTGCAGTACTCTCGTGTGAGCAGTTCCCTGCAGTACTCTCGTATGAGCAGTTCACTGCAGTACTCTCGTATGAGCAGTTCACTGCAGTACTCTCGTGTGAGCAGTTCACTGCAGTACTTTCGTGTGAGCAGTTCACTGCAATACTCTTGTATGAGCAGTTCACTGCAGTACTCTCGTATGAGCAGTTCCCTGCAGTACTCTCGTATGAGCAGTTCACTGCAGTACTCTCGTATGAGCAGTTCACTGCAGTACTCTCGTGTGAGCAGTTCACTGCAGTACTCTCGTATGAGCAGTTCACTGCAGTACTCTCGTATGAGCAGTTCACTGCAGTACTCTCGTGTGAGCAGTTCCCTGCAGTACTCTCGTATGAGCAGTTCACTGCAGTACTCTCGTATGAGCAGTTCACTGCAGTACTCTCGTATGAGCAGTTCACTGCAGTACTCTCGTGTGAGCAGTTCACTGCAGTACTCTCGTATGAGCAGTTCACTGCAGTACTCTCGTATGAGCAGTTCCCTGCAATACTCGTATGAGCAGTTCACTGCAGTACTCTCGTATGAGCAGTTCCCTGCAATACTCGTATGAGCAGTTCACTGCAGTACTCTCGTGTGAGCAGTTCCCTGCAATACTCGTATGAGCAGTTCACTGCAGTACTCTCGTATGAGCAGTTCCCTGCAATACTCGTATGAGCAGTTCACTGCAGTACTCTCGTATGAGCAGTTCCCTGCAATACTCGTATGAGCAGTTCACTGCAGTACTCTCGTGTGAGCAGTTCCCTGCAATACTCGTATGAGCAGTTCACTGCAGTACTCTCGTATGAGCAGTTCCCTGCAATACTCGTATGAGCAGTTCACTGCAGTACTCTCGTGTGAGCAGTTCCCTGCAATACTCGTATGAGCAGTTCACTGCAGTACTCTCGTATGAGCAGTTCCCTGCAATACTCGTATGAGCAGTTCACTGCAGTACTCTCGTATGAGCAGTTCCCTGCAATACTCGTATGAGCAGTTCACTGCAGTACTCTCGTATGAGCAGTTCCCTGCAATACTCGTATGAGCAGTTCACTGCAGTACTCTCGTATGAGCAGTTCCCTGCAATACTCGTATGAGCAGTTCACTGCAGTACTCTCGTATGAGCAGTTCCCTGCAATACTCGTATGAGCAGTTCACTGCAGTACTCTCGTGTGAGCAGTTCCCTGCAATACTCGTATGAGCAGTTCACTGCAGTACTCTCGTGTGAGCAGTTCCCTGCAATACTCGTATGAGCAGTTCACTGCAGTACTCTCGTATGAGCAGTTCACTGCAGTACTCTCGTATGAGCAGTTCACTGCAGTACTCTCGTGTGAGCAGTTCACTGCAGTACTCTCGTATGAGCAGTTCACTGCAGTACTCTCGTATGAGCAGTTCACTGCAGTACTCTCGTATGAGCAGTTCACTGCAGTACTCTCGTGTGAGCAGTTCACTGCAATACTCTCGTATGAGCAGTTCACTGCAGTACTCTCGTATGAGCAGTTCACTGCAGTACTTTCGTATGAGCAGTTCCCTGCAGTACTCTCGTATGAGCAGTTCACTGCAGTACTCTCGTATGAGCAGTTCTCTGCAGTACACTCGTATGAGCAGTTCACTGCAGTACTCTCGTATGAGCAGTTCACTGCAGTACTCTCGTGTGAGCAGTTCACTGCAGTACTCTCGTATGAGCAGTTCACTGCAGTACTCTCGTATGAGCAGTTCACTGCAGTACTCTCGTATGAGCAGTTCCCTGCGGTACTCTCGTATGAGCAGTTCACTGCAGTACTCTCGTATGAGCAGTTCTCTGCAGTACTCTCGTATGAGCAGTTCACTGCAGTACTTTCGTATGAGCAGTTCCCTGCAGTACTCTCGTATGAGCAGTTCACTGCAGTACTCTCGTATGTGCAGTTCTCTGCAGTACTCTCGTATGAGCGGTTCACTGCAGTACTCTCGTATGAGCAGTTCACTGCAGTACTCTCGTGTGAGCAGTTCACTGCAGTACTCTCGTATGAGCAGTTCACTGCAGTACTCTCGTATGAACAGTTCACTGCAGTACTCTCGTATGAGCAGTTCACTGCAGTACTCTCGTGTAAGCAGTTCACTGCAGTACTCTCGTATGAGCAGTTCACTGCAGTACTCTCGTGTAAGCAGTTCCCAGCAGTACTCTCGTATGAGCAGTTCACTGCAGTACTCTCGTATGAGCAGTTCACTGCAGTACTCTCGTATGAGCAGTTCACTGCAGTACTCTCGTATGAGCAGTTCCCTGCGGTACTCTCGTATGAGCAGTTCACTGCAGTACTCTCGTATGAGCAGTTCACTGCAGTACTCTCGTGTAAGCAGTTCCCTGCAGTACTCTCGTATGAGCAGTTCACTGCAGTACTCTCGTATGAGCAGTTCACTGCAGTACTCTCGTATGAGCAGTTCACTGCAGTACTCTCGTGTGAGCAGTTCACTGCAGTACTCTCGTATGAGCAGTTCACTGCAGTACTCTCGTATGAGCAGTTCACTGCAGTACTCTCGTATGAGCAGTTCACTGCAGTACTCTCGTATGAGCAGTTCACTGCAGTACTCTCGTATGAAAAGTTCTCTGCAGTACTCTCGTATGAGCAGTTCACTGCAGTACTCTCGTGTGAGCAGTTCACTGCAGTACTCTCGTGTGAGCAGTTCACTGCAGTACTCTCGTATGAGCAGTTCACTGCAGTACTCTCGTGTAAGCAATTCCCTGCAGTACTCTCGTATGAGCAGTTCACTGCAGTACTCTCGTATGAGCAGTTCACTGCAGTACTCTCGTATGAGCAGTTCACTGCAGTACTCTCGTATGAGCAGTTCTCTGCAGTACTCTCGTATGAGCAGTTCTCTGCAGTACTCTCGTATGAGCAGTTCCCTGCAGTACTCTCGTATGAGCAGTTCACTGCAGTACTCTCGTATGAGCAGTTCTCTGCAGTACTCTCGTATGAGCAGTTCTCTGCAGTACTCTCGTATGAGCAGTTCTCTGCAGTACTCTCGTATGAGCAGTTCTCTGCAGTACTCTCGTATGAGCAGTTCTCTGCAGTACTCTCGTATGAGCAGTTCTCTGCAGTACTCTCGTATGAGCAGTTCTCTGCAGTACTCTCGTATGAGCAGTTCTCTGCAGTACTCTCGTATGAGCAGTTCTCTGCAGTACTCTCGTATGAGCAGTTCACTGCAGTACTCTCGTATGAGCAGTTCACTGCAGTACTCTCGTATGAGCAGTTCACTGCAGTACTCTCGTATGAGCAGTTCACTGCAGTACTCTCGTATGAGCAGTTCTCTGCAGTACTCTCGTATGAGCAGTTCCCTGCAGTACTCTCGTATGAGCAGTTCTCTGCAGTACTCTCGTATGAGCAGTTCTCTGCAGTACTCTCGTATGAGCAGTTCACTGCAGTACTCTCGTATGAGCAGTTCTCTGCAGTACTCTCGTATGAGCAGTTCTCTGCAGTACTCTCGTATGAGCAGTTCTCTGCAGTACTCTCGTATGAGCAGTTCACTGCAGTACTCTCGTATGAGCAGTTCACTGCAGTACTCTCGTATGAGCAGTTCACTGCAGTACTCTCGTATGAGCAGTTCACTGCAGTACTCTCGTATGAGCAGTTCTCTGCAGTACTCTCGTATGAGCAGTTCCCTGCAGTACTCTCGTATGAGCAGTTCTCTGCAGTACTCTCGTATGAGCAGTTCCCTGCAGTACTCTCGTATGAGCAGTTCACTGCAGTACTCTCGTATGAGCAGTTCTCTGCAGTACTCTCGTATGAGCAGTTCACTGCAGTACTCTCGTATGAGCAGTTCTCTGCAGTACTCTCGTATGAGCAGTTCTCTGCAGTACTCTCGTATGAGCAGTTCTCTGCAGTACTCTCGTATGAGCAGTTCTCTGCAGTACTCTCGTATGAGCAGTTCTCTGCAGTACTCTCGTATGAGCAGTTCTCTGCAGTACTCTCGTATGAGCAGTTCTCTGCAGTACTCTCGTATGAGCAGTTCACTGCAGTACTCTCGTATGAGCAGTTCACTGCAGTAAGCCTCGACTAAGAGCACTGAGCCCCAAAACGCTGATTGAGAGGGGGCCTCTAAGGGAGTAGCGCAATTCGGGCTGCTCAATGGAGATCGTCGCCACAATTCCTGCAACGGCGTGCGAGGCCACCGCAGTAGAGGACTGCACCAAAAGCGGACGTCTCGTCTTCTGCAATTGATAACCACTCTTGCTTCGTCTACTGACGCCTGCAAGAAACTTCACCGACAATGCAGAAACATGCACTGCGCCGATTTTTAAGTTGGTAGTTGAGAAATCCGCCAAACTGAAACAGTGTCACAACATTGAGCAGCCCTATAATCAAATTTTGCCATTTGAACAGCTCCTGTATCAAAAAGGTATGATGTTTTTACATGTTGTTTTCAAGATAACAACTGCTGACTTCATCGGGCTAGAACTTTGATTAATCACCACGAAAATGATTCTAGATATACCAGGCATTTGTGATGGGAACCCAAGTCCTTAGATATGAACCCAATAGAAAATTTGCAAGACCACCTGGAACGACTATTTAGATATCAGGAAGATCTTCACATATTGTTAGTGCACTACGAGATCAGTGGATGTGATAGCGGTTCGAAATCCGCCAAATGAATATTGAGGCTTCTTTGTGAGTCAGGGCTGCGCCGAATTGCAACCATTATTTGAGCTCGTGGAGTTCATGCTCTAAAGAAGTGTAGCTTAGCGTAGATGGTGGAGGAGGAGACAGCTTTTTTTTTAATTCTATTCTCAGCTGAACTACATTTTTTAGGAAAATATCTAACCATTTTAAAAATTAAATCCATTCAAGAGAATAGTTATATTGTAATTCGTTAGCTTGAAAATTGCATACCGGATTGAATAAACTTGACGCACTGCACATGTGGGTGGAGTCGTCATTATCTTTCTCGTCTTCTTAAATTTTCCCGTTTCTTCAGAGCAGCCGAACGAGGATTTACGTATCCCAACAATAAAATCGAACTGCTTTCACATGCATAATTAAAGCCAACAATCAATATTATCAAAATTCTGTTGGTTATTATTTTGTGGTGTTTGGTTATCATAAATAGAAATGTAACGGTAGTATTAATTCACAATTTTTTAATGTGACTTGAAATTGATTACAGTATTATTAAAATAACTTGGTTGAATGTTTGTGAATAAAGACGGATTTCAAAATTCTAGTGTTCATACAAATATTTAATGATTAGCCTTAACTTTAACAGTAATATATTTCCAGTGTAAAATAGTGAAGGCTCTTGAAAATAAAATTTAGATGTACTGTTTGTTTTCCTTATGGTATTTTGATACATCTTGAATTAGAATTCTTGCATAAGGTTTACCAAACATGGTTTTTAACACCACAAGCAACACTACCGCTGTCTGAAAGTGAAACTCACCGGCAAACGCAACATGCAGTTTACTGGAATGTAGTTCTAACTCATCATCAAAACAAATGAGGAAAACTATTATTTTTAATTGAACTTCAAGCTTATGCATTTGTAGATATATTTATAGCAATATGGACCAGCATTACAACACCGGCGATTGCGTTAGTTGCAGTGATTTCTAACGGTTAATACCTCTAAAAGAAAATTCAAAGTCATCCGTTCGCATCCATTCTTTCTACAAGGTTCTTTCTCATTGCCACATTGTGGAGCTCAAATTACCGAATTCAGTAATAAACTTGAGATAAAATGAGAGTTCTAGTTCACATCGGCTTTTCTGATCATTAGCAATGACCTTATCTTGGAGTGAGCTGTAACATATTCGGGTTGAGCCATAAGGATAACGTATAATACAACAGTTGCAGTATTTTCCTCTCGTCTGGTTGATCCATCAATCGTACTTGGATAAAAATTGAATGCCAATACGTAAAGTAAGACATACGGTTTCATCTAAAAATATTAATTCACAGATCTATATGAGAAATGTCTCTTCAGAGATCACGGAAAGAATTGAAAGTTATAACCATGGGATGAAATCTAAATTTTGGAGCCAGAGATCTGATGTAAATGTAAGAAGGAATTCAAAGAGAGCTCGTTGTGTTTAACAACTCCAAAAACATTTTCAAAACGAACGACGGATTTCACATCATGTACAGTCTTTAGATTTCTTATAACGACGCACTTTAAAATTAATTTGGTGTAATATATTTTACGGTATGCCTCTACTGGACAAATGATACTATATTTTTCTCTATTCTTTTGATTGTTCTTTGCATTAGCACCTAAAAAATAAATTTATATTTTATGAACTTGGTTGGTAGATCTTTTCTTAATTCTTAAGTTCAACATCAATGTTAATTTGCCAGGGCAATGTGATGAATGTTATTCGTAGAAGTTATCTGCCACTTCAGCAATAATCATAACCTCCTTTTTACTAGTGTTTGTAGGAAATGACAGAAATTTGATGAATTTTTCAGTCATAAAAAGTAGAAGCTTTATTCTGCCTTATTTTCTATAACCTTTAATTTTTCCTGTTACTTGAGATATGTACGAATTTCTAGCCTTAGTTCGGTGTGCAGCCTTGTTTATCTTATTCTGTCAGCTCGCCTATTAGATTTAAGCTAGATTTAAGAACATTAATTCAGGTTAGTTACTTTATGTTCATGATATAAAGGGCAGGATGCAGGAAACAATTTCTTGGCCCGGCAGTTTCCGTTCTTCTTAACAACTGACGATTGAAGGGAAGTATACTTTAGCGGGCGTTAGCACCGAGTAGACAGACTTTTCGCAGACCTCCAACCTTGTACAACAATCGGTTCATCTGCGCATTTCAATTATTTATTCTGCGGAATCTACTGGGAGCACCATAGGTATTACTTACCTGATTGAGGCGCTCGACTTCCACGCTGCTTCGTACTTACCTGCTGGAGGCGCTCGACTTCCACTCTGCTCCGTACTTGCCTGCTGGAGGCGCCCGACTTCCACGCTGCTGCGTACTTACCTGCTGGAGGCGCTCGACTTCCACGCTGCTCCGTACATACCTGCTGGAGGCGCTCGACTTCCACGCTGCTACGTACTTACCTGCTGGAGGCGCTCGACTTCCACGCTGCTCCGTACTTATCTGCTGGAGGCGCTCGGCTTCCACGCTGCTCCGTACTTACCAGACTGGGGCAGGCGGGCGTAAATCCACTACCGGGGGATCGCCACTTCGTGGCGTTCTGCCTTGAGGTGAGGAAGCTTGCCGGACTTGCCAAACCCCTAAAGTTTCCGAACCCCTTGCCATTTATATTATGAAGATTTCTTCAAGACATGAACCATTATTATTCATTCTGAGCAATATGTTGATGGATCGGGTTTGATGGTGGCTCTTCAAACAAATTAAAATGAAACGTTAATTCTTTTTTCAGTAAATTAAGGATCAAGTGCATGTCTGTTCATTATCATTCTTTGTTTTCAGTGCTTGGAGACTCGAGGAAGGAGAGGCAAACGGCTGGCTGGGGCAGTGAGGTGGCTGCTATAATGTATACCCTATCCCCAACTCGTATCATTTGCCGCCAAGCGCAAAGCTCCAACTCAATCTATAGTTCTTGATAACTTGCTTGCAGAAGCAAAAAGATTTCTGAAACGGTCCTTTTCCTTGATCCTTTGCAGTTGCGATCCCTTTTTATTTGCTAAGATAGTTGTCAGCACTGTAGACATTGTTTGCTGTGATGTGAAGCTTAAATGAGAGTATTTCCCAACTTATGTCATGCTGTTATCACGTCACATGTGCTATATGAGTATATGCAAGTAAATTTACAAGCCTTACATAGGATTATCTTTTTTACAATCCACAGAGCTGAAAGTTTTACGGATTGCTTGAACTTTGGAAGCATTTAGAGATAATTACTGATATGACTACTATACGGTAATATAACAATTTCACCTTCCAGGATAATCCATGTTATTTATGACTCGGGACGTGACACAATTTTCCGTAAGGGTAATAACTTCTTTCAACGTGTTACTTTCGTTGCAAATTTCAGTTACCACTGACGGTAGCGACTAACATTGCTATGAGAAATCTTTTCCCTTCGTTTCTTCCAACTTTGTGGACAAATGGAACTTGAGTCAGGCTATAACAAATACCTGACACGTTATTCGAAAAAAAATCAAAGCTCGCGGTTGAGACCGGTTGATCACCGTTGGACAGTGCATTGCTCGTTGGGTTTGTAAGTTGTTTAATTTATAGCTGTATGTTCATTCTGTGTGTTTCTTTTGTAGCGTATCAGTTAATGACAATTGAAATGGAACATTCTCCGCCCAAATACTTCATACTTAATCCATCGAAAACTTCTAGCGATCGATAGGAGCGAATCTTCAAATACGCAACACTGAAAGACAAATCAAAGCACGTGCGGGATTAGGATGCAGATATTTCATGAGTAAAACGTGCTACTTCGATTGGTGGCCTTTTCAGCAGAAGGTATCTAAATTTTGATACACCCAATAAAAAAAACTAACCTATGTACAAATGTTTGTGCAAAATAACGGATGAAATTTTCTTCTTATAGATTTGTGAATCTAAACTACGAAGTTGTAATCCAGTATTGCAACTGAATGTTCAATCGCATAATTTTTTCTAAAGATTGTTTGAAAACAATGATAAAGATATTAATCAATATGGTGAACCTCTACCATTAAGGTGGAATCTTCCCCTCAGATGATATTCAAATATTCAACCTGAGACAACGTTCCAAAGCGTACTGACTTGTAACACTTTTATCAGGCTGGAAGCCAAAGAGGTTTGGTGCCGCAATATTTAATTGTTTGATGAGGAGATGAATTTGTACATACTCTGAGAGAAAATGTAAGGGCTTGGAAACTGTGATTACTTTTAAATCTAATGTTATGACCGAGCCACAGTTATAATTTCGAAATTATTACATTTAAGGGATTGAAAATTTCAGAACGATCTTCTCTTTATTATTCGAATTGAGTGAAATCTGAGTTGAATCAAGGAAAATTAAGTTGACATATTCTAAGGATATAACTCTGGTCCCGTAATGCACGCTGATAATACCACGAACATTCATCAGCGGCACATTGTAAATGCTTGGTCTTCCATTTGCCAGAGCGTTAGCGCCGGAATTTTAACTTTAATCACGCTACCATATCATACACCAGATACGCGTACATGGATAGAAAATATAAATTTCATAAAACATGCGGTAGCATGAAATGCGATATTGTGTGAAGTGAGCGTATGAATCAGCCCATCATTTATGAGCCTTATTTCTGCTGTTAACCGAGCATCTAGCAGCTGCGAAAATTTGTGAGAACTTGTAATTTTCGAAAGCGCAATGTTTACTACTCAAATAAATATTTACTTCTTTAGAGAATCACCCAGCCGGGAAATGCTTTGCACGAGTATGTATTTGATGTTTTACCCATATTTCAATAGTAATGTATTACACCATTAGCACATTTGTATTTCTACAGATTGGGTATTTATAACGCCACGCTGGAGAGCACGAAGAATTACGATTAGCACATTATTCAGAGATAGGAGTATTTAAGCTGAATATCAAAAAAAATTTTGAGTAAAAAAATTCAATGCTCGCACTGTAGTTTGTGGGTCGGCAACAATTTCTGTGGTTTCTTCGCTATAGTAAGCATGTAGTGTCTTCCTGAGTTTGTTCCGCTGACGCCCTGAGTTATAGTTGATGTCACCGGAGTTTAGTTGTGTTTTGACAAAGTTGCCGTGTTTGTGCACTTGCAGGAGGTGTTGGTTCAAGTATTTTAGTTGCTGGAACGTTTGTTCTGCTCTGAGGCCTGGTCACATTTCTAGCCAAGATCGTCCGCGATCCGACTCAGACTTCTGACCTGCGTTGACTGCCATCTTCACGACCCTCGTAAGGTGGTGGCAGCTATCGCTGTTTTCTTTTCTCTTAATTTCATCGTTGTTTGTACTGCGAGATTTATTTTTCATGTTAGTTTAGTCACTATGTTAATATTTTATGCTCTTCATCATTTCTTGAAAGATTTTCTCCGGCAGTCTTACAAAATTATGAATAGAACGGCAAACCGTTCTTAATAATTGAAATTAATATTGCTTAAGCTAGCGCCTTCAGATATGCGACTTGTGTTAAATAAGCTGCTTAAACACTTTTTGAGGCTTCCTTCTCGTAGACTCCTCGTTGAGAACTTATTGGTGAAAACATCTTAATGATTTCTATACAATAAATTATGCTTACTGAAAGGCATCGCTCGTTGAGTGGAATGAGACACTTTTCAAAAGTGCACTCTAATCATGGGAGGTTCATATACATATACCTTGAGTATATTGAAGTTTACTCTGTGTTTTTTTAAATCATAGGAGTATAATTTTTCTTATCGTAATTTTTGACGGAGAGGGCGACGCCTTCCCCCAACGGCTGAGTGCTGCGAAGCTTTCTTGCCTCACCTCGACGCAGTTGCGCGTGCAGCAACTCTCGTCAGGCCGGGGTATTGTCCTAATTAAGCAGCCCCATTTGCAGAGATCTAATAAATGTCGTGGTTCTATTCTAATGCAAAGTCTCGGCCAAAGTTTTTATTGCATTATTTATTGACTCCATTGGATATCACGTTCAATTTTATGTGAACTTTTATGGATCTGATACTTTATCGAAGAAGTACCATGATCCGAGGGTACAGTCTCTATTTCTTTCAATGAGAGGAGCATCGATTTGTTACTTTGTTTAGCAAAAAACTCCTTCAATTAATGCCTTGCCTCGTGTGATTGGGTAATCGACGTTTGGGCTCGGAAGATACCTACGAGCTTTACGCTCACCTACGTTCATAGGAAAAGTTGTTTCCTTAATTTTTTATTTGTCAAAAATCTCAGGTGACATGAATTCAGTAGTTTGAAAATACTTCTACTTGTGCGTAGAGTTCATATTAATATTATTATGCTTGTAACTCATCCTACTTAAGTTAACAGTATCTATTTCAAAGTTAGTTCCGCGCCAGTTGGTTCAATAGAGTAAAGTCTACCTTTTGCTAGTCCGCAGGTGCCCTCGGACCAGATTTAATTTTCGCTCTTGTAGAGTCTCCTGCCCTGGGAGTGACTATTACTTAACATCAATAAATACAGCCGAAAAATGCATTCCGATAGCCATATATTCTTCATTCAACCGTGGGGCGATGAACCCGGTGAAAGTACTTAGTTATATTATCGAAGTTAGTTTTCTTTATAAAATGAACAGCATACTGAATTTAGGCACCAAATAGGTGCTAATTTTTAGGTTTGGGAAAATACAATTTGAACTTCGAACGGTGTAACGTAATAATGCTCTTTGGCCCGCTAGCCAAGCGATGTTTCCACAGCATTCATGATGGATTTTTCCCATGCATCGGAATTGGGAAGAAATGCTAAAAGCATTTTTCCTACGGAGTTAAAGAAATCCAATAACATGGAAAACGTTTATGATTTTTGTTACGTAAGAATCGTGGGGAACAAAAACATGTCTGAAATTTTAAGTTGATAGGTGATCTTATTTTTTTTAGTCAATTTATATCGGAAATAATTTAGAAACATCAGGAATAAAACTGACATAGGAACAAAGTCTTACGCGCATTCTCAGGAGACCGTTGGGCTCTTTGATATTGTTTCGCGGGAATTTATTGAAACTAAGTGGTCACCGTGAAGATGAGAGAGTATAACTGTAATTTTTATCCGTAATTATATAATTTTAAATCATTGAGTTAATTTGTGAAATTTATTCTTGGATTAATATTATGTTAACGCTGGTATATGTATTTGTTTTACGTGTTAAATGTCATCTTTTTCGGTTGAATCTTAGATTTGCATAGCAAACTACCTATAGAAAAATGTGGTGCCCAATTTATTTGATACAAGTTAGTTGACCTTAAATTCTACATATTTACAAAAACGACTTGAATTTGTGATAAAACTTAACATGTGTCAAATAAAAGGTTACTAAGAAAATAAAATTAAAATACAATTGTAATTACAGTTAACGAATAACCAGAAGTGAATACTTTTTGAAAGCATGTGTTATAATTTCATTTTTTTCTACGGATTACGTCTAAACCTGGGATTTGACTTATAAATGATCGACAAAAAATGTGTTCGTTCGAGATCACCTCGAGCAGAGTCTAAGGTAGCCGACACTCGGTTCCATCGGCTCAGATCGGAGTGGCCGCTTGGGGCTGCTGACTGTCGATTGAAGTTCTTGATGAAGGAGGAGAAATAAGGAGGGATGCGCAATCTATATGATGATATAATGTTCAGTTTCGAAGAAGTTCCTACAAACTTCAAGAAGGAAGAAATCCCAGCGTGGCATATCAGCACCTTTCATAAAAGCATCACTTTAAAGCTGTGAAAATTTTTTAGAAAACCCTACGAGTAGCTCGCACCCCTAATTTTTTTTAAGACCAATTTCCTCGTTACTGCTCTAGTTTTGAGTAAATAATTTGACAAACTCTTCATTCCAATCCAAATTGTCGTGCTGTAGGGAGTTTTCTCTACAAAATGATAAAATACAATGCTTTTCCTATGGTTTGCATTATTGTTTTGTAAAATCTGTCAAAGTAAACACCTAGATTTAATTTCAATTAAATTTTAGAATTCGGACCTGTTATTTAAAATTATCGAAGGTTTCCTTCAATACAGATATTTTAGAATAAAAGGGACGCATCCTTATACAAAAGTATTTGAAAACACTGTTAATTAAATTAGTACCATCGTGGTAAGCTATAGCAGTGGCTCTGACTATATCGCCTAAAGTCTTTTAGTTACCTATATAAAATAGTTTAAATGACTCATGACATGAATGATGCGGCCTTTAAACATGGCACGTAAGTTGAGAATTATGCCCATACAACCTCGGTTGAACTGAAATGCCTTGAAACATAGGGAAAATTCTACTCGTTTTTAATTATTCGCAGATATCCCTTTTCGTCCGAGCCACTCTTTATCACGAGTGTTGGGATGCGTGTTGCCCGTTCTCAACTGTGATTGGCCACAGTTGTTCTCTCAGAATTGTGCATGGTTCATTTCGAAGTGTGGGGGCGAAGAATTTTAAGACAACATTTGAAAATACTACTAGCTTGTTCTTCATTATATCCGGTTTTCAAAAATCATTTGATGGAATTCAATCCTTCTTTAATGAAATTAACTTCCGTTCTGATGAAATTAGCTTGGTTTCAAGTACGCCCTTGGTTTAAAAATAACTCAGGCAAATTGTGATCATTTTGAAAAAATATTTTACACAACCTCAACTCACAAGTCTCCAGATTTAGTTCAGAAGTTTTATTAATGGGTGAAATGAATTCTCCCGAAGCAGTGATGCATATTATGACTAAAAGCCAATCTGCTCTTATTTTTCGATTTTTATTGTCATAAGTGTTATGAGTGGGAAGAAACATCGTTAAAAGGCTATTGATTTATGCACGCTTTACTGATTTCTTAACATTTTTTGTAGTTAAAATTAATTTCTTAACATTATATAGAGTTTTCATTAGCAATTATTTACCGAGGCAAGAAGTTTGGGATTTTATGACTTCAATTTTTTTTTTTTCATAAATTTAGTGAGCGCATTTTAGGGGGTTGAATATTCCACAGAACTCAGGAGATAATTTTCAGGTTAGCCCAGAAATCAACGTTACACGAGAGTTGGTTTACTGCCGCAATATAACCTAGAGCTTACACAGGCTCCCGCAGTTATCTTCCGTGGTACCACTTGAGCACATGGTTCTGAAATTGTATATGAGTTCAAGCTCGTGCAGCAGCTAGAAATATTTCTTCCAGAGAACGTAATTCACTGAGTTCAATTTCTTTGAACAGTATATTTGGTTTGCTAGTACTCAGAAAATAGTCTAAATGAATTCGAAGTTATTTTAAATTGAGGATGTTGTTTAGTCGAGTAGTTTCTTTCCAATTCGAGTGTTATATGTATGGTGTATTGACCAATGAAAATATATCGGAAAACTTTTCATGTATTTGTAGTTTTCAAGCACACCAGTAAGTAGACACCATAAGATCTAGTTTAATATTACTCCAAATGAGTTGTGACTGGATGGGGAATTTTCAGGAACGTGCAAGTTTCAAGGGAAACTGATAACTTTCAGAGTGACTAACAGAATGCTATGATAGAATATCGTCGGATGAGAATGATAGTTTGTCGCGACATTGCCTGAATTCATTACTTCAGGATGCCAGGATTGCTTCAGAGGTGATTTCGAACAAGAAACGACCTGAAATAATCGATTAACACAAATAAATTTATTCATCATCTCTCAAAGACATGAACTTATTTACCTTAACGCCTCGGGGGAATGGAATGGCTCATACACCAGAGATTTAGAGCACTAGACGGTTTCCCGTTTTGTTCACTGATAAAAAGCGAACGTAAGTCGCAACACTACAAAATATAAGATCCAAGAACCGCTGGAAAGCGTTGTTGAATTTTGTTGACGACAACATCTTTGTCAGATCGTCAAAGAGAAGAAACATTTTTGTTTGAAGTTTCGTTTGAGAGCAATGGCTCTGCTGTTAGCGGTACGTATCTTTGAAGCAAGTGGAGGCCTTTTGAAGTAGTTATATTTAGAAGTTATGTTAATGTCATGTATGATGGAAAATATCCGTTATTTTGTTTCCTGTGAATGTATCAAGTAGGTTTTTTACTTACCTATTCTTTGCGTAAAATGCGCGATATATTTGCAGTTTATCCAAGCTAAATGCAACATATAAAGCTTACAGTGAGCAGAATATTTTCTGCCATGTTTAGTTTAAGTGATATGAAGCGTTGTTAATGCGTGTGCAGACCTACGTTCGCAGTTAGTTTATGAAGTATACGTGGGAAAATATTTACTCCGCCATCGAAAAAGTACGACAGTGAGAGCATGCATGAGTAGAGTGTTCCCTCGGTATTTCGCAGTTTAATTGTCAAGGATTCACAACTGCGCGAATTCTGCCACCATTGATGTCACCTGGAAGTTGTAGCACGAGGGTGTTCAAGACTGCAAAGGATCCTACACCTGCCGAAATCCATCACTCGGCAATACAGAAAGCTGTGCAGTTGGCTGCCATCCTTGGAGGCGAGGGCTTTGCAGACATGTCCACGGACGACATCGACGAACTATTTATCTGTCACTCCCAGCCGCTATACGATGAAAACCTCGAAGAGTAGACGAAGACAGCGATCGAAGTAGAAGATGTCTCCCAAATTGGCTTGACTTTGGAATAGCATGCCGAGCTATGCAACCTAGTTAAAGGAACTGGAAAAGCGGTCACAGAAATGGGACGATAGTGTGGTTCGATCGGCTCAATTCTGCAACATGGTCGACGTCATGACCCCCCTCTACAAGATGCTTTTCGACCGCAAAAAAGAAGCAGCATCAGCCAGTGCCTATGAAATGTTCAGGAGCATCAGCCAGTGCCGATGAAAATGTTTAGCAGCCTCGCAAAAAAAGAGAGTGTTCTCACTGCTACCACCACGATCACACCATCGCAAACCACAGAAGAAGTTTAAGAGGTGCCCCTAGAAATGGCGCCTTTGACTGAAGAGACTTAAAACACAATTATAATTATCAGCTGATCAGTGAAAATCATTTCAAGTTCGCAGCAAATTCATCTCCATCTTCATTCAATTTGTATTTCAACTTCTTTCGCGATGAGTACAGTAACATTCTTAAAATTTTAATGTTAAGTGTTATTGTACTGAATTAGATGTAATTCCTTACTTACCGAATTCAAATTACTTAACAGCTGTCCCTCCTATTAATGGAGTAAAGGGTGTGTAAACAGTACATGAGGGTAAAGAGTCCATAAACGAGTTAAATTCTCACATAAATATGGCGTCCATACTTCGCGGAAATTCAACTATCACGGCCGGTCATGGAACCTGTCTCCCGCGATAGATGAGGCTTCTCTGAATTTTTTTGAAGAGTTAGCGATAGAAGTTTAGTTTTAAGAGTTATTTTCGTCGACATTGCTTAAGGCCTTATTCTTACTTGTTTTAAAAATACCCTTTTATTTCCTGCATTTGATTTCAACAAATTTCTTCATTTTTACTTAAATTGCCAGATCATTTGTTCATCAGGTTCGGTTTGATTTATAGTGGGACGTGATGGTTGTGTTTTTTCTTTTTCAGTCCAGCTCAGCTACAGGTGAATTAAAAGAATAGCATTGTTTCGTTTGTTGCCCTAATTTATTTTTAGGTTTTCTTTGGCTGTTTAATTTTTTGGTTTGCTTACCAATAATCGATAGAGGTGTTTAGAATAATAATCACTAGTTAAGCTCTTCCTGGAGTGAACTATTTCAATTCCATTGAAATCACATCGCTAATTTCGCAGTGAGCAAATAAATATTTGAATTATATAGAACGGATACATCGATCATGCAAATATTAAGTATTGGCTAAATAATAACAGCAGAACAGTTTGTCTCGTACGAAGATAAGCGCTCTTACTTAGAGAACTTTTTTCGTCTGTAGGAAGGAGAGTTCATTGAAAAAATTGAATTTCCTGTTATTACATCGCTTTAAGGGAATCTGCAGTGTAATTGTATTTACACTTTATGTCGAAAATTTCTGATTCCTTATTGCCTTCAGACGGCAATACAGAAATAAATTCATAAAGCTTGATATTGTAAGTAGTAGTGGAAAGTTAAAGAAAATTTCAGGAGGACCGTAAACATCACTGAGCAGGAGCCCTGCGAGTGTCGCATTTTCAGCCCACGAATTGTCAATGAGCACTGTTGTCCGTCGTAAAAATTATAAAACTCTGCCGGAAATAATGACGATAGTGTCAAGGTCCAGCTGGACGCAAAAAAATTAGAAATATTGCAGCGATAGGCTTTGATTCTTTGCTTTCCTGAATGAGAGATGTTCGAAATTTTTCAATTGTGAGCATTGAGCTCGAATTCTTTCGCTTAAGTATCATGCACAGCTAAATTAAGCTTGAACCAATAGGGCTTGGAGACCTTTTCATTCACTCTAATTTGAGAATAACGGAGGAAAATTTTAAAGTAGAAAATAACTCACGATTCGCTCAATACAACATTATTCACAGAGACTGCTTTTCATCAAAATATTCTAGGTTGTTATTCATAATAGAAATACGAAATTGAAATCTCAGGTTCTTCGTCATAGAAGCTTTTCGAAACAAGGAATAATGTTTTATTCACGTACGTACGATTCAAATAATTTATTTATTACAAATGTGATCAACAACATTATTTCGTAAGTTTGTTACAATAGGCCCAATACAGTTACCTGTGTGCCTGAATACACTCAGTGTCTGCTGAGGCGCCTTAGCGAAACGCCATCAAAAGGTATACAGTAATGTTTCAGCTCGTACACCTGACCTAGACGTAAGCGAGACTGATCAATTAATGGGTTTGCACAGAATTTAATGCTTAACTTGACAATATTTTACTGAGCCAAATGAGGTTATTGTATTTCAAAAACAATTAGGATCATATTTTTTCTATATAAAATTAACCAGTGGGTCAATGCCGGAAGAACTTTTGCCTATAGAGGAGCATCACTTCGTCAAGAAATAGATCTGTTTTTATCTCACGTACCCTTTTATTTGCGTCAATTTAGTGATTCCATTAGTGAACGCGAAGATTAATAGGCAATAAAGCGAAGCTATTCCCTACTAAATTGAGGAGACGTATACTATTCTGGTAATTATGTGTTGAATTTATCCAGAACAGTATTACTAAAGATTCTTCATTCACTGAAAAATACTTAATTATAATACAAGCGAAATGCATTCGACGTTAGCTCATTTGATATTTGTACTTGCTGAATTGAAAGCTGCAGTCTTTCATTCTTCTTATTAATATTCCAAAAACTAACCTCTCTAAGTCCGGACGCAGCATGCAATAGCCTACAGGTGACAGTACTGCTGTCTGCTCTGGTACCTCTACAGGTGGTATGCTCACCATGACAAGGAGATCGGTGACAGCCAAGCCAGTTAGAAGACAGTTGGTCGGGGACAGCATGGGTTTCCTGGTCAGGACCACAATGTTGATAATATTCGCTACCGAGCCGAAGAGACAGATGACGAGGGTGATCCAGCCGTGCACGGACGAGTAGCGGGCGTAGAACGTCTTCCACGTTGTCGTGTTGCAGTACTGGTGACGGGAGACGAAGGAATGGATCAGTTTAGCGCTTCGGCCACAGTTATGAGGCCTGCCCTATTTCCATTGCAGCAGAATGGGAGGCATAATTGTAAACCATGAATTCACGAACTAAGATATTTCAATAACTTAAAAAGATTTCAACTTTATTAACGACATTTTATCATTCTCGAAGATCAACTAAATATAGGAACAACACAACAGACAAGGAACGCGATTGGCCCTCGTTTTTCTTCAACAAATGTCTAAGAAAAAATGTACTGAAAATGTTTGAAATTGTTAAGCCGTTTGTGACTCATAACTTCTAATCTATATTTGCCCTTTAAAAATTCTAAAATTCTACTTGTTCTTCCTTTATCATGGAACGGTCACAAAACAACAGCGCATTTGCTCTTAACTTCTATTGACAAAAAAGTCACTTTACATTTGAAAATTTCTAAAAATTACCACCTATACTGTATTTATTTTTTGTATCCTTCCTAGTATTGCTAACTCAGAAATCGCGTTCAGCTGTAAATAATGAAAAAGAGAGCTATTGAATGAAATTTTAGCAGGACCAATAAATAACAATATTTTAGTAAAAATTAATATATATAAATCAAATTTACCCAAACATCATTCAAGACCCATCTTCATCATAATATTTTTTAAAACCACCTTTGGCTAGAATGACTGCTTCGATTTTGGTTCGAAACTCTTGGCAAGCTGAAGTTAAATAACCTTTTTCACATCAGGCATCACCTGGACGATGGAGGCCTTCGGTAAAGCTATAGTACTCTGAAAAACGATTTATCTCTCTTTGGGAGCCACATGTTGTGGGTTACACGATCAAAAAAATTCTTCGATAACCAGTATTGGGTTAGTATGGCCATCTGAGGAGGTGCTGAGTCTTGCTGATATATATACGGTCTTTTATTAGATAGTATTTTTATCTATCCAAGGCTTAACAAATGTTTTAGAACATCATTGTATCAAGCAGCATTGACCCTAGACCATGTGGGAAAAAGTAAGAGGGCATGACATCGCTTTCACAACTCACAACTCCCACAACCATCACAGGTTGCCGGAAATTTGGCGTACATCCCCCTGGGTACTTTAGATCTGTACACCAGTTATTTCCTCAGTAAATTTTTTGACCCTAGCAGATTTTTTTTTCGTCAAAGAAAAACCGAAGCAGGTCATGTTCGTATGGCTTTCAGACAATGCTAAGTAACCTTCTTTAACATTTGAGACGGTTTTCCTGTATCTTTGCTGGTAGAACTGGCCATTCCTCATTACTGGTAACTTTATAGAATGTCTTTATTTTCTGCTAGTCCACTCTATTAATAGGAATTCTTTAAATGAAATGTCATTTTTATATGGTATTAGAGCGTGGAGAATGTTTTATTCATTTTGTCACTGGAGAAACATCGCCATCACGTTCCACTATAAATCAAACCGAACCTAATGGACAAGTGTTCTGGCAACATGAAAAAGATAACAATTTTTAAACAGCTATGTTCTGCAGTTGAAGCAACTATTCGGCATGCATACATTTCATGGCAAACAACTTAATTAGTAATAAACTAAAAACGTTATGTCATCAAATAGCCCTCACGCTGTTTAATTTGTAGGAACATCCTATGAATTTTCAATTAACTTTAGAGAGATTTACCGTTGAATATTTCCCGTATTATACCAAATTATGGTGATCATGCGTTGGTACTTACATCTGGCCTCTTTTGTTCAGGAAGAAAGATGCCTGCGTCATTAAGAGTTTCCGCGTATACATGTGGCCAGAATAACCTAAACCATCCAGGCAGCCAGAAACCTGTCCATCGTGTGCGAGGCACAGTCACATTTTCATCCCTTCCTGCATTATTCATCGTGTCAAAAGCACTCATACATTCACCTTATGATTTTGATTCGGTAAATTTACCTTACGCTCATGGACCTTTCTAATTATTGTAAAGGTAGACGATGAATACAAAACTCGGTGGTCCCACAACATATGATATTTAACGTTACAATTAACTTTATCATTGCCAAAGAGTTAATTATTTTCCCACTATAAAACGAGGTCTGGTAAACCTATACTTCCGTCCCCGCAGTTATAATCCTCTTGAAATTGTCCTCAAATAGTGAGAAGTGTAATCAATTTTGTTTCCAGATATTAATCCAGAAGGAGGAAGAGATGATTCCATGTTTAGAGAAGGAGATGATTTTATGGGTACATAAGACATTTGAAATAACTAATCTCAAATCACATAATTACTCGAGGCTAGAAAATCGATTTCACCATTCTGTATATTGCCCGTCCGCGCCAAGCTCATTAATTGATAATTTTGTCGTCACTATTTAATTGGTCATTAAAGTTTCAGTCAAAAAAATATTACTTTTTTGCGGTGTTCTTTGCGTCTTTTTGAGCATTCTTTCCGCAACAAAAATATTTGAGCAGCTGGTTTACATTTCATGCTGCATATTAAAAAAAATACTAAATGCAATTAGCACTCTGAAAAAGGGATCATAACATTATGGCTCAGCAATAAACACTAAAGCTCAAAAAATGAGAAAAATTTAAGTTCTTACGAAGCAGATTCCAGGAATACTCTTTAAATAATTGTTCGAACTATAGTACCACCGCACAGAGAGCTGATATCACCCTAAATGGCCAACAGGTGGTGAACAGAAAGCATTTATTTTCATTGTTGCGTAACCTGAGTCATACAAAAGCCTATTGAGTGATTCCGCAATTAGCTGCTATGTTCAAGCATAGCACCAGAGAGGTTTTCATCGTTTGATGGATAAGAAAAAATCTTTGTGAGATTTACGAATGAAGTGATGGCTAACTTTAGGAATGACGAAGGACATCAGTTCGTTCCAACCAACTTAAAACAAATTTCGTTTTCGTAAAAAAATAGTTAGGAGATTTTTATTTCACTATTAACTGTTGTTTTGAACTCTCTATACAGTTCATCGGTTATTAAAAACATGCAATCACGAAAATGTGTCTTATGAGTGAAAGCCGTGTTATACAATAAAATTGGCAAAAACACGAACACAGGAGTGAGAAGACGGATTTTACAAGTTATGCAGTACCCGGGAAGCGCTAACTTGAATCCAAGAGCACGAGCAAGCTCGATCGATTTATTAATGTTTTACGTTGTGGTATATTTTAATAAAACATTTTATGTTAATTGGGTAAATAACTCACCTTAGAAACAACTAAGTAACACATTTGGGGACCATTGCATACGCAAATAAATAGATAAGCAATAGACCAGGCGCTCTAACAAAAGAGAGTCAAACATGTTTGACAAAAAGTAAGATAATATGTTGCCTACGCCAAGCATGCCTATCCTCATCGTCACCAAACAGAGCAATCCCGAAGAAGAGATCCTTCACTAACCTCAGAGCGTTTCAATATTCCAACGGTCACTCAAAGCCAGGCATCATCAATAGCACTTAAGCAGGATACCTGCTTCAAGAAGAAAAAACATGAAATTGGCTAACAATCCACTCCAAGCAAGTACCGGACGAGCCACCGTAATCTCAACACTTCAAATCTCGGTTTACTGAAGCCAATCACGAACTGCCTCACCTTCATATCGACAGCAGCAACTCGAACTAAGCGGAACCACAACTAATGAACGCAAAAGGATGACACCACCAGAAGCGTAGATAGGAAAAATTATGATTTTGCCAGCGTTGCCGCTTCTGCAACGTAGAATGTTCGAAAATCCCGCGGCACCATTGTTCCAGCGTACATTCTATAATGAACTTCTTGACACTGTGAGCTAGAATTTCTTACTCTGAGTCTGACATTGTGGCGCAAATAAACAACATAAAAGAAAAAATTTTTTCAACGACTTCTCATTTGACTGATTTGCGAATCTCTTCTTCAGTCGTTGCGAACTAGAACCTACAAATCATGAAAACTGTGTATTTGTTTTCACGCCTTAACCATATTTTATCGTTCCGTTACCCTCTCCGACGATAGATTTTGCCACCGTATTTAAGATCAAACTATTCTTGGACGATGAAGTCAAGGTTCTGTTTTTGATCATCTGTTTCTATTTTGATGTCTGTGCATGCTTCGCAGTTGTACGTGACATGACCGTATCCCAAATCCTGACTTATTTTTCTGACTACCCTGCAAAGTTAAATGAACGCTTGCATTAATCACAGGTTGTTCAGCATTGATTATTTTATCGTTTATTGAAATCCATGACCTTTCTGATAAAGAATTTTTACAGACCAATAAACTGCTCGATTGAAAGGAACCTTGTCTTAACATTGTGTACACAACTTTTAAACCTCTCGAAAATTACTGTATTAAATGTTTGTGTTTTTAAAATGAATAGACAAAAACAGATTGTTGCATAAATTTGCTCTATGAAGGAAAAAACAAAAAAACTAGATCAAACAAAATAATTACAATGGATTCAGAACATACAATTACTCATAGAATAGAATGAAACATTGTAAAACAGCAAACATGTAGTAAGAAGCACATGGAATGAGGCTACTTTTTCAATCTAGATAACATGTCCCTTTTATCGAAACTTCTGGCAACATACTGCATAATTACCTCATTTTCCGTTTTACCAGCACTACGTTTTATTTTTATCCAAAGTCACTCTTCTTGCATATATTGCATTTTATTTTATGTTTCAATCTTCGAGTGTTATGAACAGTATTCAATTTATATTTTATTTATTTGCCTATAGAACTATATTTTAATTATTTCATTGTTTTACAATCGATCCTTCACTATTTTGTCTAGGTTAGAAACTTGCGTTCGATGACCACATCTTCATATATGATTTATGTAAATTAGACCAAGTCGCATGAACATATGCATACATCCTCATATCCACGAATGAATTTTGGTGAATAACGCTTTCGTCTTGACTTTATCTCGCCTAAGAGGTGGGGACGGGTATTCGACAGCTGAGTGTGCCCTCCTACACCGGTCATCAAAGAATCGGTCTCATGGACATCTCCGGTTCCTTCCAGCTACTCGGAAAGCTGTTGTCTGTACTAGCAGGTGCTCGTACCGCTTGACATATGGGGCTGCCACTATAATTAATCGTTATGTCCGCCTCTGTAACAAAATTTCAAAAAAAGGATGGAAATACTTATCGAACTCGTTGATGTAACGTAAAATAGTTACCATCGTTTTTGAAGGGAAAAATATTTTTAAGTTGACAGCGATTTTTAGAACTCTGACGTCAGTGCTTTCCCTTGTTCGTTCGAGACATCAAAAAAACAAGGATAATCGCTCGCGATGTGAACTTATGATGCGCGGCCTAATAACCAGTAGGGTACTACATTTTTTAACTTCAAGCTTTTAACTTTAACAGCTTTTTAACTTTAATTTAAAAAGCTCAACTTCAATTTAAAAAAGCTCAAGTTTAATTTAAAAAAGGTCAAGTTCAACTTAAAAAAGGTCATGTTCAATTTAAAAAAGGTCAAGTTCCATTTAAAAAAGCTCAAGTTTAATTTAAAAAAGCTCATGTTTAATTTAAAAAAGCTCAAATTTAATTTAAAAACGCTCAAGTTTAATTTAAAAAAGATCAAGTTTAATTTGAAAAGCCTCAAGCAGACTATATTTAAAAAAAAGATCAAGTTCTATTTTGAAAAGCTAATGTTTCTAAAATTGCATACTTATGTAATTATAATATAATTGAAGTTTATTCATGGGAATGCATATTTATTTAAAAGTACTTGCACTGAAAATAGAGTAAATCGAATGTCAGACAAACCAAGCTGCTGTAATTTTGTACTCAATTTGACATTCTTTGAGTTTTACCTATAAATCATTTGCTAGACAGATCATCGGTACTTTTATCTATTGACAAAAATGATGCGAATAACCTCCATGTATAGTAGTGTGCTACTATTTTGAATCTTTATTATTGGTAGTTGCGTTTTGTATACTCTGGAAAGTAACATCCACGTGCGACCTGTTACGCGTAATAGCGAGAGCATGTGGAGGGTTGCCGAGGATAGGTTAAGAGAGTTAGTTTTTGAAGCCTGTAGAGGTCGGTTGGCTACCTTTGTACTCCTCCGTGTATACTTTCTAGGGTGACTACGTTGTGCGTGATATGGTGAGTCTGAGCAAGGACGAGTAATAAATGCTAAAGTCCGGTGCTAGAAGACTCCGCCATAAGATAGTCGCCGATGTATGAAGCAGGATGGTATAGTTTCATGTAGCATAGTCATGCCGACCGGTTTTATCGTAAGTGGTATGTTTTAAAGTGTAATATCCTGAATGTGGATACCAATAAACGTAAGTTTCGCATTTTGTTGTTTCCCATGAAAGCCGGATAGAGAATAGCGCCACAAGTTTGGGTCTAGAGGTAATAGGAGGCTGGTGCGAATTCAGAAGAGAAGTTCGGTCGTAATTTGCGTTCCGGTGTATTTTGGTAAACCCTTTTGTTGGCGACTGTACCGAAGCCTGGGACGGCTCTGGAGCTTGGTGGCTGATCCGAGCCTTGGATGCTCTGGAGATAGGTTGATAGGTTGGCGGTTCTTGGAGGGCATTGAAAATAAGGTAGCAGCGCTACGAACCGTGCTTTGCGTTGGTTAGGCTGGTGAAGTGGTGGTCGCGCAGCCCAGTGTATATAAATTCCTCGACCCCGCGGCATCAGAACTACCACACATGTAGTAAGTAACTGTAGGACAATTAGCCAATTGCACTGACTGAAAAATTAAACATTACTGAGCTTCAACCTTTCAGTCAGTGCAGGTTGCTAATTGTCCCACAGTTACTTATTACATAAAGTTTATTCGCATCATTTTTGTCAATAGATATACGTACCGATGATCTGTTTAGCAAATGATTCATAGGTAAAACTTGAAGAATGCCAAATTAAGTACATCACAGCAGCTTGCCTTGTCTGATATTCGATTTACTCTATTTTCAGGGCCAGTACTTTAAAATAAATATGCCCTCTGAGAAACAAACTTTACTTATATTATTATTACATAAGTATGAAATTTTAGAAACATAAACTTTTCAAAATTGAAATTCATCTTTTTTAAATATAGCCTGCTTGAGACTTTCTAAATTAAACTTGATCTTTTTTAAATTAAACTTGAGCTTTTTCAAATTAAACTTGAGCTTTTTTAAATTGATCTTGAACTTTGGTAAACTAAACTTGAGCTTTTTTAAATTGAACTTGACCTGTTTTAAATTTAACTTGACCTTTTTTAAATTAAACTTGACCTTTTTTAAATTGAAGCTAAAAAGCTGTAGTCCACCCCCCTTTATTTGAAATAAGAAAGAAATTGAAATGAAAGAATAGCCGTAAGAAATAAAAAAAAATCCACCTCTCAAGAGTTGCTGAGGCCGAGTGCACACGGCCTGTCAAAAATGTAGCAGTAATGCTGGAAAATCCCATGACACACGTTCCTATTTCCTAAGAACTCATGTGGTATTCATTCCTACTCGAATCTGATAGATTAATACACTGGAAATTTTGGAGTTGATGAAGTTTGCATCACAGATACGTTCATCACGCACTTTAGGCTGGCTTTGGACAGTCAGACAAACAGACCGACAATCCTCTTATTATTGTAAAAATTATGATCCAATTGTCGCTTTATATGTGGAGATTACGTTGTGTCGTTTGCGTTATGAAGAGCCTAACATCCAGTTAGTCTCAGTCCCGTCGCTTATTCTTGCAAATTTCGTATACTCGTAAATTTCGCTAACGAATCTGTCTGAAGAATATTTGGGAGTTATTTGCAGTGCCAAAAACGAAAGCGCAGTCCAATTTGAGGCCTATTAGCTAGTGAGAGAACGTAATGATAGGAGATTACTTCTCAAATGAGAGAAAAATTTGACAAATTTCTTGCTTGTCGTAAACTGTTGAGAGCGCATGTGAGGGCAAGTGTGGAATTTCTCCCACTCGTTTTGAAAGATTCTTCGGTAGTGGAAATAAATTCGAAGTGTACAGGTGGAGAACTTTCGAACTATCAATAGTACTTCACTGATATCTCAATACATCCCTTATGTGTAAAAATATTTATGATACATTTCTGTCTTATGGAATACAGTTATGACTAAAAATTTTCCTCGTCACTGGACCGAAAAACTTTCATAAATTCAGAAATTTCATTGATACTTTGTTAGAATGGCATTGCTGAAATCTAGAACTGGAAAAAAATAAGACAGGTCTTGCTAACTGTCGGCAAAATTTTAGAGTAGAAATCGCCAAAAGTTTTATTACTAATCAAGTACAAAATCTTGATTTCAAATAGCTACTGATTGTAAAAAGGAAAAGAAACTCATTCATATTCTACTATTTTTGCAATACTAACAAATAAATTTCAGCTGCAGTGTACTTTAAATTTTGATGATTATTTTGTTCATATTTTAGAAAAGTTTTCAAAGAATCGATGCCCAATTACAGGGCAAATAATAATCTAGATAAAAGTCTCCTACTACGTCATGCTCAACGCTACCAAAGTTCAAAAAGAAGATGAATTTAAATAACAAATGCAAAAGAAAAATATGTGAGGATTTCCTCACAAAATTGGTGCCCATCTGCTAATCACATAAAGTAGCAACCTATAGTGACCTAGTCACAAGCTAGTCCGGGAGCAGTGGAGCTGAGAGGTCAGAATGGCCTTAGGGTGCGTTCACACTACGAGCGGAGCGGCAATAATGTTTGTACAGGTTTGAATGCAGAAACGCTTGGCTGTTCACACGACAAGCGAAGCGGAGCGGAGCGGCGCGGCGCGGAGCGGCACGCTCGGGAAATTCGTTGAGATTTTTTGACGCTCGCGGTGAGCGTTTCTCCTCGGCTCCGCCTTTGGATCGTCATATCTTACAGGGGTAGAATTGTCGTTTAAGTTAAAAAAATCTAATATATAACTAGTTATTTGTACAACTAATCATATAACAGTTATAACTGATAGTGTAACATGTAATATTTTAGTGTAATTTCACCCATTTGGGCTTTGTAATCATTTATTTCTATTTTCTTCTGCTTTCTCTGATAAGTTACTTTATTAATGCTTCAGTTTAAGGAATTCATTTTGCTTTTCTCGTGATGTAGTTTCATCTTTCTTGTGATGCTGTGTATTTTATTTTATGATCTTGATTAAAGTATAATTATGTACGATTTTTTAATAAAGTTTTCATTTTTTCCGTAAAATGGGAGAAAAGGAGGCCGTATGATGATGATGAGGACTCAATGAGTGTCAAATACACAATAAGTTGCAAAATTTTATGAGCTTGGGTGATTTTTTCCAATACTAACGGAAAGCATATCAGTGTTTCGAGAACTATTTGGTCAGGACAAGTCAATATTTGTCAGTATTTTTCACTTAGGTTTCTCTGGCACAACCCTGAATTTCTGAAGGGAATTACTTTACGTTCACTCACGTTTAAGTCACCACAAGACTTTTTTTGTTCGTACTGGCCTACGAAAACCTGTAGTAATAGATGTGATACAGCCTATATGGAAAGACTTTAATTTTGCTTAAACTACTTTGCTTTAAATGTATCCTCAATAAAAATTTGCGTATTGCTAAACAGAAAATTTATCTAATCTCGTTGGAAATTTTTCTTTCTATAAGGGATTGTAGTACATCAAAAGTTGCCGGCTTCATCCGTAAATACTCGTAGAATTGTGATTCATCTCTCCTCAGTGCTTCGAAGAGATAGTGGTATTCTCCATAGCGATCTCTCCTCATGTTGATGGGATGGATCCAGTGTTTCCGTTTTGCCGTCGAGCAACAGAAGCGCACTCACGGAACGCTCCATAGCGACTGATGCTTGTGTAGGTCGCTCTGCTCAGCTCACATGTGAACACACGCGCCGCGCCGCTCCGCTCCGTGCCGCGACGCTCCGCGCCGCTCCGCTCGTAGTGTGCACGCACCCTTAGGGCGCGTTCACACTACGAGCGGAGCGGCGCGGAGCGGAGCGGCGCGGCGCGTGTGTTCACATGTGAGCTGAGCAGAGCGACCTACACAACTTAACACAAGCATCAGTCGCTATGGAGCGTTCCGTGAATGCGCTTCTGTTGCCCGACGGCAAAACGGAAACACTGGATCCATCCCATCAACATGAGGAGAGATCGCTATGGAGAATACCACTATCTCTTCGAAGCACTGAGGAGAGATGAATCACAATTCTACGAGTATTTACGGATGAAGCCGGCAACTTTTGATGTACTACAATCCCTTATAGAAAGAAAAATTGCCAACGAGATTCGATAAATTTGCTGTTTAGCAATACGCAAATTTTTATTGAGGATACATTTAAAGCAAAGTAGTTTAAGCAAAATTAAAGTCTTTCCATATAGGCTGTATCACATCTATTACTACAGGTTTTCGTAGGCCAGTACGAACAAAAAAAGTCTTGTGGTGACTTAAACGTGAGTGAACGTAAAGTAATTCCCTTCAGAAATTCAGGGTTGTGCCAGAGAAACCTAAGTGAAAAATACTGACAAATATTGACTTGTCCTGACCAAATAGTTCTCGAAACACTGATATGCTTTCCGTTAGTATTGGAAAAAATCACCCAAGCTCATAAAATTTTGCAACTTATTGTGTATTTGACACTCATTGAGTCCTCATCATCATCATCATCATCATACGGCCTCCTTTTTCTCCCATTTTATGGAAAAAAATGAAAACTTTATTAAAAAATCGTATACTTTAATCAAAATCATATAATAAAATACACAGCATCACAAGAAAGATGAAACTACATCACGAGAAAAGCAAAATAAATTCCTTAAACTGAAGCAATAATAAAAATAACTTATCAGAGAAAGCAGAAGAAAATAGAAATATATGATTACTAAACCTAAATGGGTGAAATTACACTAAAATATTACATGTTACACTATCAGTTATAATTGTTATATGATTAGTTGTACAAATAAATAGTTATATACTAGATTTTATTAACTCAAACGACAATTCTACCCCTGTAAGATATGACGATCCAAAGGCGGAGCCGAGGAGAAACGCTCGACGCGAGCGTCAAAAAATCCCAACGAATTTCCCGAGCGTGCCGCTCCGCTCCGCGCCGCTCCGCTCCGCTCGTCGTGTGAACAGCCAAGCGTTTCTGCATTCAAACCTGTACAAACATTATTGCCGCTCCGCTCCGCTCGTAGTGTGAACGCACCCTTAGACTTGCTACCGCGCAGTCCTTCATTGCGCTCTGCTACCTATCGTAAACTGCTGTTTCCGGTTACCGTTACCCGTGACGAAGGCGGAGCTGGAAGTCGTTGCGTGGAGACAAGCCTTGCTAGCTCAATTTCTTGGTGCTTAGCTCACATAAGTTCTTCTCCTTATGCTTATCTTAAATTTTCATGAATGAATGGTTGAATGTGTGTGGTTGATGAATTCTTTAAACCAATCTCTACTAAACTTTGAGCTGGTCTTTCCATTTTTTGAAACCTTTAAATTAACCTTGAATTAACCCTAAAAAATTGCATGCTTCAAACTTAACCTGGAAATGGGGCCTCCTACTAGTGGGTTGATTCCTCCCCACGTAGCCTTCCTTTTCACTTACTTTTCTTGCGTTTACCGGTTCTTCCGGTGCCTCTCGTAATTAACTTCGCGCCTTAAAGTGAGAAGCACACTGGACGACCTAATAAGTACAGGTGCGCTACTTTTTGCAATTTTGCCGATTTATTATTGCTGTGATTCCCACTAGAAACTTAACACCAGTCGTTGTGAAGAATTATTCTCATGTTCAATATTTTTTCCACTCTCCAGTATTAGCCGAGCCAGCGCGCGCCTTCTTGTCTTCCGTGTCTGTAACTGCGGTTCTTCCAAGCAATGTCTAACGGCGTCCTTTTATATCGAGAGTTCAAAGTCAAGTCACCCCCAGAAACAGTTACGAATCTGGTACGGAAAGCTACTGCTTCCACAAGGTTTTTTTCAAATAAATAAATGTACGAGGAGCTCACGAGATTCGAACTCAGGACTTAAATTCACCGCGCCAGAACGCTATCGATCGCGCTATCGACCACCCTAAAAGGTGATCGAAGCCTCACCTTTTAGGGTGGTCGATAGCGCGATCGATAGCGTTCTGGCGCGGTGAATTTAAGTCCTGAGTTCGAATCTCGTGAGCTCCTCGTACATTTATTTATTTGAAAAAACCTTGTGGAAGCAGTAGCTTTCCGTACCAGATTCGTAACTGTTTCTGGGGGTGACTTGACTTTGAACTCTCGATACATTAGTAAAAAATATATCTGTCGGGCCAAGTGCGTGCCTGCTTTCACTGTGCCAAGCATTGCTTTCGTTGGGCTTCGATCAACTTTTAGGGTGGTCGATAGCGCGATCGATAGCGTTCTGGCGCGGTGAATTTAAGTCCTGAGTTCGAATCTCGTGGCATCCTTTTATTGAAGGTGAATGATGAGTTTCTTACGGTAGTCAATTTATTAATTCTGTGAAGAATTGCTTCATTGCCACCTTTTCGCATACCTGTTTGTATATTAATTATTCATCTGTTTTCCATCTTGATCGTTTAACATCGCTCTTTTTAACACGAACAGTAGCCTGGATACGTCTGTTCTTGCCTAACCTGGAGCCTGGCGACGTCTGTTCTTGCCTAACCTGGAGCCTGGCGACGTCTGTTCTTGCCTAACCTGGAGCCTGGCGACGTCTGTTCTTGCCTAACCTGGAGCCTGGCGACGTCTGTTGTTGCCTTACCTGGAGCTTGGCGACGTCTGTTGTTGCCTTACCTGGAGCCTGGCGACGTCTGTTGTTGCCTTACCTGGAGCCTGGCGACGTCTGTTCTTGCCAAACCTGGAGCCTGGCGACGTCTGTTCTTGCCTAACCTGGAGCCTGGCGACGTCTGTTCTTGTTTAACCTTTGAGCCTGGCGACGTCTGTTGTTGCCTTACCTTTGAGCCTGGCGACGTCTGGTGTTGCCTTACCTGGAGCCTGGCGACGTCTGTTGTTGCCTTACCTGGAGCCTGGCGACGTCTGTGGTTGCCTTACCTGGAGCCTGGCGACGTCTGTGGTTGCCTTACCTGGAGCCTGGCGACGTCTGTTGTTGCCTTACCTGGAGCCTGGCGACGTCTGTTGTTGCCTTACCTGGAGCCTGGCGACGTCTGTTGTTGCCTCACCTGGAGCCTGGCGACGTCTGTTGTTGCCTCACCTGGAGCCTGGCGACGTCTGTTGTTGCCTTACCTGGAGCCTGGCGACGTCTGTTGTTGCCTTACCTGGAGCCTGGCGACGTCTGTTGTTGCCTTACCTGGAGCCTGGCGACGTCTGTTGTTGCCTTTCCTCGAGCCTGGCGACCGTTCGTCAATTTATTTGAAGCATTCGCTTTTGCTGCTTATCAACTTTCATGTATATTCTTAATTATGCGTAATCCTTCTAGTTCATCCGGATAAATTTATTCGTTGTTTTTTTAGTCGTTCGTGTGTTCGCGTTGCTTGTAAGTCCTTTGTTGCTCGGATCGAGAACCTTGATTCCTTATACGTTAAGATAAAATAAAATTTTGACTTCAACCTGACTATAAGTCACCTTAGAGGATTGTGTCGGGGACAAATTCTCGACAAATATACATCGTCATAATCATTGACAAAGTGACATATCATGTAACGTCATTATAGTGTCAGCTGACTGGTTTGCACGTCAGGTTTCTCAGTCGCTCGCAACTTTTCCTCGTCTAGAATTGCCCGAAAATTGAAACAGTGTTACAAAATCACCTTTTATAGGAACATGCTGGAAACTTAGGCAACACATTTTGTACATAAGTTACGTATGGAAAATGCGGGCCTATGAAATAACTCATTCCTTGAGCACCTTGACGCTGTAATATACTCAACGAAAACGCCAAGTGTGGATTTGTGGTAAATGTTGAACGATAGAAATATCAAACATAATACATAAATATTCAATGTCTCATAGGATTTAATGCAGAATGATCCAAGCCAGAAAATATTTCACTTCGTTGAATGGAATGGTCGGTTGCAGTATTTATAGTCCAGTCGAGGGTTCAGTGGCGTAATTTTTTGCGTCTTTTAAGTTTAGAATTCATCTCCATGACACTGCCTTAACAATATAATCCTCACAACCACGCACCGTAATACAAGCAATTAGGTAGGTCTTGCGCTCGTGGATGATAAAAGGAACGACATTGGGGAAAGTAACTGAGTAGCTCATCATTTTCTAATGATATACGCTGTTCAGAGACAAGCTATACTGTCAAATTTCAGAAAAAGGCCTGGAGTTGTTAATTATTTATTTTTTCCATGCAAGTTAATCACCAAGTTAATTTTGGAATGCGCATAAATATATTATTGTCGGAAACGAACTAAAAACCAATACATTACATAAAACTGGGTATACAGAACACGAGGGGCAACACAAAATTTCATGCAATAACGCAAACAATAGTCTCATCTGCGTCACAGTTAGTTCCAAGTATAATGAAGAAGAAGTGATTCAGGTGCTATTAGCTAACCTAAATTCAACGCAGTCAAAGTATATTACAGTACAGTGAGATCAGACAGAGCTCCCTCAAATCTACAGAGCTTCAAACTAGGTTAATACCTTTCATTCGTTAATTACTTCAATATGCAATTATACCTATACATTTATATGAAAATACCTGCAACGACAACTGTTATCACTACTGGACCCTGTCGACAAGCTGCGATTGTAATAGCCTGTGTGATGGGAAAACTTTTGGTTTCCTTCTTTGCATCGCAGAACATTGAAGCATCTACAGCTTTTTAACTTTAATTTAAAAAAGCTCAAGTTCAATTTAAAAAAGCTTAAGTTTAATTTAAAAAAGGTCAAGTTCAATTTTAAAAAGCTCAAGTTTAATTTAAAAAAGGTCAAGTTCAATTTAAACAAGCTCAAGTTCAATTTGAAAAAAAGCTCAAATTTAATTTAAAAAAAGATCCAGTTTAATTTAAAAAAGACCAAGTTTAATTTAAAAAAGCTCAAGTTTAATTTAAAAAAAATCAAGTTTAATTTGAAAAGATCAAGTTTAATTGAAAAAAGTCTCTAGCAAACTATATTTAAAAAAATAGGTCAATTTCAATTTTGAAAAGCTTATGTTTCTAAAATTGCATTCATATGTAATGATAAAATAAGTAAAGTTTATTCATGAGAATTCATATTTATTTAAAAGTACTGGCACTGAAAATAGAGTAAACAAAATATCAGACAAACCAAGCTGCTGTAATTTTGTACTCAATTTGACATTCTTTAAGTTTTACCTATGAATCATTTGCTAAACAGGTCATCGGTACTTTTATCTATTGAAAAAAATGGTTCGAATAAACTTCATGTAATAAGTAACTGTAGGACAATTAGAAAACTGCACTGACTGAAAAATTGAACATTACTGACCTTCAACTTTTCAGTCAGTGCATATTGCTAATTGTCCCACAGTTACTTATTACATAAAGTTTATTTGCATCATTTTTGTCAATAGATATAAGTACCGATGATCTGTTTAGCAAATGATTCATAGGTAAAACTTAAAGAATGCCAAATTAAGTACATCACAGCAGCTTGCCTTGTCTGATGTTCGATTTACTCTATTTTCAGGGCCAGTACTTTTAAATAAATATGCCTTCTGACAAATAAACTTTACTTATATTATCATTACATAAGTATGCAATTTTAGAAACATGAGCTCTTCAAAATTGAAATTCATCTTCTTTAAATAAAGCCTGCTTGAGACTTTTTAAATTAAAAAGCAAGGCGAAAATCGCTACACGTAAAGTCATTTTTATTAAAAAATGATCAAATAAACTGAACGTTTCGAACTAATTGTCCGTCTTCAGCAAGAAAATTTCTGTATAACGAAACCAAATAAGAGAAATTAAAGGACTAAAGTAGTATATATACAAAATCTAAACTTTGAAAAAACACAAACAATGGTAAAAAACATTTGTAAAAGATAAAGGAAAAACTGAATTACGTATTGGCAACATGAAGCGGGAAAGCACTTTGGGTGTCATTGAGAGCAGGTTTCATTCTGTAAATATACAAAGATTCGAGAAGGTGCATATCTGTTCTGTAGGAGGTACTGTTCTGTAAGAAGTGTTCTGTGAGAGGTTTTATTCTCAAGCTGAGAAGCATCAATGAGGGACTTTTTAAATTAAACTTGATCATTTTTAAATTAAACTTGAGCTTTTCAAATTGACCTTGAACTTTTTTAAATTAAACTTGAGCTTTTTCAAATTGAACTTGACCTTTTTTGAATTAAACTTGAGCTTTTTTAAATTGAACTTGAGTTTTTTAAATTGAAGTTAAAAAGCTGTAGTATTCCCTACAGTACAGTAATCGAAGCACGTAATAGACTCGGAAAACTTCATCAAATTTTATCTCACCACGCTAATTTAAGTAAAACAAAATTCTGATTAAAGTGATACTGTAAAGTAATAAAGTCGCAATTTTCAGCATCCTCCATCAAGACACTAAATATACCTCCCGTTCGTCTTATTCAGCTCTGTCTGCCAACAAATACCTATGTACTTCAAAATTTGCAAATGTATCGCGCACGGTTCTAACCAAAATTACCCAACGACAGTACGAGCAGCTATGTGAGTACGGACGACACTTGAAATTTACTAACGTACTGGCCACCAAAAATAATTATTCGAGACTCCGAATTTATCTCGACAGCATTGCTTACACCCGCATGCGAACATAACCATCTCATCGGTAGATTCACTCACTTCTACACAGCTACATTCGCCGGTCTTTCACCTCATGGGTGCATACAGCCCAAAGTGAAAGGTAAACAAGTTTAGCTAAGGGATAACATAATAAAAACACTTGCAAAAAATGCGAAATTTAGTTATATGGGGGCTAGGGCACTCTATGATCGAAAACAAACTTATGTACGACGTTGAATTGACACATAAAGATTTGTTGTCTGAAATAAAGGAAATATTACTTCGTCCGACCAGATTGACTGTCCTCACTGCAGTTGTGTCCAGTTATGGTGTTCTTGTTGCCGATGAACGCTTTTCATAGCACACTGCGGTGACAATGATGGTAGTCGGATGGCTAGTCTGACATGAAAGGTCTCGGCACGCAGCTCACGTTAAATAATTTTAGTACACAATGATTCTTCCATTCATCTTCTTCAGTTGAGTTCCATTGAGTTGAGTTCAGATTTTCTGCTATTGTTTTCTATGAGTTAAGGGTTTTTCAAGCTTTTATTCACAAAATTTAATTCTTTGAAACTCTGACGAACTTTTCATAGAGTTGAGTTCTAAGTTCAGTAAAATTAGAAGATTTACTAAACAATTACTCGTCCCGCAAGACTTTCGTAGAAATTTGCAACAAATTGTTAAGGAAGTTTTGGTAGACGTCCTGAGGTCGTCATCACAACCTTCATCACAGCCATCCAGGATTTACTCATCTAACTTAAATTCTTATTTAATTCATCAATAGGCTGTTTTGAAGGGATAAAATTTCCCAAACATATCAGAATTTTCAATAAATTTTGAGCGTTGAACGCATTTTCCTTGGAGCTACGTACGACAAACATCAGTTTTCAGCTTCTTTACAAAAAATATCATGCTTGTTTACTCTCAGATATAATATCTGAGAGTAAATCACGTCTAAAGTAATACGAGAAAAACGTTTTCATAAAGCTTCAATGCCATTCTCAACCCAATAACGTATTGCTTAAAATGATCAACGCATTACGTCGTTAAAACTGGGAATATAACGACGTACAACATGTAGGCCTACAAGTAACAACTAAATGAACAGAGAGGTTAGAAAAAGGTTGTCTTAAGTTAGGAAGATATATTGAGGCAATCTAGTAAAAAAGTGAAACTTTACCTCAATTTCTATATAAAAGTACGTTAAGAACAGAAATATATAAATTAAATGCATAAGCTGACTATAATCAGCAGAGAAAATTAAGAAGGATAATGGTGATATCGTATGATCCCGTCAGTCAAGTGTATATCGCTACAGTTGTGAACTTATAAATCTTGGCCACGTCCAGTAGATCACTAATCGCTTTCAGGTACAACAATGGCTTGGAGATCGATGATCTGTCATAGGTAAAGTGGAGCCAGAGACCCGCCGATCCTTCACTGGTGAGGTGACACCGGAGGACGGGGGACCCTTCGTGAGTAAGGTGACGGCCTGAGGATCGGGAGCCTTCACAGGTGAAGCGAGCGCAGGAACGTTTCCAACGGCTAATTTGAATTGGATGCGTCAAGCAAATTGATACCAAGGTGACATACTGTTGAGTTAAGATACAGATCGTCCCTGAGAAGGAACGAAAGCTCACCAGAAACCAGATTTTCACCTATTCTATAAGCAGCGGCTAACATTACGGAAGGTTAGGGTAACTGATTTAATTTTCACAACACTAGAAAGATATTAACAAATAATGCAAAGTAAATCTTAGACATTTTGCTCGGCTTCACGCAATTTCTAAATCCAGAAGGTATATATATGAGCTAAATACATTCAAAATGATATCCTAGTAAAATGCACAGAATAATGTTACCTAGAAAACAATATTTAACACATGCTACTGGATGCAGAATACAGGACAGCTACCAGAAAGTTGAAAGTTGGTCCATCAAAATTGGAAAAATGATCTCTGAAACAGGCGAAATTCGATATTTACCTCATTTCAGGAGAAGCTCGATTGGTTTGGATAAAAACAAGTCTCAGGTATTCAAAACTGTAGTCAAGCATCAAAATAGTTTGATAAATGTGACCAATTACATCGTGTAAGTTAAAGTTTTAATGCAATTTTGAATGATCGAGTGCCGACATGAGTTTATTTATTTATTGATTGAACTACTGCAGCCAAACCATTGAAAATAATGACGTTATTTCAACATTTGCGCTGCAATTTAACCAAAAAAGATCTCTTTTCATCAAACTGTTTAAATTCAAACTCGTTTTCTTCTCTGTGCCCTTACTTCTGGGTAAAATCACTAAGAACGCTTTGACGTGATCTGCGTGATATACAAAATTAAAGAGGACTTCGAAAAGAGAAATTTGCACCTATTATGTAATGTTCGGGTACAGGTTCATAGAATGTGAATAGAGACGGACACACCAGACCTGCACGAAAGCACGCAACAAATGCTTTTTTTCCAAAAAAGTAGAATTGATATGCTTTATTTTGTTGTTCATTCATTATTTTTTAACTCATTTATCTGTATGTCTTGTCCACCCTTGACTCCGAACTTGCGGCGCAAATTGTCCTGACGACGTCACACACTGTTAACTGGTTACCTGAACTCTACAGTACAACTTGAAATTTCCGCTTCTGAATCAAAAATTATCCATTCTTAAAACTGAACCCATTCAGTGAAATATAGATATCTATTTAATGTTAAAAGCAATAAATTATTTACGTCCCTATTCGGCTTTTATAAATTATACGGTTTTTGGGCGTCGTGCACCCTAGCTTATTTATAAATTTTCTGGTTTAACACTCAGATTTGCGAGGCCAACCAAAAAACGTTATTCGAAAAGAAATCATACACGGAAGAAAAAATCTTTCCATCAATATAACAGCAGTGAACGCAATTTTTATTCGACTATCCTGACGACAGAATTGCAGTTAGCCAATGCAATTTAATTTGTATCTTCTCTAGCTTTTTTAATGTCATGAAGTGGAGTGCAGAGCACTGTGTGTCTGTTATTAGAAACTTTTTTTAAGATTAGTGAATACTTCCATTCATCGCAATGTTTTTTCTGAAATATCATGCGTTTCTTTGTGTTGGTCATTTCGATAAAATTTGCTTGTGCTTCACCTTCTCTGATATTTCGAGTTGCCTCCGTCGAATCAAGTCACCATGTTTCTGTACCCGGTCAACTTTGGTTGCTGCTAGTTCCCAGTTTGAACTCAAGGAAAAATTTTCTAATGGAGGGTTCTCAAAGCATGTACGTACCAACACCAAGCCTCAAATCAGTGTAAATTTGGACTAAGTATGTAACAGGAACTATGATGAACTACGCGAAAGAGATTTCGGAATGAAACAACACAAATGGTCGCCACATGAACGACGTTATTTTGGAAGCCTAAAATAAACTAGCATTCAGTGTATTTTTTATCAAGGTATATAATGTTTTGAATCAGATCCACATGTACACAATTTATCTTTTCTGCTTTGAATAGATTTAGTGTTGCCAAATTTGTAAAAGGTTTCTGGCACAAGCACAGAACACGAAATCACAATTTGGTTCTAGAATAAGTCAGAAAATGAGAGGATCAGATGTAAACAGACCGTAATACTGAAACGTAAATAAGAATGTAATCTACACATTAGTTCCTTCATTTTTTATTTCGCATTATTTTGGTAAACCAAGGCATTATCGGTTCCTTTTTCCGCTCTAGAGATACGCTACTGGCGAGCATGGGATCATCTCTTGTTTATTTCTCAGTTTCTCGTATTGCACATCCCAGTCCATGCACGCACAGAACGCTTTTTCTGATGAGCTCTGAGCATGCTGTCCGGAGTCATCGAACTGATCCAATTTTCGCTTCCCCCTGCATTCTTGCATCAAAGTGCATCGCTGTAGCGGTTCGGCAGACTAAAAAATTAGCATTAATGATTAAATGGTTGCCCACAAATTTTGACTCGAGCCTCCTAGAATGCCTGGATTTCCATAAACAACAATCCCTTAGCGAAATGTTGAGTGCTGGTGCTCTAAAATTAATCAGTCGGTAATTCGCTTGTCTGCACGAAATTTGGCCTTGACACCATCCTGCTAACTCACATGTAAAATGACATCCTGAATCCGACTAAGACCTCCGTTTTTCTCCTCCGTATAGGGGATCCCTTTCCCTTTTCTTCGCCGATTTTTGTCACTTTTCCATAATTTGGAGGGATGAAAAGGATTATTTTAGTTTTTGCGTTTCTTATAAGGAGCTAGAGAGGTAAAAAGTTCTAAAACATGAACAGTTGTGACAAGGAGGTAGATTTACGTGGGGGATTTTCACCATTTAATTGTTAAAAAATCATGAAAAATGGTCAGTTTGTTTTTTTCGCAATTTTTTGCTTCTTTTTCTCAAAAACACCCCCAAATAGGAAAATATATGACAATAGTGTATGATGTATCGCAACAATAATCTTAATAAATAGCGAGAGATATAGCCACAACAATACAAACAAATAGCAACAGTTCGGAAGATTCACTGTACCACGATGGCGCTCTCAATACCTCGCGCGCAAAGGCTTGCACAGGAATTTTCCTTCTTGGGCAAGTTTAAGCTTGCATTAGTCCTGCACTATAATCTCTATCTTCTCTCAGTACATCTCTAGTGCTCGTACAGTAAACACTTCGTTGTTCTAGGTATTATTCTCTATTTCCATGTTGAGTAAATTTTGCAAAACGGGTGAAATTTTTACATCGGCTTTTCTAAGTGAATTACAGTGCGAAAATGTGAATTATGATTAATATCGACCATTGATTTAATGCCTAATTTTGCCACGCCAGTGTAAAAATCATCCCCATATCTTCTGTCACGTTTGTAGAAAATTGAGTTTAAAAATGCACCGAAAATATTTCCTCCGCTTTCTGAAACTGCTGGTAAATTTTCCTTTGATTGTCAAGTTGGCGATCAGAACAAGGATTGGGCTTAAAAAGTTCGCTTCACTACTTGGAACAGCAGCTTGACCAAATGACTCATCGGTGCTCGTAAATTAATGTTATTTCCAGTTCCTATGGTTTGGCGTGAACATCGCTGTTATCTCACTGATTGTAACTTTTTTATGACTTCCACCGTCGGGTTCTCTAAAAAAAGTAAGCATACAATTCAGTATCCCAATGTCGCTTCAACTCTAAGACCAGTTACTCACAACGCATCTTTGCCAATCCCAGTGCTCCAACAGACTAAACTCTACAGCCAGAAACGTATTTGAAAGATTGAGCTACAACCTGGACCATCAAAATTAATGATGATGCGTTCTCTGGTGATGTAGGGTTCAGCTGATGCAACTCCTCAGCAATCTTACCTCGTTACTCATACATAATAGAATTATCTCATCACGGATTTGGAGTTACCTAAGAGTAAATCTCAAATTCTTTGATTTCAACTTTAGCAGTGGAATCTTTTAGAAGAGGGCGACAGAAATATCTTCTTACAGAACCAGGCAGCCAGCCCCGAAATTACCTTTTTCGGAAGATGAAGGCTTAGAGTTACGCACTAATTCAAATGCATTGATGGTAGAACTAAAGACGCTATTCGACCCATACAAATGAAGACTGTTTATAGACTCATCAAATACAAGCGTTAAAGTTGTCCTGTTACCCAATGGGAATGACTAGCCTTTAGTACCGGTTGCATACTCCGTGGATACGAAGGAGACTTACAGAAACATCCTCCGAATAGTTGACAAAATCTATTATTATATATCTATTATATATCTATATCTATAAATCTATCATGATTGTTATTGGAAAACTTCGGCTGACTTAAAAGATGTTGCTCTACTCACGGGCCTGCAATCAGGCTTCACAAAATACTTTCATACTTTCATTGTGAATGAGACTGCAGATCGCGCGATAAACATTACATCTTACGAAACGGGCCGCTGCAAAAAAAAATGGCTCCCGGTCAGAAAAATGTCGCTCACGATCCTTTAGTCCCGAAGGAAAATATTTACTTGTCGCCTTTGCACATCAAAAATGGATTGATCAATCAGTTTGTGGAAGCATTGGATAAGACGAATAATATATTTCAATTTTTGTCTCGTTCTCGTCTTAGTGAGGCTAAAACCAAGGAAGGAGCTTTCGTGGACCCCCAGATTCGACAACCTCTACAAAATTCAACGTTTATTGAACACCTAAATCGAAAATAAAAACGAGCTTGGCTAGCATTCTAAAACTTGCGAGAGAACGTTATGGGTAAAAATATAAGTGGCATTTATGTCGCCCATATCGAGGATTTACTGTCAGCGTACAGCGCCATGGGGTGTAACATGTCTCTTGAAGTGTATTTCCTTCACTCCCACCTTGACTTCTTCCTTGAAAAGGTAGGAGCAGTTTCGGATGAAGACGAGGAATGGTTCCACCTAGACATCACTATGTTCAAGAGGAGATTTTCAGGGAAGTGGAATGCGAGCATACTGGCAGAGTACTGATGGTTTTTGGTTCGAGAAACTTCTACCTCAGAGTACACTAGGGAAGTAAGCACCAAATGAAGGTATTCATCTTATTCATGTAGCATTCTTTACATATAATATTTTGCTTTTCCCATCTACCACTTATCAATGACCACAGCTAAAATAATCCTCGCCGAAAAGTTATAGAAATGGGGTTCCCCGAAAACGGCGGGAGATGAGAGAAATGGGAGTTATATTCAGGTTCAAGAAGTCACTTTACATAAGAATTGCCAGGAATGGTATCAGAGTTCGAAGTTTTTTATGTGTTGACCAGTGATATAATCCACTTTCATTTTCCTCTCAGACATAAAGAGGGTTGCAAATTCGACTTAGCACCGCTATAAGCGCTCAAGCTAACAGTAGCACCGTTACGATGAAGTTTAAAATTAGTTTTAGTAACGTATCGTTTTGTTTTATATGATTTTTTCATCTCTTTTAAACTAGTTTTGATTTAAGTTCTTGATAAATTTAATTAAACAACTTGTTTCTTTTTCTGCCTCTAGATTTTGTAGATCTGGATCTTCGGATCGATAAGTCAATATGAAATGTTTCTGTAATTTACTGCGCATGAAAAAAAACGCTTTTTTTTTATTTCCAAGCATAATGAAGAAGCTCGTAATTATTAAGAAGCAAATTTATTCTAAGCGTGAGCAGCTCTAAGTTCATCCCATACTACAGTTTCCACTGGAAGGACGATGCACACGATATTATTCCAAGCTTTCATGTTTTAAACTCGACACACGGTCTCCTCATTCTTTAATTTTTTACGAGTCATGGCTGGTGATCCTTTTTTTCCAGGACATCTTCTGACAAATTGCAAAGGAGAGAAGAAGAGAGTGGCGACCTTCACGAGCGACCTCGCATCACGCAGCTGGAAGTAGTCTTGTAGCAGATTTTGCCTGTCACGGGTCTCGTTATTTACCGACCGGTCAGAGCGATGGAAATTTTCGTGTTTGAAACCGCCCATGCACACGCATAAAAATGTAAGTATTTGGGAATTCATAATCACTTGCAACCATGCGATACGAAAAATATTGATCATACTTTTAGATCAGTTCGGTAGGACAATCATTTTTAGTTTTTATTACGTTATGGTCGTGAATTTTAGATCCTGATTATACAATTTAACTTTTAAAATTTTGTTTTCGTATTAAATTATTAACTTTTATTATTCGACAAAAATTCTTGATCGAATTTTACACGCTTTGTGGTTTGAATACTAAGTTATGATCTCTTTCCTTCAAATATTTCCCATAGTTTAAAACCATTCATACTTTTCCTGCATTTGTCTCGCTTGAGGATTTCTTGAAACTCAGATAATTTTTATTTTTTCTTATATTACTGTAACCAAGAAAGGTAAAAGTCAAGCAGTAGTGATTTTAGATTGAGTTCTTTATTTGCATAGAATGAAGTCAATTTCTTATGTTTCTATATGCTTGCCAATTTCTGACTGCGTGCAAAAAATATTCATTTAAAATTGGAAATGAGGTAAACATCATCTTACGAAAATTAAAAAAAATTGACTCAACCACAGGATGATGTTCACAAAAACTTTTTTAATCGGGCTCCGGCTCTAGAAGCTTAAACGGATTACCCAAAATTCCCGAGCCCGGCTCCACAACTGATTTTCTATTTAGAAATATACTTGGTCAGTACAATTATTCTTCCATTCTTCATACCGCAAAATTCCTTGTTTTTATACTTAGTTATCTTATTACTGATGACTTGACGCAGCCTAAGTCGTTAGAGTTTGGGAAGTGTTGTCTAGTCAAATGAATGCAAACGATCTTTTTATGGCCTATTCAGATAGAAAAAACTATTTACTAATTTACGCTTGGTTGAAATTCTGAATTTCTACCTGAACTCCTTGTTTCTACAGACGCGTCGCGTCCTCTCTGGTAATAAGATTAAACAACATTTTTACTCTCGTATTGAGCTGTGTTGGCCGCAAACATTTTTTATTGGAACACTTTTAAAAGAGACTAAAAGTTTAGGGATTGGGCTAGCTCGTAAGTCAAAATTTACAAACATCTCATGTGCCACTCTGAAATAGCTTGGCTGGGGCAAAGCCCGAGCTATTTCAAACCAATTTTCAGCACACGTTCCAACAATGGCACATCTGTTTTTTTTAAACAGAGATCTCAAGCACTATTGTCATTGAAATATTTGAACTCAAAACACGTGAATATTGATTTAACGTTGGAGTTAAAAAAATACGTTGAATTTTCGTGGTGGTTGGGTAGCCAATTCCATAAATATATTTACAGGATGCTCACTTTCTCTGGCTTAGGTTTCGTTTTTTTCAGTTTCTGCTGCAAAAGAATGAAAGTAAATAGTATTTCAACTTTGGTATTGCATTCTTACAATATTTCCTTGAATTATGCTGATTTGCACGTAAAATTTACATTTCTTATTCGTTATTCACTACAAATGGATTTTAAACTCCTATTGTTTCACGCTTAATCAACAAATGCCAACGAAAACTTTTGAGTCCGGCAATGTTACCATAGGAGCAGATTTTAATTTTTCGCATACTGCCATTTTTCGGATAACCGTCGGAAAAATTCCGAAAAGACCTCGTGAAATTTTAGACAGATTAGCTCCTTCATACTCCATTTCGTAATTTTTGGAACGTGCAAAAACGACGAGCATGTGTTCGTCCATCGTTTATTCTTTCATTTGTGCACATTTCGCATCGCAGCAATAAGGAACACGCACTGAACACTTTTTCTGAGGGACGTTAAGCATGTTCGTCGTGAGCTCTCCTTTACCCCGCTTTGCCTCGCTTTACCCCGAACATATAAAAGCGCCCATCGCGCTTATAGAATTGCATTTGGAGCGCGCTTCCCCCTTTGTAACCTGCTCCAGTGCGCCACCATGCCTGGCTCTGCGCACCAGGAAACTGTTCGCAACATTTCTGCCTTTCATTCCCTACCTGAAGACCACGGTACGGGAACCACATTTGGCCGTCGAATTGGTCAGGTTCTTGTAGAGCTACCCAACAAATTTTAACTTGAGCAGCCCTATACATCCATGAACTAAAACCCATCACTCATTGATGTACAGAGTGCTACCCTCCACAAAATGATTGCTGGTGATTTACTGTTGTCCCCTGTTTGAAAAATATTTAAGTAAAATATCATACTGTTTTCTTCATTCTTCATTCATCTGTTTCAAACAAGTTTGTTTTTTACGTTTTTGATCAATTTCAATGAATATTTTATTCCCTGTTCTGCTTCTTCGTTTTGTTGATAATGATCTTAGGATTAAAACACCAATTTAATTTTTTTTAAGATTTTTCTTCTCCATTACCTTCAATCAGGGTTGCGGAGTCGGAGTCGGAGTCGGGAGTCGGAGTCGCCGGAGTCGGATGTTTTAGGGTGGAGTCGGAGTCGGAGTCGCTTCTCTGAAGTGTGGTGGAGTCGGAGTCGGAGTCGGAGTCGCTACTCTGAAGTGTGATGGAGTCGGAGTCGGAGTCGGAGTCGCTTTTCAGAATGTGGTGGAGTCGGAGTCGTTCATTCGGATGTGGTAGAGTTGTGGTTGGAGTCGCTATTTTTTGGTGTCTTCGATTCTAATTTTGCTAAAAATTATTTATAATTCTTTGAAACTAGAAGTAAACCGAAACAGGGTTAGAATGCTTTGCTGAAAAATCTAAAAAATACGCAATGTTTTTGTTGATCGTTTTGTTCTAAGTTTGAAACAGCGTATTTATTCCTATCACCTAATACCGTAATGTTATCTAGTCATTGAGGGTTTGCACAGATATATATGAGAAACCTACGAGTGCGAAATATAATTTTTATTCCCAGCATTAATGTATATTTTGTAGTTAAAAGCAGGAATTAGTAATTGAAAGCATCGTAAATTCATTCTGTATATTTCTGTTTTGTTCATTTTTCCTTCAATAATTAATATATAAGAACTGGAAAATAGTAGTAAATGTGTTGCAAGTTACTTGTAGAACATTTCAGCTGATGCAATACATTGTACTCACATAAAAAGTGGTAACTCTGTATGCTCAAAATGATGCATTGATTGATAATGATCATAAACATTTCTAGTCTTTAGGTTATGATTCATTGCCAATGAGTAGTCTTTGCCGAAACCTGAAGCTATGGTCTAGTGCACGAAGACTTCTAGTTTTCAAGTCATGTTATCAAAATTGATATGGATTCCGTGTTTTTAAGTCAAGTTAACATGTATTAATAATGAAAATTTCTGCTCATTTCTCAAGTTATTCCTTGAATGTAATTTGGTTCTTTCAGAGTTATATTGTATTTCACTATATCATCATCATGTTTAATTTTTATCTTCGTATCACTCCCCAGTTTCTAAGCAAGTATACGCTGAAATGGAGAATTTTATAATTATGTTGATACATTTTTAAAAACTGAAATAGAATTCGTTTTGTAGCTTTATATAATTAATTACTTCTTGTTAAGGAAGATTTGGAAATGTTGTAAGGTTATCTATATCGGCATTGAGACACTTGAAAAAAAATACGATGTAAACGAGCTGCAATGAAAATAATTACACACACCAGCAAAAACTTCACTTACAGTCACAAACACATTGGAACTGAAAACAATCTCAGCTGCAATGGTTGTTGCAGTTATGCGATAGTACAAATTCTCTTGCTGGAAACGTTTCAAATTGCTCCAAAAAACACGAAATTAGAAGAACCTGGGCGTTTCTTAAAATAACAAAGTGTCCAATACAGAGTAAAAAGTTAGACGAAAATAATAGATAGTATCATATTACGCGCAAAGAAGCTAGAAGTGACTTTTATTCGTAAAAAAAACGTTTCGTAATCGTCAGGCCCCTGCGATGAAAGCAAAACAACTTTTGCTTATTATAGCCGAAATGTAACATAGTGTTGAGGAATAATATGACACCTTTTCTGCATTGTTACCCTGCATAGTGTAGATACAAAGAAGAAAAGGCAGTGTGCAAATTTGGCCTTCCTTATCTACACGTATATCATAATTTTGGGGATTTGAAGTATAGTCATTGAATTAAGTATTATAATTTCACTGAATTAGTGCATACTTAGTAATAAAAAACTGTTGATACATATCTATGCTTCTCAGTGTAGACATTGCCTACATTACCTACTCAGAAAACACTTGTCAGTAATATACAGGGTGATTCAGATTCAGAATAAGAGGCAAAAATTGAACACCAAGTAGAAGATATCAAAATAAAAACTTTTTCTTCTATAAAATTTTCCAAAGAAAGAGACGTTGAGATATTAGCAGTTTATTGTTTTAAATGGTGAAATTCAATGAATAAACTACTCGCAATATTGATTTTAAATTTACGTTGATCGGGCGAAATGTGCTAGTTGCATGACCTCCTAGATATCCTGACATGACTCCACTCGATTTCAATTTTTGGGGACACGTGAAGAGCCATGTCTATGCTACACCCATTGAGTCTGAGGAAGATCTTGGGGCCAGAATTGCAGTGGCTGCAGGTGTGATACCTTAATGCCAAACGTGTTTCCTAATATTCGGCAGCCGTTAAGGCTAACATTCGAAAAGTGCATAGATGTAGGTGGAACACATTTTGAACAATTTTTGTAAAGTAAATTCAGAATCAATATCGCGAGTAATTGTGCCATTAAATTTCAACCTTAAAAACAATAAACACCCCATACCTCCCAACCCCGATTTTTTTGGGGAAAATTTCATAGGACAAAAAGTGTTTATTTGGCCATTTTCTACATGATGTGCAATTTTGTACCTCGTGTTCTGAAACACTCAGTACACATAATTCTGTACACGACTCGTCATAAATTACGGGATTCGATATTGTCTGTATAGAAATCTTCCAGATGTGGACCATAAAGAAATATTTTCATCCTAGTAGCACCCGCGATTAAAATATTCTAATACTTGTGCACTGGTGAAACTCGCATCACAGATACAGTAGTTAAGCATCTTTAAAAGCGTGAAATTGAGACAGATCAACCAACAAAGACGAACAGCCAATTTTGTTTGTTCAATGAAATTTCCTGTTGAATATTTTCCGTATTTCTGATGGCGGCTTTGTGGAAGAAAAAGTTTTCTTCAGTTGACTTTCTTAGTTCACAGACAAGAATTTGAAACTGATGAAATTAGATCTTTTTGTTCGTTGTTTTTTGTTTTGCCGCTGCATCTTTTCTTTTCGGTTTTTGTGTTTGTGTTTAAATTTAACTTTCTATAATTACGCATGCTTGCGTTTCTAGCAGACCTGCATTAACCTTAAATAGATTTAATTAACATTACTTGTGACGCTTTGGAGTTCACTCATTAAATTATCTTTGAGCTTGCTCTGCTTGGGCAGCATGTCGTCCTTTTAATAAAAATGGGTCTGGTACAGTATTTCTCTCGCGTAAAAAGCAGTCTCTTTCTGCGACTTGAACTCCTTGACCCGGCTTTTGCAGCCTCTTGAATAGGCACTTATTATTCAAGGTAATTAATTGTCAATTAATTGTTAAAATCTTAGTGCTATATGCAATCTTACAATAAGATACGATATTCACCTAGTCGGCGACCGGACATCTTAAAACTCTGTATCTCTCTACTCAGAACTCCTCTAAAATTTCCTAACGGAGTACCGTGCTGATGACCGGCCGCGTCCATTGGGTGTCTTCTATTTTTAGCGAGTATCGTTTTAAAAACTAACCTTACGTTAAAGAAGATCTTCGGTCTCCATTTTAAAGGAATTTAATAATAAAAATATTACAGAGGACGCTGCTGAGCGTACTGTTGGAATCCTCAAGATCCGCCTAACTTGGGTACGGTTTCTCTTTTTGCGCATCTCGGGAAACGACTTGCTGTTGTTCCCTTGAAGTTCTTCTGTATTTGAAATAAATGTTCGAGCTGTTGCCCTTAAGTTTTAAATCCTAAAACTCAATTGTATCAACATAGGAGAGATTACGCTCACGAAATAGCTAAACCTATTTATTAATTTGTTCAAAAGAGACGCTTGACCATTTATTGTAAAAGAACAATCAATACTATACTGCGTGTCCCACAAAAATGTCCCGGACTTTTTAATTGATAATATCTCCGCTTTAAATTAACATATTTTAATTGTCTTTTATTTACGATTTAGACAATTTTGTTTCCTTTTGAAATAATTTAAGTTTTTGAAAACCAGTTGAATAAACTTTAAGATGATCGATTTACTGAAAGGGGTAGAAAAATTGTTCAAAGGGAAAGTTTTAAAAACAACACTGGTGTCCGTCTTCATTTCTCAATACCTACTGTTAAGAATAATTTCATAATGATGTATAATATGATAACACCAAATACTTAAACCCTCTGAGAGGTTTCAAGTGTTTTTAATAACAGTGTTTCAAGAATTGAAAGAAAACAGTGAAATAATCTGTAAAACTCTTCGTTCAATGGTGGCCAGAAGTAAAACTTGCCTTGAGAGAAATGGAGGGTATGTCGTTGGATACTAAAATTACTTTATTTATTTAAACGTTATATAAGGTAATGATTTGTGACTCCTTAAAAATTTTGTGAGTTCAGTTTTATGGAAACTACAAAATAAGGAAGAATATCAATATTGTTTTAAAAACTTTTCCTTTGAACAAATAATTTTTCTACTCCTTTCAGTAAATTAGACATTGTAAAGTGGTTATTCAACCGATTTTCAAAAACTTAAATTATTCGAAAAGGAAACAAAATTTACTACATTGTGAAAAAAGGCTATTCAAATATGTTAATTTAAAGCTGAGATATAATTAAATAAAAATCGAGGACATTTTTACAGGGCACCCGATATAATAAAAAGCCAGGTGTCCGTCAATGATACGTATATGTTCTCGTGCGTAATTTCCCCTATCTCATTACAATGGGAATCTGCTTGCTTGGACAGTATCATAAATACCATCGAAGTATGAAAAACCAGGCATCTGCCCACTTATGTTTTTAAGTAAAAAACATTGCGTGAAAATAGAATCAACTGTCAAGAAAATGCGGCTCATCGCATTTAAATTTCAAAGGCATTTAAATGCCTAAAATGTATGGCAAATTTTTTAAAAACATCTTGCGAACAATAATTTAAATTACAATTCAGATCGGTATTATGTTATACAATTTGCTTGGTTGTTGTGTGCGTCCCTTCAGGGGGATACAGGTATTGTATCTATGGGAATTAGCGCTCCCAGGGGGACTATGTGAGGGCCTGAGCTAAAAAATAGGTTGGCTTCCTTTTTGTTGAAATAGAATATCTTTTTGTTTTGTTATGGACCATCTTTTTTCGGTTCTCTGCTGTCCTGTTTTTTCAGCACCTACTACTTTCTTCTTCAACTTTTTCTTGTTTCATGAACTTCTTTTTTAGCTTCCTGTTTCTGTGCACCTTGTGCATTGATTCCGCGTTCCTTCAACTCCATACTAAATGGTGCCTTCCTCTCTTAGAACATCTTTGTCGTGCAATTAAGGGAGGCTAAAACTTTCTTATATAATATAATGATAATGTTGTGTGCGTTTGTTACGTTTTTAAAGATGCTCAATGACCGTATCTGTGATACGAGTTTTACCAGTGCACAAGTACAAGAATACTGTATTTTAATCGCGGGTACTATTACAGTGGATATATTCGTTTGCTATTTTTATCTTGAGATTTTTTTAAAACGATACCATTGGATCCCGTCATTTTTGACCAATCATGTACACTAGTATCTTGATTATTAAAAATCTGTAGTCAATTTAAAAGTCGTTCGCTAATAAAAAATATAATGAACATATGCACAGGTTTCAACACCTGCAACCATTTACTACTAAGAATGACTGTCGTGTGTTTATACGTTCTGTGTCACGCTGTTAAGAATAATTGACAGGAAAAAATTAGCACTGCCGGTCTTGGTTCCAGTTAACGGTCAATTAATACACTCATTTTCGTTGTGCAATAGCTCTATAATAAGTCACTTTCATCACAATAAGAGCAATCCAGAGCCTTATATACTAGAGTTTGTATCGTGAATACAGAGTTCGGCGGGGTATTGCATATTACAATATGCTGCATTGTATATTACAATATACTGTACAGCAATGTACTGTATTGCATGTTACAATGTACATACACAAGTTCGCAGATGCTTTCAGTAATGCTGAATTTCTGTATCTTGGATACGACACGAATGGCTATAACTACTTCTCTTGCGGCTCAAAAATGCTGTGTTCTGAGTGTTTATTACTCTTATAAGATAATTAAGTTACCTTTGGAGTAAGCTGAAAGCATGAAAACTACACTCAAACGAAAATTTGTTGAAGAAAGGTATTGAAACTTGTCATTTTTGACGGTCTGTGTACACTAGTTAAGAAATAAAATATTCATCTTATAAATTATGAATAGGTGAAGTTGGAGTCACAAAATTGTGAATAGGCGGAGTCGGTGTTGGAGTCGCCAAATTCTGGAGAAATGGAGTCGGAGTCGGAGTCGCCCAATTCTGAAAAGGTGGAGTCGGAGTCGGAGTCGGAGTCGCCAAATTCTGAAAAGGTGGAGTCGGAGTCGGAGTCGGAGTCGCCAAATTCTGGAAAGGTGGAGTCGGAGTCGGAGTCGAAGTCGCAAATTTATTCCACCGACTCCACAACCCTGCCTTCAATATGATACTGCTACGAAAAAAGTCGGTGTTGATAGTAATTCATTGAATTACATATTTTGTTACGCAAAATGTTGAAAAATATTGCTCATTGTAGCGGGAAATTTCATGTCCTCATCAGAATAGCTAATATAGCGCCATATAGTTGTGAGATTATATAGTTGTGAGGAATATAGCAGTAAGGAATTCCTCACACATCCTCCAAGTTTTACATTCTGAGTGGATGCCTTCCGCTGAGCGGTCGCTTTGTCTCCCTCAATTGTTTGCGTCCTATTTTGGATCTTTTGGGAGGTATGGAGATTAACAATTTCTGAATTTCCTAGGAAGCTAGTGACGTTGCAGTTAGGGGCGCACATTTCTGCAATAATTAGAGGATGCATATTTGTAATTTGCTCTGTAAAGATGGTTTGTTGCCACACCATCATCTGTTTCAAACAAGTTTTCGTTTTTGATTTTACTCACACGAATCATTCTGCAATAATTAGAGGATGCATATTTGTAGTTTGCTCCGCAAAGATGGTTTGTTGCTTTGCGACCAGGGTTGCGGAGTCGGAGGAATAAATTTGCGACTCCGACTCCGACTCCATCTTTCCAAAATTTGGCGACTCCGACTCCGACTTCGACTCCACCTTTCCAGAATTTGGCGACTCCGACTCCGACTCCGACTCCACCTCTCCAGAATTTGGCGACTCCAACTCCGACTCCACCTTTACAGAATTTGGCGACTCCGACTCCGACTCCACCTTTTCAAAATTTGGCGGCTCCAACACAGACTCCGCCTACTCGCAATTTTGGGACTCCAACTCCACCTATTCATAATTTATAAGATTAATATTTTATTTCCTTACTAGCGTACACGGTCCGTCAAAAAAATGACGGGATTCAATACCTTTCTTCAACAAATTTTTGTTCGAGTGGAGTTTCCATGCTTAAACTCATTCCAAAAGTAACTTATTTTTCTTATTAGAGCAATATACACTTGGAACACAGTATTTTTGAGCCGCAAGAGAAGTAGTTATAGCCATTCGTGTCGTATCCTAGATACAGAAATTCAGCCATTACTGAAAGCAACTGCGAGCTTGTGTATGTTTATTGTAATATGCAATAGAGTGTATTGTAGTACAGTACATTGTGATATACAATACCCCGCCGAACTCGGTCTACACGATTCGAACTCTGGTATATAAGGCTCTGGATCTCTCAATTGTTTTGAAAGTGGCATTATAGCCAGAGCACTTGCACGAAAATGAGTGTATTAATTGACCGTGAACTGAAACCAAGACCGCCAGTGCAAATTTTTTCCTATCGATTCTTAAGAGCGTGACACGAAACGTATAAATAAACACACGACTGTCATTCTTAGTAGTAGACGGTTGCAGATGTTGAAACCTGTACATTTGTTCACTATGTTCTTTATTAATGAACGACTTTTAAATTGACTGCAGAATTTTAATAATCAAGTTACTAGCGTACATGATTGGTGAAAAATGACGGGATTCGATGGTATCGTTTTAAAAAAATATCAAGATAATGATGACAAACAAATATACCCATCCTAATAGTACACGCGATTAAAATACAGTATTCTCGAACTTGTGCGCTGGTAAAACTTTTATCAGAGTTACGGTCATTAAGCATCTTTAGGAATGTCGCAGACGCACACACCAACCAAGCAAGCAACAACACTGTATTATAATTTAAATTATTATTCGGCAAGAAGTTTTTAAAAAAATTGCCATACCTTTTTACTGCGAGTAGCTGCATTTTCGTGACAATAGATTCGATTTTGACGCAATGTTTTTTATTTATAAACAAAAGTGAGCAGATGACAGGTTTTTCATAATATTTCAATGGTATTCATGATACTGTCCAAACAAGCAGATTCCCATTGTAATAAAATAGGAGAAATTACGCACGAGAACATATATTTATTTGCAAATTGACGGACACCTGGCATTTTATTATACCGGGTGTCCCAAAAAATGTCCGCAATTTTTCAATTAATTATATCTCCGCTTTAAATTAAAATATTTGAATTGTCTTTTATTCACAATGTAATAAATTTTGTTGCCTTTTCGAATAATTTAGGTTTTTGAAAATCTGTCGAATGAACACTTTACAATGATCAATTTACTGAAAGGGATAGAAAAACTAATTGTTCAAAGGAAAACTTTTTTAAGCAATATTGATACTCTTCCTTATTTCGTACTTTCCGAAAAAATGAACAAACAAAAATATAAAAAAGTAACAAACCATTACCATAAATAACGTTCAAACAAATTAAGTAATTCAGTATCCTTCGACATACCTTCCATTTCTCTCAAGGCAGGTATCACTTCTGGCCACCATTGAACGAAGAGTTTTACAGATTATTTCACCGTTTTCTTTCAGTTCTTGAAAAACTGTTATTGAAAACACTTGAAACCTCTCAGAGGGTTTAAATACTTGGTGGTATGTAGGATACATCATTATGAAATTATTCTTAACAGTAGGTATTGAGAAATGAAGAAGGACACCAGTGTTGCTTTTAAAACTTTCCCTTTGAACAATTAGTTTTTCTACCCTTTACAGTAAATCGATCATCGTAAAGTGGTTATTCAACGGATTTTAAAAAACTTGAATTATTTGAAAAGGGAATGAAATTTATTACAATGTGAAACACAGACAATTGAACTATGTTAATTTAAAACGGAGATATAATCAATTAAAAAGTCGGGGGCATTTTTGTGGGTCCCCCGGTACAGCGTTGACTGTTCTTATACAATAAAAGGGCAAGTGTCCCCTTAAACAAATAAATAAATTGGTTTAGGTATTTCCTGTGCGTAATCTCTCCTATGTTATTACAATGGAATTTTAGGATTTAAAACTTGAGGGCTACTGTTCGAACATTTATTTCAAATACAGAAGAACTTCAAAGGAACAATAGCAAGTCGATTCCTGAGATGCGCAAAAAGGGAAACAGCACCCAAGTTAGGCATATCTTGAGGATTCCAACAGTACGCACAGCAGCGTCCTCTGTACTATTTTTATTATTAAATTTCTTTGAAACGGAGACATAGGATTTTCTTTAACGAAAAGTTAGTTTTAAAAACGAAACTCCTTGAAAATAGAAGACAACCAATGGACGTGGCCGGTCATCAGCACGGTACTCCGGTCGGAAGTTTTAGTGGCGTTCTGAGTAGATAGAAACAGAGTTTTAAGATGTCTGGTCGCCGACTAGCTGAATATCGTATCATATTGCAAGATTGCATACAGCACCAAGATTTTAACAATTAATTGGCAATTAGTTACCTCGAATAATAAGTGCCTGTTTACCGGGTCGAGGAGTAAAGTCGCAGAAAGATACTGCTTTTTACGCAAGAAAAATACGTTAGAGGTGCCAGACCGACTTTCATTAAAAAGGCGACATGCTGCCCAAGCAGAGTAAGCTCAAAGATAATTTAATTAGTGAACGCCAGTGCGTCACGAGTAATGTTAATTTAAGCGATTTTAGGTTAATGCCGGTCTGGTAGACGCTCTAACATGCTTAATTATAGAAAGGTAAATTTAAACAAAAAAACGAAAAGACAAGATGTAGCTGCAAAACAAAAAGACGAAGAAAAGAAAAAACTAATTTCGACAGGTTGAAATTCTTGTCTGTCAACTATGACAGGCCATCTGAAGGAAACTTTTTCTTCCACAAAGCCGCCATCAGAAATACGGAAGGTTTTCAACAGGAAATTTCATTGAACAAATAAAATTGGCTGTCCGTCTTTGTTGGTTGGTCTGTCTCCTATTCACGCTCTTAAAGATGCTTAATGACTGTATCTGTGATGCGAGTTTCACCAGGGCACTAGTACTAGAATATTTTAATCGCGGGTACTATTAGGTTGGATATATTTCTTTATCACACACATCTGGAAAATTCGTATAAAGACAATATTAAATCCCATCATTTATCAAGGGTCGAGTACACAATTTTATATACTGAGTGTTTCAGAACACGAGGTACGAAATTGCACACCAAGTAGAAAATGGCTAAATAAACTCTTTCAATTTCATGAAATTTTCCCCCAAAAATCGGCGTCGTAAGATATTAGCTGTTTATTGTATTAAATGATGAAATTTAATGGCACAATTACTCGTAATATTTATTTTGAATTTACTTTACAAAATTGTTCAAAATGTGTTCCACCTACATCAATGCACTTTTCGAATGTTAGCCTTAACGATTGCCGGATATTAGGAAACACGTCTGGCATTTAGGTATCTGGCCAGCAGCCACTGCAATTCTGGTCACAAGATCTTCCTCAGACTCGATGAGTGTAGCATAAACAAGGCTCTTCATGTGTCCCCGAAAAATGATATCGAATGGAGTCATGTAAGGAGATCTAGGAGGTCATGCAACTAATAGATTTCGCCCGATCAATGTAAATTCAAATAAATATTGGGAGTAATTTAGTCATTAAATTTCATCCTTTAAAACAATAAACGGCTAATATCTCAATGTCTCTTTCTTCGGAACATTTCATAGAAGAAAAAGTTTTTATTCGGACATCTTCTACTTGGTGGGCAATTTTTTGCCTCTTATTCTGAAACACCTTGTATATTACTGACAACTGTCTTCTGAGTAGGGAAAGTAGTCACTGCCTACACTGAGAGGAATAGATATGTATCAACAGTTTTTTTTATTACTAAGTAAACACTCTTTCAGTGAAATTATAATAGTTAATTCAATGACAATGCTTAAATCCACAAAATGATGTACATGTAGATAAAGTAGGCAAGATTTGCACACTGCCTCTTATTCTCTGTGTCTACACTATGCAGGGTAACAATGCAGAAAAGGTGTCATGTTATTGCTCAACACTATTTTATATCTCGGCTATAATAGGCAAAAAAGTTGTTTTGCTTTCGTCGCAGGGGACTGAAGTTTTCGGAACGTTTTGTTTACGAATAAAAGTCACTTTTAGCGTCTTTGCGTGTAATATGATACTATCTCTTATTCTCGTCTAACTTTTTACTTTATGTTTGACACTTTCTTATTTCAATAATCGCCCATGTTATTCTAATTTCATGTTTTTTGGAGCGATTTGAAACGTCTCCAGTAAGAAAATTTGCACTATCGCATAAATATAACAATCATTGCAGCTGAGATAGTGCATTGCTTTCAGTTACAATATGCGTGTGACTAAGTGAAGTTTTTGCTAGTGTGTTATTATTTTCATTGCAGCTCGCATACATTGTATTTCAATTTTTCATGTCTCTCAATGCCGATATTGATTACCTTACAACATTTACAAATCTCCCATAAGAAGAAGTAATTAATTATGTAATGCTGCAAAACGGATACTATTTCAGTGTTTAAAATTGTAGAAGCATAATTTAAAATTCTTCATTTCAGCGTATGCTTACTTAAAAACTGGGAAGCGATACGAAGATAAAAATCCAACATGATAATGATATAGTGAAATACAATATAACTCTGAAAGAACCAAACAACATTCAAGAAATAACTTTAGAAATGAGCAGAAATTGTTATTAAGAATACATGTTAACTTGACCTAAAGACAAGGAAGCCGTATCAATTTTGATAAAATAACCTGAGAATTAAAAGTCTTTATGTACCAGACCATAGCTTCAGGTTATGGCAAAGACAACTCATTGGCAAGGAATCATAATATAAAGACTAAAAATATTTATGACCACAACATAACTTTAAGTTTCAGCAAAGACTAGTCATTATCAATCAATGTATCTTAAGAGCGTACAGAGTTACCACTCCTTACGTGAGTACAATGTATTGAATAGGCTGAAATGTTCTACAAGTACCTTGCAACACATTTAGTACTATTTGCTACTTCCTATGTACTAATTGAAGGGGAAATTAACGAAACAGAAATATACAGAACAAATTTTCAATGCTTCAAATTACTAATTCTTGCTTAAATCACTGCAAAATATTCATTATTACTCCAGTACAATTATATTTCTTTCTTGAATTCATCATATATAGGAATGCAAACCCACAACGACTAGACAACAATGACGGTATTAGTTGATAGGTATAAATACGCTGTTTCAAACTCAAAACAAAATAATCAACAAAAACATTGCGTATTTTTAGATTTTCAGCAAAGTATTCTAACTCTGTGCTGTTTACTTTCGATTTTAAACAATTATAAATAATTTTTAGTAAAAATTAGAATCGAAAACAACAAAAAATGGCGACTCCAACTTCGACTCCACCCCATCCGAATGAACGACTCCGACTCCGACTCCGACTCTACCACACTCGGAAAAGCGACTCCGATTCCGACTCCACCACGCTTCAGAGGAGCGACTCCGACTCCGACTCCGACTCCACCCTAAAACATGCGACTCCGGCGACTCCGACTCCGACTCCGCAACCCTACTTGCGATATCGCATTAGTTGAAACTCAATTATTCATTTCTGCAGTGTTGCTGCTAGATACATAGTTTCTCACAATTTTTAATTTCGTGTGCCTGTCTTCCGTTTCCTTTATTTTGATCTAGGAGTTAATTTTTTTCTTGAAGGTATTTGCGTTATTGAATTAATCTAAATAGTTGAGAAAAAGTAAACAGCTAACATAAAGACTTTTTGAGAAGCATCCTAAGTTTTTAAATGAAATTAACACATTCAGCATAATTATTCCAAAAAGTTTTAAGTAGCTATTATCGTCACTTCTTAAGTCTTGCTCCTAAAATAGAGTATATTCTTCTATGCCTAATTTTTCCTCGTCAAATAAATCTCCCTGCTTGTTGTATGATCTTCAGGTGAACATCTCTCTGCCACAGTTTTTATGTTTTTTCTAGTTTCTCTTGAAGCAGCTTAGAGACACAACCGAATGTGGAACCCAACTTGAGTGAATTGCCGTAACATTTGATTTTATAGATTTAGTTTTTGTCAAATTAATAGTTATTATCCTTCCATAAGCTAAGTTATCTGATAATTCATTTGTTTAATTTTCGTCATTGCGCTCTCATTTTTGCCCTTAACTTACTTCTGTTAGCTTTGGTGCTGCCTTGGAGCCATAAAAATCCTATGATCATCGTCTTTCTCAGTAACGTTCCTGAGGAGGTACTGTTCGGACTCTGTCACGCCTTAGAAGTGGCTGGCACAAAATAAATGCAGGATGTGTATTAAGTTTTGAATGGTCACACTCGTAGTAATCTACATGTTATTGTACTTTTCTCTTTGATGTCTGTAGACCTAGGAATTAGTTTTACTACTGCAGGGTTGCTGAACTGTTCAATCGAGCAATGCGGTTTTGACTTGGCAAGTCCCCTGAAGCGCTTTTTTGGCTGCTCTGCATACCTTTGATGTGAAGCTATGATGCATATAGTTTTGCCTGGTCTGACCGAAACAATGACAACATCATGCTTGCACATGTGTTTACTTCCGCAAAAAATTAACAAACTATTAAAACGAACTTAGTCACGAGAAGAAACATAATGGAAAATGTCACGATAATGTGCTTTCAAGCGAACCTGTAAATACTTATATGCATGAAGAAGTACAGGGTGATCAAACATGAGTGACAATTTTGAATAGTTCAAAATCTGGTGAACAAAACAAAAAACAATAATGTCACTAAAGTTTTTCCAGCTCTCCACATAAGGAGGTTTTATTATTCCGTAGATATGAGGATGGATTCGTAGAAGTATGGTGCTCTCTAAGTGTCATTTAATACAACTCGACTTTGAAAATGGGTGCCCCTGCACAGAGAAGTTCAGCTTCAGGAAAGATTCTCCCTTCTCCACCGAATAATTCAAGTTCATCATTCTGAAGTATGGAGAAGTCAAGTACACTGCAAGCGAAGAGAGTTTTTGGAACAAAGTTGTACCCGAAAAATACTCGCAAGGTTCCAAACCAAAAGGCATTTCAACGAGTCATAAACAAGTTCCCCGTGGCATTTCCGATAACTGGTTGAAATAATTTTTGGCTTAGAGCCTTATGAGAATTTTCCGGGCAGAACTTTGCTCCAAAAACCCTCTTCGCTGCTGCTGTGTACTTGACTTCTCCATACTTCAGAATGATGAACTTGGATTCTTCGGCAGAGAAGGGAGAATCTGTTATGCAGGGGCAGCCATTTTCAAAGTCGAGTCGCAATAAATGACCCAAAGACAGCAACATATTTCCATGCATCCATCCTCATATCTACGGAATAATTAAACCTCCCTATGTGGAGAGCTGGAAAAACGTTGGTGATGTTATTTTTTTGTTAAGTTCACCAGATTATATTCAAAAGTGTCACTCATGTTTGATCACCTTGTAGCGCATTTAATTATCCAATTCTTTTACCAATTGGTACTTCACACTAGCAAACGACAAAAATATGAATCATGTTTCATTATCGGCAACCCTACCCAAGGGCAACGAAGCTTGTCGGTTGTTGTCTCGAACGGACCTCATTCCAGTATCCAAAATGAAGTTGTATTATAAGGAATTGAAATACGCTCCTGCGATCTCACTGCACCTGAAATAAATGCATTACTGAAATGCGCAAGAGGCAAAAAGATTAGTTTTGAGGAAGAACATCTGCATTGACCTACGCAGTCACTCAAACAGTAGATACATGCACGTTTCGTCCAGTAAACGATTCTCATCGAAAAACCAATGATGTAAGACCAAGAGTAGTTGAGAGTGAGGTAATTCGACTGTTATTTTGTGTAATCTTTCAAAAGCAGATAATTTAATTACTGTACTTATGGTTAATAAAATAGAATTATTTCGAAAAAAATTTATTCTGAAAACCGCCGTAAACTTGGGGCCATAATCAAAATTTCGTAGAATTGGTATTCAACACATCCCCCTGTAGCTCAAATAAAAAATTAGAGTCTGCTTCAAAAGCTTTCAGCAGCATTATGCAGAATGTCTTGAGAATTTTTATCCGATGCATTTCACACTGCACGCCTAAACATCAGCGGTTTAAGCGGGACAAAACAGAATTCATTCTACGAAATGGACCAGAAAGCAAAATTTATTAGTTCCGTTATCTTAGGCAATTGTGCTCAAGCAACTATTGCGTCGAGTTCGACGAGTGGAAGGGTGCTCTGTCCTGATGGAAAATGCCCGAATTTATTTTTAATGGGTTTCAGCATTTTTGAGCTCGGGAGTTAGATTACTAGAGTTTTATGCCTGTTTTGCCACTTATTGAGCTATATTGGAAACGAATTTCAATGTTTGAAAATGTCAGCTCACACCATCATTCTACAATATTTTGATCTGGAAGCTTTCTTTGTGTCTGGCATGGCATCTTTGCCTGAAACAATCAGCCCACAGTGACATAAACTGTTGAACTTTGCCCTGTTAAGCAGGGTTGCGGAGTCGGAGTCAGAGGTCAGAAGTCGGAGTCGCCGGAGTCGCATGTTTTAATGTGGAGTCGGAGTCGGAGTCGAAGTCGCTTTCCCGAATGTGGTGGAGTCTGAGTCGTTCATTCGGATGTGGTGGAGTCGAGGTTGGAGTAGGTATTTTTTGGTATCTTCGATTCTAGTTTTTGCTAAGAATTATTTATAATTGTTTAAAACCAAAACCAAACAAAACCGAGCTATAATATTTCACTGAAAAGCTAAAAAATACGCAATGTTTTTGATGATTATTTTGTTCGAAGTTAGAAATAGCGTATTTATACCTATTACCTAATGTTGTAATTGATATCTAGTCATTGTGGGTTCGCACACATATATTCAGTACGTGATACCTACTAGTGCGAAATATAATTTTCGAACTGGAGCTTTAATGCATATTTTGCAGTTGAAGCGCAGAAATTAGTGATTGAAAGCATCGCAAATTCATTCTGTTTATTTCTGTTTCGTTCATTTACCCTTCAATTGATGCACGTCAAGGAGAAACTAGTAGTAACTGTGTTGCAAGTTACTTGCAGAGCAGCTCAGCTGATGCGATACATTGTACTGACATTAAGAGCGATAACTCTGTACGCTCTTTGTTTCTTTATTTTCTACACCAGTGGTTCTTGTAACGATCTTTTCTTGTCTTCTTTTGGTTATGCTTTGATGTATTGATTGATAATGAGTAATCTTTGCAGAAACCTAAAGTTTTGTTGTGATCATAAAAATTTCTAGTCGTTAGGTTATGATACATTTAGAATGACTAGTCGTTGCCAAAACCTGAAGCTATGGTCTGGTGCGTAAAGACTTCTAGTTTTCAGGTTATGTTATTACTAATGATAATGAAAATTCAATTAGCTAATTCCGATGTTAATAACTGCAATATTAGTTTATTTTTTCAGCAATATGTAGTACCTACGTACATCAAATTGATCACTTTGTTTTGTTTACTTTTTTGTCTTTAGGTAAAGTTAACATGTATTAATAATGAAAATTTCTGCTCCTTTCTAAGGTTATGTCATGAATGTTGTTTGGTTCTTCAAAAGTTATATTTTATTTCACTTTTTCAATTTCATGTTTAATTTTTATCTTCTGATCACTCCCCAGTTTCTAAGTAAGCAGCTGAAATGGAGATTTTTAAAATTATGTAGTAGAATTTTAAAAACTAAAATAGTATCTGTTTCTCGGCATTATATAATTAATTAATTCTTACTAGAAAAGATTTGGAAATGTTGTAAGGTAATCAATATCGGTATTGGGACACATGAAAAAAATAAAATACAGCGTAAGCAAGCTGCAATGAAAATAGTAAAACATCACTAGCAAAAAATTTCACTTTATCACACACATATTGTAACTGAAAGCAATGCACTATCTCAGCTGCCGTGATTGTTGCATTTATGCGATGGTGCAAATTTGCTTGCTGAAAACTTTCCAAATTGCCGCAAAAATAAAAAAAATAAAAGAACATGGACATTTACTGAAACAAGAAAGTGTCAAATACATAGTAAAAAGTCAGATGAGAATAAAAGACAGCAACATATTACACACAAAGAAGCTAAAAGGGGCTTTTATTCGTAAACAAAACGTTCCGAAAACGTCAGGCCCCTGCAAAGAACGCATAATAACTTTGGCTTTTTAAGTCGAGATATAACATAGTGTTGAACAATAATATGACACCTTTTCTGCATTGTTACTCTAAATAGTGTAGATACAGAGAAGAAAATGTAGTATGCAAATCTTGTCCGCCTAATCTACATGTATATCATAATTTTTGGGATTTTGAGCATAGTAATTGAATCATCTATTGTAATTTTGTTAAATTAGTGCATACTAAGTAATTGAAAAACTGTTGATGCTTATTTATTATTCTCAGGGTAGGCACTGCCTACTTTGCTTACTCAGAAGACGCCTGTCAGTGGTATACTGTATGTCCCACGAAAACCCAAACCGAGTATATGTTTTCCCGTACCAGTAATACCATCATAAGAATACCATAAGCATTTAAATTTATTTAGGAGGATAATTTTGCTAGAAATTAATATTCTTATATGGTATTACTGATCCGGGAAAATAAATACTCGGTTCGGGTTTTTGTGGGACACACTGTATATATTATATATAGTAGTGTACACGACGAGCCATAAATGACGGGATTCGATGTAGTCTTTCTACAAATCTTCCAAATGCGGAGCATAAAGAAATATATCCATTCTGATAGTACCTGCGATCAAAATATTCTTGTACTTGTGCACTGGTAAATCTCGTCTTACAGATACGATCAAAAAGCCTCTTTTAAGAGCGTGAATTGAGACAGACCAAGCAAGACAGACCAACCAATTTTATTTGTTCCATACTGACTTGAACATTGTTATGAAATAGGAGAAATTGTGCACAGGAAATACCCAAATCTGTTTATTCATTTGTTTAAGGAGGCATTTGACATTTTATTGTATAAGAATAATCAACACTATATAGGGTTGTTTCTTTTGCGGACAAATTTCAACAATAGGTACAAAAACTTTAAATAAATCGATTTTCACGATTGATAAAATGCAAAAACTCCTTAGTTTTCTAATTAGAAGGACTTGAAGAAACTTAAGAAGCTCAAAGTAGGATGCCACGTGCGCGCAAATGTTAGCGCTGGTTTTGTTAGTACCGACCCCTCTAAAGTAGTATTTTGCTAATTTTACAATAAAACATGTAACATTTTACAGTTACGAAAAATTTGAATTTTAAATATTCGTTAGGAAATTAACACGAAACTAGCAATGATAAACTCGTATTAGTTATTTCATTAAATTAATTAAACGTACAAACTTCAAATGCATCATGGCTTGAAACTGTATATAGTTTTCCTAACCGTAAAATGCTTGCTTTTTTATTGCAAAAAATTTCATAAACCTGTTTTAGTGGGGTGGGACCTATCAAGACTACACCTTTTTAACTTCAAATTAATCCAAGTAAAATTCAAATTAATTCAACCCTAAGTTGAGTTGAGAATTGATAAAATCCCCTTCAATTTGAGTGTTTTTTGTGTTGAATACGTTTCTTATGGATGCGATGAGCAAGACAATCGTTATTCCTTTCAGCAAGGAATAATAAAATTTCCGCCGGTGTTGCGATCTAAAGACAAGCTGTCGTACAATGTGCTAAGTCTCCAGCATCAGGAGGCAAAAAACTTCGTATTATACTACTCATGGAAGTTATTTTAAAATTCTATATTAAAATCAGCATGCATCCATTCAAATACTTATGTTCAAATGGTAATTTTATGCTAAACAAAGTAGTATCATGAATCAGTTAGTAGATAAATATATGTTTTTGTGTGTAATTTCTCCTGTGCTATTGCAATGGGAATCAGCTTGATTAGATGGATTCATAAATACCATTTAAATAGCGAGAAAAACCTGGCATCTGCTCACTTCTGCTTATAGGTTAAATATATTCCGTGAAAACGGAATCTATGGTTAAGAAAATGCAGCTTATCGTAGTAAAAAAAGGCAATTTTTTTAAAAAATATTGGCTAATTATAATTTGAATTTCAATACACGGTAGTTGCTTGCTTTGTGTATGCGTCTGTGACGTTCTTAAGGACTCTTAATGACAGTATCTGGGATACGAGTTTCACCGGTGCACAAGTACATAAATATTTTAGTTGCGGGTTCTATAAGGATGGATGTATTGGTTTGTCATCTAAAACTTGAGACTTTTTATTGAAAACTATCGAATCCCGACATTTTTGACGGATCATATATCCTAGTAGATTTATATTGTAGCAAAATTCCATTTTAACAGCAAAATTCCATTTTTAACATTCTGTAGTCAATTTAAGAATCGTTCGTAATTGAAGAATATACTAAAAATATATACAGGCTGCAACACCTGCAACCATTAAGAACTAAAATATTCATCTGAAAAATTGTGAATAGGTGAAGTTGGAGTCGCAAAATTCTGGAAAGGTGGAGTCGGAGTCAGAGTCAGAGTCGCCAAATTCTGAAAACGTGGATTCGTAATTCGGAATCGGAGTCTCAAATTTATTCCTCCGACTCCGCAATCCTGCTGTTAACACGGAGCAATTTGTGAGCTTCCTACACTTAACTTGCTTAGAAGAGCCTGTGATCTGGGGAGTTTTTTTACATTTGAATTACATTTTTTCGTTTATTGGTTTTTGGTTTTTACATTTGTATTAAATGGTAAAATTATATTTGTAATAGCCACAACCCAAATGTTTTCCATCATTAGCACATGCTGTTCTGAGTACACTGAGCTTGATGCAATGTTGAGAATATGCCAGTTACCACATAGATACATCAATAGGACCAATAAACATCATTAAAAATTATTAAATATCTAATTATACTGTCTTGCAGTATATAAAGCTAATGTTTCACTGCCTACTAACGTACAGAACTTCTTGCTTATGCAACATTTGGAACAAGATGACCTGGCACTCATCAATACACGTCGTTTTGCTGTTTTCTTTTGTAGCTTCTCAGGTTGTGATGAATTAGTCCGATTGGGTTTCTTGCAGGGTTTGAAAAAATCAGGGTTTAAAAAAAAACAGCCCTCTTGTATGTTTGGGGTTTTATTCTATTTTTCTATTGAACTACGGTATCATAAATTTTATCATAAGTTTATCATAAGTTCATAAATTTTATCACCGTGAACTACGGTATCATAAATTTTATCATAAGTTTTTTAATGCACACGATTTGTGTGTGCAGTGTGAACACAGCTTGAGCTTCTCCAGTCAAAACTAGTAGCTGCCAATCTGTTAGAAGTATGATTTGGTAACTTGTAAATTTCTGATTTTTAGACTCCCTCAACCTTGTTGTCAGTGTCGTCAAGCGTAACATGATTCTGATACAGGCGTGGCATATCTGCATTAGCTTGTTAGGCCTACTAGTTAACTATCTACAATATCAAATAGCAGGGCAACTGTCTACAATATCAGATAGCAGGGACTGCACTCGCCCTAACTCGTTCGGCCTACTGGCTTCCTGTCGACAAGAGATGGTGACGCTTGGGATGAAAGACAGTTCATTGGAATGAAGGCTCAGAATGAAAGGCAGATGGCACTATTCCACAGTTCATAAGTGTTGTACGTGAGTGTAAGCAGATCAGTTTCCTTTTAGGGCCTTCATAATTCGTATTATCAAATAATTATAATTAAGTAACTACTTTGAGCTGAATTTCCTGTATTTAGATTGTTAAAGTTTGATGACCGTAAACCTATATCCAGATAATCCCTAATTGATGTGTTCCGATGCCTACAGATCTTACACTTTTCGTGATTAATTAACACATCAGCAACGCCATTTGGTAGTGGCAGGAAAAAGGGTGCGCTCTGGAGTCGTGTAACTCATAAAAGAGACAACTAAAGTTAGATGTGAATTTTTCGAAGACAAAGTAAGCTACAAGATTGAGAGGGTGCGAAATAATTTGGAAAAATTTAAGGTGATAAAAACGCAAAAACAAACAGCAGAGCAGGAAGAAGCCACAGCAGAGCCAGCATTAGGCACAGTTAGCCCTGCTGACTCAAGATGCGGCTCTGCAGTGACCGACGTTAGTGACATCAGGTAGCCGTCAATTTCCTTTTCCTTTGCATTAGCACCAACTACAAAGAAGTCAATTGCAACACCACCAGTAAAACGAAAGACTTCTGAGTTCCTCTGTACTTTTTAAGAAGGCAAAAAAATAGATATACAAATGGGAAAATTTTTCATCGTCTAAAATACTCATTATAATGTCACACGAAAAAAAAGTTCTCAAGTTCTGTTCTGTGAAACAACCAGGCTACATGCTGCCAAATGATACTGCCAGATGGCATTGTCCGTGCAATGTTTGGTACATCTAGCGAATTGAATAATACAACAAAACCTACATGGCTTCTTCCTAACAGGTTTGTGCATTCTTATGTAGACTTTAAATAAAAAAAACACTAGGCTGGTGTTTCAGTTTTTTAGGTGGATTTTTTGTTTGTTTCAGTGAGTTTTTTAATACCAACCCCGGTCTTTTATGTCTAGATGATAACTCAACATTCAAATTTCGATTGATGACACAGGTCACAGATTCTTCAGATCAATAAAAATATTTTTCGTCTTTGAATGGTTGCAGCTTCAATTGAACAGTGTGAGACCTACAGTACAAACCAAAAGATCCGTCAATAGATAAGATTTCATTGTTTTGATATCACAAGATAAGATTTACGTAACTGATAAAAAACTTGAAATAAATTAATCTGAATTTTTCATGAGTAATCACAACTCAATTTTACTGAAGCTCAGCACGTCCGTAGTCAAATTTATGCAATGGTTGTATTTGTCTATAAGAAAACTGAGAGCTGTTCCGACCATGATTTGACATTTGAGCCTCAGACTTCTGGCGTAATTTTTTCTATACATGTGATACCATTCCAAGCAAAACTTTCCCTCAGGTGTCATGTTTTTCCCACATTTTTCTAATCCTTCATAAATGAAGTAAATTAATTCTAGAACACAAGATGAAGTTGCAACCTTTATCCTGCACGCTCATCAACAGAATTGCTTTTCTTTTGTAACTCTTCTTTGTTCTGGCTTGTTAATTTATTGTTCCTTATGAAATTCCAGATTCTGTTTGAGCTGTGGTAAAGAACGGCAACCATCCAATGACAGTAATTATGCTTTTGAGAAGACTGAGGCCCATTAATTCAGGCATTACAGGAGGTTCAGATGGCCGTTTCTGAGAACTTTTACCCACAGGAAAATAAGCCTTCCATAACTGAGATCGTGAAAGAAGAATTTTATGTTTAAAAATTCAAATAAAAAGTTACTTATACGCGAAAATAACGCATTAATTACTAAGGCAGGTGTCTACCGTTGAAAGGAGAATTTAAAGTTTAGATAAAGAGTAAAGCCCCATTCAATACTGAATGCGATCGTAAGTGCATTTCCCTATAGAAGTATAAGCATCGATGTTTTGAAAATAATTATTGCTAAATATCCGTAGCTTTCGTGATTGAGGCAGTAGAAGAATTTAAGAAAGGATGCAACCTAATTTTTTCTACGGAAAATTCCTTGAATTTTTCAAATTGTCTAGAACATTATAAACTTTGATGAGAAAACGCAAATCAATGCTCGAAATAATGTTAAATCTTAATTTTTCATTTGTAAATACTTATGTTGTGAGTGGCATAAGGGCAGTAATTATAAATAATGACAAGTAAAACGAATTACATTGGAACAGAAAATTTTTCAAAGCTCTAGAAATTATCAAGACTCATGGGAAATATCATGTTTGTGAATAACCACACTTGCCAATTAAAAATAACGAATAACGTGAGATATGGTACATTGTAAAGAAAAATGTGCTCTGAAACTACGCAATGGTTTTAACAGCGTAAGCGAAAAATATGAACAAACACAGATATTACTTATCTAGATTCGTAAATGCATTCATGCATCAGAAAAAATGAACTAGGGTAATTCATCAAATATCGAACAGAAACCACGTGTGTCTAGAAACAACCTTCATAAATCGGTAACTTTTGCTCTGAATAACTGTTGCGGGCCTAAAGATTATTCTCGAACAGTTGCTTTCTTGTTCTGTGATGTCGCTTTAAAGACAACGTAGATTGTTGGAATTTATTTATTGTTTTAAAAATCGAATTCTTCAGTAACATTATTTCATCAATATCGAACATGAATCGAACAAGAATTTTGATTCGAACAGGATGGTTTGTCAATTAGTTCTCCTCGTATGGAACATTTGTTAGACTATTAGCACGCCACGTATGGTTTGTCTATTAGTACGCCTCGTATATTTTGTCCATTAATATGCCTCGTATGGTCTATCTATTTGTACACCTCTGATAGTTTGTCTATTAGTACACCTCGTATAGTTTGTCAATTATTATGCCTCATATGGCTTTTCTATTTGTACACCTCTGATGGTTTGTCAATTAGTACTCCTCGTATGGAACATTTGTTTTAGGACGTCCTATATTAAGAAACTTTTTAAAACCCAATATGTTGACATGTATCTCATGTGGCCACTTGGAAAATAAACGTTTTTTTTCATTCTTTTTTTTCTTTGGTGCACTGGATTTTCTTGGAAATGCTCGCGGTGGCACAGCGGTTAAGGGATCGGACTTGTATGTTGGAGTCGCGGGTTCGTATCCCGGCGCTGGCGCTGCGATTTTCCCCGTTGGGTATAAGGGAAAGCTCAAGCACAATACCCCACTCGACCCAGGTGTCGGAAATGCGTACCGGCTTTACGGGGGAACCGTCATGGTGTCCTATATATAGTGTTAGTTATAAGACATATGAAAAACCAATGCCTAAGATCATTTGTATCAGGCTTGATTGGAAATATAGCATCCCAAAGATACCGATGTTCGTTTTGTTTGTTTGTTTGAAATAACTGTCTCATTACTTATTTTCAAGATGCATTTGAATGGAGAGTTATCAAAATTTGAATATGATGTCGATGTTTCATTTGCAGTGTTTGTTGAACCATCATTGTGATCATCAACCTGTGTGACCTTTTTTGGAGTAGAGTGTAAAGCACTCGTCAATGAATTATTATTGATGCTTGCATCAATTTTCTTGGCAAGGGATTGATCATCAGTAAATGTAGCCAGATGAATCATTGATGATCTTGAGGGCCTTGGAACACCAGCAGCTGATTGATAGCCCCTCACCAGAATTCCCATCTTCAACTATTCAATGTTAATATCAAGCGTTGATACAATATTTTAATGAAATAAAACAAGCGTTCAATAGATCGATTCAGTTATTTAAAAGAATTAAGAATCGAAAAGCCTTGTTCGAGGCATAAATTCATGATTTTTAAGGAATTTTGATTCGAACACCTTTGTTCAGTTTTTAATACTGACATGAAAAAGGAACTGAATGTCGAACATGAAATAATTATCAAGTTTTTGGCGGAAAAGAAAAAAATACAGTAACAGAACATCATATGACAACACTACTCTCTAGTTATGACGGGAGGTTGACGGTGACCCAACAACAATTAAACCGTCGCAATTTTCCCGAGGTGCGTAGGATTTTTCGAGTGAAAAAATTCGACCAATTTGTAAGGGTCGTACAGAAAATGCGTTCGCAACCGCTGGTAGCAGTTTGCAGCTCACAGAAATGAGTTTTTATCACTAAAAGAGGAGTTTTAGATGTAAGATCACTGGCACTGAGCAAGTTTCGATGCTTACCAAATTTATTACGCGCATATTTCCAAAGTTGTTCGATAATCAGTTCAGTTCGATATTTGATGAATTACCCTACCGAAATTGGCTTAAGTAAACCTCACATGTTCTCTAAGTCTCTCATTCTTTTACATTTTCATGCTATGCATGCTCATACAACATAATGCGAATCATCATGAAAAGGCGCTGGGAGAAAGAATATTATTGATAAAGTCATTTAAAGTTACTTCTATCGTAATAACAACAATCATTTTTTCTTGACTTTACGATAACAGAAAACAGTACCAGCTCGTTGAATAAGCGATTTTCTTCTTATAAACTCTCTTGCCCATTTTTCTTTTCTTGTAGCTTTTCTGAATTACTAGATCCTGCTGCAAAGGAAATCTGTGTTCGTCATGAAAGAAACATTTGTGACCGAAGTAATGGGTGTCCATCATACAACTTTAAACACCTAGTTATCTTGGTACTGAGCCAAGTCGAAGGAAAGGCGTCCAACATTCAGCCAACTTATAAATGGGACAGTGCTCACTGAATCAGCTCAAAGGAATGACATCCAACATTGAGCCGGCACAAAAATTTTGTACCGAATAGGCCAATCAACAGCTCTTAGTAAGTATTCATCGCATGTTATTGTAGCATCAATCAATCTCATTTGATTTTCTTGCTGTATGCGATTCTCGTGTCACTTCAATTTTCCTATCGCTCTGGAAAAGATGAACTTCAAATGGTCGAACCGTGAAACCGTATTTCAGTGCTTTACTTTCCAGTCTAGATGTCTCTTGGCAAACCAAAGGATTTTTATTCAAAATTGATGTACTACCGCTATTTTAATGTTTTACCTGTTACGGCGTTAAAATATATTAACGTAGAAGCTATGATTTTTTCGATTTGAATTGGGTAACCAGCTCAACCCCAGTTTACAAGTATTTCTTCTCTCAAAGGAGACCATGCTTTTAGTGGAGAGGTCCCGGAAATGACAGGAAAATATTTCATCCTCGGCAGAGAGAGCCATTCTGGCTTCCATCAAGGAATGAGAAAACACAGGGAGGCGTGACAAAACTCCAAGCTATAGTGGCAGACCTTCCACAGTAACGTGTGAATCACAATGGAGATGCAAGCTAACAAATATAATAATTTGCAGGTTTTTCTCCTTGAAAAATTGTTTTATTATAAGTTTAATCGACTTGTTAACATTTTTTTTTTGAGAATAGGTAAACCAACTTGTTAAAACTATTTTGTTATAAGGGGACGACCTACCCTATTATATACCTAATTTTTCAAATTTCACTTTTTGCATTTTTATTGCAACTAGGTGATCGAAAGTGCATATAGATATGTAAAATTAAATTCTGAATACATTATCTGCTAAAAAAATTCTTTTTTCGCCATAGAAAAAAGTCATTAAAAAAGGTAAAAGAAACTTGATTTTCGTTTCATTCGATGCGGTACGACGGTAGAACAGCTAAGCGAAGCGAAATTCTATTTAAATTCCAAGTTATATTTTTATTGTGCAACAACTGAGATTTTTTGGATGAAGATAATTTTATTGGACATGTGTATAAATAAATTTTTTCGAAATTCGAAATTCAAAAATATCCTTCGTTACGCTGTTCCAATAGACTTTCCTTGTCAAATGAGACCAAACTCACGCTTCTACGTAAAAAATTGTAGAGGATGTAGGGTTTTGCGCACGTATTCATATTTTTTCTTATATACGCCCAATTACTTTTTTATATTGCGAAAATCGAAAATTTTTATACAAGAAAATATATTTAGAATTCAATTTTACATATCTGTATGCATTTTCGCTCAGTTAGTTGCATTAAAAATGAAAAAGCTAAATTTCGAAAATCTGGTCGATTCGATAGGATGCGCCTTTAAGGTAATCGACTCTTGAAGTATAGTCAATGGATATTACCGATCATTAATGTTTTGTGCATACATGATGAACTTGGGCCACGGAAATTAAATGCTCATAAAACGAGCTTTCATTCAACATTTAAAACACTTTCTATGTACAGTGCAAAATTAGTCAGTAATTAGGTTTATCAACAAATATTTCAAATGCTCATTTGGGTAAAAAAATTGCTAATATTCTGGTGAACAGAAATGCTCAACAAACAAAACACTCTGAATTGACCTTCTTGCATTTCAAGATAGGTACAGAATCATGCTGGTATGAAAGCACTCGTGTCGACACGTGTGCATGCATGGTGCCCTCCATACTTCAGTGTGTCGACTAGCTCCTGAAGATTATCGTCTTGCATCCGGTACCGGCCAAATTTTAAAATATGTAATGTAACTCCTATAGAAGCCATTGCCATTCCCCACCAGGTGATCAAAGCTGAGGTTACGCTGTTATGAGAATTTGCGTTATTGCAATTCAAATAATTCAAATTTCGAAAAGATCTGTCAAGAACTATCCGCCATTTGCTGTATGTGTAAAAAAATTCTGCGCAGGTTTTTACTTTTTGTCGGCTTCGTTTTGACTATTTCGAACTTCGTTCAACTGTACATCTATTTAAGAAAACTTGGCTAGGGCGTTTTTCTGCCCCAGGGTGGGGCAGAAAAACCTATCCGATTTCAAAACGTTATAAAATTAAAACCACTCAACTTGTCAAAATTTTTTTTCTATTAGCATATCGTGAATTTTATGCCATTTTTAAATTTAAGTTTTGAAAAGCACATCACTCAAATGTCGTCCTTGGGAGCGGATACACTGATTTACGCGCTCGCGGTAGCTTTCCATGACTTTCACCGTCATTTCCACAGGAATTTCTTCAATTGCCCGAGCAATTTCCCTTCGTAAAGCAAGAAGGGTCCTTGGTCGATGCTGGAAAACCTTCGATTTGAGGTAACCCCAAAGGAAGAAGTCACATGGAGTGAGATCCGGTGAGCGCGGCGGCCAGCCAAGATCACCTCTCAGGGAAATGAGGCGACCGGGAAACAGTTCCCTGAGAATATCCATTGATCGTCGCGATGTGTGGGCGGTTGCACCATCCTGTTGAAACCACACATTTTCCACGCCATTTTCTTCCATTTTGGGTCTAAGAAAATTTTCCAGCATGAAACAATAGCGCTCGCTATTGACCGTTACGGTTTGCCCATTTTCTTCAAAAAAGTAAGGCCCCCAGACGCCCAGGCGGGAAGGAGCACACCACACAGTCACTTTTGGGCTATGGAGGGGTTCCTGATGGATTTCTCGAGGATTTTCGTCACTCCAATATCGAAAATTCTGCCTGTTAACGGCACCACAAAGGTGAAAATGGGCTTCGTCCGTGAAGAGCACAACATTGTCGTTTGGGAGTTCTCGGAGATCGCGACACAGGTTCGTACGGGTTTCAAAATCCCTTTCACTTAATTCCTGTGCAACAACCATTTTGTAGGGATGCATTTTGAGGTCCCGGTGCAAAATGCGCCGAATACTGCGGTTGGAAATCGCCAAAGCAAGCGAATGTTTTCGCGCCGAACGACGCGGGGAACGTTCAATCGCGGCTCTCACATTGGCCACGTTTTCAGGTCCTGTTGCTGTCCTGTTACGTCCAGGCGACTTCTTTTTCAATGCTGAACTCGACTGTCTAAAATTTGACACCCACACTTTAATCGTAGCGTGATGTGGAACAGGATCATGACGCCCGAGTCCGAAATGAATTCGAAAAGCACGTTGTGTAGCAATTATCGAACCGCCGCATTCGATGAACCGCTCAATAACAAAAGCACGATGTTCACCAGACCAAAGCATGTTGACTACTGACAAATGGCATAAAACTGGCTTTCTAACGGTTTTTACCCCACTACTCTACCTGCTCCCTCTTCTGAGAAAAAGGGATTTGAAATCGGATAGGTTTTTCTGCCCCACCCTTTAGCTTGAACCTCTTTCAAGCGAGAAAATTGCTTGAAATTTTGTTTGAACTGAAACAGTGAGGACCCATGAAGCATAAGTTTTAGCATTCCAGAAAACATTGATTATCGGTTCTTATCATGCAGGAAAATCATCACAAGATATCTGCACAGAAACTGGTACAGGAAATGAAGCTACAAAGAGAGCAATTGTTCGTCGAAAAACGCTGGCAAGCGAAGCCGGTATAGCTTTTGAAGTATATCCAAGGCTATTCACGATACGACAGACGGGCGTTTTACGACACGATGTTACCCAAAATGGAGACCATCGACACAGTAGCTAACCAACGAGTTCCATACTTGTTCTTTAATGATTTCTACGAGGAGTGTGTCATGAGCTGAAGAAAATTACTCTAGCCTTTTGTAAATTTTCATAAAAGGTTTAGTGTCTGCATTGAATAAAAAACGAGAAAACTGGGAAACAAGGGATTGAAATACTGTTATGTGGTTCGGCAAGTTATGGTTCACGTCTTTCAGAGCAGTGGGAAAATTGAAGTGAGGCCAGACTTTCATAGAGCAATAGAATTGAGTTGCATCGTAGAGTAAAAGCAGTTTGTGGCTTCGATACTGATCTTGGTGGGATAGATTTAGATCTGTGATTGTTGCATAGTATCAAAATGAGATCACAACGCAAGTTGTTTTCAAGTTTCTAATGAAATTTAACTGTTCAGTTCAGTTTTACTCTTCTAATTTTGACGAGATGCTTGCTGACAATAATAACTGATCTCACATGCCCGAAGTACTCCATCTTTAATTATCTGGTAATAAGGGATCTTCTAAACATACTGCCTGGCCAGCACAATCGTCACATCTAAACGACATCGATAATTTACGGGATGAACCCGTGACTGTAATCGTCTCTTTTATTGATAATTATTCAGAGAGAAAGATTACCGCAGTTACAATAAAAATTAGATCTACAGAGCATTTAGACACTAAAAGAATTAACGCAAGGGAGACTATAAGCTGTAAATCTATCTGGAGGTCAACCAACTCACTTTGGATAAAATTTTAAATGATGTTAATTTTTGACGAGGCAAAACAGATAGGCTTCGTTAATTTCCCTCCTGCTACTCACCCTGGCTTGCCGCTAGTGATGGATGAATTTCATCTCGGTTCCTATCGTACGTTCTGCTATCCTTACAAACTCCCAGCTCAAGCCTCGTCCTATCAAGTGTTTTTTACCTGGTAATCAGGGCTGGGCTGCTGCAGGTGTTTCGTAGCTCCCGTCATGTTCACCACGATCTGTTCAGTCAGCACCTTCTCCAGTATTCGTAGTTGCTCGCTTGGCTCTAAGAAACTAAAATTTGAAGAGTCACTTCTCCCGAACACTGCCAACTCTTGCATGATACTGCTTAAATTCTGGGGTGAAACTTCGGACTGACCCTTGGCAGCACTCGAGAACCATCCTAGAACAATTATATGAATTGATAAAATAAACGTGCTATACTGAGTCCTGAGTGTCATCTCGTAAAAGGTTATCTGAAAACACTTTACTTATGCACAGCGAGAACCTCAGGCTAGCTTCAATATTATTATCTTCACGAGGCACTCTTCGTCTGTTCTGGAAAAAAAGATCATTGTTTAAACAGTGTTCGGCTGTGCTTACTAACGTATAATTTTATGGAAGGAAAATACCTAAAAATCTACAATATACACAGGACGTGTGTTCAATATCTCCTTAAGCATTACAATTTAATGCAACGCAAGATACCAAATGAGAAGTCGAAAAAGATAAAATTATTTTTATAGAACGATCATTAACCACGAATAATTTTTTCTGAGGCACAAATTCATCACGCATAAGTTAAATCCTCTTGAAAATGAAAAAAATTCAAATAAATCACTCACAATTGAGATGATCTAAGGACTGCGTATGTACATGATATTTCCGCTTGCCGTAGTATGATGTCATGGACTCCGATTAACGTTCAATAATAATAACCTGTAAATGACAACAGTTAGAATATAATTAAAATTAGGAAATTTATAACCCTGTGCGATGTACACTGAAATCTATTATCTTTTTAACATCCATAGGTAATGGTAAAAATGCGTGATTATCCATTTTATCTACTGAATTAATGAAAAGACAGAAGAAGGAAGTAGCATCCGCGTAGGCAGCTGCTCAACCACAGTAGCTAAAAGCCTAATCACTGCCACGAGGTTAATTAGCACTTTGAAAAGTTACGATTTGGTTTCGGAATTGTACTGAAAGCTCACGGGAAAACCCCCTGTAAGTTTTCAATGCGATCAGCTTGAGTTACTGCAAAGGCTGACTTTGTCGTGTACGTATCACGTTATATGAAACGAGCGAAGCAGTTGAAATGAGTGTGCGATGCGCCCAGTAAAATAGCTATTGAAGATAACGGGGAACTGAAATATATTTTTTCGTTCTTGCAGGTGTCTTTATATGGCATGAATAAGAAATATATGTCTTTTTCTTGAATTGACCTCAATCAACCCCGTAATTCAACAATCATTATATAGCTTTCAGATTTACTTTGTTGTGAACTGGATCAAAAACTCGATAAAATCATTTTAAATGTCTTTGGCATCACAATTTAGAACAATAAGTACCTACATATTTCCAAGCAAAGTTTAGATTCACGTAAATAAATGTTACGCACTTTGAGTCGGGCGTGCACTGAAGAGTTTGATTATACTGGGCATATGGTGCAATAAATTTACAATAGCGGGTTTGAATATTCCGTTGCGCGTGAAGAGAAGCTCACAGGCCTACTTTGCTGCATTTTCTACTGCTGCATTTCTTGGTTGATGCTGTGTTTAAAAAATCACTAACTCTGTCATGAAATTTAAGACATAAAACTTGGATGTCTGCTACGATTCCAGGAAAGACAGTTACTGCAGCCCTACAACCATGGATACATTGTGAGGCAATAGTCTTCATCCATCTTTCAGCTTTAATGCAATAGCATGGCTAGGATTGTGTGAAATACTCTCCGATTATTCGCAAATTAAAAAATAAACGATAAATACACATTTATATGTCAAGAGATTTAAGAAATGTTTTGAAGTGTTATAAAGGTATCCTCTAGCTATTTACACAATGTGAAATGATGTTTCCTACAAAATGTCTCGCTAGGCTACCAAAGAAAGAAAAATTAATTCTTTGAGTCTTTATGCGTTACTCTTTGCCTAGTGGTTATGCCAAGACGCTATATTCGTGAACGAGAACGCCTACCTCGTTAGAAGTTCTTTAAATGCATTAGAGTTTAATGGAATTATTATTTCCTTATTAGATACATTTCTGAGAAAATATTGCCGGCCCATTCAATGGCAACATTTCCACTAAATGCTATCACAACTTTTCACGAATTTACTATTTAATTGCGCACGCAAGTGTTGTTCGGGAGTATTTTATATGAATACACATACATAATACATAAATCTACGCTGCTAGAATAAATAGATAGCTTGAGTACCCCCTGCACTGAAATACGTGAATGAACAATTTACTATTTTCGAAGGAAAATCCCGCACGATGGTTCTAGTGAAACTGAAATTAAATTGCAAAGAACTCTAGCAAACCTGATTTATGAAAAACTAAGAATCCTGACTCGGGATACTATCTTTTTTCCATAGTGAGCACTCTGTGAAACAACAAGAAAAGACTTATGTTCCCTTATTCCTTTCCGCAAAGGTTTCACCCTGGAGAATTATTTTAAAAGGCTGGAGTACGAAAAAACGAAATGATGGGCGCTCTGTTACCAAAAACCCATTCCTGCAAAGTTTTCATCGTCATGAAAGACAACTAACACCTAAAATCTCCGCTAAATAACTTCAAGCTTACGCAATTTCGTCCCACGCTCTGCGAACAGCTGCGATTGTGGAACTTCTTCGTTCCACAGTGTCTCCGCTTCGATTTCTTGCTTGTTTTATCTTTTGCTATATTTTTACCTTTACCTTCAGCAGTATCTTTTTCACCTTTAGCCACATCAAAGGTTTTTTATTTGGAAGTATCAACGATTTAGGTTTGATAAGTCTAAAGTTTAATTTTATTGTGATCGTGGATTTTAACTCTGTCTATGACTTACAATGTCCTACATTTGAAAGTTTTAGTGGAACTGCAGGCATTTGCTCATTTATTATCATTATTAAAAGATGATTTATTCCAATCAAGCCTGATACACATGATCTTGTACATTGGTTTTTTAAATGCATTATGACTAACACCTGGACGCAATGACAGTTAGCCCCGGTCAAGCCGGTATCCATTTCTAACATCTGGGTAGAGTGGGGAACTGGGGCAGAGTTCTCCCCTACTCCCTACGGGGAAAAACTCCGAGCAGCACTGCCGGGCTGCGAACTGCCGACATCTCCTCGTGAAGAGCGCGTTCTTAATCATGCGGCCACGGTGACAACACCGTGTACAAAATTCTCGACATATTCATCGCAACCGCTGTCTTTACGTACCAGTGTGCTTTCGTACTATCAACAGATGTATGTATGGACCAGTATGCTTTTATGCTAGTTCAATCCTACATTCCTAAAAAGTTATTCCTTTGTTAATCGGATGTTCTTTGTTGGAGCGGGCTGGTCACGCATGTATGAGTACATACGGTGTCGGCACCAGGAAATAGTGTTTGAAACATTCTTTCGTCATACGATGTTTTGGTGATGAAAACTACAGTTAACGCTGTTATTTCAAAGCGGAATTAAATTTTCAAACTCAAGCAATTTTTTCTCTTAAATGATTATACAATTACGTGGAAATGTATTGTTTTGTCATTGGTTATAAGACATATTTGCTGATCACGATTAACACAAATACAAGTTAGTGCCTTCGAGTACCGCCAGTTTTTATAATAGCTGATGGATATATTCCACTTCTGGAGAACACGAAGCTTCACATATCATTTTCTTAAACCACAAACTTGGTATGTTACTCCGAATTATAATACAGAGTAATGAGCCAACTTCGCATTCATCATCTACTGAGGTACTTCATTATTTCAGATCATGCCTTATTTGCTATGTGAATTTGCACTGTTTTGGTTGTTCAAAACTATTTGCCACCAGTCATAGAAGCTGAATCACCCCTGAGTGTTTTTATACAGCTGTGGTAGTTTCACAATTTAATCTCACAGAATAGACATAAGTGCCTCAGTGAAGAAAGCTTATTTTGCATTTTATCAAGGGAAGCTCAGTGAGCAAGACAAGCCTCGTGCTCATCTAAAGGTGTCCAAGCAGTACGTGTGTCAAAAATTCATGGATGTGGATCAAAAGAAAGAGTGTGATAAGTTGGCTTTTGGAATACCCTTGGTTCGATGATAGCAAAGGAATCATTGCTGCACTGAGTATTTCTCTTACTCGCGGAAAACTTTCATTTTAGGATGTTTTGGTCGTTGATGAAATCAAAAGACAATGTCCAGTGACACCAACGTCACTGAAACAACAGGCATTTGAACGTAACACTATACTGAAAGACAAAGCTCTGTTTGTTCGACATGGCAGGTGGTTCATGGTGTTAGTTTCAATTTGATTAAAATATAATAAATGCAGTGCTGTAACTATAAAACCTTTTTATTATAGCTCTAAGATGTTTAGATGTTTAAACGTTTTTTTTTTAGCGACTGGTAACAATCAGCGTTCAAAACAAGCCTGAACATGTAAATGGCAGGTCCCTCTCTCACCTATTTAACAAAATAAATGATGCAGTTTTCCCAAAAGTCAGTAGCAGTTCACTTCGGTAGTGAAGTTTATGGTTGTTCAAAACTGGAAGTCGCTAGTTCTGGCTACAAATAATCGATCATGGTCATTCAATAAATAAATCTGGGTTCATTGAAGCATCAACTATATTCGCGCTAGTGTAGTACATACTGTCTAAAGCCACCATTGGCAAGTTGTGACAACTCGCTCCTCATTATTCGGTGTCGGAAAGTAGAGCTCACTAATGAAATTACCCCGATAGCGCGTGCACCTCCTCGGTACAAGTTAGCCGCTGTGAAAGCGGATTTGGGGTTTCTGTCGCTGCGTAATAACTACGTCGTGATATATTGACGTAGCACAGATGCTTCAGCAGTCCTTCAAACATTTTTAAGAAGGCAGTGAGCGTGTTCGGCTAATATATTGTATCATATGCGAAAATACCTCAGAAACAACGGCATATCCTCAACGTGAAATAGAAACTTAACTCAAACCTTCCATCCTCAATCCTAACATGTAAAAATTGTCAGCCATGCTTTTTTTAACCATCCACATTGGCAATATATTGTTTTGTCTCTTAAACGTAATTCGTTCAATAATTCGATGAATAATTCATACACCTGAAGCCGTCTTCTTGAATAGCCAATAACAGTTTGAACAAAGCTAACAAAAATATTTCTTCATGGCCAGGTCTGACGTGGAATATTAGAATCAATTAGTTCTTTTAAGATAACCCATTTTAATTCTATGTACCAGTCTGCATTCATGAAATTATGAAAAGGTGTTCGGAGGAAACATCCGGGGTATATATATTTGAATATATGTATGTATATTTTATTTACATAAATAATACAAATATATTTATATATCGAAGAAAATTAAAAACGAGGAAAATTTTGAAGAAATGAATAATATATAATACGAAAATGTTTCGGAGTCCAGCTCCATCATAAGTTCAATAAGTACAAATCATTATGTCTCGGACATAAAAGATCAAAAAACTGTTAATGACAGCCATTAAGAGGTATTAAGAATGTAAAACACATAAAAGAAAAATAATTGAAAAGATTGCTATTTGCTGTTTTTTTTTTAAATGTGTGAAGACTCTCAAACCCTAGGGTCATAGGAGGTTAGGGCAGGGGACCGTCTACCTCTCAAAAACTCCGTCATTTTTCGAGTTATTTTTGTGAAATTTTCATCATAGGTGTAAAATGATGCAACCATAGTTTTCGGATTCGTGCGTTATTTTCGTAATTTAAGTGGAGACGTGATTTTAAAAAAATAGGAAAATGGGTATTTTGGAAATTGTTTATCCAGCAAAATGAATGAAGTATATCCTACAAAATGAATGCAGATTCTGAAGACAAAATCGGCAACATGTTTTTATATAGCTAAAGTTGATGCCTGAAAAGTCATGGATAGGTATTTTCATAATTTGATTCTCTGAATTTTAAGAATTTGTAACAAAAATTTGAGTTTTTATCGTCTTACTTTTCGTATAATATTCAAACTATGATATTTCTGAAAAAAACTTAATCCATTAGATTGCAGCTCTTTGTAAGCCCTGTCGATTGATATTTTTCATTCCCGTACCGTTAAAACTCTAGGAGGAGATACGTTTCAAACATCAACTAGTTCAGGTTTTCAGTAGCGCCTAACCGCTAGGTGCACTGAGTGGGCTGCTGCTCAACCTAACTCTGAATTTGTTCACTGTGTGTGTCAGAATGTTTTGTTTTCGTTCCAAAGCACAACGCATTTCGACCGTAAGCTGTATCGCTATGTCTCGCCTACTGAACGCTCGAACCTGCATCATCGTTAGGGGGGGTAAGACGATGGATGGGGGGGGTGAGGGCTTGACGACCTAGGAGGACCATTGAGTAAAACTCAAGTCCGTCATTTTCAGCGGATTTCTGAAAAATTTTCCCCGTCAGTGTAAAATTATGTAATAATTCTTTTTTATTTTGAGCGTTGTTTTGTACCTTTTCAAAAAATAGGTTGTTTTGCAAAAAGTGGAAAATGGGTACCGCGGAAAACCTCTTTTACTACAATTTTGAAATTACAGAACCGGCAACATGTTTTCTAGAGAGCTAAATGCATTTTCTAAACAAAACATGGGAATAGAATTTCGATATTTTGATACGTTGAATTTTGAGATTTTCTTTTTTATATGTGTATTTTTTATTTTGGCATTTTATTTCTGTAATAACTTTTAAACTAAACATTATTTTAAAAAACAGGCACAATTTTTAAGCTCTTTTTAAGCCCAATGGATTGTTATATGTCTCATTTATGCACCTTCAAAACTCTGGGTGCCGGAGCATTTCAAACGTCAACATGTTCAAGTTTTCAGGAGAGCCTGACAAACTCGTCACCTGCCCATATAATGACGAAAGTGACTGGCTTTTCGTAAGCTGTAGCAAATGAACGAACACACTTTTCAATGAAGTGAAGCATATCGTTATATATGTAAGAAAGTTCTCTATTATATGCGATAAACAATAGAAAATAGATAGGTATCGGAGTTTTGGGGTAGACGGTCCCCTCGTAACACAGTCTAAGATTTTGAAGTCGGCAGAAGATATATATACATACATTGCATTTTTAGGCTTGATTACGTACTGCCCAGTGAGAAGGTTGTGCTACTTGAGTCGCATACCTGTTCAGATGTATGCATATATGTATGTGTTTCGATTGTTGCCCGCATTGCTTTGTTGTTTGGAGGGAGTTTATGAGGTACACAGACACCTTCTCCATGCTCTCGTATAAAAAATTACAGATGCTTCAGAACAATAGACCAACTTGCATCAAGTATTTGGGACAATGTTGTGATTGTTTGCCAAGGATGCTGTTCTACTACAGCTTTCAAAATTCATCATCCCAAAGGCAGGGTCTCATCGTTCTAGGCTCATCAGTAAGATCGAAATTGCCTTCTTTAAACCTTCTTGATTGACAGCGTTCATGTGTTTCACTGCTTATGTTGGGTTACTACTTTTATGGAATTCATACAACATGCAATGACGCATATGATTTATTTTGGAGCTTTTCTCTTCCATGGACTTTTCTCTTCTGCTCTTAACCAAAGTAGATTCAATATAATGTTAAATTTAGAAGAGATCTGGCATCTGATCTTGAACACAGCTGTTGGGACTTATTCATATATTTTGAAGTTTGGTTAAAGAAAAGAGGACAGAACTTTCCGGTTCCCCTATTATTTTACTTGAGCACTGAGCATGATCTTAGGCTAGGTGCTTTATGAATGGTTGTCAGTTTCCTAGTCTTTCTGGATCTGTTTTCCTTCTAACTGAATCAATTTCACGATACCGGCTGAGTACTTGATGATCGGTTCCGTCCACGCATTGATAGCATGAATGATGTTACTCTTTCAGGGTGTGAGCTTGGATTAGTAAGAGTCCAGTGACGTACTCTTTTCCCAAATATATTTTTATATTTTTGAGCAGTATATGTTTCAAGACATCTACGTACTTACAACCAGTTTCTTCAATCTCAATGAATTATTTTCTGTTCAGATTGGTCCCATCTACCGGCGTTACTTTCTTTTTTGACGATGTTTATTCGATCACACTAACGAATACTACGACTTTTATCGACACCTCGATCTCACCAGATTTACCGAGCAGCTTGAGGTCATCCATAGACTATAAATGGTTTTCTGTGTGGTATTTTTCAACTTGAACCCGAGCCTGATGTTGTAAAGGATTTCTATCGTTAAATATGGCCAATACGGATAGAATGGCCATCATTAGACGTCTATGAACGGGACAATAATGCGATTAACATTGATGAAGCAATACTAAATTTAACTGAAATTATAACGACCGCATATAACCAGTGCTGTCCAATAATCACCCGCACAATTACGCCGAAAAATAGACAAAAGCCCTGGATTACTGAAGATATCGTGATCAATATAAAGAAACGTCAAGCGTACCTAGCCTTACTATACGAAGGGCGAATATCTAAAGTAACGTATAACAGATTCAGGAATCATGTGACAAATCAAATACGAACCTCAAAACGAGACTACTTCACGCGCAAATTCACTGAATACAAAACTGATATTAAAAAAACTTGGCGCCTGCTTAATTCATGCTATAAACCGAATAATAATACTACGAAAACAATTGAGTCCGTCGTTCACGAAAATGTAAAATACCACGAGAAAAAAGATATTGCAACTGTGTTTAACAACTTTTTTGTAAACATAGGAAAAAATATAGCCGATAGTGTCTTCAGTGAACCCAGAGACCACTTGCAATACATGGACCATGTCCGTGAACCTAACTCTTTCTTTTTCACGCCAACTAATCCCTCCGATGTAATTACGTGCATAAACAACTTGAAAAATAAATCAAGTGGATTGAAAAATTTTTCGGCTAAGGTTCTTAAGGCTATAGCTGATATAATAGCACCGTGCATATCTTATATTATCAACCAATCCCTTTCTCAAGGTATCTTCCCCAACTCTTTCAAAATCGCGAGAGTCACCCCTATTTTTAAAAATGGTGAAAAAAACTGCGTTAACAATTATAGACCTATCTCTGTACTACCAATTATTAGCAAAATATTCGAGAAAATTGTGTATAAAAAAGTGTATTCGTATTTTGAACAAAAATCTTTCCTCTACGACAAACAATACGGTTTTCGTTCTAAGAAATCTACGACACAAGCTGTATTAAATCATTTGCAATACCTTTATTCTAATATAGATGAAGGAAAGCTTGTTTTCTCCGTATTTCTTGACTTTCGAAAAGCATTCGATTGTGTGGACCATAACGTATTACTCTCGAAACTACATTGTTATGGCATTCGAGGGGCTGCCCATGATTGGTTTAGATCATACTTAGCAAATCGGAAACAAAACGTTGTCATTGACGACGCAAAATCAGACCCACAGACAATTAGCCATGGGGTTCCACAAGGATCTGTCCTTGGGCCTCTCCTATTTCTAATTTTTATCAATGATATCATTAAATCTACATCATTCTTCAAATTAATACTTTTTGCCGATGACAGTACCCTTTCTGCGGTCCTTCCAGACCAAAATCCCGCTAGGATGGCGGAGCGTATAAATAATGAACTTCATAAGGTTTCATTGTGGCTTAAAGCTAATAAAATAAGCCTTAATATCGATAAAACAAAATATATTACATTCTCATACAAGAAAAATATATCTCTCCCACGCATTCAAATTGGCGAAGGTGAAATCGAAGAAACCAACTCAAGTAAATTCCTCGGCATCATAATAGACAAACATCTAACCTTTAAAGAGCACATCGCTCATATTAGTTCTAAATTATCAAAATCTATCGGAATCCTAAATAAAGTTAAGAATTTCCTGCCTGAAACAGCGTTACAAATGCTCTACCGAACGCTCATTTCACCGTACTTGCAATACGGAATAGAAGCATGGCACGGAACTGATAAAAATTAAACCAACAAAATTTTTACCCTGCAAAAAAGAGCCATAAGAGCGATAAAGAATCTAGAATATAATGCTCACACAAATGACTCATTCAAAAATTTACGAATACCTAAGCTCTCGGATCTCTACAAAATCTCCTTTTGCAATTTCATTTACAAAACATTAACAAATGATGGCGACAATAGCCTAAAACAACTATTAACTACGCAAACTGGTCATCACGACCATTTAACCCGAAATAGAAGTAAATTCATGCTTCCTTATTACTCAAAGGCTCGGTCACAACACAGTATCCTCTTCGTTGGAACTAAAACTTGGAACTCAATACCTGCGGAGATCCGTGAAAGTAATTCTTATAAGGTATTCAAAAAAAGTCTTGAGTCTCACTTCCTATCAGATTACTAGTCGTGTAAGATCACAGAGTCAAAAATTGTCCCCTACATAACTGGTCCTAATAATGTAATTCGCCTTGATTAATTTCGCCGATCTTCAGTCTGTTCTTGAATCGTTTGTCGAATATACTGTTAAATCTAGTCCATATGAACTATATTGTGAAATGAAGTATCTAATTTCGAGTTACTTATCTCATTGATCGGTCTAATGCGTCTCTAGTTTAAGTGAATTAGGTTAAACATTATTGTACTCCTAAGACTAACCTTGATGGTAGGATGCCCTAGAAGTCACTGAACTTATTCGGGCCCACAGGTAGCTATACTCAAATTTGACCATTGTACTAGACTTAAGAAACATTTTATCTCTGTATCTCCTGTGGTAAATAAATTGTTCAAATTGTTTAAATTGTTTAAATGGGTAAGAACAAGCACCCTTGAAAACTGCAAGGTCAGAGATTGAACTCTCCCATCTCTTCGTCAGCACACATGAGCCGAACTTTACAGCTAGGCACGACAGAAGCGATCAACTGCAATGAGTTTGCTGATCTTTGACATGGCTACAGAGACTCAAAGATCCGTGGGAGTGGCCCCGTATCAAAGGCTCTTTTGAAGTCGACCCACGCCATGCACTTTGACTTAACTTGAGCCCTGATTATTTGGTCGAGTAACAACTGTCCCTTCGTGCGGTAGTGCCTGGTGTATCTCGCTGGCATCTTTTTAGCTCGTCTGGGAAGAAGCTTTGGATGTTTGGTGCTAGCACAGATGCTCTTGAAGCATTCATGTGAGTACGTGACTACGAGTTATAAGATTGAGCGATAATTGCAGACTAAGGTTGCCTATGAAATGTGTTTCTGTTTCAGCATCATTCTTCCGAAAGTCAACCACTCTAGAACGCTGCCTGATGTTAGCTTGCGTTCGCTTGTCTCTCATCTTTTGCTCGAGAGGTTTAAAAGTCTTCATTCAGAAGTTCTGAACCATCTCAGGCTCAGGGTCTTTCCAGCCGTGAATCCGGCTTGGCAGTTCTTCCAGCAGTGCTTCTGTAATGTACGAGTAAAGACCTGGACACGCTTGTCCTAAATTTTCTTATAGGGGGAAGCCTCTTAGCTTTCAGATTGTGTCAAACTTCCTCTCACCAGATGCCGTTCCAAAATAGTTAATATTCTTCGGCGATTTGAACTTGAAACTCAAAAACATTTTTCCCCTGCGATTCCGGTGAGGAACCCATCGCACACCCTTCACTCCCATCAAATTCCTCGTGAGTACCCGTTAATGAATGCAGACTAGGACACTTTTCAATTGCCTCCCACCACAAATTTTTCATTGATCTACTATAGAGGTAGAAAAAATTGCGAGCCATATCACAGCTCTGCGACTGAATATATGGGTTACATTCACTGACCCATGCAGGTAATGCATTCTAGAGCCTAATCTCAAAAATACAAAGTTTTTAAGGCGAAACGCTGAAACCCAAGCTCTCCCATTGCTACCCCAGTGACCGCCTGGCATAAATGCTAGCTGGGATGCGACATCTGATCACCTTTAGTGCTAATGAAAAGACTTTTGATTGGAAGTAAGTCGAACGTCAAAAATTGGAACTTCAAGTTTTGAGAAGGAAACGTTTATATTGTACTTTGTTCTAAATCTGACTAACGAAACTGAAAGTGTACTGCGTTTATTTTAAAACTTAATTAGACCTCAACGTGTGCCTCCTGTGGCCACTGAGGGGATTTTCATACTGCTGCTGACGGACCAGTTGTCACAAACTCAATTTTCATAAATGCCTAATTAAAGCTAAATGAAGGCACGATCCAGTTAATGTTTGCTACTTTCAAGATTGCTTACTACATTTGCCTTCAAACTTGAGTTGAATATTTAACTTCAATTTAACCAATTGCTGTCAAAGTGTTAAATAATCATTTTTAGACAGCATCCCATGCTTCCTGGGTACTGTGGAGAAGATCCTTCAGTTACTGAGATCAGTTAAGCTTTACTTTGCATTACACCATAGTCGGGATGTTTTCGATATTTAGAGTATACATTATTATTATTAAACACTGGTTTAGTGCTTGCATGAAAAGCAATAACAACGCATGCCAAAATATTGAAATATTCATTTGATGAAGATTGTATAAACTATAATATCACGCAGGGATTTTGTTTCAAATCCGTGAATATTATATTTTAAAACTATGTTTCATGCAGAGACTGCCTAAACCCGACTTGGTATCAAGATAATGAACTTTTGAACCTCCTAAATAAAATTGCGAACATCACAAAAAAATCCGCAAAAAATTTATTATTGGTTAAAGGTTTTTGCAGGTGTAACTGATGATATTAAAAATGTAAATGACTTGGCAAACAGCGTTAGGGAAATTAATCTGCCTTTTCTTCGTGGGCTGTAATCCCTGAGTTAATATTCTTCCGCATGTTGGTTTTTGAAGCTAACAAATAACAGTCCATAAGAAAGAGTAAGCAAGAAAGTCATTGTAAAAAACTGTGTTCTTTTAGCAACGCGGAGCAAATCAAGATTTTTTGATGCAAAATTTGTTGTAGGCCTTCTTGGCATGTGGTCATTAGACCACACGGGTATGACATTTTGTACTTGCGGCACCAGGGTCGCTGAGCATCAGAGTGGGAGTTATCTCGCCCAATAACTCACGAGATTCTCCCAAAACGCCAAAAGGGACTACGTTATCAAGTGGAATGTTTTCGCTCACACAAATAGCAGTAGAAACTGATAAAAACTTCATTTCATTCCAGGTTGTAAATTTTCGAAAGTTAAACATTTTGATGAAGAAACAAATTTTTATCCTTTTCCTTAGTTCTTATTAGTTGATTATCACTGACATGTTTAAGTTCCCTTCATTTTATGTTATTTCTTTTCTGAATTATACACGTAGTACATTTGTTTTTAGAGTCGCTAGTAAAAGTCTTCTTGCAACATTGCCGTTTTGCGTTTTTTCAGATGACATGTTAATTTTCATCCCAAACGCCTCCGTATACATAAAACATTTTTAGATCTTGGTATCATTTTTATTATTTCATAAGCGAAAGAAAATTTTTTGTGGTCTCCGTAGTCCTGTTCATCTGATTAACAATTTGAAACAACCGACGATTTACATTAGCCGCAAAAATTTAACATTTAAATTCCATACGTTCTCAAATTTGATACCTGCAAACTACAGTAGCTCGCAAGACCTTGACATTATGCTAATTATATCCCAGGCCTCAATTCAATGCACAGACCAAGAACTTGATCCCATGGAACAAGAACTGATATCTCTGCTCAGCAGCATTCTATGCAAATGAGGAGCGTCACTTTTCTTCGTGCCTGACGTGCGTATTGCAAGACAAACGCGTACACTATTTCTGTCAAATCCTATTTGATTCAACAGTGTATTTATGTACGTAACTGATGGCCACAGTCTGATAATGGCTATTTTCAGCCTCAAACAGGAAATTTCAATCAAAATTCACTTGTGGTGGAACGAACACTTAAGTGCATCAATGCAGGGACGATACTTTTGCGAGTGACTAAACACTAGTGCACTTGACGCACTTGGATACACGTACACAATATCAATACCTGTTTACAGTGATAAGTCGATTCTTTGTGAGGAGGCGTAATATTTGTTCTACTCCGCTAAAATATTCCCATCATCCGCCAGACTACAAGGTTGACTGAAGTGGCCATCACAATGAATTTAGTGAAACGATGAATGCGAGAAAATTTGTACCTACTATTTGATTAAACGGGGCGACTATGTATATAACACAAATGAAAAATTGTCCAACTGTGGACGGAGAGTGAAACTTTATGAGTTTCATTGTAAGATGTATGTTGGGAATTCTAATCTTCACGACGGTTTGTAAGGTAAGCGTGTCATCGACAAGGGAGTTGAAACGCTAGCAGAGACTCGGAGTAGGTTTTGAAGCCGTGGTGCAGCTGAGGAGAGTCTTGGTCGACGAAACCAGCCTGTGTTGACCTCTCTGCTCCCTGCTCTCTCGCATGTGTTGTCTTGTTCATCCAACGTTCTATGTGAAACTCGGCGTTGCTGAAATCCGTGCAATAGCCTGCGACTTATGTATTACTGTGCCCAGCTAGAGTTATTATTTCCTTTTTTGGCGGTTAGCCTAATCCTATGGCTTGGATGCCTTCTAACTATTGATGTTATGTACAGAGTTTATAGAAATTTTGACCTTTTGAGTAATTTTGTGAAACAAAAATTCGTTACTAAATCCCTTAATAAAACATTGGTTCACCATCTTTCAGCAAGTTAACGTTCAACACGTTACATTCATGAGCTCTCTTATTTTAACCAATTATTATTTATAGACATCTGTGTTATAATGTTGCCACTGGGACCTTTTCCTTTCTAATTTTCCAATTAGATTTTAACTTCAGACGAAAAACGCATATTATGTGTCGGACTAGAATTTGGCTCATCAACTTTTCCACTGGACTTTCGTAAGTATTTTCCAGACTTTGGAAAGATGTACGATATTCTGTCTAAATTTTCAATAAATCAGTTTGCCATAACAGTAGGCAGAACTTTGGGAACCAATTAAGAACTCTAGCGCATGAGTTCTTCAAAAAGTTTAATTGCTGCTGAAGCTCTTGAGCGTTATTGAGTAAAAAAATATATCTTGACTCAAGAGAAATTAAGCACATGTGCCACAATTGATATTATAGGATTTAGTATAGGAAAATTTGGGGTTTTATTGTAATAAAGAAGACGAAGTTTCTAAACTAGAACTTTTTTAGCAGGTCATACGAAATATATGGTAAATCACATTGATCCTTACACATTGATTTTTAAAACGAGAACATGAAACCCAACCTGCTTGAAAAATTCAAGGGAAATCTTCCGTACGAAAAACTTAATGTCTTGTCATTCAAGTGGCTTGCCGGTAATTTTATGCGGCTTGCCAAATACAACGTCGTGTAGGTGTGAGACCCCATTTCATCGGTCTCCCAAGCTCATAGCTCTTAATTGTGTGCAAACCTAGTGACTCTTTTAGCGTCGATTATTGAATGTAAATTGTAGTAAAAAATTCCTATCATTGCATTCTAGATTGAGCAATTATAGAAAATGTTTATGTATAATTTATGCGTAAGTTTGAGGTAGAGTCAGTCCCTTTGTGCTAACGTACCTTTAACTGAATCCGTCCAGGTAATTCTTGGCTTAATTTTTTAAATCGGTTCAATAATTACGGTGCGCAGCAGCTTAAACGTCTACTATAAATTGCGCTGAATAACTCTTTTTGTCTTGCTTATCGGTAAAATTTACAGTTATATTAATGTATTTGCTATGGGGTCTTGCATTTCGCTTATGATTGCCGTTATTTTTATCACCTAAAAAATATCTGCTTTGAACAATACCTAAAAAACTTTCAGCTAGAATTCCATCGGAGATCCTTAAATGACACGTTTGTCATATTCCACTTGCAGGGCAAAGCTACTCAGCTTTTTCTTTATGTCAATACATTTGAGAAAATTTCGAATTTCACTATGGAAAGTGGTTGGGATGAACAAATGTTTTTTCCAAATTTTGACGAATTATTTCAGCTGCATTGTCAAAGAGTATAAGAAATCAAGTGTTACCACATTACTACATAAAGCATTCCTGTTGTAAAATTCGTTTAGAGTACTTAACAAAGAAATTCCATGCCTTCGAAATTTATTTTTCCTTAATAAGAGCCAAAAATTTTAAACAGAGGGCATGGTTGAAACATGTTTAAACAAGCAATTCTGTCGTCCACCTGTGATCCTGTCAGCGCCTTAGCAGGTGTACGTCAAGCTTGAGTTTATGGGGTTCTTAAACTGTGAAGTGAAGGAGGAACTTTAACGCTAGGCCATAAATTTTTTATCTCACTCGATGCTCGGGTTTACTAGGAAACGCTTTTATAATTAGTTTATTTTTAACCGGAAAGATCGTTTTGGAGGGGACTCCGATATCTGCTGCGTGTATTCTTACGTGTGTGATAGCTGGCAGCAGTCAAATGTTGGAAGCACTGTTCTCCTCCAATATATTTCCGGCATCTCACACACAGAACTGGTCATTTCTATGAATGCGTCTCCTTCTGAATCAACACTTAAAAGCCGTTTGTCAGGCTATTGTCAGAGATGCCGATTAGTGCTTTGTAATTTCGCGGGAGGAAAAATAATTCTCTCGCAAGTAATCTAACTGGCGTATGACAGATACTTGCGAACCATATATCCGTCTCAGATTTCAAAATTTCAAAAGCCAGAAAATTCTTCGGCTCTAAAACTTCAAAGCCTGACTTTTATATCGGCATAAATTTCAACTGCTCGAATTTCATTTCGGCTCTAATTTTCGACGCCTGCATTACTAGCGTGAAAAGCTCCATAGCCAGAATTCTTCGGCTCTAAAACTTCAAAGCTTGATTAGCTCGCAGCTCGAATTTCAATTCGGCTCTTAACTATCGAATCCTATATTACCAGCGCGAAAAACTCCTGAGCTTGCCTTCGTTTCGACTCAAATTTACAAAGCTTGAAAAACCAGCTCAAATCTTCAAACCTTGTAACCAGATCGGACTCCAAAAATTACTGAATAATATATGCAACTTGGAAACTGTTGAAAAGCCCTCGCCTTAATAAAATAAATACTCAGCAACTGACTTCTCTCATATCCCTGAAAAATCAGGAAGATTCTCCGGAATAAAAGCCTTGGAACATACGGCCCTCAGAACCCTAAAATAGGGAAACTATCTAACTTTTGGCGCCCAAGAGGATACAGCCAAACGGAATATTTAACAAGTGGCGAACGAACAGGGACTGCCAAACTAAACTATTTAACAATTTGGCGCCCGAACAGGGTCTGCCATACGAACTATTTAACAATTTGGCGCCCGAAACAGAAGGACTACGAATCCTGAAAGCTAAGAAAAACTAAAATAAAACGAACAGGAGGACTTGACTCCCTGAAGCAGAAGAAAATAAAGAAGGTCTTTGAATCCTGAAAACCAAGAAAAATAAAAAAAGGAACCTCGACTTCCTGAAGCAAAGAAAAATATCAAAATGGATTGCGTCCAACGTGCCCGAGAGTACATGACTGCCTTAGGCCTCACTCCGGAGCAACCAGACTACCGTGAAACCTTCACCCAAAGAATCCAAATTCTAGAGGAAGCTGAAGAACGAGAACGAGAACGAGCACTAGAAAGAGAAGAACGAGAACGAGAAAGAGAACGAGAAAGAGAAAGAGAACGAGAGAGAGAAAGAGAGGGAGAGAGAGAAAGAGAACGAGAGCATGAAATCCAGCTCTATCAACTCAACCAACCAAGGGCACCAGAAGCCAGACGGGTCAAAATACCCGATATCGCTGCTTTTAACCCTGAACAAGAGGGGATCCAAGAATTCATGCAGCGTTTCGAGAGTCACAGCAACGCACTCGAATACACGGAATTTGAGGCTGTTCTCGCACTAGAAAATCTAGTAACGGCTAAGAAAGAAGACTCATCCAGACATTGGCCGCTGTCGACCGCTACCAATTTAGGGAAATCAAAAATCTACTACTGGAGTCCCACAAGATAACCCCCGCTAAACTGCGCAGTAACTACTATGAACTGAAGCCTGAGGAAGGAGACAACATGAGTCGATACATCCGGAGATTGGAACAAGCGCTTAACGCATGGCTCACCGGAAGCCAAGTAGAAGAAAACTACGACCAATTGAAAAATTTCATGCTTATGGATAGGGTCTACGCCAGTCTACCGTCTCACCTTGCTACTCAACTCAAGGACAGAAGCGGTAACACCTTAGCGACTCTAGCTGAACAAGGGGACAAATTTCTACAAGCCCGACCCAATACAACTCTCCAGAAACTGTGTGAGAACCGTCTGTCGATTAACAAAAACGAAGGTCAAGAATCTTCAATGGGAAAACCTTCCAGAAGTTCTCAAGTGAATCGATTTCCTAACACCACAACCGGAAATTATCGACCTGCACCGCCTCAGAATCAGAATTTCCAGTATAGGCCAAGGACAACTGGACCAGCTCACGTAGAAGGCAGACCCAACTACTTTAACCGTCCGCCAATCAACTGGAGAACATTCTTCTGTAATCACCATGGAGAAAATCCAACTCATTCTAGCGCAGAGTGCCAAGTACTTAACCCGCAATCTCAGCAAAATACCTCTTCCCGAAATGAAGGAGGTGCGGCCCAACCTATTGCCCACATCAATTATATCGAAAAGGAGTCCCCAGGATATACTCTGCCAACCGTCGAATGCAATCATGCTGCGGTAATTTCGAATACAACCGAAGTACTATTAGGAGAATTAAAAAAGTGCCAAGGCCAACTCAATGATCAACCTGTGGAAACCTTACTGGATGGAGGAGCCACAGCCGTATTTGTAAATAAAGCCCTTGTGCCCGAACAAAATATGTCTAAAAACAAAATCACCGTGAAGCTAGCTGACAGCCAAACTTTCGTAGCGCCGTTAGCAAACGTAAAACTTGACTGCTCATATTATCGAGGCAACATCACAGTCGTAGTGATGGATAATCCTGCAACCGACATAATCCTAGGACGTGTGCCAGGAACTACATCCATTGAAGAAGAGCATACGCCTCCTATCATAATTGAAACCTCTCCTGTCACTCCAAAAGCGAGTGCTAAGAGAGAAGAAGTTGAAAAAACTGAAGAATCAAAACAGCGGCTAACCAACAAGGAAAAGTTCATTGAACTACAGCGTAACTATGCTCCTGTAAAACATCCCTTCAAAAGGGCCGGTAATAAAACCGAAGAAATTAGGAAAATTGGCGGGTTCAATACGTACGAGCCTCAAAAAGAAGTTCCGTATCGAAAGACTCTCCATAATAACCGCATCAACACGGACAAGGAATGTCCTCTGTATGGGAAGGTGCTTAAGCCCACCAAGGAAGAAATAGAGAAATTAGAAAGTGATGATCTTAGTACACTAAGGTCTTGCATGCGCGATAAAGGCCTACACCTAAAAAGACCATGGCGCCCATGGCCCCCGGCATCTACGGTAGACCGCAGGACTCCCTGGCCTCCAAACCGCAGCTGCTGCCGGAGAAGAACAGCTGCGTTCCGAGTTCATAATCTCAGAAAGATCAACAACAAAACTGGCGACCAGATCAGCGATCAAACTGGCGACCAGATCAGCGATCAAACTGGCGACCAGATCAGCGATCAAACTGGCGACCAGATCAGCGATCAAACTGGCAACCAGATCAGCAATCAAACTTGCGAACAGATCAGCGATCAAAAATTGGCGACCATATCAGCGACCAAAATTGGCGACCAAGATCTACGATCAACAAAGGCGACTATCGACCTCTTACACATCTGCCACAAGCTGATAAACGAAACCCACTATGGCATTATACGTCAGCCTTTTCCAATTCAAATCGGAACATATTCCGAGAGCGGAGAACCATCTCGCTGACTCCTTATCCCGTTCTCCCAACCAACCAAAACTGGATTCAGCCTCTTCAGAAGAGAAAGGACAAGACTTTTCCTGAGCTGTATTAGAATAAGTGCTTCTAATTGTTAAGAAATAGTCTTATGTATTCTTTATAAGCAATCTGATGTACATATGCACCATTATATTAATTTATAGGCCAAAAAGCACCGTCGACATCGGGCTTAATAGCATGTTCGCGTCATTACTTGCAGTAATGTCTTCTCGGTAAGGGCGTGTCAGGCTATTGTCAGAGATGCCGACTATAGTGCCTTGCAATTTCGCGGGAGGAAAAATAATTCTCTCGAAAATAATCTAACTGGCGTATCACAGATACTTGCGAACCATTTTCAACAGCCAGAAAATTCTTCGGCTCTAAAACTTCAAAGCTTGACTTTTATATCGGCATAAATTTCAACAGCTCGAATTACATTTCGGCTCTAATTTTCGATGCCTGCATTACTAGCGTGAAAAGCTCCATAGCCAGAATTCTTCGGCTCTAAAACTTCAAAGCTTGATTAGCTCGCAGCTCGAATTTCAATTCGGCTCTTAACTATCGAAGCCTGTATTACCAGCGCGAAAAACTCCTGAGCTTGCCTTCGTTTCGACTCAAATTTACAAAGCTTGAAAAACCAGCTCAAATCTTCAAACCTTGTAACCAGATCGGACTCCAAAAATTACTGAATAATATTTGCAACTTGAAAACTATTGAAAAGCCCTCGCCTTAATAAAATAAATACTCAGCAACTGACTTCTCTCATATCCCTGAAAAATCAGGAAGATTCTCCAGAATAAAAGCCTTGGAACTTACGGCCCTCAGAACCCTAAAACAGGGAAACTATCTAACTTTTGGCGCCCAAGAGGATACAGCCAAAGGGAATATTTAACAAGTGGCGAACGAACAGGGACTGCCAAACTAAACTATTTAACAATTTGGCGCCCGAACAGGGACTGCCATACGAACTATTTAACACCGTTCTTTTAGTTCCGGATTCCCATTCTAATTGGTACTGTCTGCCAAGCTTAAAACAAGACCTACATTCTTTTGAAACATTTCATTTTCACCCTTTAAACAACGTTCAAAGCTCTGCATAAATATTTATGTCCCCAACATTCTTACTTAGACGACCCAATCATGTTAGGTTACTAAAAATTCTAACGCATTGTTTTTGTCTTGGGAATTTATGTAATTTTTTTTAATGGTTTCATTTAACTATTACCATTCCCGCTTTGAGGATGAAATTTCTCGTTCGAAAACGTACGCTATTAAATTCGTTTATTATCACTTTTTTTGTCTCCAATTTTCATACTATTAGTGAGATTTCATCGAAATCGGTCGATGAGAATTATAATCAGAAAATTTAAAACATAATGAATGTAGGATTTTTAAGGCGAACGTGGTTGCTGACGTTGGTTTTTTTAGGTTCCACACCTTACAACAGCGAGCTTCCTTGTTTATTCCATGTAAGATGTTCAGGATATGGTTTCCATCAGTCCTAGTATAATATTGGCATGAACAACTTTCAACTATCAACTCACATTTCATTTCCTGGTGTACTATTGAGAGTTGTTTAGTTGCTCACACTGCTGATATATTTGTTCGTTAGGATCCTGGATGTGCTGTGTAGAACTAATTGAAGAGGAAATGAACCGCGAACAAGAACAGGTGTCGCAAGAAGTTAATGCTCATTTGACGTTCATAGCTTTCTCTCAATTAATAAGCATTGTCCAATGTTGGAGCATACATACCATTTGGAACTACGCAGGTCTTTACATCAATATTTCATGCTAATGTCTTTCATATTTGAAGCTTTCATATTCGTTCCTTGCCGCATTTTTCATGTACAGATGAAAACCAAATGCTATCATCTTGGATAATTTTGATGCCATGTGAAAGTACGTGCATCCTGAGCAGAAAAGAAAGGTTGTAATAAGCGACGATAAGCCTTCCTGTGCTATATGAGTGAAGGATATAGAATGTACACCAGCGGTAATAGTGACGACGCGTTTATCCAGTCTCCTGCTTTTTAAAGCTGCAATGCTGAGTATATCCTGAATAAATCAATGATAGACAAGTGCACTCGAAATAATGTACAATTTGAGCCCAAAATTTTTTATTTTAAACGATGTTCTGGGAAGCAATATTATTTTTGCGACTCTGAACGTGGATATGAACTTTATAATCCATACCGTAGCTGAAACTAATAATTAAATTATTAACAAAACACTTTACGCGCAAATTTACTGAATACAAAACTAATATTAAAAAAACTTGGCGCCTGCTTAATTCACTATAAACCGAATAATAATGCTACAAAAACAATAATTGAGTACATCGTTCAGGAAAATGTAAAATATGACGAGAAAAAAGATATTGGAACAGTTTTTAACAACTTTTTTGTAAGCATAGGGAAAAATATAGCCGATAGTATCTTTAGTGAGCCCACAGACCACTTGCAATACATGGACCTTGTCCGTGAACCTAACTCTTTCTTTTTCACGCCAACTAATCCCTCCGATGTAATTACGTGCATGAACAACTTGAAAAATACATCAAGTGGATTAAAAACATTCTCGGCTAAAGATCTTAAGGCTACAGCTGATATAATAGCACCGTGCATCTCTAATATTATCAACCAATATCTTTTTCAAGGAATCTTCCCCAACTCTTTCTTTCAAAATTGCCAGAGTGACCCCTATTTTTGAAAATTATGATACTAATTGCATTAATAATTATAGACCTATCTCTGTACTATCCATTATTGGCAAAATATTCGAAAAAATACACATAAATAAGTGTTTCCTTATTTTGAACAAAAATGTTTTCTCTACGACAAACAATACGGGTTTCGTTCTAAAAAATCGACGACACAAGCAATATTAATTCACTTAAATTACCTTTATTCTAATATAGATGAAATATCGCTTGTTTTCTCCGTATTTCTTGACTTTCGAAAAGCATTTAATTGTGTGGACCATAACATATTACTCTCGAAACTACACTGTTATGGCATTCGAGGGGTTGCCCATGATTGGTTCAGATCATACCCAACAAATCCGAAGCAATACGATGTCATTGACGATGCAAAATCAAACCCACAGACAATTAGCCTTGGAGTTCCACGAGGATCTGTCCTTAGGCCTCTCCTATTTCTGATTGTTATCAATGGTATTAAATCTACATCATTTTTCAAATTCATACTTTTTGCCGATGACCGTACGCTTTCTAAGGTCCTTCCGAACGAAAATCCCGCTATGATTGCGGAGAGTATAAATAATGAACTCCATAAGGTTTCATTGTCGCTTAAAGCTAATAAAATAAGCCTTAATATCGGTAAAACAAAATATGTTACATTCTCATACCAGAAAAATATATCTCTCCCACGCATTAGAATTGGCGAAGGTGAAATCGAAGAAACCAACTCATGTAAGTTCCTGGGCATCATAATAGATAAACATCTGACCTTCAAAGAGCACATCGCTCACATTAGTCTGAATTATCAAAAAATATTGGAATCCTAAATAAAGTTAAAAATTACCTGCCTGAAACAACTTTACAAATGCTCTACCGAACGCTCATTTCACCATACTTGCAATACGGAATAGAAGCATGGCACGGAACTGATAAAAATAAAACCAATATAATTTTTACTGTGCAAAAAAAAACCAACAGAGCGATAAAAAATCTAGAATATAATGCTCACACAAATGATTCATTCAAAAATTCACAAATACTTAAACTTTTGAATCTCTACAAAATCTCCATTTGTAATTTCATTTACAAAACAATTACAAATGATGGCGAAAATAGCCTAAAACAGTTATTAACTGCGTAAACTCCCGTCACGGCCATTTAACCCGAAATAAAAGTATATTCATGCTTCTCTATTATTCAGAGGCCCGGTTGCAACACAGTGTTCTCTTCGTTGGTAGTAAAACTTGAAACTCAATACCTGCGGAGATCGGTGAAAGTAATTCTTACAAGGTATTCAAAAGAAATCTTGAGTTTCACTTTCTATCAGAATACTAGTCGTGTAAGATCACATAGTCAAATCTTGTCTCCTACATGACTAATCCTAATAATGAAATTTGCCATATGTAATATCGCCGATCTTCAGTCTGCTCTTAAATCGTTTATCGAATATACTGTTAAATATAGCCCGTATGACCTATATTGTTTAATAAAGCATCTAATTTAGAGTTAATTATCTCATTGATCATTCTAATGCAAAACTAGGTTTAGTGAATTAGGTGTAACATTATTGTGCACCTTAGAATAAATAACGTTGATGGTAGGATGCACTAAAAGTCAATGAATTTATTCGGGCCCACAGGTAGCTCTACTCAAACTTTACCATTGTACTAGACTTGAACATTCTACCTCTGTATCACCTGTGGTAAATAAATTGTTTAAATCGTTTAAATTTCAATGACTCGTTTTCCCAAAATTGCGATGGCACCGGAGGAAATTGAAAAAGAAACACACGTGTGAAAATTGAGCTCTGTTAGTGGTATCAACTGGATTAGTTGACTAGTTCTTTTATCCAGTACCCTGTTCATATCTACAATGAATGTTGAGCAAATTCCTGTCTAGATCAATCACAAACATTATTATGGACATCGTACTGTTCAAAATTTTTTCTAGAAAGACAACTAAAAATTTGAATAGTTCACTGCAAAAGTTGCTTGTAAAGTTTTGTACATTTTTATTTTGATGTTATAATGATGAGAAAGTCATGTTCAATTTTATTTTGAGAGTTTGAAAAAAGGATACGAATTCTCTGAAATCTAGGAAATTTGTATTCAAATGTTTAACAAATATACATTGCCAATTTTATACCATATTATTTGATAGGTTCCATGATATGGGATTCGTCTCAAATACCTTTGACTCTGATTCTTCAAATTATGAGGAAAACAATTATTGTGCTTCCCATTTCCACCATTAACATGTTGGTTGTGATGTTAGCGCCTATGTACACGAAGGAAACTTTGATTTTGCTGCTGAATGACCGGTAGTAACAAACTCAATTCTAATAAATACTTAATCAAAGCACGTTCCAGTTTATGTTTGCTATTTTCGAAACTCCCTACTACAATTGACTATAAACTTGAATTAGATATTGAAATTTAGTTTAACGCATCACAGTCGAAATGTTAATGACAGTGATTATTCTCTTTACAATACAGTTCTAGTGGTGAAGCCAATTTGAACTTTATTTTTCTCTAGTACTCTCTTAAATCAGCGTTCAAAAGAAATAAATTATGATTGGTTCCTATTGGCTTGGTCCATCGTAGCAAGTAAGCGCATGGCACACGCTGAATTTCAGGCAATTGACAATGCATACACGTATATATTGTACGTACGTATTGTGCAATAGGTGTCGCATAGCAATACATGAATGTCGACAATGCATGAATCTCTGGAAAAATAGAATTTCTGTTTTTTTAATATAATTCGCACATTTTTACGACGATATAATTTAATTAAAATAACACTCAACAGAAAATATTTGTTCGATGTAGAATCTAAATCATAGAAGTCATCAGGGTGCCTTAGCGACCTTAATCCAAATAAAAGATCAAAACAGATTAGATATTAGTTTAGGCCTGCCCCATAAGAAAAAAGCGTTCCAAAGAGAAGAAGTAGAAAGGCACCATTTACATAGTATGGAGATAAGGGTACGCAGAATCTATGCAGAATGGACATAGAAACAGTAAGTTGAAAAGGAAGTTCATGAAACAAGATAAAAGTTGAAGAAGAAAGTTGTAGGTGCTGAAAAACATGAGAGCAGTGAACCGAAAAAAAAAGTCCTAACATTAAAAAATGTATTTTTACTGAAACAAGGCCTAGCTAACCCTCAGCTCGGTCCCTCACTCATTTTCCCCTGAGAGTGCAAACTTCCATAGATACAGCAACTATTGTTTCCCTCTAAGGGGAAATAGCAAGATCAGCTACTTTAATCATTAACTAATTTCAAACGTTTCGGCCACAGTGGTAAGAATTCGGAAAAGGTACAAAGTAAAAAGGAATTATTTTCAAACGACAAATCCAAAAACAAGTTATAAAATTACGATAATTGTTATCATCTATTTACTATGGCTAGATGAAATAAACTAAAAGTGTTGTTAAGTTTAAAAACGAACAAGGACTCTAGAAAAAAGAAAAAATGTGTATTTCCAAGTTGTCACATGAGATACATGCCAACATATTGGCTTTTAAAAGTTTCTTAATATAGGACATCCTAAAACAAATGTTTCATACGAGGAGTACTAATTGACAAACCATCCGAGGTGTACAAGTAGATAAGCCATATGAGGCATAATAACAGGCAAACTATACGAGGTGTACTAATAGACAAGCTATCAGAGGTGTACATATAGATAGGCCATACGAGGCAGATTAATAGACAAAATATACGCGGCGTACTAATAGACAAACCATACGTGGCGTGCCAATAGTCTATCTCTGTCAAGGGTAGTTGAATGAGAAATGAAAAATATGCCCTAAAAATATGCAAAGCCAAATCACCACCAAAAACATATTTCATATCTTCTCGATATTCACCACAATATCATGTGGACATGGGTACATGGGATAAAATAGAGATACAGTGTAAGCCGGTTACTACTCATGATTGACAAATATCTACAAAATATTGGTAGAAATGGGTAAACAAATACATACTCAATATCAAAATTCATAGCTACTACGATTTTAACATTTCTAACAAACTCAAATTGAGCTTTTTTTCCATTTCCTATTTGTTCTCTTTTTATGAGGGGTCAAAATCGGGAAAAAATGGAATATTTTGGGTGCTTTTCATTCATATTGATATTTCAAAATGGAACTCCTCCTTCAGTTTTGATGCTAGAAAAAAGCAAAGACCGTTTTAGAATCCTTGGAACATTTCTAACAAACTCAAATTGAGCTTTTTTTCCATTTCCTATTTGTTCTCTTTTTATGTGGGGTCAAAATCGGAAAAATTGAAAAAATTTGGTCGCCTTACCCCCCCCGGGGGGGGGGGGAAATTATTGTCCGTAGCGCCATAAAATTCTAGGAACGAATAGTCTACCACCTAAGGGTCCTTTTACAACAAAAACATGAGAAATGACCCCCGGACCGACAGGGGCCTGGCAGAGGCCTGGGATGGTGTCCTTAAAAGCTGATACGGGCATTGGAACTGATAAATAAATCGTTGGCAAGGTAAGTGGCACGTTCATTTTCAATTATCTTATTTTGTCATTTGTTTTTTTTTTAGATTTAAAAAATGTTTTCTTTACCAGCTTCAAAATCACGGTGATTTCGGAAAAAATTTGGAAAACCATCGGTCTTCTCCATCAGAGTGGTCAATCAAAAAACGGAAATCGTTATCAAGCAACTTGCATCATCGCCAACTGTCTTCAGATTGATAAAAAAATTCAACGAGACAAAATTTATAGGGGCGAAGACAGCCCCTGGCAGGAAAAGATTGTCGTCGGTTCGTCAAAATAGGGGTTTAGTGCGCTACTCGTAACGGGAAAGGACGACCAGCATCTTAGAGCTTGCGTTAGAATGGGAGAGGGATGGCGTCCATGCATCAGTGCGAACTGTTCGACGTCTCTTCGACAACGGACTTACTTCAAGGAGAGCTGCGAAGAAACCTCTTTTGACGGTGATAAACTTCAAAGACCGGCCTAATTTTTGCAGGAATTACCAGCATTGGACTGCTGGACAACGCGGCAATGTAATTTTCACAGATGAATTTCCGTTCCCCCTTATTGCCACCTTCTGAAAAACCCTCGTGCGACGAAGAAAAGGCGAGAGATTTAACAAACAGTGTGTCGTTCCAACGGTCAAGCATCATGCAACTCTTCACGTCCGGGGCTGCCTTTCAGGCTTTCAGGCAATGGAACTGAAACACTGATGATTTTACCCAAATACGTTTGCAATGAATTCGGCCTGGTACGTAAAAGTCTTAAAAGATCATCTCCTTCCAACTGTACAGCTGGTCAGTTTCCCGGCAAAGAAGTGGTTTACCATCATAATGGGGTTCCCTGTCATAATGCAAGAGTGATTAAAAAGTTTCTTGGTGACATTGGAGCAGGGTTGCGGAGTCGGAGGAATAAATTTGCGACTCCGACTCCGACTCCACCTTTCCAGAATTTGGCGACTCCGACTCCGACTCCGACTCCACCTTTCCAGAATTTAGCGACTCCGACTCCGGCTCCGACCCCACCTTTTCAGAATTTGGCGACTCCGACTCCGACTCCACTTTTCCAGAATTTGGCGACTCCAACACCGACTCCGCCTATTCACAATTTTGTGACTCCAACTTCACCTATTCATAATTTATAAGATGAATATTTTAATTCTTAACTAGTCTACACGGACCGTCGAAAATGACGGGATTCAATACCTTTCTTCAACAAATTTTCGTTTGAGTGAAGTTTCCATGCGTTCAGCTTATTCCAAAGGTAACTTACTTTTCTTATAAGAGTAATAAACAATCAGAACCCAGTTTTTTTGAGCCGCAGGAGAAGTAATTACAGCCATTCATGCCGTATCCAAGAAACAGAAATTCAGCATTACTGAAAGCAACTGAGAACTTGTGTATGTATATTGTAATATGCAATACAGTACATTGTAATACAGTATATTGTAATATACAATACAGCATATATTGTAATATACAATACAGCATATTGTAATATGCAATACGCTACATTGTAATATACAATACCCCGCCGAACTCGGTATTCACGACACAAACTCGAGTATATAATGCTCTGGTTCGCTCTAATTGTTTTGAAAGTGACTTATTATAGAGCACTTGCACAACGAAAATGAGTGTATTAATTGACCGCGAACTGAAACCAAGACCGCCAGTGCTAATTTCTTCCTATCAATTATTCTTAACAGCGTGACACAAAACGTATAAATAAACATACGACAGTCACTCTTAGTAAACCGGCGGTAACCGTAGTAAACGGTTGCAGGTGTTGAAACCTGTGCATATGTTCATTATATTCTTTATTAGCGAACGACTTTTAAACTGAATACAGAATGTTAATTATCAAGATACTAGTGTACATGATTGGTCAAAAATAACGGAATTCAATGGTATCGTTTTAAAAAAATCTTAAGATAAAGATGGCAAATAAATATATCCATCCTAAGCGCACCCGCGATTAAAATACAGTATTCTCGAACTTGTGCACTGGTAAAACTCGTATCACAGATACGGTCATTACGCATCTTTAAGAACGCCACAGACGCATACAACAACCAAGCAAGCAACAACTGTTCATTATAATTTAAATTATTGTTCGCAAGAAGTTTTTAAAAAATTTGCCACACCTTTTACGCATTTAAAAGTCTTTTTAAATTTAAATGCGATAAGCCGCATTTTCTTGACAGCAGATTCGATTTTCACGCAATGTTTTTTACTTATAAACACAAGTGAGCAGATGCCAGGTTTTTCATAATATTTCAATGGTATTTATGACACTGTGCAAGCAAGCAGATTCCCATTGTAATGACATCGGGGAAATTGCGCACGAGAACATATACTTATTTATAAATTAAGGGACACCTGGCTTTTTATTATACGGGGTGTCCCGTAAATATGTCAATCAATTTTAATTTCAATTAATTATATCTCAGCTTTAAATTAACATATTTGAATTGCCTTTTTTCACAATGTAGTAAATTTTGTTTCCTTTTCGAATAATTTAAGTTCTTGAAAATCTGTTGAATAACCACTTTACATTGATCAATTTACTGAGAGGGGTAGAAAAACTAATTGTTAAGAGGAAAAGTTTTTAAAGCAATATTTGTACTTTCCATACAACTGAACAAACAAAAATTTTAAAGAGTAACAAATCATTAAATTAAATAACGTTTAAATAAATAATGTAATTTAGTATCCTTCGACATACCCTCCATTTCTCTCAGGGCAAGTATTACTTCTAGCCACCATTGAACGAAGAGTTTTACCCATTATTCCACGGTTTTCTATCAGTTCTTGAAACAATATTATTGAGAACACTTGAAACTTGAAACTTCTCAGAGGTTTTGAATACTGGGAGGGTTTGAATACTTGTAGATACATCGTTATGAAATTATTCTTAACAGTAGGTATTGAGAGACGAAGAAGAACACCAGTGTTGTTTCTAAAACTTTCCCTTTGAACAATTTTTCTACCCCTTTCAGTAAATCGACCATCGTAAAGTGGTTATTCAACTGGTTTTCAAAAACTTGAATTATTTGAAAAGGAAACAAAATTGACTACATTGTTAGTAAAAGACAATTAAAATATGTAAATTTAAAGCAGAGATATAATCAATTAAAAAGTACGGAACATTTTTGTGGGACACCCAGTATAGTGTTGATTGTTCTTATACAATAAAAGGTCAAGTGTCTCCTTTAAGCAAATAAATAAATGGGTTTAGCTATTTCGTGAGCGTAATCTCTCCTATGTTATTACAATGGAGTTTTAGAATGTACAACTTAAGGGCGACTGTTCGAACATTCATTTCAATTACAGAAGAACTTCAAGGGAACAACAGTAAGTCGTTTCCCGAGATGCGCAAAAAGAGAAACCGTACCCAAGTTAAGCGTATCTTGAGGATTCCAACAGTACGCACAGCATCGTCCTCTGTAGTATCTTTATTATTAAATTCCTTTAAAATGAAGACCGAAGATCTTCTTTAACGTAAGGTTAGTTTTTAAAACGAAACTCGCTAAAAACAGAAGACAACCGATGGACGCGGCCGGTCATCAGCACGGTACTCCGGTAGGAAATTTTAGAAGCCTTCTGAGTAGATAGACAGCGTTTTAAGATGTCTGGTCGCCGACTAGCTGAATATCGTATCCTATTGCAAGATTGCCTATAGCACTAAGATATTAACAATTAGTTGAAAATTAATTACCTTGAAAAATAAATGCCTATTCAAAAGGCTGCAAGAGCCGGGTCAAGGAGTTCAAGTCGCAGAAAGAGACTGCTTTTTACGCAAGAGAAATAAGTGAGAGTTACCAGACCCACTTTTATTAAAAGGACGACATGCTGCCCAAGCAGAGCAAGCTCAAAGATAATTTAATGAGTCAACGCCATAGCGTCACGAGTAATGTTAATTACAGCGATTTAAGGTTAATGAAGGTCTGCTAGAACCTCAAACATGCTTAATTAAAGAAAGTTAAATTTAAACACAAAAAACGAAAAGAAAAGATGCAGCTGCAAAACAAAAAACAAAGAACAGAAAGAACTAATTTCAACAGTTTCAAATTCTTGTCTGTGAACTAAGAGAAGCTAACTGAAGAAAACTTTTTATTCCACAAAGCCGCCATCAGAAATACGGAAGATATTCAACAGGAAATTTCATTGAACAAATAAAATTGGCTGTTCGTCTTTGTCGGTTGGTCTGTCTCCCTTTCTCGCTCTTAAAGATGCTTAATGACTGTATCTGTGATGCGAGTCTCACCAGGCCACAAGTACTAGAATATTTTAATCGCGGGTGCTATTAGGATGAAAATATTTCTTTATGATCCACATCTGGAAGATTTGTATATAGACAATATCGAATCCCGTCATATATGACGAGTCGTGTACACAATTATGCATACTGAGTGTTTCAGAACACGAGGTACAAATTGCATATCAAATAGAAAATGGCCAAATAAACACTTTTTGTTCTATGAAATTTCCCCCAAAAAATCGCTGTTGGGAGGTATTAGCTGTTTATTGTTTTAAAGGATGAAGTTTAATGGCACAATTACTCGCAATATTTGTTCTGAATGTACTTTACAAAAATTGTTCAAAATGTGTTCCACCTACATCCATGCGCGTTTCGAATGTTAGCCTTAACGGCTGCCGGATATTAGGAAATACGTCTAGCATTAAGGTATCTCACCTGCTGCCACTGCAATTCTGGCCACAAGATCTTCCTCAGACTCAATGGGTGTAGCATAGACAAGGCTCATCACGTTTCCCCCAAAAATTTAAATCGAGTGGAGTCGTGTCAGGAGATCTAGGAGGTCATGCAACTAGAACATTTCGCCCGATCAACGTGAATTCAAAATAAATATTGCGAGTAATTTAGTCATTAAATTTCATCCTTTACAAAAATAAACGGCTAATATCTCAATATCTCTTTCTTCGGAAAATTTCATGGAAGAAAAAGTTTTTATTTGGACATCTTCTACTTGGTGTGCAATTTTTTGCCTCATTTTGAATCTGAAACACCCTGTAGATTACTGACAAGTGTTTTCTGAGTAGGTAATGTAGGCACTGTCTACACTGAGAAGCATAGATATGAATCAACAGTTTTTTATTACTAAGTATGCACTAATTCAGTGAAATAATAATAGTTAATTCAATGACTATGCTTCAAATTGCCTAAATTATGATATACGTGTAGATGAGGTTGGCCATATTTGCACACTGCCTTTTCTTTTCTGTATCTACACTATGCGGGGTAACAATGCAGAAAAGGTGTCATATTATTGCTCAACTCTATGTTACATTTCGGCTATAACAAGCAAAAGTTGTTCTGCTTTCGTCGCATGGGCCTGACGTTTTCGGAACGTTTTGTTTGCGAATAAAAGTCACTTCTAGCTCCGTTGCGTCTAATATGATAATATCTCTTATTTTCGTCTAACTTTTTACTTTGCATTTGACACTTTCTTTTTTTAATAAACGCCCACGTTCTTTTCATTTCGTGTTTTTTGGAGCAATTTGAAAAAGTTTCCAGCAAGAGAATTTGTACCATCGCATAAATGCAACAACCATTGCAGCTGAGATAGTGCATTGTTTTCAGTTACAATATGAGTATGACTATAAGTGAAGTTTTTGCTAGTGTGTGTAATTATTTTCATTTCAGCTCGTTTACATTGTATTTTAATTTTTTTCAAGTGTCTCAATGCCGATATTGATAACCTTACAACATTTCCAAATCTTCCTTAACAAGAAGTAAGTAATTATATAATGCTACAAAACGGATCCTATTTTAGTTTTTAAAATATTATCAACATAATTATAAAATTCTCCATTTCAGCTTATGCTTACTTAGAAACTGGCGAGTGATACGAAGATAAAAATTAAACATCATGATGATATACTGAAATACAATATAACTCTGAAAGAACCAAACAACATTCAAGGAATAACTTTAGAAATGAGCAGAAATTACTGTTATTAATACATGTTAACTTGATCTAAAGACAAGGAAGCCATATTAATTTCGATCACATAACCTGAAAACTAGAAGTCTCTTTGCACCAGACCATAGCTTCAGGTTTTGGCATGGACTCCTCATTGGCAATGAATTATAACCTAAAGACTAGAAATATTTATATCACAACATAACTTTAAGTTCCTGCAAAGACTAGTCATTATCAATCAATGCATCATTAAGAGCATACAGAGTTACCACTCCTTACGTGAGTACAATGTATTGCATCAGCTGAAATGTTCTACAAGTAACTTGCAACACATTTACTTCTTTTTTCCACTTCCCATGTATTAATTGAAGGAGAAATGAACAAAACAGAAATATACAGAACGAATTTGCAATGCTTTCAATCACTAATTCTTGCTTTTTAACTGCAAAATATGCATTATTACTTCAGTACAATTATTTTTCTATTTCGTATGTATCATATATACATATATAGGTATGCAAACCCACAATGAATAGATAACATGACGGTATTAGGTGATAGGTATAAATACGCTGTTTCAAACTTAAAACAAAATAATCAACAAAAACATTGCGTATTTTTTAGATTTTTCAGCAAAGTATTCTAACTCAGTTTTGTTTACTTTTCGTTTTAAACAATTATAAATAATTTTTAGCAAAAATTAGAATCGAAGAGGCCAAAAAATAGCGACTCCAACCTCGACTCCACCACATTCGGAAAAGCGACTCCGACTCCGACTCCATCATACTTCAGAGTAGCGACTCCGACTCCGACACCGACTCCACCACACTTCAGAGAAGCGACTCCGACTCCGACTCCGACTCCACCCTAAAACATGCGACTCCGGCGACTCCGACTCCCGACTCCGACTCCGACTCCGCAACCCTGCATTGGAGTGGAGATTTTGGGTCATTGGACTGGAAATTCGGCTGATCTGAACCCAACCGAAAATTTAAAGTCGATCATCAAAAATCGAGTGAACAAGAATAAGCCAACTAATTTAGCGCAACATGGAGCCTTACATGAGAAAGAGTGGAAATCCTTTGACCATAATATTATTGAAAAATACGTACACAGCATTTCAATGCGCATCAAAACAGTTTTGAAGAAGCGTGGTCAACATCGCAACTTTTTAGTTTAACAGGTTATTAAAAATTGTTTGTGAGCAATTTATGCTTTTATTTATCATATATAATGTTTTTCGAAAGCAACCAATTAGAAATTGCGCAAGACTACTCTTGGTTTAACAAGAAAATAGAAAACTCATTTTTCCCAAAATAATTGGCCACACGTGTATATCCAACCTAATTTGATGCAGCTATACTTATAAACAAGATTTGCTTGCACTCTGTCAAGGGCAATCTAACATGGGCGATGCAGATTATCATTTTCAGAGGTGTTTTATATATCGCTCATAAAGGGGGTTCATAAAAGGTGCAGAATTCATTTTCAATCATAAATAATACTATTTACTACTACAATTACTACTACTTACAAATATCAGATTATTCGATCTGATAATTTCATGAGCATTCCAGATATATTTGCATAAATACTGTACGGTCTTCAAATGCTCAAATAAACTCATATTCCCGTTTGTGTGAGTAGATCACTTAAAATATGATTTAAAAAAGCTTAACACAATCAGCGCAGTGCCCTTGCAGCTAGGCAGCGCCAGCGCTGCTCAGAGGCTGCGTAAAAAACGTGTTCTTCACTGCAGTAGCTGCCTGAGTGTCATACCATATACCATACTGCGTGTAGTGTGTAGCAGTTTACTGAGCACCACATGATGACCTGAGCGGCAGTTTATGTTGCTACCCCTCCTTCCACACAAAAGCTACTCCGTTGAATTGCGTCGCACGAGTAAAGTTGCGCTAACTTGAGCACACCCAAAGTAATTTTCAAATGTTAAGGAGGACTGGGGTAACACGAATGTGAATCGCTTTATTGGTTTGATTAATAATTTCCCATAAACTTCAGGCGAATAAAAGAACGATGTTTCATTTTATAGGAACGCTGGGATGAAAGTGAATATTTAACATACTAATAACAAAAATTAAAATGTTCTAAGATTTGTCTTCACATTTCACTTACGTATGTAAAAAAAACAACTACGATATTAAGTTGAAAATTGTCTCATAAAAGCAGCATTTATTCATTCCTTTCGAATTAAGCTGACCTACGCGTATTTACGTGCTAAAGGTCAACAGGTATAATTTTTATGGGCTTCTAAATTTCTACTGGAAAACAATGTTGTTTGAAGAACCAATGTTATCACACATAAAAAATGTTGGCATAGCTGATATGAGCGGAAAATTTTCTATTACTTATAAGCATCTACGGTTTAACTTATACGCTAATAATTTATTTTTTTGCTAAAGAAATCAATATGAAATTTGTAAGATGCGCTGGAAAGATTATTCATCGTATTCCACCACATCTATTTCTTTCCTTTCATGCTACGTTGGTCATTTGGATCTGAAACGAGTGCAAATATCTGCCATGGTATTAAGAACTCTTTGAGAGAACTGGTTGTTTTTTAGAGACTTCGTTCTTTCATTATTATCCTACAAATTTTCCGATCAACATTTAGAGAAAATCTTATATATTTCAGTTGCAACAAAACATTTTCACCTTCGGGCGGGACATTTTGTTACAAAAATCATTCCATTACCCGTATGAGTTTGTTTTTTAAAAAAACTTTGGGAAAATTTCTCGTTCAGAAATGCGCACACCATGTTTACTTTATTATGCAAATTTATCGATATATGAACGCAAAGACAACTGAGTCAAACAGAGGCGCCAGCAATGTCTGAAAAGCAAGCTCCAGCTCAAAGTTGGAGCATATTGCCCTCGCAAATCTCTGCAGAGCAGCTCACGTGGAAACTTGTTCTCGAAAAGCTCGCACAAGCCGTCAAAGACGACACACCAAATTTGGAAATATTCTTATTTTGCTTAGAAAAATCTGAGCTCTGTAATCTTAAATGTAATCATTTTGTAAAAGAAGATTGTATTTCAATTTTATGATTACTTATATACTTGTGTTCCCTTAAATTTAGGAGAAAACCAGTATCTAAATAATTTCAGGGCTAGGTTTCAGCCAAACGATATTTCATGGTAATGACCGTCCAGTAGGTGCTTGACGACTTTTTCTAACCTATGCAATATAGCATTTAGCAGTTATAAATATACTAGAAAAATTACCCCTGAAGCTGTTTGCCAGAAAATTAAAGAGTTAACCCTTTAACACCCACGAGGACACCAGTGTCCTCTTTTAAATAAATGCAAATACACAAAATTGCAGGCAAGTTTCTACACAACTTCGTATCATCAACTTTCAGAACGCGTTTACAATCTATCTAGTCACAGCGTCCCGATTTCCCGATTGTATGTTGTTTTCTATCACCAACGATGCCAAAACAGCAAACAATTATTTGAAAAAAAAAATCCGTCTTCAGGAAAAAATTGGACGTTGCAGCAACTTGTCAATAATTCCACAGAATTTCAAACCATATTCTTCGTGATAGAAATTTTTTATTCTCTACCCAAATGAACTAATGATTTTTCTAAATTTAATCCTTCATTTGAGTGATAAAGTTCAAACTTAACTCATAAAATGTCATTAGAGAAAATATAACTGCACGCTGAAAAGTATTCTCTACCTCAAAAAAGCAATGGAGATAACGGCATTTATCATTTGCTTTAACGTGTCATAATTATTGTATTGAATTAGTTGATCACCTGATCGCCCTGTCCTACCGTCATTGCCGAAATCAACTCTACTAACATTCTGCAACGGAACTTCTAGCCGCCTCAGTAATTTCAAGTCAGCCAGGATCTCTTCATATTTGAGACTTTTGATGCCGTCAAATCCGACGATCACGTGAACAGGGATATTTTTTTAGTTCAGAAGTGAGCAACTTGTATAGACTGAATTTCCCGAAATGCATTTCTAACGTTCTGACTGATGTTACGTTTTCGACACTCTTATAATTACCTCAGAATGGAAGCAGTTAGACGGGAGACAAACCTGAATTATGCTCTCCTACTTGGGAGCAGGAAATTATTTAAAGAATTGAATGAACAATGGCTCCTCGTATCCAATCAATTAATGGTCTTGAAGAAGCAAAATGCAAAGTAACTCTCTTACCAGATCCAACGTTATCAACAAATAACAACCTTATCAGCACACGACCTTAACGTAAACTCAACCGTGGTTCATAATTTCAAAGACAATTATAGTACCTTTTACTTGAATATACAACGCTGTAGAGCAAATTCGAGCATTGCATGTAGTGACTAAGATGCATTATATTTTCGGCACAAATCCATGAATTAAGCCACCCACCAATACACCAACAGGAAACCAAACTTTTCAAAAATCCAACACCAGGCCATGGCCGGCCAGTACCGAAGCAGAACGCAAAAAAAATTCATGATGGGTCATCTGTCATTTAGAACGTTGAGCGTAACATTTGCACATAAATAACAGGGTGATACATACGGATTCTAAATCACCATAAACTAAAAACATTAACAGCCCGTAAAACGTGAGGGGAGCCAGTAAGAGACAGCAACCCATTATGACACAGCGACAGCCATCAAGACACACCTACAGAACACACAAAAAAAACACTAACTGAAACCTATTATTCACTTGTTGCTATTGATTGCTATGAGAGACATGACTGATAACAATATTCCACATGGGCAATAAATCAATATTGATGAGTGCACCATCAATAATTAGAATATTTCATAGAAATACATTTGTTTGGGGTAGCAAAAATGCTCAGTATTAAGATATGATTAAATGCACATCTAGTTCAATGAAAAAATTAAATTTAAGCAAGAATTAGTCTTCATGGCTTGTACAGTTAAGCGATTAACTATCGAATTGGAATGCAGTGAGGATGAAAGCATTCAATATGGATCGAAGGAGCCGTTAAAATAATATTCCATTCTCTCATGCGACTCAATTCCGAATACAATTAGGCTCTTCTAACACAGAAAAATCGTCAGGTGATTGAAGCATTCCTCCACGTTGTCGAGCGCTTGTTCGACATCATCATCTCGTAACCTTAAACCTACTGTACAAGCAGTAGGAAGAACTTCGTGAGCATTAACACCATCACCATCTCCCCTAATTTTCTCCTCGACCTTTTAAGATTTTTTAAAAAGTGTGATCAGCTATAAACGAAGATTGCTATCCTTATGGCGAGCTAAATCTTCAAGAACTACCATAGTCGCTCAGTCCGCGTCCCTTCGTCTACCACACAACCTAATACCCCTTCGAAGAATAACTTTGGGCACAATCTGGTGGACGCTCCCGCTGATCTCCATGTTTCATCACACTTTAATGCTCGTCTACCTTAGGTCTTCTAGTCGACGCTCCAGACTCTAGAGGAAACGGGAGATAGAGTTACGATTGGGGGTCCTGCGCCCTTGTGGTCCTCCAGCTGTGCGATGACAACTACGTAATCGCGACTTTTGGGAGGTTCCTGCTCATTTGAAGAATACTCACCTCTGTTTATTGCAGTTGTTCATTTTTCATTATAGGCAACTACATGATTACCGGCTGTTTATAACTTTTATAACATTCCTTCCCCAAAATCCTTCATAATTGTTTAGCTGAAGAAATTCAACAGGGTGATGAGTTCTGTTACTTATCTCTACGTAAAATGAATAAGAGTGAAAGACTTGAGTTCATTTCCATTGAGTATTTAATTAACAAAAAATAATTATCATGAAATTTTCAAAACAGTGCATACATGTATTTATACATTATAGATATGAATGAGTATTAATTAACACCTGATAAATGGACTTAACACCTGTTATTCAAGAAATTTTCAAAACAGTACATACACATATTTATACGTTAAAGATAAGAATGAGTATTAATTAACTCCTGATGAAATGGACTATCTATTGAGTAGTTGGAAATAATTCTACTGATAATATTAAAATATTCAGGATCAGAATTGTGGTAAAAATAAATCGAATGTTGGGATAAAATGTTGAATCATCGGAGCACGCACTTTAGCTGCTGCTTCAGCGCATTGGAAGAGGAAATATGGATAAAGATTGTGTGTGCAGTGCTTAGCAACTCGTCCACGATTAAGAGAACTATGGTAAAGAAGAATTTTAAAGCCTCCAAAACTTAGCCCATGATACAGATCCACCAGAGAGAGACTAACCAATTATCGAGTTAAAATTTCAGAAAGTACAGTAGCTGCGTCGATCACACAGATATGATGTTTGAAGAACCACAATCAGCACAACTGCCAGATATGACGAAGCGCATGAATTTTAAACAATACTATGGCGATAAGCCTTGGACACTTGCTGTAAAATCATCTCATACCAATCCTGTAATAGAGCTGATTTTTCCAGCCTGTCTCTTGTAGGTGCCTGCGATGCACATAGCAATAAGAACTTTAACTATGCCTTGCCATGGTTCCTATAATTTATCACTCCTTTTATTTCGTAGTGTTCAAATTATTTTGGGTTTGTATTATTGTTTGTCATGTTTTCTATGGAATATTAATTTTCGTTGTTTTCTACCATCTGTTTAAGCGAGTAGAGTAGCCGACTCTGCGGTTGGGTCCGGAGGCCTGCTATATTAGTCTGTTGTGGGTTGAACCGGTGAGCAGGTGCGCGGGGCTTCTCGGGCGGTCCCTTGGGACCGCTGTGACTTTTTGATAATTTTCATAGGAGTTTAGGAAAGTGTTATTGTAAGGGCAATTGTTATTCATTTTCCATATTATCGAATCTTAGTGCTAGTTAGCTCATAAATAATTAAAATACTTACTAATCCGAACACTTAAAGATTTCAGATTATCCCTTGTATTAGTTTTAGATTTTCTAAATTACAATCTATTTATTGATAATAAATGTTTTTGGAGCTTTATATTCACGGTAGCTTCGGGGAAAGTGAAATGTTTTTCTTCATGCCTAGCTTCTATTATTGTTGCTACTGCTGCTACGGAAGTGTTACCCAAGGGTCTCTCAATAGACAGAGTTCTATTAATTGTTTATAACTAAAATTTCTGTGCGTAAATATAATGATAAATTCCTCTGTACATTTCGGACACTTAATATTGATAGTTTGTAACTTTTTATTTGATTTGTGTTTTTCAGGCTCACTTATCGGACTTGTTTACTAAGTTTTTTGAGTTTTACTCTTATATGCCAATAAAGCCTGTATCCCATCGCCTCTTACTAATTTCCACTTAGTAACATAATGATAACTACGCCCAGTGGCTGGACCTATAACAATCTGAAAGTTCAAGTTTAACTATACTAACGTTGTTTTCACCACTCGTTTCACCAGTGATACTCAGATCACCTCTCCCAGATCTAAAACTGCAAACCACTAAATTGCATCTCTTTGCTTGAGAGCTTTAAGCCAACCGTTTAGAATTTAGAAGGAGTTAGTTTAGTTACTTCTCTCTCCGCGTCAATAATTTTTAATTTCTATTTCTCATCTTAATATTTGAGAGCTATCAATCCCTATTTCTTTTCAAACATTTCAACATTTATTCAACCAGATTCCGATCATTGTTATACAGTTAACTTACATTATTAATACTTGAAAGTGATTTATTGTGAAACAATTAAGAACAAACCTTGAGGACGAGTGCAGAATATTGGAAAAAATTCTATCGCAAGTATTTAACAAGACGATAAAAATTCTGATATTACTACAACTCAAAAATAATACTCAAGATGAAAATGTTACCTGAACCCTATCAAAGTTATTGTTCGGTTATGCATCCAACAAAAAGTAATCAAAATGAATGTCGCGTGATGTTTCATAACATTCAGTCTCCTTGAAGGCTACCATCGTCGTTGAAAAATCCCACTCATTGTTTCCCTCCCACCTAGACGAAATAAATGCGGACAGAGCTTGAATATTATCTTTGAAGTTGAATTTACGAGTTCCTTCAGATATCTGGGACTTCTTTTAGGAGGTACTATGGAAGGGATAAAATGCCTCGTTAGTAGCTGGATTACAAGTTCATTAAGTATCTGGCTCATCGTTACGCATTTCAAAAAATGATTAACGATTAACCCAAAATATTATGTGCATCGACAAAAACCGTCTTGAGACAAATTCCATTAAAATCAGGACCACGCACCGAAAACGTCAATGTTTGTGACAAGAAAAATATTCTGAAAGAATCGTTTGAGGTATTTAGATGAGTTGAATAGATCGAAAGTTAAATTTTAATGTGAACGCATTCATTTCCAAAATTAAAAGATATTTTGAATGCATGCATCTCATACGTGAAGTTAGATCCACCAGCTCAAATATTACAATATTGAGGAGAAAAGCAGAATATTGAGGGTATATGAGTGAAAGCAAAATCAGAGGATGCGAACGGCCGGAACAGTCAATTTTACACCATTAATTACGCGAATTTCTGTGATGGTGGCGTATCAATGCACCTCGTGCACCATGATACATTGTGTTCTTAGCTCAGCTTGTGTACACATGCAGTTAAATTGAATCCCACGGGATAATTATGTTAAATGTTGAAATACGATTTGCAACTTGAATTTTTCCCCTGAGCGAAACCGATTACGCTCAATTTGCTGTAGATTTAATTTAAATAAAAAATTGTGCTTGGTAATCAAAGGAGAATTTCAATTCAGCTACCAGCAAATGTTTTCTTGTCATCGAAATGAAGGCTCGTTTTCAATGGCCATTTGATTTTACGGCTATATGACAAACTTTATTAGGGTTTCTTGTGTATAAATTTTATCATCCGCTGACCTGTTCCGTGGTTCCGTATATATAATATTAATACCCAGTGGTCGTACATTGCTTGAGACCTACATATTCACACAAACTGGCACCAATTGCCCGAATATCGCAGCCTGAAGTATAAATATGTTTTTTAGCGTTCTTCCAGAATATAAATGGGTAACGAATTGATTCGATGAGAATGCACTTGCCCATTTTTTTATAGTCTGCATAGTTTGGAGCGTTGCAAAATAACGCCATTCAAACATTGCGTTTTGCAGAGGCGGGAAAAGTCTCCAGACTATTTTAGATTTTGAAATGAAATCTACTGCAATTTGTCTTCATCAAAAAGTAAATTGCCCTCAATTATTTGCTCGTGTCTTGCTTTCACGTTTAGATTGAATTTGTTTTTAAAACCTTTTTTAATACTCTGCAAATGAGTAAGCGCCAATATGGCATTCATCTTCGCCTTATTTGAACCCCCTGGCCTTCAGTGTTTAGTCAACGTAGGAGACTGAAGTCTGTGCATCATCCTACGCTACTGTTGACGATTTGTAATCGCCCCTAAAGAAGGCATGAGACAAAATACCGCGACAGAAACTGTCACTGTAGAAAATTTCAGAGGAAGGCTTCGGAGGGTAATCATAGCAAAAGGAAGGCTCATTGAAAAATGAACTTTTATTTGGTTTCATGGTGGTTATTAAATTAATGCGGGGGCAATTTACATTTCATTATACTATCCTACTGTATATATATTACCAACTTACTAAGTCCTGTACGTTAGTTCAGAAACTAGCCACTCAAAATTGATGAAAAACAATTGCTGAGTATCAGAAGTATATTTATGTCGAACTGAAGTTCAATTCAATCATCATGGAACTAGGAATGGTATTTCTGCGTTCAACTGCCGCTTTAGTCCTAATAATTTGTGTCTGTGTGATTCTATCACGTATAAATTTTCATAAAACATATTGAAATTTAAATGTAAGTCTCGAAGCAATAGCGAAGAAACACATGTGTTATGTTTAGGATTAAATACATGAAACAACTAAATTCTCCGTTTTCAGTCGTGACAATAAGAAAAACATTTGAAAGACAATTATGTTCCACGATAAAATTTTGAGCAATGGTTTTATTCATAATGTGACCGCCTCAATAGAATTTTAAATTATTCTTTTTCGTTGTCTTTTTCGTTGGTTGTTCTGTAACATATTTCCTTAATACTAGTCTGCATTGGGAAAAAAGTTTTCAATAAAAATTAATAGCGAGTCCAGCTTTCGTGGTCTGCCTTGACACACTGTATGGAGTAAAAAATAGCTGACAAACAAGACGTTGGGGTTTGAAAAGAAGGAAAAGGAGAGGTGGTAACCGGTAAACGTAAAGGATACGTAAATTCACGTACTTGTTATTTCTGGCAATAATGAACACTAGCATTATCAGGACAAAATTGTGTTTTTAACTTTCTATTTGACCATACGTGCTACGCGTTGAGAAATAGGAGGGGTTTGGTAGGGGGTGTTTAGAGATGTCTTTTTTGACACATTCTCAACAAATATTCGGATATTTACTCCAGTTACTTCTCAGCCACAAACAGGGTCATAAATGAGAAGAATACATAAGTTTCTACAGTATACTTGTTCACGAAATTTACTATTATTATGAATTTAAATGAAGGATGAATGCGTAGCAATTGTTGAGCTATATCGCACTGGTGGAGAAAATTCAGCGATTTACTGATGAAAGAAAAATTCTTTGGTTTATCACACAGCATAATGCCATACGAGTAAAAAATTTCTAAGTTCTGAAGAAGGTCATCGAAATGCACAGCATCTGAAAAATGTATTCATGGAAATAGTGAGAGCGAGGAATTTTCTCTGTTCCTCATGCCAAGTTTTACTAATTGTGTGTATTTTAATGTCTGAACAGAATTGTAATTAGTGATCAGAGTGTTGTATTCTCCATTGAGAATACTACATTCATACCGATTAATCATTGAGCTTTTTTTCATCATAACACAGTGTAATTCACTTTCACCATACACCGCACTCCGCTCAGTAAATCGAGTAAATAATAAACTTCATAACCCTTTCTCCAGTTCAACAGGTATCAATCAGTTTCAGATATTGCACGAATAAATTGCTTACTTGGCTAGGAAGAATAAAATTATCCTGGAGATCGAAAGAAATATTGGTCTCTACAGTCATGTTCAGGCGGAAAACTTTCCGATTTCCATTGACGTTTGACTCAATCCTAAAATTTAAGACGATTAATGGCAAAGAAGTCTCTGCCAAAATCTGATGGAAGAAATCCGATTTAAACTCACTGATGTCGAATTGCAGCGCGAGATTAAGCAAGGACGACTGAATTCTAGTATTGAAGCTTGGATTTTGGTAGCGAATAAACTTGGTTTCATTTTGGTTGAACTCTTAAAAATACGAGTAATTAAATTGTGTCATACCTGACTCTTGCCTATTTTCAGTTAACGTAGAAGTTTAATAGAGTAATCATTGCATTAAATTCATCGACGTAGGTTCTATACTGTGATTTTCTTACCTAGATTATTTTTTTGTATATTTCTCACACATTTTCAGACAGACAACGCTTTGTAACTAGGAAACTGGAATGTCAAGCTACTTTCCACGATTTTTTCGGATGTCCTTTTGACTTAGGACTGATATGGCATAAGGAGGTTCATAACAAAAACTTACATTCTATAATTCTCAAATATCATATGCCACACAGTATCATCCTGCAAATATATATTTTTAAAGTGTTGTATAGAAATGATTAAAGTTGCGACAGCGTTCCCATTTTGGCAGAGTTTCTTATTTACAGTCGCTGGGCTGCAGAAGCTGATCAAGACTAAAAAATTTCTATGTGAATGCAAATGTGAGCAATGCATTTTCTATGCGCAAAAATTCTCACTCTAGACTCTAGAGCACACTTCGTTTGCCCACGAAAATTTAACAGCGTGGGGTCTAGCAGCGGCGGGCAACCCACGGCCGCTGCCAAACGTTTTTACGTTTAAATTATTTATACCGGGATCTGAATTAATTTACTTTACATAGACATTGTGCATAAATATTGTACTATCTCCGACCGTACCCTTTTCCTCCTTTTTCCGAATAAAAAAAAAGATTCATGGGCTTTGACTTGTCATACTCTAGTGATGCAGCTCTCGCCCTTGAAGGTTTGACAACTACTGATGTAGAGGAGTGAATGTCTACAGCAACATGACACCCCATAACCAGTGTTGGGCCCGCAACTTTTAAAATGTTGCGGCGCAACCACAATCGCAACACCACAAAAAAAGTTGCAACGCAACCGCTACAGCAACTTAGAAAAAAACGAAGTTGCGATCTCAACCGCAACTTTTTAATTGTTAGATATAATTTTAAATAAATGTAATTCAATATATTTTACGTATATATTGCTATGAATAAAAATAATAATAAGACATTCAAAACAGTACTGTGTTTTACTAAACAAAATTAATAGATCGAGTAAATGTGTGGATTAGAATTGAATGAAATATCAAGATACTGAAAGAAACGTTTCATTTGTAAATAGAGCATGAAAAATAAAATGAATTCCATTTTCCAATGATCATAAGGTTGAAAAGGTACCTAGCTAGTAGCTACATTTTCATAGGAGTTCCGTTTATATATTGCAAGAAAATAAGAAAGAAAGAATCGTTTCATTTGTAAATATGGCATGAAAAATAAAATGATTTCCATTTTCCAATGATAATAAGGTTGAAAAGGTACCTAGCTAGTAGCTACATTTTCATAGGAGTTCCGTTTATATATTGCAAGAAAATAAGAAAGAAAGAAACGTTTCATTTGTAAATATAGCATGAACAATAAAATAAGTTCCATTTTCTAATAATAATATCGAAAGGTACCTAGCTAGTAGCTATATTTTCATTGGAGTTCCGTATATATTGCACAAAAATTAGAAAACATAGAAGTGCAGAACATTTGTACAGCCTATATGACGCATAAAGCAAAACCATGCATATGCTCCTGTAACATATGTTTCTCTGCTTTTTGTTGTTCCTCTGTTATGATTTAATACTGGTTCATGATCTCAATGTGACAATGTCAATGCATTGTAATGACGATCAACGTTGCCTTTCGAAAATGTCAACATTTCAAAATGTTTGTCTGCAATCCGAGCACGTCGTGGTCTCAAAATTTCTTTGCCTAAGGAGAACAGTACTGTTGTTCGATGGTATTGGCGTGCTAAATTGGATGAACAAAGCGACAAATTCACTTGAAGGAAACATCGCTCAGCTAGTGAACATCAGGGTGGCAAGTTCTGTTGATTACTGCCTGTTTCAGTCAATCATTGACTTGTTTCAACGAACTTTTCTTCGTTTTTTCCTTATCATCTGATATCATTTCGACGTTGAAGACGCCATTTTCGTCATCTACGTCCTCGGCACTGCTCCCCTCAGCTGAAATACCATTTTCCGACTGTTGTTAAAATGGGCGATTAGTTTTTTTGTTACTACCTTCACTCTTCGTACTTCGTTTAGCCATTTTAGCTTAAAATGTGGATGCAGAGAGGACACCAAGATAAAATCGCCGTTGTGAAGTACATGGGCAAATCGCAACATGTAGATTTGCCGTATAACACGTAATTTTGCACTTACAACTCACATCATTCCTAATAACATATGATATATGATGAGTCACATTAAATATACTCATATACTGGAAGCCAAGTGTATGCGTCCCACTATATCGCGTAATGCTAATAATAAACAGTTGCCAGATGGGTTGACCCCTGTACGGCTTAGTTTCCAGCGAGAATGAAACGCGTATTAAACTTTATGGAAGTTATTGTAAATATTAAATTATCATTGAGGTGTTGCGGTTGCGAGTTGCAGCCTGACACTTCGAAAGTTGTATCGCTACAGATTCGCAACTTTTCAAAAATATTATTGTTACGGTGCAACCGGACCCACAGCAGAAAAAGTTGCGATCGCAATTGCGGGCACAAATGCCCAACACTGCCCATAACTTACACTAAAACAAACTATGTGATGTCCTTCGACCAGGTTTGCACTAAGCTTGTGGCATTTCAAAGTGGTTTGATGCAGGAACATTAAAACAATTTCGGACAAAATTCTATTTGCGCCGGATGACGGGCAAATAATTGTCTTAATTCATTCACAAATCTTGACTGCTTATTTTCAATGAGCTTGATCAATCGTACTCAGAAATTGTCGCTTCATTTTATTGCTAATTCGCACATGATTTTGCTACCTAAGGAATTGAGTCGCACCATTAGGAAATATTGATTTTCTGATTTCTAATCTAAGATAGCTCAATTTCGAATAGGTCTAAGCAACGGAATGCCAAAAGGATAAGATAGTTTGCTCTGTTATTTTATGCAGTGAATATATGTCTCAAAAAGGAGTTAGAGGCATAACTTTCTCTCTAAACATAACATTCTCCCATAATTTCTACAAATAACTTTTTTTTACTTTTAGGAGACTTTTGAATCATATGTGCATGATTTAATTTCCAACATTTTAGGGATCTTTTCCTGATAAGCCCCGCCACTAATGCAACACATAAGTTCTCCTACTTCTAACTTTCGAAATAATCCACCGATCGACTTCAAATTACTTTCTCATGAAAGAATGTTTTAATCTTTCGTTTAAGAGTAATTTGAAGTCGATGGGGGCATTATTTCGAAAGTTACAAACGGGTTAACTTATGTGATGCATTAGTGGCGGGGTTTATCTGGAAAAGATCCCAGTTTTGTTTGATCACGCAAAAAAATGCATTATAGCTTCATTATTCAAGAGTTTGAACACTACCATGTGGGATTTGTACGTATAGAAGAGGTGTTACGTGCACTTCACATTGAGCACGGATGGCATCGTCTCTGGCTCCGTTCTTACTGACTTTCAAAACGGATTCCAGCGTTATTTTGAATCTTGTGAATCATTCCGGCATCTTAGAACCTTGTAACTGTTGACGTCATCGAGGTTGGAACTGTCAGAACTACAGGAGCTCAGCAGAAACTGGCTCAGAACCCAGACCTACTGTATATCAAAGTCACAGGTCCGAGTTACAGGTCAACCTATAACTTGGTCAAGACCGTGGTGGTGACCAACTACAAGGACGTGTTAACAGACTCTCACGTCGAGGGTGAGCAAGTGTTTTGGATTTGAACGAATTCACCTCAGCCATCTCTCCCAATGCTGCATAGAGCGTTTCCTCTACACCGGCAAATGTATTTTGTGGTCGGTGAGATCATCCATGTTTGAAGAAAATTGGGGAAAGTTAGATTTCGTGAATGCCATTTGTGTTGAGTAAATATCGTGAAAACGAGCAGAACAGGAAGAATTACAGCATAAAAGCAAATAAAGTATTTATCAAATTTAATGCTACTACCATCTCCCCCGTACTAACGTCCAAAGAAGCGCGACTGTGTCCCTTAAACAAAAAGCCGAAATGTTATCACACGTACCTAATGTCTTCCAGTTCTCCAGGCTTGCTCATGAAATTGTCATTTCCCGCTAGTGATCCGACCTTTCACGCTTGTTGAGATTAACCAATAGGGTAAAATTATGATAGCTAACGTTGGCCGTAAGTAAAAAAGGCTAACTAAGGTGCGGAAAGTCTTAGAAGATGCACAGTTCAAAATAAAAGCGAAGCCAAACTTGTTTATCCCCAAAGCAAGCTCACGTTCCAAATGAAATAATTTAAACGAAAGAAATATTTTATTCCCAAAATTGAATGCGATATGAGCACTGCATTGGTCTTCATTTGTTTACTGAAGCGTTAGATATACAGAAGATGAGACTGCTTCACACAATTCTTTATTCGTATTGACCCTATATAACTCAAAATTCTTAACAACCATTAGTTACAACACGAGTAATAGTCGGGAATGGTTCAACCAGAAAACGGAAAATCGCCTAAATGTAAACATTATGACATAAAACTGCCTTGGCTAAAATTTATTCCTCTCAAACCTTGCACAGCTCTTTAGGGCACCTACGATTCTTTTATTCAATCTCATATAAATCAGAAAACACATAATCTGTAAGCAAAACTTGTGTCTAAGGAATCTACATAACATCATATACGGTAATTTTTGATCGCTTACGCGTAATATTATAAAAGTTCGGATACAAATTATACGTTATTTATCGGCATTGGATTCCCTAGAAAGCTGCCGTATCATTAGGCCACTAGTGTGACGTCACTGCTATGCGACACGTCCTGGGGACATGGAGACATTGACTTACTCCCCCGGATAACACATATAAGAAGCCTGTCTGCAGCCAGTCAACAACCTATTGCACATCATCGACTCAGAGGAACACCAGTGGCCTGAGACTCCACCCAAATCCCATACAATCAACATCAGGATTTCAAAATTCTACTTTCCACCTCGTCAACCTCGACGGGTACCCACGTGCCACACCACACTAAACCTACAAAATAACCCTCCACAACCCACATTTATTGCGCTGGTCCGCACTTTTCACTCACTCCGCCTTTTACTCCGTCTATCTATGTATCTAGATTTCCTCTCTTCATCCTGGTATTCCGTAAACCAAAACCTCCATGGTTCTTAGCAGAACTAGCCAGGTAGACCAGGTAACCAATTTAGAACCTCGCGTAGAAAAATATTTTTCTAGTTCATGAAGTATGGCTTATGACAAGATTTTATACGTCCAGCTGTCAAAATTTATGTTTTACTATATTAATCAATTCGCCATTCTGAAATTCTCTGTGAAATAGCTCAAGTCAGCTTGTTGTTGTTATTTTTTTACCAACAAGAAACGAATCTTTAACGTCCACTGAATGGGTCAAATATTTGCCCACAGGTTACTGCACGCATAAATTAGGATTGAATCTTTAAGCATTGCTGTGCGCGATCGTGATTGCTTGAAGTGTGCAGTTTCATCAGTAATTCGAAAAAGTGTCCGTTCTTCTAATGGAGATATTTTACTCATGATTATGCTGTCCAAGATCGTAGGGCTGAACAGTTAGAAAAGAAGCTGTCCAAGATCCAAAAGCTGATATCTAATACGAATACAAAACGAAGTGAGAAAAAAATCAAGCTACAAATGATATACATACATAGGCGCCAGACAGTAACTCCGCACTGCCTTATTTTTTATCATATTTTAAATTATAGCAATATAACTAATCATTTGAAGCAAACTTTACACCATAAAATTCTACGCCTTTTAATCCATAGATATGCATTCTCAAATTTATTTTTCTGCCACCCAGTAACTGTGTAGGCGTCATTTTATATGAAATGGACAAAGTCCGCAGGACAAAAAGAAACTCCGCACAACAAAAAAAACTTTAATTAAAGAACAAAATTGAACAATTCTGGGGATTTTATCATATTCATTAGGTTAATATTTAGTGGCATAACCTTTCTGTGCCTTAACAGCCCTCAATCTCTGTGGCATGTTCTCGATCAACCTACGGCAATACTCTTGATCCAAACAGTCCCACTCCCCTTTCATTTTACCCCAAAGTTCTTCCAAATTTTTAATGTTTTCGTGCCGTAGTTTGTGCTTGATGTTATGCCAAACATTCTCAATAGGATTAAGGCCTGGAGATTGAGCAGGCCAATTCAAACAGGGGATATTGCGCTCCCGAAGAAAGTTTTTCACATTGCGAGCCGTGTGGAAAGGCGCATTATCCTGCATAAAAATGCATTCTTCATTTGGAAGACTTTCGAAATAATTATTAAAGTGTTGTCCCAGCATTTGCAGGTATTTCCCGGAATTTACCCTGCCTTCCAGCCTAACGAGATGCCCGGGACCATAAACACTGCTGACACCCCAGACCATCACAGATCCACCAACACCTTGCGTCGATACTGTACACATGGGTTCAAATTCTTCGCCCTTGTAGCGTCTAACGTATTGCCTGCCATCATTTCCAAGCCTATTGAATTCGCATTCATCACTAAACAGAACTTTGCTCCAGAAAAAAGCGTCTGTTTCTTCATGGCTCTTAGTGAAATTCAAGCGACGCTTTCTGTTCTTTGCGGATGTCATTGGTTTACGTCTGGTAATGCATCCCCTTAGCTTGAGCTCTTTCAGCCGATGCTTGAAAGTTGACACAGAGCACTTTCCAATAAGACCACACTCTTTACGCAGCTCTGGGGCACTTTCAAATCTGTTGCGAAGACTCCGGATCTTGATGGCATGATCTTCTCTGGCTGATGTCACCCTTGGACGTCCACATTTTGGGATGTCATGAACGTTGCCAGTCTTTTGATGCTTTTGCAATGTTAGCCGGACGGTTTTTTCGTCACAATTCAATCGACGACCAATTTCACGGTTGGATATTCCATTGTTGTGTAGTTTAATTATCTCCTTGCGGTTATCAACGGAAAGCCGAGGCATGACTATAATTTATTAAAGATTTTAGCACTTTATGGTCTTCACTAGCACTGATAACAATTACAAATGCCCGATCGCAGCTTGAAAGAGGACACTGTAGCATATTTACATCGAAATCCTAACATGCGGAGTTTCTAATTGTCCTGCAGACTTTTTACATTTCATATAAAATGACGCCTACACAGTTACTGGGGGGCAGAAAAATAAATTTGAGAATGCATATCTATAGATTAAAAGACGTAGAATTTTATGGTGTAAAGTTTGCTTCAAATGATTAGTTATATTTGCTATAATTTAAAATATAATAAAAAATAAGGCAGTGCGGAGTTACTTTCTGGCGCCTATGTACATACTTTAGCTGTCAGTGCTCGAGCTGTTGAAAAATTTATTGGGCTATTTGAAGAACTGAAATCACATTCAATGCTAACATGCGAAAGTAAAAGATGCTTCGCGGTCGCACTCCAGTTGTTGATATGGTTTGATATATCCAACCAAATATTTGGAAATAATTAAAAAATTGAAATGAATTACGTAAAAATTAGTGCCAAGGTCAAGTTACTGGATAAACTAATCCCACTTGTAAATTCTACCGTAGAAAAATTATTTCCTCTTATTATTTTTCTCAAATGTAATATTCTTGAATATCTAAATACGAAGCCGTTTTTGGACGAATTTGAAACAAATAAATTGCTGCATTAAACGGAGGGGCGAACTCGAAATGGGCGTATTAAAAAAAATTTCATTATTCTCATCGACAAACTAAAACAGATTTTTTGACAACTTAAGAGTTATTAAAACATTTCTAGTTCTCAGTGAATAGTATTACAAAACTATCAAAAGATATTTGTTCAGGTTTTATCCCTAAATTCAATGCATGAGTTTTTTGTAAACGTTAATGAAAATAAATAAGTTGAGTTATTTTCCCTCCGTGACTGTGACGCCTAATTCTGTTTTTTTTCTGGAACAGCGTTAGCACTCAGTCAGCTTCCAAAGATGGAAATTTTTGCTTCATTTTGCAACCCTCAACATAAAGAACATCGAGCTACCACACGCACGAAAAAAATTCAAGTTCATATGCTCTTTCTTTTAAAATAAATTCACTAAACTTAATTTTATTTCATTGGAAGCAATAGTTCCTACTTACCAACATTTTTTCTGTTACTCGTGCGAAACGGGTCTCAGAGCTATTTACATTTGGCAACAAATTACCGCCTTCTGATTGGCTGCTGTGTGTAAACAATGTTAATGGTTTCTCATCTTATGTTGGCTTAAGCTCTTTTCGTAAATAAGAGAGCACAATTTGCTCCTACAGGGTACATAAATTAAAGAAAGAAGTCTGGCAAGTTACGCGTGTTAACTACAACGACCCTATTTTGTGGAAATCGAGGTGTCACTCTTCCTCGCGTAACTTCCTGGATGCTTAGTCTCCAGTATGGATTTAACCCCGTTAGGTTAATGGATCGAACAGCCGGTCCCGTAATTTGACTTGGAAATGAAACATGCTACTTTTAAAACGTTCTGGAGTGTGATTTCATGTATTATTTTGAACGCATTTCAGCACATCCCATGGATGTTTCGATTTGTCGGTCAGCTAATGATGAAAACATAGATATTAGATTAGATTGAATTGCGAGAGAAGTTTGAGCCGAACATAAATTTAATACGTGAAAATGTATCATAAGTTATGTAAATTGACCTTAACTTCCTATGGTGCAATTTTTTTAATTCTGTAAATCATTGAGGATAAATTATTCGGTTTTAGGATAGCCAGGGGCATTGAATGCTTATGATGATCGGCCGTAGCTCCTAAAAATGAATATCCTGGGACGTTTCGTAACACTCGCCGTGGAGATTTGTTAGTTATTGCTTGCTCGAACACAATCCCGTCCAAAGGCTATTGTATAAATTTGCTAAAACAGATTTTATTATTTCATTGAAGGCAGCAATGTTTACCGATCAACGAATTGTCTTTTTCGTCACGAAAATTGCATGCGTCAATCCGTTTGAATATGTCAACAAATTTTCGCGCTCTGTTTCAACTCTGCTTCTGTTTATGGCGCAAGATTTAGTTATCAAACGCAACTTGCATCGCTTACGAGGAAAACTTACTTTCCCAGTATGTTAAAAGCGTTCAATTTACTCAGGAAAGAAACTTTCCGCCGATTTAATAAAGTGAGCATTTCTAAGAGAGCATTTATCTTCACTTCATTGAGTCGGCTGAAAGTTTCTTTCCTGAGTAAGTTGAACGATTTTAATACACAAAGAACTTTAGTTTTCCCTGTAAGCGACGCAAGTTACGATAGATAAGTAAATCCTGCGCCATCCTAGCCCCCACTTGATGTATTTTAGAAAATGAGAATCGCTGTTACATAGTTTCTACTGCACTCTGTCTGAGGTCATTCCTCATTTCTTCAGACATTGAGTTCGGCTCCTCCATTTCCATATGAAGATATTTAGTTAAGAAAGACCGAACTAAAAGTACGTCTGAGCTGTGTACCTCAGCCCGGCAACATAACGACTTATATGTTACATCAGTAACATTGCAAAAGAAGTAACTGATTACTGCATTTCTAAAATAATGCGTCGTTATATGAGTAGGGGTCAACCTCATTTTATTTTTGATTGAATGTTGTTCAGTTTCATAAGCCACTTCAATGCGAGATATTTTTCTACAGCCAGTAAATATTCATGAGGTAAATACTGCTTGAATCTATACAATTACAACAGAAATCCTGCGTTATGAACTTTGGCCTTTTTTACACCTATGGATGAAGATCAGTTCTCATGAAGTTGTTTCGTGTTGGACTTGAAGTTAGAAATACGTGACTTTAACATAAAATGTCTATTTTAGGCAACGCCTTATTCAAGGATTCCGACCTTTTGCCAAAGCATGGCGGCTCATTGGTATTCGAGTGGCCAGTGCGACGCAACCTGTTGTGAGAAACGAAATTTCGCCACCACACCCACACTGCAGGGCAATAGGAAGCTCCTTCTTTCAGAGCAAAAGGGAATTTTCTGCTTCTTTCCCTCTGAGCTTTATTAAACAATGCGGCAGAAGGTATTCGACCTATTTTATGCATATATTTCAAAACTCTTTCTTGTAGCCCAACTGACAATCTACGATCGTTAAAAAGTGCGTTGTTTCATCGACTAAGATCAGCCCCTAACATTCACTTCAGCTTCATTCCACACCACATACTCAGCCAGAGATCAACTATTTTCATTTTGATTGTACAATCCATCGCATTCTAACAAGACCTCACTTGCTCGCTAACTTGGAATAAATCGATTTTTTTACTTTTGCCGTATCATTTAGGTACTAATGGTGAACGACATTGGCCCTTGACAGCTTTACTGAGGATAAACTTTTAATCAAACAGAATGTTTAACTACTCAAATAATTTCCTTTATTATGCTTTGAATAGCTACTTAGAATAAACTGACGAGTTTTTAGACATTTCTCCGTTGAAAGAATTTGATTCCAGAGTCAGATCGTCTTGTTTCCTATGCAATATTTTCTATTTTCTTTTACTTCACACCTTCTTTTCGACAAATCAGGCAAGTATATTTTCCATACATCTTGAAATATCTTATTTTTACAAGTATTAATACAATAAATTTCATAATATTGGGCATTTATACTCATATTATTGAATTCATCATCTGAACAATAAATTAACTGTCAGAGAAATGATTCGCGATAGTTGACAATCGCTGAAGTTCATTGGTCAGGAACTTATAACTCGCGATGTTCATAAGCGAAGAACTGTGAAATTCGTTCGTTTGGTGGTTCACTGTATTTACTCCAGATTTATTTCCAAGGAAATTAAACGCAAGCAGCTTGAAATTACGATGCCCGGAAATTTGACTCTCAATCAATATTAAATTCGATTACTTTTTTATTTAACACTGTCACTTCAGAAAAAAATGAACACCAGGAAAACACTACTCTTAACTGCTTCAAATACTGCCGCATTGTCGACGACGGATGTTTCGCAATAGTATCTACGGTGTTTAGTTAGAATTGAAAGCTATGATTCATGCGGCTAAATATTGCATTCCTCGATGAATGAAATAAATACTTACCACATTAAATTTGGATTCTCTTGCCATGTCTAGCGCTTATTTTTGGTTAAGTCATTCAACAGCCTGCAGACATGATTACTCTTAAAATCTTGTAGTACGTTTCCATTTGCATTCAATTTGAAATTCTAATTAAATTATTTAGCGCCAATTTTCATTGCGAACTTGAATGAGCCATAATATTCTACTTTATTTCAGCCCCTGACTCCCTAGAACACTTTGAGGCAAAAGAATTTCACGTTTGCAAATACTTTAAACTCAACGTTTTTCATTTGCCGTCTGAATTTCAAAGCTGACTGGAAAGAAAGCTAAAATAATTATTGGCGTCCTAAATTTCCCCCTGGCAACCAATTCAATCTCATGCCCGCTCGTCCTGTGCACCAGCAGAGCAACAAAGAAACTTTTCCAAGCGAAGAAATCATCGCGACGGAAATTGCGCATTGAAATGAAATATCAGCGTCGCCTTCGAGAGGAGGTCACCTCAAATGGCCGAGAACGAGAATGGAGGGCGAACACAAAAGATAGAAGCTCAAAGTGCAGGCGACGAGAGTGCCGAAGTACAGAGAACCACATAAAATGCAATCAAGAGAAGACTTGCTTGGGAGAGAAGGATTAATTTACGTACCTCGGCTTCGATCTCACGGGCTTAGTGTCGATTTATTGATTGCACTGAGAAACAAAGCTCGGTGCTGATTCAAGTTCTACGTCACTGATCTAAGACTCGTTCAAACAACTGGGCAGTGCACAGTACTTGTGCACTGCCGCGTACAACAAATGCATGAAACCTCATAATTCTTTGCGATTCGCTCACTAAATCAACTATTAACAGTATTTTTCTCAATATTCAGAGGCTAGAATAGACAGTTTGCTCACCTCTATAAAGTACAAACTTGCTGTTTTCCCACTAGGAGCTTATTCAGGCTATTGTCTCTAAAAATAAAAAATCTTTTGTACCATATGCTGTTCACGTATGCGCCATATACTGAGTTCACCACTTCCATAGAAACATGTACTCGTATGGTCAAACTATATCCTAAAATCTTTCCCCGTTCCTCACCAGGTAAAGGCTTGATATGTTGCATAAATGGTGGTAATTCACACAAGTGACTTAGATAGTACACAGTAAATCCCTAGAGGAGATGCGAGAAACATTCCAACTACGATAAAATACAATACCGAATGTTTTAAATGAGATAAATGTTTTTTAAAAAACATTAAAGCGTTGTTGTAGGTTTAAAATAGACCGCCAGTTTTCCTGTAAAAAAAGAAATTTGCGTTCCTAACACGGAATGTATGTTTTTATAAACGCGAATTGATAGACGTGGTAATCAGTGAGGCAATGACTCTCTTTTTCAAATCAGGAATACACAAAATTTCTCAGCACATTAAGTTAATTTTAAACAGTCACGTTAACTATTATTTCGTTTTGTTCAGTTTTAATGAACAGAGATGACTTAATGCCTTATTGTGTATTGGCCTCCTTGCTGGACTGTTGTTCACTCGTGATGTTAGCTAAACCTAAAGATGAATGTTGAGTGTTTATCATATGAAATACACCAGTAATCCCAAAAAATTGAAAAGTTCCAAGGCTTAACGGCATTTGCGTAAAATCCAGGTTAACGCACTTTAACGGGATGAAAGAATTATCTGTGATGTCGTCGGCCTATATTTCTAAGAGGAGATACTATAGCAGAGAAGAACCGGGCTTTTTAAATTCACATATTCTTGTTTTCAAGTTTTTTTATTCCCAGGAACAAGCAGAAAATAGTGGGAAGGCGTTGAGCGGGAAAATTGTTGTTAGGAAACACATGGGCTGTCTACAGAACACTGTAGACAGTAAAAATATGAAAGAGCAAGATGAGCTACTTTAAACATTTCATCATTTGAGGTATATATTCGAATAAAATCTAATTTCAAACGTTTCGGCCACAGGCCATCATCAGTGGTAAGAATTCTTAAAGGTACAGAGCAAAAAGTGAAAATAGACTATTTTAGAATGAAAAATCTAAAAATAAGCTATAAAATTCCTTTAATTGCGATAATCTATTTACAATATCTAAAGAAAAAGAACTAAGAGTGTTGTTTAAACCCGGCTTAAGTTTAAAAATGTACAAGGGCTCTAAAAAGCGTATATCTGTATAAAACTGTGGTTTTGCTAAGATCGAAAATTGAGTGATGGAAATTGAATTATCGCGCTCGTCAGAATGCTCTCGAACGGTGGAAAATGGGGCTTTGACAAAATTGACCCTCTTCTAAAGCTCCTACCAGAATGCTCGCAAACTTAACTGCGAAGAGTACGGGATGTACATCCAATGTACTCTGATGCACAACGTGCACAACTAAACTTATAAACAAGAGTAGCTTGCATTCAGGCAAGAAGCTTATCTTTATAATTAAAAAAACGACGATATTCTAAAGCTGTTTACCAATACAAATTTAAAATTCACATAAGCGAAATACTTCGAAAACACTGTAGACAGTGTTGTGAACCAAAATCAGGATTCGAATACGTGGATTCTAGGAGGTGAGCCTTGGGCTCACACGCCACAGCCCTGCCCGAGCAATTCCTGGCGCCGCCAGTGATTGGCCATGACTATAAGTGACACTACTGCGCAGAGCAGGCCCAAACAGTCAGTAAGAGTCACAACCGGACACGAAAACACTGCAATAATTAACTGCAGCCGGCTAAAATGTAGCGGGTATATTTTATTTAGTACTGCCTCAATTTCCGCACATTTAGAGAATCTATTTGCATTAGTTACTCAAACATTTTAATTTTCACAGTAATTTAAAAGGCTGATGATAAATTTATCGAATTAATATGTGCACAAGTTATTTCAGAGCTCTGTGGAAAAATTTCAATACGAGATTTCTGAGGGGAAAATAAACACAATTTATTTTCAACAGAGATGTATCCACAATTTTTTAGTTCAAAAGTTACTAAGACGTATAAGTGAGAGCGTGCCTACAAGTTAATGCAAAATGTAACCATGAATGGAATTAATTTATAGGAATACGGAGGTTAAAAGTAGTTAGTAGTCACAAATTATTGGCGTTCTATATGCCGCCCATTTACTGCGATACATTCGCAGATGTGCCGACGGAATGGTTGCCAAAACGTTGCAAAGACACCAGCAGCTGAAGCAATTCTTGCAAAGGCATCAATAATCCTGTCCATGAATTTTTCTTCGGACGGAAATGGTGTTTCGCACGCTATATTCATTAGGTGTCTCCAAAGGTACAAGTCTTGTGAAGAGACCTGAATGGTCAAAAAATCGGTCCGCTGCGACCAATCCAACGGTTTGACTGCCTAACCTTCAATATTTTATGTCTCTTTAACTTTCAAACCAAACATTTCTGGTTATCCCTCTTTAAAAGTAGAGAAGCAGTAGATTTAAGTTTGTTCTAAGAATCCTGAAACAACCTGTATTTGGTTTGTAACCGGAAGCTTAGGGTAATTTTTGTTCTCGTTCTTCTATATAGAACAGTGGGCCAAACAAAATGTTGTGGTAGTTGAAAAAAAAAATGAGATAAATTTGCCTTGAAGTTTCGCAAAGAGTATCATAGAGCTTATCAATAACTGGTTCTCATACTTATTATCAAAGCTTTTTCAAGACAAAATACCAAATTTATAACGTCAGAAATATGAGGAAAGTAAGAATGTGGCTAAAAAAGAAGAATGTTCTAGTTGAGTTCAGCAATGTTGTAAAATGATGCATATTTGCTTACATTTCGATATTTCAGAAAATGAAAGCTCAGATAGGAAAGGAAAAGAAGTAACTCAGGTATGCCATCAGTCAATCATTAAGTAAAATCATTAAGTCGAGCTTCTCAAAATGATTATTAGCCATATGACTAGTAAAACAACTGTTCCACCTCGTCACCAAGAACGAAGTAAAATAATTTGGCGTGAAAGTTATATTCAATCAATTTTAAAACAGGTTTGATCCACTGGCAGCCCAAGTTAACATTGATAACAGAATTAAGTTAGTGTATAAAATAATATCTGCAACTTATATTTTCAGAAGTTCCCGTGTGAAGAACAGCTAGTACCTATCGCTGAATAACTGTTCGAGCTTTCAGTAGGCTGCCATTGAACCGTGAAAAACAGAACAAGGACTTTTAAGCAAGAAATGACAAAAAATACTAATTTTAGCACCTATTAACTAGTATATAGACTCAATTTGAAAGTTCTTGAGGTTAAAACAAGCATTCCCTAGAAATTTTCTGGTAGCAGTGTTAAATTATGAGACTTACAGTTTTCCTAAATTCTTTAGTCTGAGTAAACCATTATTAAATCATTCGGAAATAAGTATTACACCATAAGTATTTTGTGAAGACGCAGCGTCTCTCTAAAAACCGTATATAGTCAGCTCTGTTAGTGTGACGTTTCACTTCTTGTTGGAACGACAGTGTCGTCGTTAAACTTTCTCAGTATTGTGTAGCTATTTTCGAATGATTTATAGATTGATTCAAGTGTTCGAGGAACTTTAATGAAACTTTTGTTTTTTAAATTTAATATTTTCGCATAATCTTGTAATCTTTGCGAGATACATTTCACTTTCCTAAGGAACTTTCGAACTGCATCGGCATGAAGAAATATCGGGTACTGTTTACGGTTACTGTATGCCAGGGTGTGCAACAGGCATGACGTTTTGAAAGAAACGATGAAATTTCCGGAACCCCAATTAAGTAATATTAGTATAAAAAGCACGCACCGTAAATGTGTTTGTGTTTTCTCAACAAGACTATATCTACGGCAATGCTCATGAAAAAATATTATTGTATGGTTCCGCAACCACCAAAGCAATGTTTTAAGGTCACTTAGAATCAGAGCTGGGGGGCTCTACTTTGAAATGAAGCGAGCGCTACCGCTCTTACCACTACCTCTACACCCTCTTAATTGTAGCGGCCCTACCGTTGCCGCTACCGTAAAATGTAGCGGTGCTGCATTAGGCGCTACAATGGTAAATTTTTGAAAAAGTTTTAATATTTATTTTTTATTATTTCTATTAACTCACAAACATTTCGTGATAGTAAGGCATTTGACAATATATCAATGAAATTTTATTACAATTAACCTAACTTAACTTAACTATACCAGCTCCACATGGATGTATATTTCAGTCAATATACATATAATATATTTCAGTGATATATATATTATATTCAGTATATTTCAGTGACAATATATCAATGAAATTTTATTGTAATTAACCTTTCTTAACTTAACCACCAGCTTCACATGGATGTATATTTCAGTCAACCAATCGGAAAAATTATCCAGATATACAAATAAAAATCAGAAACTTAACCAGTTCCATTACACCTTCAAGTTAGACGGCATATGATGGATCATAGTGGTCGACTAACTATTGATCTGATAAATTAATTTAGAGGTTTTAATTTTATCCTTGTTGCATTACTAAAACAACATTGAATACTGAGTTAAAAACTTTCAACTCTCATTAGGCTGCAGTAAAAACACAGGTGGTTAGTGACACTGACCGTCATGTATCAGTTGATGTCCACGCTAGTATGTTAGCTAGCATGCTGCCACTGCGATGGTATCACACCAACTGATCGTAATAAATTAAATAAATAATAAAACTGCGTCTAAATGTGAGCAAATGTTAAGTTTTGATGTGTGATAGACATAAGCCGACACCACCTCACACTGTAAAGGGGTGTTTACACTAGGGGACATTTCGGCGCCGTAAGGCGCGACTCGTGTAGACGAGGCTCACCACTGAGGCTCATATTTGTGTGTGTGAGCCCGAAGTTCCATATTCGCTCTGATCGAATTCGTGAGGCGCGACGCACGTGAGCCTCTCAGCTCAGTGTGTAGTTAGCAGTTATCAGAAGAGGTGTAGCCCTTTGCTCATCGATTACGGCTGACATAACGCTGCCACGAGAAACTACATTGCTTTTAATTGAAATTTATAAGCCCATCAATGCATTTGGCTGATTAAAAGCTGCGAATATAAGCAGGCTGCTTTCCATTAAATTTAAATGTAAATCAACGAATATAGTATCATTTCACTCATGCAAATAAAAAAGAGATCACGTAGTTTATGATGCAGCAGCAATATTCAGACAACCTCGTCGACTGCAACCCATCTTTCATAGCAGCTGGACACACATTGACTGATTTTCTCCCAGGGTTGCCAGATGATTTGCACCACTTTTAGCCAAATGTTCTGAGAAAATTAGCCACAAATAGCCACTTGTATTTTTATTTCAAACATAATTATAAATCAATGATATTGAAGAATATCTTATCTTGTTGAGTTTATTAAATTGATTCCATGGCAGTGTTTTCAAATTCTTGTAAAAATTGTTTTTCTGAATTATGTTCGCTGCATCCTGGTTGGTCAACTTCATTGATATCTTGTGCTTGGAGTGCTAAATACATGTCGCTTGTGAAGAGGCTGAGCATTCTTTCTATTAAATGAAAGTCTTTGCAACAAGTTTTATTCGCTAACAAATGATATTAATTCTAAAGACGAAGTCTATCGCTTTATTCGATAATTTGTTTCTTTGTTTACTCCTCACATTTGTCATAAATGAAAAACGCGTTTCACAAATGCATTGAAAAGTTTGGGCATCGCATGACCAATGTCAGTAAAACATTTTTCTCAAAGTGCATTTTCAGGCTTGAAAACCGTTGCTCAAAATTCGATTGGGTCATATGGTATGCTTCCTGTTTCGATCTCTTTTTTCAGTAAATATGAAGAAAATGTACGTACTGGTTTTCAATTTTCAGACGTCATAATACTTTGAAGGCATGAAAAGATTTGGGTATATCCCTAAAATTTTATTTCATTTGACTTAGCACTCTTTCAGGTTTGAAAAGGTAAAGACTCTTCACGTTACGGCCATCCGAAAAGCGACATTCTAATTGTCTGCTTGCCTCGATAACAGCAGTAATAGATTTTTCTTTAATGACATCCTTCTCTTTCCGATGCATTGTAGATTCTCTGAGAAGCAGCTCAAATTTGGCTCCAAGAAATCTTGAACCAATTTTTTATTCGAGCGATGAAGCATTTTAAGACCTTTATAACTTGCACACATCTGCATGTGTGCAGATGTAAACTCTGAACTCGTTTCATTACCGTTCATTCCGGGAACAAACACGTTAAATTCAGGAATAAGTGTAATTCTGTCGTATTTATGAAATAAATATTATTCACAATCAGTAAATTAGCCAAAATTAAGGTGGCTAATTCTCGAAAATTTTCCTTAGCCACAATTCATGAAAATTAGCCACTTTGGTTAAAATTAGCCACATCTGGCAACCCTGTTTTGAGCAGCGCGCGCTCCGTAGCACGCTCCATGTCTAGTCTAAACGCACTTGGCTCATGTGAAGCTCCACACGAGGCGTCTACACGTGAGCCTGCAGCAAAATGTAGACCAGTGTAAACGGTCCTTCACACACCGTACAAGAGATGCGAACGGCGACATACCTACACTCATCAAGCGCTCTCAGCAAACTGTATTGTATTAACTACAACGCACTAAATTTGCATCTAATGAAAATGCTTGTAGCAAAAATTCATTTGCCTACATGTAAACTATAGAATGAATTTAATTAGTTTTATTTTAATGTTCAGTGATATTCAATCAAATAGAGTTTGAGCTTACACTTAGAATGGTCCATTCACACAAAGAGAAAAGAAACCTTCGTGGGTAACTGTATGTATCTAAATTATAATCGTGAATGAAACATGCTTTTAACCGTTTAGGCAAATCAACATTCCCAATTTGACGAATGATACCCTAATAATATCAGTATTAGAAATAAACATGTATTTACAAACTACCTTCACCTCCCCAAATAACGACGGCATTGACCTAACGCAGGAGCTGGCTGTGCTAGACTAAAGGGCCGTTTACACTAGGGCAAATTTCAGCCGTGAGGCGCGACACGTGTATACGAGGCTCACCGCTGAGTTTCATATATGTGTGCGTTTATGCGAAGTTCCCTATTCACCACGGTAGTTACGAGGCTCTTGAGTGTCGCGGATTACGAATTCGATCAGAGCGAATACGAAACTTCGCATAAACACACATAAATATGAGCCTGACTGGTGAGCCTCGTATACACGTGTCACGGCTCTCGGCCGAAATGTCCCCTAGTGTAAACGGCCCTTTACTTCACTTGCAAGAACGCCTCTCAATCAAGCTGGGGCGTTTCTACAACGGTTTTCTCTTTCGTCACGATAATTATTCTGCTCGGTCATAGTCCAATTGCGGATGATGTCTATATCGACCCAGCTGAAAGCCATATAGTGATAAGTTAGATATCTTCTCCAGTAAATGATCTGTGGCATCCTGGAATGGAGTATCTGAAAGGTTCAATCAGACTGTGAGAGGGCAGGCAACAGCCTATACGATTACACACTGGTACCAAGTCAACAGTACTACACCGAAATTCTTCGTACAGTTTTCTTATATAATCTATATGACTATATTGTAAGTGCGATGGTAGCTCTGTAGCAGCAAAACCTCGTATCGCTATACTTAAATATGTAGCGGGCGCTACCGCTACCGCCACTGAAAATGTAACGCGCTACTGCCCACCTCTGCTTGGTATACCTAATTTAATAAACTCCCACGAAACAGAAACGTATATAGGTTAGAGTATATCAAATTTTAAATTTATACGATTAAAGATATTGTGTTTTGAGAGAAGACAGAAATCTCAGTCAATGACTGCATAATTATTCTCAATATTTAGAGAGAAATTTTAGCAGTAAATCTGGTAACCATAGAATACGGTGCATAACTGTAACTTTTCAGAATGCTTTGTGATTATTCAATCAATTTCTTATTATTACGGTTTGTATTTTCCATAGGGAATTTCAAAATTGAGGTAGTCTAGCCTGAACCAATCTACTAGAAAATTTTTTCCTACCAAGATTACAATTCGCGGAAAAATTATTTTACTCGTATATATTCTTTCCATGCGTTTTCTAGGGCGATGACCATAATCAGGCAAGTTTTGTCAGATTGCAAAATCTGAGTTTATTAAAGGATTCATCAATTCGCCCATTATTTATCGTATCCCTATATTTTTCCTCAATACATTTGACAAAATCTTCCATAGGTTCCTTTTCTCGTAATCCTTATATAAAAGGTTTCGAAGGTGTTCAGAAGGAAATTAAAATTCAAAGTTTTGAAAAAAGTTGTGTTTAAACAAATTTAGAACAAAAATAACATATCATGTTCATATTTATTCTTCTCCATCTCGTACTATGAAACAAACTAATTTAATTTTGTTCTATAACAAGATGTAACTTTAATTCAATAATCCTTATTTTTTAGTATATTCTAGAGCATTCCAATACGATTCCATAACAGTAGTTTTTGTGTTATTCCTCATTTCAACGTAAACAACAGTTGACCCAACATGATTAAGAAATAAGAGCTCGGCATCGAGTTCATTTTTGAAATAATTGATGCCCACGAGAGCGAGAGTGGCTACAAATCTATTTCATAGCAAATTGGCTTCCCTGTATCACTAATTCTGAGTATTATACATACAGAAGCCAAAATAACTTGTGGGCTCTATTCTGAACTTTATAAGAGGAGGAAGAAAAGAGAATCTTGTATTCCGATCCGCTATGCAAGCATTGCGAAATGTTAACAAAGGTCTGGAAATCACGGACAAAACTGTTAATGCAGAAACTAAGCATGGAATGAATTGAAACTTCATTATGAACTCTGTAGAGAAAACTTAAATAGAAAGGAATGAAAGGATGCAGACCAAGGAAATGAACTCTTCTCACGACTAGACCCGTTAGAGCTCAAATAGCTTCTGCCTGAGAATATCTTGATAAAAAACAACTTGTGGTCATCGTTTGTGTGGTGAGACAAGGCAACTATTCAAATTTTAAGGCACAGAGGCGCTTCTTTTGTAATACAAATAAAGGTGAAGCTTTCACGCCGAAAATCGCTTCTCCAACTGTGAAACATGATGGCAAATGTTGATTATTTTATCGAAGTTTCTTGGCAAACTACTCTCAGGGCCTTGTGAGCGTTGAAGGAATCATGAAACAATATTAATACATAAATCTAATTTTTTTGCAAAAGTTTGGAAGTAAAGCAAAGCTCTGGATTCGATATTCAGGCAAAGCTCTTTAATGTGGACAGGATATGGTCGTTCAACATGATAACGCGCCCAAGCACACTGCGAAATGTTTTAAGAAGTGGTTAGAAGTGTGCAGCCATCTATTACATCTATTACTAAACAGAGGTGATATAAGCCGATAATGTCGAGGCATAGCTGCTCACGTCGTCGTGGCAGGCAAGATGGGTGGGGGAAACAGTCAATGCAGGTACAGCAATGATGTCGGCTGCAAGCTGATACTTGTTTTTACACGCTGATACAGTGCACCACGCTAAGAGTTACACTATGAAAGTACGTGTCACTTCACTCGTACAGTTATTGATGTAAATTACACTGCTACTGTTTTTGATGCAAATGACACTTATTGAAGCAATTCACACTGCTACTGTTATTTATGCAACTCGTAGGAATTTATCTCAACACAATAAAAGTGTTTTTAGCACTTGCATCTGTAGAATTCACTTCTTCACTCAATGGTTGACGCTGGGAATGATGAGATCTTGATTTCAATAACTAATTCGACGTCCACGCCAGCTTCATATATCAAAATTCTTGTGCGCAACGGTGAAATATCTTGCAGAGAAATACGAATATCGTTGATAACTTCTTGTAGCAAAATTCTTGGCATGCCGATTCCGCGCAGCATTACCTTACACACAACCGTTGTCTCTTGAGGTTGCCAAAGTTGGTTGTTTCTTCCGGGGCACATCGATATTTTTATACTTGTCGAAATCTTCAGTAGTTGGATACTTGACATCCACTGATGTACGATGATGCTAATGATGATGGACTACGTGGGTTGAGTTCACCACATGCTGTGCCACCAAATGTGCGCACTACGCAGGTAGAAGCAAACTCGGAGTGAAGGCTGGGACGATTTATTGGTAGATGTTATTGGTGTGGACGGCAGTACAAGAGTGATCCGCTAGATGTTACCGGTAAGGGAAGCAAAACAGGAGTGAGCAGCTATGCCTCGACATTATCGGCTTATATCACCTCTGTTTAGTAATAGATGTAATAGATGGCTGCACAGAAGACAATGAAGTAGATATTTTGCAAAGGCCCGTGCCCAAAGCCAAAATCTGAATCCTATCGAAAATTGGTGAGGGATTGTTAATAAAAATGCTAATGCAAGGATACTCAAGAATCTTGACGATTGAAAGAATTTTTTAAGAATGGTCCAATATTTCTGTTGGTGTTTGTAAGAACTCATAAGGGAACCGCACAAAATATCTGGTGGAAATTATGTAGGATAAAGACTTAGCAACAGGTCACTGAGTTGGGTTCGAATAAATATGAGCGATGTGTATATGCTGTTTTTCATAGTCTGTTTCTAATATAATTTTTTCACAAACTTTGAATTTGCGTATTTGTAGAACACTTAAAATTCCAATATAAGCAATAAGAAGAAATTTAGCCTATTGAAGGTTTTGTTCAGATAAATTCTTTAATAGTACAGGAACAGGAATAATTTTGGGCTCAAAAGTAAATTTGCAAAATCGTTAATAACAGCTTGCTGACCTACAGTTTCGACCTTAACAGGGAATTCAATATTCAATTTCAATCAGCAAATATTTAATTTTTTATTATATTTCTGACCTGGCTACGAGTGTTAAAATTGAAATCCTCCATGTTATAAAATTGTGAAAAAAGTGAAATCGAAAAGTTAACAAATAAATCAATTGGAGTGGATCCCTAAAAACTAATGAGAACAGTTTGAAAACGCTGATGGACATCGTTAGACAATTTGAGGCAACTAGGGAAACCAACAAAGAATACTGTAAAATTTGCCATTAGCCAGGGGTTAAAGCAAGCGTAATTAGCAGAATAACATTACGCTGAGATATCTATTACGCTACATTCAACGAGCTCTCAAATTTTTTAAATTGAAATTAAACTCTTCCAAAGACCACCGTCATTCCTGAATTTAGCAGTGACGACTAGACGAATCAAGAATACCATCGACACCACTGAAGTTGACCGTAATGCATAGCCGAGAGGTGAAATGCAAGAAATGCATGTGTGTATGATGCCAAGAGCATCAAACGCACAAACGAATCTCTGCAAGCTTGCGTGTAAATAGTTGGTTTGGTCCCATAGCAGCTGTTCAACAAAGCTAAACAGCTACTCAGTAAAGCTGATCTCGTTCAAGACGAGAAGCGGAACGAGTTCCTTTTTAGGACTAAGAAAAGCTGATATTTTTTCCAACGCGTTGATCACCTTTGATTGAATCTACTACAGATGATTGAATTAGATTGTAAGTACATACGTAGCAAAATTGTAAAACCGACTTTATAGCTCAAATACATTTCTATCCTTTCTAAGAAATGCTCACGTTTAATTATATGGTAACATTCAACCATGAGCGCTCAAATATATTTTGAAAAAGAAAGGGCAATGATTTATTTATTACCCAGTTATGACGGAGCGTAAATGAGCATTATACCAATTAGTACTCACGAGTATAACCACGCGTGCCACGTTTTATTTCAAATCAACTACTAATTGAGTGCATGGTCTCCCTGAAGCAGCACTGAACATTGCAGTACGTATACGACGTAATGCATATTTAACCAAACGTCATACGTACCATGTGAGCTTGCAAGCTTTCGAAAGGGCAGAATTGGAGAATACGGATGAAAAAATTCAAAGGATCCCGCATCCTTGGAACTGCACTACTAAGATTCTGTGTCCCTAAATTCGTGGAGGATATCAAAACTTTTTCGCGAATTGTGAGTGCACTAAATAAATTGCTACACAATTTTATTTAAATGTTATGATAGCTCCGTGTTCCCAAATATAAAAATTATAATATACGCACTTGCAAATACATCTACTTTAAAGAACTTCATGGTTCTTTGGGTGCGTATAGGGTATTCGAAAACGCGCAGGCTTATCCAAACGGTTTCTGCAACAATATGATACAAACACACTTAAGATCTAGCTCTAAAAACAAAGTTCATTGCACTTCAATATCACGATTTTCACATATTATGCCTTTTAAAAATTTTATACACTAAATACACACATTCAACAAAAATGTTATAACCTATCCTATACACGAAATCAATTTAGGGATTATTGCACTGTATAAAATAGTTTATGACACAATAACAAATATTAAAACCTTACCGAATTATTAGCCCTTTTCGAACATCCGGTTTACACGTGAGTTACTTCCATTGCAACTCTAACAGAAGCAATTTTAGAGGTTTGCAAAATATGGATCTATCTACTGTCGAAAACTTGATCAAATCTGTGGCAACTCGAGTTCGGGCATAAAAATTACCAAATATTATTTTTAAATTCTTTGTTTTTTCGTTGAGCTTGTGTTAAGTATTTGCATTTGGAAATTAAATTTAGTTTATTTCACCTTGATGAAAACACCGTAAGTTATTGTACGGTACATTGGAGGAACGTGTGATCAGCAAAAGAGTGCGTTCATAAAACAAATATCCTTACGGATGTTCGTAAAAATATTTCCAAACACAATGGTAGACTGTTTGGCAAAATGAGGGTTAATTCTACGATGCATCGCCTTTAATGGAAAGTCTGATAGCTGTATTCAGGAAAGCACTTTGACATTTTCAATAACGATTTTTAAGAACGTTATGAGAAACTTTCCTTGAAGGATAATTTCTTACCAAAGATATTTTTTAAGTGGTGTAAAAAACTCGACTACGTAATTTCCAAATTACATCCACAAAATTGACAATTTACAATAACAACCCACGGTTTCACGATGACTAGGCATGTGCGTGGTTAAATTATTTTTAATATTCCAAATTCAAATTAAATGTTGGATAAAAATGCGATTAGCTCAATTTTCTGTAATGAACTTGAATTGAAATTATCAGTGTATTATTCGGCTATCGTTCTGTGTAGGCACGGCTGCGAGCTAATGTGTTTATTACTTCCTTTACAGTGGCTTAGTTTGAATCTATTTCCTATTTTGGAAAAACATTAATATTCATGCAGATTAAGGTTTACGTCATAATAGAATAAAACTTTCATCTTTCATTCTCTTTCTTTCACACCCAGTCGAAGGGCGAAAGTGATTTCCTTCTTATCAAAACACATGGCTCATTCCAACAAGTAAGACATGCAGCTTGAGGTCACACTTTGGAAGTAAACTCATCTCATCCAATTCATCTCACGGTATCCGCGCAGTCACACGCACTGAAAACGGGATAATAATTATATGTGAAACAAATATGAAAGAATATTATAACATGATTAAATTTTGTTGCATATTTCAGAATGGATTCTTATAAAGTTATTCATTTTTATAAATGAATGGACGCCCGAAAATAATGCATTTATACCACAGTTGTAATCAACTTGATTGTAAAACTTAAACGAGAAAAATCCCGCTGCTTCGTTCAACTTAGAAGCAAATTCGTTTCATGAGGAAAAGGGAAGGGTCATCATTTGTTTGTTTTTGCAATAGAGAACAGTTGAAAGCACCCTCGCTTTTTCAGCAATAGCCCTTTTGTTCAGAGGTCCGCAACGAGACACTAGTTCGTTTGTTTTAGTAATTCCAGCACTGAAACAGACCGGTAAAAAGTTTCATGAAATTTATTAGATGTGCTTAAAAAAATTGGTCTTCTAACTCGACTTTTTTCCATATTTTGAATCTGATTGAGAAAATTTGGTGATGGAGTAAAATATCCAAAAAAAAACGGATTGGGCTTGCAGAGGGCGAAGACTAAGACAAAAACCTATGGGCTGCCTGACACCTAATAGAAGAATCAAGATTCAAACAATCAGTTAGTGAGAAACGTTGACCACAATAAGTGGAAGATGGTCAGTTGAATGGAAAAACGTTCCCGATGAACCCAAAAATATATCGCAAAGTTCGAAAGGTCATCCAGTGTGGTTTGTGATAAAGTGAAATAGCTATGAGTGTTTAATGTAACTGGAGCTCGCGAGTGAAGTGTTAGATAGAATGTTAGGAAAATCAAAGTAAATGAAAAAATTGTTACAAGCCTACTCTGCATAAACGCCATTATGTCTCAAAATACATTATTAAAAATAATCATTACCTGAAAATTTTGTAATCAAGAATGGTACACAAATTATTTCTGAATTTTCATAAACAGTAAATCTGAATAGTTTGGAAACCACTTTCACTTGAAATAGGCGGGCTGACTATTCGAGTTGAAAAAGTATTTTAACATGAAAATATTCTTGAATTAATCGCTTTAGAGCTAAGTTAACATATTGCTGGAAAATGTTGGAACGACGTCAACGTGTATAGTCCATCTCGACTTTTGCGGTCCTTGAGAGTTAATAACGATTTGACTCACTGCAATCAAGCAATCAATCGAAAAACTGCAGTTGGAAACCAGCCAAACTGAATAGCGAATATGAAAAGGCAGGGGGAGGAGTTCGAATCGTTTGAGTAACAAATAAAATTGAGTACATTTTCTTTCCTTTCTTCTAGAGTTATTAACACTGACCACAACGTGCGTCACCGGTAGCCACACTGAGAGAAATTTTGGCCCCTCTGAGTGTCTCATGGCTGTTCAGGTGTCTCAAAAGTAGCCAGAACATCGCAAAAAGAGAGCCGATGTCTCATCGGAAGTGCGACTTTTCGATGAGCGCTATGTGTCTCAAAGCAAGGTGTTGTTCGTTCGTTCGTGCGCAAATACAATGTGATAAGTACGATAACAAAACATTTGCTAAATAGTGTAGAAGTATACTCTTGGTACTTAAGCACAACAATTAATGGCAACGCCTTTGCTAATTATGCAAAAATGTAATCGAAGCTGAGAATTAGATTGCTTTGCGGAAAGCTAGGAGCTTTGTTCCTGTGTTGTGCTGTGTTGTATTACTACGCATCAGTCCCGCGGGAAGGATGGTGCAATGATGCGCGCAGCGCTGGAGTTGTATTTGTCAGATGTGTTGTTTAATAATTGGTGGATTCTTTTGCATGTAGTCCATTTTTATGTAGGCGAAATATAAATTTCTGTGCAATACTGGTGTTCGTTTATGTATACATGCAAGACTGTTGAAGATATATTCATTTTCGTAAAGTGAGCTTGTGATCTGCGATGCTCGTTTGCTACTGGAACAAGTTGTAATCGTCAAAATCGTGATGAAGCATTTTAATGAATCGCTCAATGAATATTGTTGATTTGTTGCTTTAAAATATTTTATTATAAACGTGCTAATTTCAGCACAGATCGTTAATTACTCTGAAAATTTTAGAAGCAGAAATGCATATATCTGATACTATAATGCCATACCAAAAAGTGCTCAGCAAACGCAATACATTACTAAGCTAATGCATCATTTAAGATCATGTATCGAATTAGATTACAACAAAAAGAAGCATGCAGTTATTTTATTTCAGAGACTTGAGATAATATGCAATACTAAAAATGCAGGCAATAGCAATATGCCACTGGGAGCAAACTTGTGCCTTGAGAAGAGGTTAAGTAGATTAATATGCCAAGTTTCATTATCATTAAATTTTTTTACATATTTTTGCATTTATAACAATTAAGTAGTTGCACCCTTTCTTAAAAGAATGAGTCATATTCATTAAACTAGGTCATGTTCAAAATAATGAAATTGTAGATTTCTAAGCATATTTTGAATTATCTTACAACTCTCATTAATGTTTGCAGAATAAATTAATTAACATGTAAATGTTTGATCAGAATGCTTCTCAACCATAAATCAATTTCAACCAGCTCTGTTGATTGTGCCTCATGTTGCCCAAGTCATACGGCCATGAGACAGCAGTATATTTGCAGGTACCTGTGGGTTATATGTCACCACTTTTTTAGGGAAAAAAGATTTGTTTGGGGAAAAAGTGGAAAATGTTAATGTTGTATGAATATTGAACTGATGATCTGGACAGTATGATTGGATTATTCATGTGAGAAGGCATCCTTGTTTATTTATATTCCTTTCTGATAAATTTACTTACTTAATATAATATCTGGGACCTTCTTTTTCAGTTCTTGGAAGGTCCCAAAGATTCATTTTGGCCTGAAACAAAATAAAAATTTAAGACATTAAAAATATAAACAATTTAATTGTGCTAACCTAATGTAATCTATTCTCAACATCAAAAGGAAACCATAAATTAAAAGTGGTGACAGATAATCCACAAGTGCCTATGTGCATTTTTGTGCATGCTTCAGGTGGGTAAACTGCATCGGAAGTAAACCTAAAAATGTTGAAAAAACAGCTCATCATTAAAATTGTTATATAAGCTAAAAATACCATTTAAGCTATGCTCTACTAAACTTAATACTATTACTCATCATGGTTTGAGTTGTGCTATTAGTCATGTGCATGTTCAATTAAGAGATTTAATAATTTCCTGCTAATATTTTCATTTCTGGTGTGTCAAGCTCTTATACCATTTATCATACGGTGTGTATGGATTGCTATTTTGAAAAAAATTTCTGAATATTATGTATATGTGAGATAGTTTAATTGCTGTGATTGAGAATGCAGTTTGTGATTATTGTGATCAATGTTTCATGCTGCCTATGTTTTATTGGCAATGATGATAATAATAATAATAATAATAATAATAATAATAATAATAATACTAAAAACAATAACAATGTTTTCAAAAATTGTGTTCCAATCAGAATTTCTGAATTTCTAAGCTTCCAAAAAATGTTCCTGCTTTTGGAATGGTGAACTATTTGCCTGAGCAATTATCAACCGAAGATGATGTATCCATTGCGCGGCACCAGAGTGAAATGATTAAGGAAGTACAGAAAGCTTTCCCAAATCATAGAAAAATTGATGAAGCCATGCGCTTGACTTTCCCTCATCGAAGAAACCTCATCGTTAATGAGACTGTCACTGTTGCATTCATTAAAGAATTGTATCCTGCTCTCTTCGATCCCAATCAGGTAGAAACTTGAAGTTAAATGGTGATAATAAATTACGTTACAATATATGTGCTCAAAAACAATTTAATTTACTCAAGCTCTAATTGCAATAACAGGGTGTCTACAAGGTAGTAAAGTAGTAAAAAGTAGTAAAAAGTAGTAAAATTTGGAAAGTGGTAAACAAAGTAGTAAAAGTAGTAAAATTTGGCTCAGGGTAGTAAAAAAAATTGTCAAGTGGAATAAATCTCTGAACATTTAAAGTAATGTTACATATTTATATACTGTAGAATACAAAGATTTTTTAAAATTCATTTTCCCTTAATCAGAAATTTGCCTCGATTTATGGAAATATTCCTGTAGAGTGGGGTGTAATTTTAGGATTGGAGCAGACAAAATACAAAAAAGTTTCAAAATTTTTTCGGACAACAGTAAAAATAGTTCTCTTTTTCTTCTCATTCCGTTTGATCTGAAAGTTATCTAGTTGTTTTATGATGGAAGGTTAATTTGAGCCATTTTATTATTAACAAATTATTGAGAGAAAACAATAAAACGGCTTTCGCTTTGATGCGGTAATCGAGGTTTCATAAATCGTATAAATATAAATTTAACAAATGTAATACCAGTGACGATGCATTGTTGAAAACACATCTATTAGTACTCACTAACATTGAGATACAAGCTTAGGAACTTGTGATATCAGGGATTAGTATTGAAAATGGATTTAAAAATTGTGCATTTATGATTATGAGGTCGACATTTAACATCTTTTCTTCTTACATATCAAATATGCATTATACGATCTCAAGGAAAAATGGAATAGCATAGCTACATATTTTCTTGTGGAAGCATATCAAGTGGCTTTGATTGAAATATGTTTGTCAAGTAAAGTGATTTATATTTTATTAAGAATTACGATTCTTTTAAATGTAAAACATCCTGTGAACTTTTTAAATTTTATGAATAAACATTAACAACTAGCCAAAATTTTCAAATAGGTAGTTGTACTTATCACTAAATAACTATTACATTTTATTGAATTTCATCTTTAGTGGATGCAGTTGCCCGTAAGATATATAGCAAAGTTGGCGTAATTGTTCTTTTTGTGCACTTGATACTCAAAAATTAAAATATTTTATTCACAAACGTAAGCACAGAGATAAAATTATTCTCAATTTGCTTTTAGAGAGTCCTGCTACAATTTCAGATGAGTAAGTCGTGAATCAAACTTATTACATTTCAATTCCTCCCAAAGAATAATGTTTAATTCAAAGTCATATATTTGGCTGGTAAGGTCTTGATTATCATAAACTTGATGTAGCCTTCCAATTCTTATTCCAAGACAAATATTCTCACACTCCAAGTTGTTGCGGCAGGATAGAAACGTTGCAATGACGTCAAAGGAACTTCTCCGCAGTTCATTTATATCCAGAAAGTGCTTTTTTGGTCCTGAGCTTGATTGTGAGCAGTATTATCTCCTATGAAAAGACGAGTTTATTCAGTCCACTTCGATTTTGGGGAATAACGATTTACTGAAACTATATATGTTTTTTTTTTTAATTACCTCTTTGTGAAGCTGAAAGTTTTCTCATTCCAGTGACGTTAATTTATGTCCAAATACAGAAAGAATTATGCTATAGAATTATCTTTTATTACAATGTGTCATCATTTGAACAAGAGTTTAGTTCCTTTGAAGTTCCTTTTGGCAATCATGGCGATTCAGTTACCTCCAGGATGTCGTCATAGCATGGAGTTGCTCCATGTAATCAAAGTTCATTCTTCTACGAAATGTATGTAGGAAAGCTACATGAAATTTGCATTTTCGTGATTGGTTCCGAAATATAACATGTTCATAACCTATTTGTTATTACTGATCGCAATTAGGACGCCGATTTAGATTTTGAGGTACACTAGAAATAGTTTACAAACTCATATATCCGAAGTGCCATAGTGTTAGGTCATAATAAAATTCCTTGATATCCTGCTGTAAAGGGATCTGACAATCCCCTGGTGTCTACTAGTTTCCAGTCATTTTTTTTCCATATGATGAACTGTTGCCCTCATAGTTGAAAGATGTTTAGACCAGGTCTTCGCCAAACTTCTGTTGGAGTCCATTTAGGACGGGGTACCTTAAGAATTTAGGTAACTTTTTTACAGTAAAGCTTCGGTTGCTCCATTTAGTATTAAGTATTTTAAGTATTAAGAAACTTGGAGCCTTTTTTGAACCTTTGGTATTGCGCATATTATTGATTCAAAGTACTCATTATAGGCCGATTATTTACACCTGGACATTTGGACAACATACATTGTGTAAAAAAAGGTAGTAATTTCTTGCTGTTGAAGGTAGTAAAAAGTAGTAAAAAGTAGTAAAATTTGGAAATGAAATATCAGTAGTCACCATGAATAACTGAACCATGAATTTCAGAACTGTTTTGAGTTCAACCGTTTGACGGAACAAGACATTGCCACACTTCTCCAGAACAGTATGCTCGAGTACTGGCAAGTCATTCTCCAGATGCGTAAAATGCATGTGCCACACTGCCCTCCTGAGCTATCACCTGCAGTATTTGAAGGTATTTCGAGTAGTTTGTGTTTTATGGTAAGACGTGGAACGTTTGTCAGCAATTGAAAAAGTGTGAGTGATTGTTTTACAGATGAAGTGGGTTAACCTCAGTGTTGCTTGATGACCTTGTGATTGATTGTACTTACATGGTATAGTGAGAGAAATCTATGTGAGTTTCAGGTATAGGTATACGCTTGAGCGATATACGGGGCAGTGCCATTGGTGTAGAGCAGTTATTGTTTTCATATGACGCTGCATTGGTTGCTAAGTCGGGTGTTAGGTTGTGCAGATTGGTATAAAAGTTGAGACTTGTTTGACCAAAGGAGGTTGAGACCGCATGGGGGAAGAATAATGTTATGAGATGTTCAAGAGATAGAGATTTTTATACTTTACGCGTATGATATTGACTTACGAATAATTAACTCATATTAATTTTGTCGGCAGAACGTATGGTATGCAGTGCCCTTCTTCAAGTGCCCAGTCTAATGAAGGAATCTGTAAGCTTTACCTCTACCCCAGAAGTAAGTAACAATGAATTTTTAATGTGATGTCTCTGTGCTTGATGTTTTGATGTAAGTGAAACTGTGGTATAAATTATGAAATTATCTATTGCTTTCATTATTTTGGGTTTGTTGGGAATTACATCACGAATTCTTTTGGTTTGTTTTCTTTGATAAATTTTGCTTCATTATGGAATTGGATCTATTTATTTTAATGCAAGCGATATTTTTCCCAATATTCTACTGGTAAATGTATTCATTCAAATGATTTTTAATTTTCATTGCATTTTGGTCAGTTGTCACCAGAAGCTTATATTTCTAAATTACGAGTGTAAGAAATGAAGACAATTAGATCATTACCATTGGTTTACTCATGAGTGTCTACTGAACACTAATGTTATTACATGTTTTCTGCTTGTCAGGGGAATACGATTTTCCATGCGTCCAGGCCCCATACAATTTAATGTACGCAAACCTATATGAAGAACGTTTTTTCATAATTAGATGTACTTCTTGCTTACAATAAATGTTACCACAAGTTATTTATACATGCACAAAATGCTTCGACTGGATCTGATTATAATTGTGAAGCATATATAATTTATTTGGATTTTATGAATCGAACTATCGTTCTAACCCTCTACCAAATACGTTCCACTAACCCAGTGGTCATCTTTGCTCGGCTTGCTATGACTCAATTCTTGGCTCTTGAAAAATATGTATATTAACTAGTGTGCATGGCCAGTCAAAAATAACGGGATTCAATACCTTTCTTGAATTTTTTTCCAGAAATGGATGACAAACAACTATATCCATCCTAACAGTACCCGTGATAAAAATATTGTTGTCCTTGTGCACTGGTGAAACTCGTGTCACAGAAACGGTCATTATAACTATCCTTATGAGCGTGACAGAGAAAGGGAAGAAGCGGGCTCCAAACAAATAAACCAAGGGTATTGTTAGGTAGTAGCAGAACCCGTGGAAATTCCACCGACTATGTCATCGGTGGACCCGTGAAAAAATTCTGTCAATATTACCTAACCTATGCAAACCTAACCAATCCTATCCTTACCGAAACTATCCTGAGAAAATGTCAAACATATCAATGCATGTAAAGGCCATCTTTCAATGTTACACTGAGGAATTTGGTACCCATGATAATGCAAACTCAGACATCCTATGACTTCTATTTGTTATGTACATTCTAATTCAAGTTGTTGGGCAAGACATGTGCTTGTTAGAAGGCTAAAATTGTGTACTCGTTTGTACGTTTTCCTCAAACGCATGTTGATACATTTTCGGCATTTTTTGATGATTAATTCAGGAACCTAGTCCCGGATTACACGAAGCACCGAACACTAAGGAATAAGTGGAGTAAATTGCACAATATATTTAACACGTGACATAGATTTCTTTGGCCTTAAGGTATTCATTTTGTTAGCTTGGTTTGGCTCTTGATCGTTTTTATGAACGTGTTCTTACGATATTCGTTATTTCCAGGAAAAGACTGGACCTGCTCCTATGCTTCACTTCAGCGACCCTGCCGACCCTGATGCAGAGGGTATACTTCTTTCTGAAGGTGTTGAGGTATGCCGCGTGAAGGGTTTATTGCAAGGTGTTACTGTGTGGCTAGCGTGTTACTATATATTGTGCTACCCCAAATAATGTAAAAAAACGTTGCTTTTCATACAAAGAGGACTTATTGGGTTGAAGGACAAGTGCAAGGCTCCTCTAATCGTCCTCGACACTGTCCAGAACTTAAAAATGCTGAAAAATGCAAACTAAATTCAGGTATTCAGTTTGGACCCTATTTTGACGTAAATCAAGTTATGGTTGGGTCAGCCTTCGTTTCGATGGAAGAAGTTTATTTTTAGGCGAGGGAAAATTTTCTTTTCGATTCATTGCTACTCTTTTTTTCAGTTCCTCCCGCTGTCTTGAACTTTTTTATTCTATCCTTTCCTCTCTCCCCTCAGGGGGGTAAAAATATTGTATCCATTAGAATTTGCACTCACAGGGGAAAATGTGTGAGGCCCGAGCTGAGAATTGAATAGGTAGGCCTTCTTTTTGTTGAAATACATTTTTTTCGTGTCAAGGAACACTTTTTTCCTCTTCACTGCTGTGCTGTTTTTCATCACCTACTACTTTCTTCTTTAACTTTTATCACACTTCATGGACTTCTTTCTCAACTTATTGCTTTTATGCCCCTTCTGCATACATTCCGTTCCATTATCTCCGTATTGAAGGGGACCTTCCTCTCTTCGAAACGTTTCTTTTAGCGGTTAGAAATTGTTAAAGTAACAGAATCTAATCTAATCCTTTCTTTATTCTACCTTTTTGGTATCCCTGCAGAGTGTGGGTTCCCGTGTAGGCTATACAGCAAAAAAACGAAAAGGTAGAATGAAGAAAGGAATATACAGGGAATCTATTATGGATGTAAATTTTTATTATATTTTCAATAGTTAACTTGTTTTTCGCACTGTTTCATTTGATTTTTAATGGAGGTTTTTATTATATTTTGTGCTTGGATTTATTTTTCTCATTCACCCTTCTCAACTCAGCAACGATGATTTATTATTTTTTCAATAGTTAACTTGTTTTTTTGCAGTTTCATTTGATTTTTAATGGAGGTTTGTATTATATTTTGTGCTTGGATTTATTTTTCTCATTCACCCTTCTCAACTCAGCAACAATGATTTATTATATATTCAAAAGTTAACTTGTTTTTTGCACTGGTTCATTTGATTTTTAATGGAGGTTTTTATTATATTTTGTGCTTGGATTTATTTTTCTCATTCACCCTTCTCAACTCAGCAACAATGAGTCCCTTGGTCGGGATGATACCCTCTGCTTAACTCATTTTTATAACATGAGTTAAGTTAGTAATACCATTGCTTATTTATGATTTAATTAATTCTTGCCTAATTTATAAGGCATTACGTTTCCTATCCTCATTTAAAACTTACTTTAAATTTATTAGAATAAAACAAATAAGCTATGGGGGGACTGAGAGCCATTCTCAGTTTATTATTTTTAAAAAATGTATTCATAGAAGTTCTTGTGTAACAGCTTTTCAATCCTCCCCAACTTCGAGAGCGTTTCTAATTGACGGTGAAACTGCAGGCTATACGAGCGTCAACCATGCAAGGTAATGTAATGCATTGCATTAGTAGTAGTAGAGTAGTAGTAGTAGAGTAGAAGTAGTAGTAGTAGTAGTAGTAGTAGTAGTATAGTAATAGTAGTAGCGTCAGCAGCAAGCCCTCTACATATATACTACTACTACTACTACTACTTCTACTACTACTACTAGTATGACTACTACCACTAGTAGTGAAATGCTACGGTCAATAACCGTAGAGTTCTAAATGATACACCAGTTAAAAGTGCTTCAAACTGATGCCTTAGCGTCTCATCGATGAGACACTGGAGCGTCTTTAATGAGACACTGGAACGTCTCTGAATCGGGTCTGGAGACACTGGCATGCCTCCAAATCTCAAGTGTCTCATTAATGAAGCACCTTCGTGACTCGGTTTTGGGACAAGACGTCAGAGGCACCTGGGTGCTTCAAAATAGGGCCATTATTTCTTTCAGTGCATGGATGGGATTTTCATAATGCTGCTGAGCGACCAGTAGTCACAAACACAATTTATATAAATACTTAGTTGAAGCTATATGAAGGTATGATCCAGTGAATGCTCGCTATTTTCAAAATTGCTTACTACAATTGACTTTAAATTGGAATTTAATATCAAACGTCAGTTTACCCAATTGCAGTTAAAGTATTATTTAAGATTGAATTTTTTTATTTTATTATTTTATTTCTTTTAATAAAATAATTTTTTGCATTTTTTTCATTTTTTTTCTATTTTGTTATTAATTAAGACTGAATTATAGAAGGGGAAATTGTACGGATTTATCTGAAAGATCATCGCGTTATAGAAGCTAGTACTGAGAAAAAATTATGATTAGAAATGAAAATAATATAAATGCATAAAATTTAATGGATTTCAGTCTTAGACATTAATGCTTCTATGGGCTTTATGTCAATTAGAATCCTGATCTAATATAAACCCATTATAAGGTAGAACTTCGCAGATGGATGCTGAAGCTATTTATGTACAGCTTTTTCCGAGTAATGAGAATTAACAACATAACATGACGTTGGATATTAATGTTTCAAAATAACCTCTCAGTGTATGATCTGAATAAACATTCAATCAGAAAATTTTACATGTATTATTGCACATAAAAGCTTATCATAAAAAACTTGGCGCATATATATACATGCGCATGTTAAAGGATTGAACGTTGTCACCGAATAGATTTATGCCTATTTGTGAAGCTAAATCCTCGATATGTTGGGATGAGGATTTCATAAATCGAATGGAAACTCCAGATGAACTAATAACCTGAGCGGGCATATCGAATAATTGCCTGAATGAATCGACACATAATGCTGGAAAATGGATAAATCATCGACGGGAAAATACACCTAACGTAGAAATTATTGATCGTTACTTTATGATGTCGGTGTCTCTCTAGTGCGTTACAAGTAAGCAAAATATCAATATAAAAATTTCAGCAAAACAGTGATTTTCAATGTGAGACACACATGGACTGTAGCTATTTATCAAAATGCTGCGAATCTAAAATGAACATAAAGATTAGAAACTGTAAGACTTGATGGAAGAAGTAGAGAATTTAACTTCGAAGAAGAATATTATAGAACAATTCAAATTCTTCTAGGATAATACACTCAGAAAAAATTAGCAAAGAATTTTTTTTTATTGGAGGGCGTCACAGTATGTAACAAATACGTAGGAATATTATGTAATATAGCCTTTTTTACGGGTAAAATCATTCAGACTGGGTACAGATGAAGAAATTTATTTATATTTTTAAAATAACGGCTTAAAAATGTATGTACTGAAGTTCCGATCAATTTATTTGGTAAAGAAGAGCTTTCGTTGTTAAACTAAGAAGCGAGGTCCTTATAGGAGACAAAGTAAATGATTATCATTTGTTTGCGTGAGCGATAAAGAACGGATGTCTTGGGCACCCTCGCTCTCTCCCCCTGCAGTCCCTGGAGATCAGAGGTCAGCGAAGCGAGGGGAGGTGTGTTTGTTTTAGTAACACCAGCTCACGGGAAAGACCACTAAAATGTCTCGAACACATCGTTAGAAACACTAAAAAAATATATCCATTTCACTCTCCATTTTTAGAATGGTTGGTGTCGTAAGTGAAAAAATCTGTTATAATGATGATACTTGCAAAAAAATACGATTTAGCTTGCCTATGGTGAACTCCAAAAGGTTAAGGCTTCCAACTGGCTGGCATTAAATAGTCAGGATTCAACCAAAAATGGGAGATACAGCAGAAACACTGTTGACGGCGTGTGTAAGTCAGAGAGTTGAGTGAAAAACCCTTCAATATCTAGGGTAAAAGACAATTATGAGGAAATTGGTTCAGTTTGTGATGAGGAAAAATAGCTATGTGGGTTTAATAACCCGATGTTTTTGGGTGAAATTTCGAATAAATAGTTTTAAGAATCAAGGACATTGAAGGTTTCTCATGAGGATAGTGAGGTGTGAATAAATGCAAGTAACTCTAAAAATACTTATTTAAATAAATATGGATCACAGAAGCCGGCCAGAAAAAATTTAAACAAATTGTGAAATCAACCAAAGATTTTTTTAATACAGTTAACTATCTTTACGTTCCAAGAATTGATCACATCACGAATTCTTCATTAATCGGAGAAATGTCTAAGGCTTGAAACGGCAGTGGGAGATGTCGAGGCTATAAAAACGGAGATAATACTGACAGTTCATCACCATTCTAGGGACAATTGAATGCATAACTGAAAAATATTGAAATGTAGAGCTATGAGAATATTCACATAATGTGCGGTAGGAATATTAAGCAGCCAATAATTCTAACATACAGGAAAAATCGTAAACCGGCCAAAATTTACGAAAGGATGTGCACGACAACTTAAGACGTTCATGTTCAACTGATGTCGCAAAAACTAAAGTGAATGAGCATGTGATTAAGCGCTCTAGGAGCAGTGCGATTATGTGCACAATGAATGAAGTCACGGCGCACCTTAATTTCTGAATCAAGCAGTTATCCTCTCCATTACGTGGGTGAAGCAGTGGCGTCGAGGTCGCTGTGCGACCGTTGTACAGAGATCGCAGAGTATAGTATTGCTCTTTATTGTGAGGGAATGGCATGTACACATTAGCTAAAATATTTTTGGAGATTGTTTATATAGTTAATATTGGCGTGCCCAAAGTCAAAACGAAGGATAAATTAGCCGGCAAATTATGTATTAATAAATCGTTTGAGATAAATTGTTGTAAAATAAATTTATATTTTAAATAGGCGACTTTTGCGTAGGAATGAATCGCATAATAATAAAGATAAATACCCTTTCGTGATCTCCTTGACTCTATTGATGTTCAAGCGTTTTTAACTTGTTGGCATAGGTTCGCTCCAGTTTTGGTCTGTCCGCAGCTAAGTGTCCATATTTTTCTTGGTAAGTTTAATTACTGGTCAGTGAATTAAATTTGTGTCTGCAGATATTAGCAATGCCGATTTCCCTGGCCTATCAGGAGCCGACCTCCTTCCTCGCCGTTTCTGCCTTAATTTTTACAATTCATCAGAACAGTATTAGTGCAATAATTCCATAACCGTGTGTACTACTCGTATTTGTTGCAACTTACCAAGTCTATGATTTTAATGCCGTTTTAGTTCTTTGAGCGATTCTCTATGTATAGTGCTTATGTGCGTTATCCTTGTCTCTGCGCAGGAACAATAATTATAATCGGAGCTTGTAATAAACTCGATTCAATCCAAATGTTTGACTGTTGGCTCCATACGTCACCAAATAAACCCGTATTTCGATTGCTCTGTGAAATACGTAACAATTATTGTAATTCAGTAATATTTTACGTATTGATTGTGCATATGGGCAGAGTCTGCGCTGGTATATTTTGAGTTTCTGTAAGCACTTTCGCCCTCATGAATTAATTCCGAGAAAAATAGGTGATGTCGACGAAGATAATTCCCATTTGGGACCATCGGAAAACATGGTATTGAAATATAAGTTTCGGAGCCAAAATTTGCGGCGAGCCAGCACATCACCTTTATATGCAGGTTTTCATAATACGCGCATACGTGCGTGCCAGCATTGCTAGTTTATAATTTACGTTACGTCATTCCTTTTCACGGGACTCGCGTTAACAAGCGAGGCCAAGTGACGTTTTCGTACCAGCGTTGCTGAACGAGAAGGAAGTTCAATTCAAATTATCCAAACCTGCTTGTCATTTTGCAGCAATTGAATGACTCTGTGTGTTGAATGTTCTTCACGAATACGAACTCAATGTCTAATTGACTGTTCCAAACAAAATTGAATAGTCTTGTGTAGACGCAACTTGAGCTCTGATTTCAGTAATCAATCAACAATTCTTACCATTTAGCTCTACGTAGATCAGAGTTCCTGATCGCTTAGAAGAATCTCTGATTTTGCTATAATACCCAAAGTTCAAGTTACTTCGTACATAAGGCAGATGAACACTCTTTGTGCCAACACTGATACCTGTACTCTTTGTAAAAATAATTTTTTTCAGTCAGTTGTGATGCTACGCGTTCTTACGTTTTGATAGGTTTAAATGAAGTGTGCAATCATTCATATAATGCTCATCAAGACCTGTAAAAATTGATCATTTTCAATTTGCATCATCGATCTCGTAACATTATTCAACATTACAGATCCTTTTCAGAGAAATAAATTTGAGCACAACGCAGACGTTTCGTTCGCAGAAGAGAATTGTCCTCCTATTTTGGGTTCATCAGCGATAGTTTACAACTTACGGCTAGATGCTGTCTAGAAGTACCAACTTATACAATCTATGTTTCGCAAGAAGTCCTCTTTGAGTTACACTTGGATTACCGAAATTGAAAAATGTTATCCAACTGAATTCAAATTTTATCTGGTTGAATAGAGGCTACCAACGTAATCATTTTATAAACTGGCTCTATATTGGATGCCTTTCACTTGATTTGACTCTGTAACCACTGCACCATTGACAACTCGATAAATTACTTGGCGTTCTGTATTTTACCTGTGGTATAACGAAAATTAGTTATAATATAATGAGAATTAGGAGTATAGTACAGTGGGCACGCGCTCAAACAGTCATAAAGAGTTTGTTTTGTGATGAACTAGTTTTGATTTCTACATGGTCCACTGAGTAGAAAACAGGAGAAATGGGCTAGAGATGCAATATGGGGAACCGTCTTAGTCAAAGAACATGTTCTTCATTTCTTCCCTCTTAGGTTTCGTGCAAAAAATCATCGTTATGATTGAAACGATTCATTTTTAAATTAATTGTCAATAATGAGACTTTTATTGACCCATTTCTATCAAAATTTGCTGAACATGTAGCATGTTCTAGGTCAAACTCAGGATAAAAATTTAAGAGATTGAAAGATTTTGGGAAATCATACGGCTTACTTCAGCTAATTATCGAGTTTTAATGGAATACAAATATAATTACAACTCTGTTTGCATTTTTTATTTTACAATTACTTAATTTCCTTTTTCCAATAGAATAGCGATCAGATCGCTTCCATTAGTATTGAGTGCCCACCTTCCTGAATAAGACTATGCACTTTTAATTTCGCATGCATAGTTGGTTATTCATCCGTACAAACATATTAGTTTCAAACCTCGACATTTTCGAAAGAAGGATTGCAAGATGATTATTTCTGGCAATGTATATCCTCCATTATCATACAGATAATCACTGTATGTCACTGATTTTAAAATGTTAACTACATATAATTTTTTTTTATTAAAAATTACGTCAACTACTGCTCAGCATATTATAGGTGCAGATAAAATTATTCTCATTCATTTGTTGGAGATACAGGATTTTTTCAGAAAATTTCATTTGCTCAAGCGTTGAGTATGAGTTCTATTTTTTACGAGTAATATCACTGCATTGCATTCGAATCAAAGAAGCCAATGCTTCTAATCAATAACTGTTTTGGAAACGCCGATGCAGGTGCGTCTAAGAAATGCGCTCCTCTTTTCGTTAGGCAGCTGTTCAGTTTGGATTTTTATTACCAACAGCAGTGCCGTCCAGAAAATAAGTTATAAGAAATTTGAATCGTGGTCTACTCTATATTTTATCTTAAATTGTTTTTCTTACTATATAATTATTCATTCAAGAAATTGTTTTCTGTTTTTCGTTGGTCAGTAAATTTTCATGAGAATTTTAAAATGAAATTCGTTTCTGTATTTAACGTGGTGCAATGTTTTTATTTGTACAAAACCTTCAAAACAGCAATCTAATCTGATCGACTGTCATGCATGAATTAGTACGCATCATAGTACTCAAAACCATGGTTTGTACCAGTAGATTACTACACCCATTTTCAACCGCACAAACAGAAGCTGGAATTTGATTTAGAATCATAGATTACCTGACCGGAAATTAGCACGCAAAGTTATAATAGAAAAGCAGGTCCGTCATTGAGTTCACTAGAAAAATACTTGCCTCAAGTTGAGTTTGTGCTCATAGTTTTTCTAATCATTCTCAAAGCTTTCTTACACGAAAAAAGTTTTCATAAGTGATAGGATTATGATTCACAATGGAAATCCTACATGAAATGAAACCAGCTGTAGAGTTTTCCTTATAAAAAGGGTCAGAAATATAGAACATGGATCACATTTTAACTTATAGTCAAACTAGATTTCTATTGCCTCAAGTACAGGTACAACAATTGCGTGGAGGTAAAGAATTAACTTTAAAAGCTTTAGATGAATTGGGACGAGTTTGTTCACTAGAAATTGAAAAGAATTTAGATGGTTCAGAATTTTTACAGAATAGAAACTTTACCAGTGATAAAAAAGTCACATTTCCAATATCCTTATTGATACTCTCGTAGTTTATATTGTGTTTTTATGGTTAAATCACGGAAAAAACTTTTTAAATTTTCAGGAAACTTTATTAGAAACCTGCGTTATCAATAGAAATTTTAGCATTCAATTTCTATTGAGGCTAACGAGAAACCATAGCGCTAATGTATAATTAATTATAACCAGAGTAGCGGCATGAAACAAGAAAATGATCCGTGGCAAGACTGGCCAGTACATCATCTTGTGATCGCTGGAAAGCCAGTTTGTTCTATGTTTATTAACCATAAAACGCTCTGTTTATTGCGAAACAATGGCATTACAAATTTCATCATTTTACGTGTTTTGAGACTAGTACTATTGTTGTTTCGAGGAGTTATTAAAAATTATCTTAACTGTTAGGTTTTTCCTAATAAAGTGTACTCAGCGTAATAAGTGGTAACTGGGGAAAACACTTGTCATGTCTCTGAATATAAAAAATTGCGAATCTACTAAATTGTTTCAATTACACAACCATTCAACTCATCATAATTGAATGGTTTGCTGTGTTCAGAATGCGATCGTTTATTCTCCAATGATTTATCGACTTCCGCTAAATATGAGTTGACAATCTTTTTAATTACTCATAAAATTATCTTGATTTATTTGACTTTTCACATTCTGGAGTTGATCAATCATTCCCGGATTGTAATTCAATTTTTTTTTCGGGTTTTGACTGTAAAGAGACACGTAGAAACGGAGATATGTAAGAATGCGAGAAGCGCGCGAAACTGCCACGAGGCTTAAGCGAGGGTACGGGTAAAATTTGGGGGAAGCGTTTCCTCAAAGAGTTGGGGGGGGGGGTGATTTGGGGGATTGAATGGGATAAATATCTAGTACGAACTGTGAACAGACGTAGAGAGGTCAATTAAATATTGAAACATAATAAAGAGGGATAAGAAGTAATGTTAAATGAACATCACACTAAGAAACAGTGGGATTTAAAACATGTTAAGGGTAATTCAAACATACGCGGAAGAATACATGTCTCGCTCGAGGGTTCCGAGCTGTACAAGGGATACGTAGCCTACGTGGCAACTCGTACAAACGGGTCAATGTGGGACTTGGAATTTTGCGGGAGAAGAATCGCGCACAGTAAGGCGGCGGCATATATCAACACAGCGTAAGTGAGGGGAGGCCCATTTCTGCGAAACACATAATAAGTGTAGGACGTCAATACATGTCGGGAAGATATAGGCCCAGAAATCATTGAAAGGGATGGTACGAAATCAATTATATGTTGTGAGATGTTAATTCAGGGAGCCAATTATTTAGAATATTTCTCTTTTGCATTTTAAACAGTGGAGGAAAATATGATCATCACTTTGTGCGGCAAAGCTGCTTAGATTCTCAGAGACCCCAACTTGTATCAGTGTGCAAAGTTGGGACTCAAATTAGAGGGGAATCTTTTGGCAGCGCACTGTTAATGATGACAAGGGGAATGAATTGTTTCCATTTGTTTAGCATCGTTAATCAACCGTTAAATTACAGGGAATAAGAGCTAATTAAGGGGCATATATAGGGTGGATCAGAACAAGAGGTACAAAATTGCACAATAAGTAGAAAATGACTAAATAAAGACTTTTCTTCTATGAAATTTGCCGAAGAAAATCTGGTTTTTGAAATATTAGCTGTTCATTGTTTTAGAGGAAGAAACACAATTACACAATTTGAACCACACAATTACTCACAAAACTTATTTTGAATTTTTGTTACCAACACTTCTATTCTATGAGAGTTTACAATACTCGACTTTTTTGGGGGAACACATGAAGAGCCTTACTTATGCTCATTCTTCTGTCCGCCTTCATGCGGAGCAGTGCAGTGCCCGTGTGTCTGAAGATGATTTCAAAATTTTATGTTCTGCTTCTAATGATTTGGATTTGAGAATTTTAGAATCTTTGTACATAGCAAAAGACAAACCGGTCCTTAATAATGCCACCAGTTCGTTCCCTTTGAAAATTTATATTTAGTTTAATTACTTGTAGGGTATGAGATAAAAAAAAACTTGTAAATATCATTGCATTTTTACCCATTCTCATTGTAAATTTCAGATATGACTTACTGATGATGGAGCTGGACTCCGAAACGTTTAAGAAAATAGGACTACTAGTTTTTAGTTTCTTCACTTTTATAGATTAGGTGTGTAAAAAAGAAGTAAAATTAAAATGATTTCACTACGTGCTGTGTTCTTCGTTTTCAAGTTCTTGAGAAGTCCATTGATGTAGGTGAAATACATTTTGAACAATTTTTGAGAAGTAAATTTAAAATAAATACTGCGAGTAATTGTGTCATTAAATTTCATCCTTTAACACAATAAACAGTTAATATCTTATAAATCCGATTTTTTCGGAAAATTTCATAGAACTAAGTGTTTCTTTGGCAAATTTCTACTTGGTGTGCAATTTTGTACGTCTTGTCCTGAAACACCCTGTATATTCAAAGTTGTTTGTTGTTCTCAAAAGGGCGGAAAGTTTTCACGCTGATCGGGCACTCGCGAAATCTACAGCTTTACAGTGGAGGTTGGAGCTGGGGTTGTGCTGGCGAGACGATGGATCGAGAGCCACGGAGATTCCCGAAGACCGAGGAAGCGGGCGAATGCTCGGTTACGAAAGCCGAGGCGACAGGTTTTAACGAGCAATCTTCTATCATGAACAAGAAGTCAAATTCTTAGTAGACAATACAGTGCTATTCATGAAAGAGAAGGCTTACGGGGAAAAAATGCTGCCGACAATGTAAGGCTCAGGAAAGAGCAGTAAGAGTACAGCGTAGCCTTTGTCGTTTAGTACGCACTGTGCTCAGCATAATGTACTCTCTTTGGAATGTATCCTATTATGTACTACCGTGATAGGTACAGTGCAGTTCAGAAAAACGAGGCTTGCATGAAAAATGCAGCCGACAGTGCAAAAGTGCTATCAGTGGTATCAGTCATTGTATATTTGGGTAAGCGCCCCCGGTGACAAATTCAGGCATTTTACTCCTATAATCGTATCGTGTTTCACTTCCTTTTTCTACGGGTTCTAACTTTGAATAGTGTGTTAATTACTAAACTGCGTGTTTTTTGTAATGCTGACGTAAATCCTTTATTGAATGTGTCGTGATTACAATTTTAACGTTCGTGCTCATTTTGTGAGCGATTAAAATCTAATGTTGTCTACTCACCTGTTTGCACTCAAACTTAAATATAATTCCGTAAATGTTCTGCTTGTATGTATTATCCCGCGCTGATTCTAGGTGCACTAGAATGGAAATACGTAGAGCACTCACTGTTTCCATTTCCACCTGTTCATTCTTTCTTTTCCTGTGTATCTTTCACCGCTGCATTTTCCGTTTCCTCTCTCACTAAAACCTGAGATTTAAAGCCCTCACGACGAAAACAATAACGTTTCACGACATATCGAATGCAAAAAAAAACTTTTTCCGTTTGAGTATGAACATGAACTCGTCACGAATATTAACAGGAACTCGTCACGAATTCATGTAATCATTTTTCTACAGCCTATGCATTCTAAAAGTCATCCGGTCGCCTGGCTGCTGCACCTCAAGTGAGGGCTGTTTGTCAAGCGAATCATTGAAGCCTTAGATACTTCATTAGCTACTACAACCGAGACATCTTAAGCTGCTGGATGCTACAGTCACTTGTTTTAAATTGTAAAAAAATATTTAATTAAATAACTTTTTAGAAATGATGAGTTCATCGCAGATTTCTTGATTATTATCTGTGCTTTCCACTTCAAAAGACGTAGAAATACTGTTTTTAAATTCATGTAGGTGGAAGTACATTGAAAATACACAAGACTGCGATCTTGCATTGATGGTAATATTGGTTTAGCCAAAAAGTTAGTTCGTTTTTTGAATGTCATCTTTCCGACTTTCTGAATATCGTTGTATGTTCTTATTTTCTAAATCCTGCATTCGGTACAACAAGCATGTGTACGTCATTGTGCAATAAACCGACAAGTAGATAAGTTCTGATATTTTTGCTTGCATTCGAGCCCATGGAATGGTAGACCAAGAAGAGCAATACCGACATCTAACGTTTTTACTTCATATAAATTATTTGTCGTTTAGTTAGTTTACCGCTTCATTATTCATGTTGGGTTAATCTTTTGTTAGATATTTGTTTTCGGTATTTTGATAGGTTCTTGGTTCATTCTTAAACTTGTAACTTTCATTTGAAAGTGCATGCTCTGTCAGAACAGTAAATCACGGCTCCAGAGTTTGCCTCGCAGATCAGTAATTTGCTGGCCCTGTCCGGAGTTGGGACCGGGACGCACCGAGTAAAATGTGGGCAGGACTCCTCAGGGCTACGCACCCAGTCAGAGCTCGTACACACTTGATGAGTGGCATACCGAGTTTTTTTGTGTCATGTTGAGAAAATGCCCGGTTCATTTAACGAACTGTGCATTTTGTATTGTATTACTCCTTGTATTTTACTCAAATGCAATCCTTTAAAAATAAAACTTCCATTTTGAGCCGTTTCCATTTTATAGTTTATTTTTTCAAAACGTTGGTTTAATGTTAGTCATCGGGAAAAATGACATAAAATTGCTTTGAACCGAACTTTATTTTTGTGTTACTCAGCTGCAGTGAAGATAAATTTTTTTCTCACCTCAATTAAATTTTTTCTTGAGGTATTGTCGCGTAGCGTTTTCCGGGAACGTTCGATGTTCGCAAGGTAGGTAAGATTCTCGCGTTTCTTTCATTAGATGTGTTTATGATGTTCTTAGCGGCTCTAAAGAATGGAGCACTCCAAAGAAATTTCCCAAGATGCCTAAGGCAGATTTTAAAATCAGCCACCAAATAGTATGCTCTCGAGTGTTTTCTTGCATTCTAACACACGTAATGTATCAGAATATGAAAGCTCTATATCTAGAGCTTTGCCCTAAAAGAGTCCATAGGACTTGCCCTAAAAGAGTCCATAAAGACAACGAAGCGGGGCAAAAAGATGGAATGAATTAACCATTCTATTTCTAACCCTTTAAACTCTACGCATCCATTCAGAAAATTAGTCTATAATGTTAGAAGATAGGCAGATCAGAGCAAGATAGTATTTTCTAGATTCAATGTGTTATATTTAAATCTTCACTCATTCCGCAAGACCAATCAGTTTGGAAGTATATTCAACACCCGTAATCACTGCATTTAATTCCATCAGTAAAAAATGTACACCTGTGTATTTTTCCTCAAATTCTGTCATTAAAATAATTTCACCTCCGTATTTGGTCTTTTAAAGTTCATTTAATTATTTAAAACAAACACTAAGAATAGCGAGTTACCAAAACATATTCCTGCACGGGCTTATGAAAAATTACAGACAATATTGCTAACAAGTTTTCGACCTTTGTGTACATGTTGCTATCATACTTATTTCGATTAAAAAATGTACCATAAAATAAATAGTTAGAAAAAACTAAGTGCAGTTTTGAAATTACTGTATCAATTGTAGGTTCAATGAGGTAGAAGGAATTTTACCTCCTCCGTATTTTTCTGATCTGTTTCTGCTAGAAGTTAAAGATCTTTAAGGTAATCTTATAGTATCCTGAGGGTGTAGCGTTCAAACTACGCTTCGACAGTGAACAATATCGTGAGTAAAAACACAACATCATCTATCTTCGAGAATTCGCAGTTTGAAATTTGCTAAGTCATTCTTTTTTAGGTATCTGAATAGCTCACGCTGTCGCTGTTGAACGGTAGCAAGTGCAGGGCATTCAAGGGAAAAGTGACTGCTTCAAAAACGAATTTTGGTAGTTCGAAATTCGATTGAACCGACGTGAAGAGCAATAAACAGCAGTTTTTTGTCGTCATGCAATACCTAGATTATATCGGATTATTTCTCACCCCCTAGATTTACCTGAACTACCACTTCATATATATCTTTTATTTTAATAAATAAGGTGAGTAACAGTAAAAATTCTGAAATAATAGAAATTACTATATCTACCAGAGCATTGATGACCCTTTGCCGAAATATGAAAGAGCTGTGAGCTCTGTGAGCCCTGCAGTAATTTTATCAGCCGCTCGTGGGCGTAAAGTTACGGCGAAAGTTTTTTTCTATTAGAAAACAACATTTCGATTTCGAAGAGACTAAGTTAGCAATGTCAGTTCAAAGTTTCTCATCTTTTACGCAAGTTAACCATTGTAGGAATCCTCTTAACTGCACAACTGATATGAAGGAGCAAATACGATGGGTTTTTCAGTTACTTCTGCAGGATCTTCTACTGATGCCACGAGAAGCTATTTCAGACTAGCTGGCATTTTCACTTCTGAATTCTACAAGCCATTTTTTTGTGGAAGTTCTCTTCTTCATATCCTCGCTTCGTTGGCTGAATGAAGATCCTGAGGTGCTTCAGGAGCAAAATTTTGTCTCCGGAATCAGGAAGCATTCAGTATTTCAAATACTTCTTCCTTGACTAAAATATTATAAGTCTTCAATTTAATTGACAATATCCAACAAAGTTAAACATCAGCAGTTTGAATAGAAATTGAAATAAATGAAAAAATGGACGTGCGCAGTTAAACATACTTTTGAAGGAACTCCAGTAAAAATGAGCATTACTTACGGAATATACTGACACTTCACGCCGTCTTACATCTGCCCAGTAACTTGCCTTACCTCACCAGCACAATTCAAACGATTCCAAGTTTGTACCAGAACTAAAGTTAATAATCGCGAAGCTACATGTATATCATACCGTAACGCACAAAGTCATTATAGTGCAGATTATTAACGAATCGAATTGAGGCACGAGGTTAATCGTATATTGTCCATCAAAAGTAGCTCAACTAAGATTTTTTTACCTCTTCTTTGCACTTCAAACGGGTCTTCATATATTTCCATAACTCTTTGCATTTATCAATGCTTTTTCCTCTCATAATCTCGATATAATTAGTATTAAGAGAAAGGTTATTTAAATTTAGATGTAATTTCGGCTAGAGCCAAGAGAAACGAAATTGAAGATATTTTTACTAAGAAATACCTGTTTACGTGTCTGAAGAAATCAAAGGACATTCATGGAAATAAATAAATGATCAACTAGATGCCGATGATCCGATATAAGCCCTGAGAAACAATGCATTGACATTCCGGCAGCAGTCGTGAGCCACGTTAGTTGCTGGTGTGATACTTTTCTTTCACTAATATCCTTCATCCACAATCACATTACATTGTTGTGCACAAATTATCGCTCTCAGTTTCTACCTAAAAGTTCTAACAATTAATTTCGAAAATCTAAATTAAGTTCATTCATTGAAATTGCACTCATTTTTACCCTCGTTTGTCTCCCGTGACTTAATCTATTACTTAGTTATCATTCATGTAAGAAAAGTTGATTCGAACTAAGCGATTCTCATCCGACAAGTAAAACACAGAAATGAGGCGAGCGGCCAGGCCTGTTAGCGTCCGCCTCGGGTTGCGCGTAACCTTCCACTTCCACAGTCCGCCTCGCACTGGTATCACAGTCACCATGAAACCGTCCTCGCGACCGAGACTCGCTGCTGGCGCCACTCAGGCCTTCCTACGCCAGCCTTAATTCGGCCGCCATCACTTCCCTCTGCCTCGCTTCCCTCTGCCACACGTGCTGAGCGGCGCGCCTACAGCACAGCTCAGTAGCAGTAACCGAAACTCATTGCAGTCGAGTGATTCGAGTCTTATTCGCGTAAGGTATTGCTTTGGTAGTATGCCCCAGAAGTCGCTGAACTTATTCGCGCCCACAGGTAGCTATATTAAAACTTGTCCATTGTACTAGACTTGAGAAACATTCTACTTCTGTATCTCCTGTGGTAAATAAATTGTTTAAATTGTTTATGATACGTGCTAGTCGTAGCCGTGTGGTTAAAGAGCCCGCCCTTCCGTGATGGTGTCGAGGGGTTCGAATCCTGGCGCTGTATGACGACTTTCTCCGTTGGGTACAGGGGAAAAACTCGAAGCACAATACCCCACTCTACCCCGGTGTCTGAAATTGGTACCGGTCTTGACCGGAGAAACCGTCATGGCGTCCGGGTGTTAGTTATAAGGCATTTGAAAAACCAATGTACAAGATGGTATGTATCAGGCTTGATTGGAAATAGAGCATCCTTAAATGCCTATGTTTGTTTAATTGAGTATGTGCTCAAACTAAAATTGACACCTCTCTGCTACGATTTTCGACGAACTAAAACATTAATACATAGTTCCATTAATAGTAGTAAGCAATAATAAATAAATAAAGCAGTGAGTAGCAACAAGTAAGCAGAAATAACTGTTCTATGTAGCAATTTTTTCGGTTGGAGGTGCCTCAGCAAAATGTAACTTCACTGCATCTTCTAAAAAGGCGTTGTATCACTGAACTTACATCCACGCCAAGACAAAAAAGCTTAATAATTAATATATCTTAAGTTATGTTTTAATAAAACTTTCAAGCAATAACGTGGTGGAGTTTTTCGTTCGTTAAAAAGGTGAAAAAAATGTACGCAATTGACAAGTCCTCAATGAACCGAAGGTTTTGTGTAAGACCCTTTACCTTCTTTCAGGCTCGCGTTGCACTCGATGAAATTAATGTCCCCTGCAGTTCTTTCGAAATTTATATTTTTCTGGAACCTATTATGCATTTCTTATGAGGGGCATCTAATCATCGGTACGAATGAACAGTAATGAATTGATCATATCGATAATGAACTCGACAGACAAGTAGTTTGTTGACAGCTCACTACTGCAGACGATCAACAACGGGTAGAAACACCTAAAAAGAAACTTTAATCTCTGTCCCCTGCGATATTTGGCGCCGGTACACGCAGCACCCTCAATACCGCGACGGCGCCGTGCCCAACAAAAAACGAGAACATTTGGAAAGTAATATTCATTTACACCGTGAAGCAGGAATGCAAGTGTCGTCTTCTAATGGCATTACGTGTTTTTTGTATGTTTTGCTCTGACTTGTTTTCGAGTCAACGCTTCTTCTTAATGTAATTTTTTTTTGCACTTCATTCCAACAATTAAGTTTTTATTCATCCTCTAATCACGCTTCATGAATTCTTTACCCTGGAACATACCTGATCAGAGTGTCCGAGTACGTCCAAATCCATTGGGTCAATATGGCTGGCAACAGCGTCGCTGGCCTGGTAAATTCATTGCAGTGCAACAACGCAACTTTTGTAAACAATGGTTTTTCCAGTTTGATTCAAACTGATTAATGATCTAACATCTTCAGTTTAGCTGTGCTGTCTTATCTTCCAACTGAAGACTGAAAATCGCTTCTTGGTGTTCCTCCTTTTTTGCTCACCCTGATAGCAGGAGGGTACGTTTGTTTGCAATACGGAAGAAATTGAGAACCATTGCGATCAAGCGCCAATTTCGATCACATCATCACGCTAACAATAAATAACATACAAGTGTGCAGCGCACCCCATTGTAGCAAATCTCAAGGTAAATTTTCGTGAGGTAAAACGCTATTTCGTTGCTACAGTTGTAACTTGTATTTTTTACATTTAACAGAATGCACGTACTCCATAGCACACGACCAATTGTACTTTTACAATCTTGCTAAGTGATAAAAATATATGCTAGGGAAATTTTTTTATCGAAACCTGCTGTTATATGGCCATAATACAATACTTGTAATTAGCAGTTCATCGTTTACTGAATTTATTCATTTGGTTCAATCTAAAATAAGTTACTCAAATAAGAATAGTCTTGTCACTGATATCATAGGAGCACAGCAATTTGTTCAATAAATTCCTGCATAGCCCTTGATTGTCTCTATCATCTGCGGGGCTAAGGTTATAAGACGAGAAACAAATTTCCTAACTCGGTATTGAATAATTTTACTGGTGAATTCCAAGACAGGTCGAAAGTCGCATCGCGTAATATAGACTCCACGTTCCAATTAATATTGGATTAATAACTATTCGATTGTTATTTCTAGCTAAAGTGCTTCGCCTTGTTCTTAATAGCATTTTGAAATCGTGCGGAACATAACATTGAATGCAATGTTCATTTCTTGTCCTGCTCGATTTAAACAGCGAATTATAAAGTAATGCAATTAGTGGATTGAACATTTAGTATTTTTACGCGAGTATTTTCTGCATTCCATGACAATAACTAAGCGAATTCGTTGTGTGTACTGACAAGCTCCTCTGCAGGTGAGCGCATACATTCACTTCACTTATACCAATTACCAGCACGTGCAGATAAATAGATGGAATGCGTGTCATGTATTATACGCATACCGAAACTACATCCGAGGGTAAAAACGTACTTTTCATCATCCTAAGAAATGATTTAGGTGTTGTGTTTTGTAATGTCTCTTTCAAAAATATGACACATAGTAGCTTGGAGCAATCTGTTCCGTGTTGTCGCACTAGTGAGCAGAGCTTAAGACGCCATCGAAAAATTGAATTCAAGGAAGAAAAAGTATATAATTTTGGCAATAGGAATGAAAAAAATAGCTGAAATTTACATGGATGAATTCGAATTTATAAGGTTTACAGGGGTTAATAATTCTAGGCAGATAAATTCAAAAGTTTTCGAGCTCCTCAAAATTTTTTCATAAACCGCTTGATTCATAAGATACGAAAAATGTTTTTAAGGTGAGAATGGGAACTTATGGTCGGAGATAGCTGAGATCTCTGGGCAGCTTGCCTAAAATTAGCATTTCTCTAAATTGTAAAATGGCACATTCACACAGATCTTCTATTTTCTTATTTTCAACAGAAATCTTTTTTTCTTTGGCTGGACTAGACAGCTAGCAAACGCTTTTTTCGCCACCAAGAATAACAAGTCATTTTCGCAGCTCAATGTTACAAAGGATGAACATTGTCGACTAAGCCACAATTGAAATTGATAAAGCAGCAATGATTGTCTCAAAGTGAAAGGCCGAGTCCTTAAAATTTATTAAATGTACGTATTTTACAATGAAACTTAATGTCCAAATCGAGCTACTACGTGCGGGAATTCAAGCTCATCTTTACAGAAGTTGATCTTGGTTACCTCATTGAGTCGTCGTTCCATGTGCTTCTCGCGCAGATTTGCAGTATAAATAGTTGTGTCAAGATTTTCGATATCCTTCTGAGTTGTTGTGTAGCTGCTTATATAATAAATTTTTAGGAAACCGTTAAGGTTAATTTTGTTTATTCTGATGCATGCTGCTTTCCACATGATTAGATAAGTCTTAATTAGGTTGCCAAATTTTCTCTCTGGAGACCGTATATGGGACATTTCTTCCACTCGTACACGGTCGCAGCTAAGAGGTGCATAGTTCCGTGAGTTAATCAGTCGTGTCCTTTTTATTTAATTTAACATCAATGGCTGTTCTCTTTTCAAGCCCCAACTTGACTCCGTACTGAGAGGCCGAGATCCTTCTATGCCCTATTTTCTGAGGGCTCTAAGCCCTCGAGGCCGTTGCCCTGACAAGAAGTCGCACTTCTTGTCTGAGCAGAGCTACTTGCTGTCAACTTTGAAGACCGAGTAGGCTATCTTCTTCACCCTCGAGGCCTCTGCAGTTGACCATCCAGCTGTAAACAAGAAGTTGTGCAGTAAGGACCAATCGAGTACTTCTGCATCATTGTACTTGAAAGTCTACTTCCGTCTTCAATTAAGATGTTCGACAAACAATAAGGGTATCATTTGGATATGGCCGGAATAGAATCAAAGATCAGAGAGAAAGAGAATCAAACGGAGAAAGCTCTTTTTAACAGCAAATGTGCTCACATCGAGTCTGACGAATACACTTCCTAGAATGACGGGATTTGCACGAGAAAACATCAGAAGAGTTTGAGTGTTCGGAGCCTTTAACTGAGTTATCCTTTTGCACTCATTTCTTGTTGCCAGGCGTAAATTTGAATGATGCAGCCTCTCTTTTTTCAGGGTGTTTGTCATAACAGCCCCAGTACACACAAGAAGATAAAGCTGAACTCCAAAAATTCATCATAATTCTCTTTAGTGAATGAGGAAATTTAGAGATTTGAAAAAAAAACTATCGAAGATTTTCTGTTTTATATAGGAGGGGATAAAAGTTGTAGGACTCTTCATTTCCATTCCGAGTGTTTTAATTTCTTAATCACACAGCTCATCCAAGCTACAGATATGAATAAAGATTGAAAATAGAGACGTAATTCTGGCTTAAATTATAATACGTTTAGACATCGAAAAACATCCAAAACTATTCCGTGCTGTGAGACCCGTCAGCTTTTTTGTCTCGTAAGCTTAGTAATTAAGGCATATAATCCCTAACGTAAAAAATAAATTAATTTATGAAAAATTATGGAAAACTATGCAAGTATCTGACACTCAAAATTAAAGAAGCTGAAGTTCTTTGTTGTTTTAGTATGTAGGCGGATAGGTAATGATAGCTCTGGGTACGTAAAGGTTTTTTCACATATTCAGTAATTCACTACTATGCTCAATGAAATCCGACATATAATGAAAACTATTTCTACATAAGTGAAGAAAGCAACCATAAAACAGTTCTAAACGGGTTTCTGCATTTTCTTCGAGCAGCTTCATTAGAGTGCAACAGTTTTGAAAGAGTTGAATTTTCACCCGAATTTTTGTGTTGCAAAATATAGACCATTGGCTGATATAGACCCAACGCTTGTCGAAGCTTAAAACGAACAAAAATTTACCCTCATACTACCTTTATCGAAGTAGGTTTGCACTACTTTATCCTTAAAAATTAGTAAACCATTTTGGTATTCAATTTTTAAAAATTCGCTCAACACATGATTGATAATTATTCCTGTATTTCTTAATCCAATTTGGAATGGAAATTTACCTAACAAATCAGATAAGCTTTTGAAAAAACTAAAAAAGAGCTCCAAGGATGGGTTGTTCTAGATTTTTAGGCGGGCTTTTTTGAGTGTTATACAATTTATCCTAAGTAATTTTTTTCAAAGCACCTGTTGTAGAATGCTCTGGATGAGTTAGCTTGAGCCTTTCGACGTAAAGATGTTCTCATTAGAAGGAAGAGAAAAGCATCATTTAGCTCTAAAACAAAAGAACGGGGGGAATCTGTGCAGCCATTGTGTCGTCACACCTTGCGCATAGTAGCATCAACATAGTAAGAAGTTTCCGAAACAAGAAAAACCTTTAAGGAGAAAGTGGAAAGTGCTGAATAATAGCCGTAAACACAAATAATGAACCATAACACAGCTAAAAACTATTCTATTTCTTCTTATGGCCAACTTACTCTTCGACTTGACACCTCACATTTCTCTCTGAGAGCACTTTTCTCGTCGGCATGAAAGTTGGGTTTTCCGAGTTTGGATCGCTGCAGATTTTCGGAAGATTTCAGGCACTTCACCGATGAGAAAGTAGTTTGCGGACGTATGTAAGAACTTTTGAAACGCTGAATTTCTAGGACGACTAAATTACTAGCAGTCGTGGGAGCTCTTGACAGAAGTTATTGACAGTTGAATCCTAGTAGAACATTCACTCTTGACCGAGGGAGTTTTAAGTAGAAACTGACTCGGTCGAGTTGAACGAGCATTAGGCTTTTTAGATCGCTCACTACCTAACTTAAACAGTTTTAAGTAAATGTAAGAACTAAAGAATTCATTCAGTTATTGAAAAGTCTAAGTCAGTTTCAGTCGTGCGGCAAAAGTCATCTGGAAAAGTGCGTCTTAATCAATCAATCAATTTTTACATCACTTTATTGATAAATATTGCTGCGGTTCTAAAGTCGCCACGTTTGACTCTAGTATAGTCTGTCCCACGGCAAGAAAGTAAAAAGATGGTCTGTTGAGGCCATATCTAATCTCAGCATAGTGTCCCAAAATGATCCATGAGTATTAAAAATTTAAGGAAGGGAGGGATTTGTGCGACATGCTGCTCTCTTAACACAAGGTCATAGTCAGAAATAGCAAGTGTTATACGCCTATCTTTTTTATTTGCTTAAGATTGCTGTTACGAATGAGTGTTGCAGTACCAAATGTTTATTTTGCTAGTTTAGTTTTATATTTTGTCACGGATGCTAATGTATTTGCTTCTCTCGCCGAATAGCTCTGCTTTGGTTTTAATGTATAAACTGTTTTGTTAATGAGTATAATGTGCAGTTTTATATCCATGTGATTTCTTATCCCATTCGGTAAAGTTCGGCAAAGATTTACTTTAAAAGATCTTCAGTGATTAGTGAAGTTTATTGCAGATTATTGGAATTTTTTGCTCTTCGTCAGTGAAGATCTTTGGAGATAATTTATTCCGATCTGCACTTAAAAACCGGAAATACACTGTACTAATTCTGCATTTAATCTGCACTGAATATAGATACTTATGCGAAGATCTTTAATGATCTGCAAAGAATTTTCGCAATAAACTGCAATAATCTTCAAAGATCGGTGAAGCCATTTCTGATTGGGTCTGAGCATTTTTTTCAATCGAATGTACACCAAACTTCTACCGTTGCTACTGAAGAAAATAAATATTTGTTTTGTATTCTCCCTATTTTCGGTCAGCAATGGAAAAAATGAAGAAAGAATTGTACGTACTTTTTCCAAATATTCTCCACATGTTAACTTTCCTTTTGTGCTTCTTAATAAATATCGAATTGGTTCCTTCTTCAACTACAGAGATAAACTTCCGGAAGGTGTGCTCTCTTCTGTAATTTACCAACAGAGCTGCGTCCAGTGTGCGTCGGAGTGCATGGGTTCTACCACTAGAGCCTTGCATTTTCGCGTTGCCGAGCATGCCGGCAGAAGCTATCGTACTAACCGTTCTCTTGCTGCTCCTTCTCACTCAGCCATACGAATCCACGCTGAAAGATGTAATCTTCCAATAAAATTAGACGATTTTAACATTTTAGCTGCTGCTTCATTGCTCCATTTTTAGTTCTGCGCTTTATGGAATCTCTTCATATTTTACAGCAAAAGCCTTTTTTCAAATGACTCCCAATACGCTTTTTCTTTGGAAATAGTCCAGGGATTTGATTTAGTTTCATTTAGTGTTTCCTCACTTTTACGTTTATTATCGATATTTCCAATATGTATATATTTTTCCATAATATTTTGTTGAGATTGACTTATTGAGTCGAAAACGTTCAATTTTAATTAACAGTGAGGCTTTTAATATAAAATGCTACGCATCAAAGCCTTATTCCTCGCTATTATTTTCTTAGGACATATTTTACATAATGTTTCACGTTCTGAATTTTTCAATGGCTGGTATCTTGGAGGCATATTATCGTGTTCGTCTCAAACACTCAATTCACCCGGCCAAGAATTCCACTTCTCCTGCATTTTTCATTATTTGCTAAAATTTTGAACTCTATCTGTATTCACTAATATTTCGTTTTACCCAACCGTTCTTCGCTGAAGTCAATAACGGCACTATGGTGATAAAAATCGTCCTTGGCAGGAGTTTATTTGAGTAAAACTACCTTAAACCTGTTTGGGCGGATATTCCACAGCCAATCAGCTGTGGTAACCTAAATGGATCTTCCCTCGAGGCGCCATTCTTATAACGTAGAATAGACAAACCTGACTATCTTTAACCAGCGGCCTATGTCATGCTCCCTAAAGGGGGAAAATTTTAGGGTACTACATTTATACCCCCCATCCATTCGCTTTCTTCACGGACCTTTGCCCTCAATAGTTATTGCGTGATGTCACTGCCTCCCGAATCTCGTAGAGTTGATACTGAGAATAGTTCATGATCTCTCAGTGTATATTTCCGAAGCATTTAAGATAAAAATTTGTGTAGCATAGGATATTAAAAAAAAATATTCACGAATTCAAAATAGTATCAGGTACAAGGTAGCAGGTCTCCAAATTAGAAGACATTGAAATCAATGGTTTCTCCCGGAATTTTTGATGGGTAATGTGAATGAGGTATTTACTTTGAAAATACCGTATGGGCCATTCAGCAGCATAAGGTGAAAGTTTTGCATCATAATGGAGAGAAATAAGAGTTTATTTGGTTAGTTATGGATACCTTATAACCTACATAATTAAAAGTGATCATGGACCGATTATAAAAATCATCCACTTAGAAGCAAAATATGCTTAAGACGAAAAGTTATGCAGAAGAGCGACGTATAAATGAGCTAAGATTAGTTGAAGCCAAAACCAAAGTGCATTCAGATGGGAAATGAAAACCTAAATAAAAAAACATGATTTCGATTCGTAAAATTAGGCTTCAGATCTTTCAAAGCAATGCTAGGAATGCAATAATCATGCAAAAATAGAAAAAAAAATTGTGAGTACTCTATAAAACAGTTCCTTTGATTGGCATAGGCTATCTATTTTATTTGACTGCTATATCCTCATAAGTTTTAATTTGAAGTTAGGTGTGACTTGCATTTAACAGCATGGGACTTGGGTAGCCACCAAATGATGGGTCACTTCGCTCGCATTTCTTTTTTTTTTAATTGTAATCTATGCTTTATTCTGAGTACTAACCTTTCCACGAGGAATAAAATTATGGACGGAAAACAATGAAGAAATGTGCAATCACACATTAAGGAGGACAACCCAGGGATTTTCATTTTTTTGTTGAAAAAGGATCCTTAGGTGGTAGGCTATTGTGCCCTAAAATTTTATGGAGCTACGGGCACTAGATCCCCCCCAAACCCAAGGGGGTGAAAGGGGACAAAAAATCATGAATTTTTGACCCCAAATAAAAAAAACAAAAAGGAGAATGAGAAATCTTGTGCATTTATATTGTTAGGAATATTTCAAGAATTCCAAAACTGTCTTTGGCTTTGTTGTATGCTGAAAACTATTGAATTTCAATCATTCGAAATATCGGACAAAATAAATCTCATATAAACATATATTTCCCATTTTCTGAAAAACTAAGGACAAAATCGAAAAAATGAATAGAACAAAATGTGTTTCTGTTTGAAAAACATATTTAATGGCTTATTACAGAAGAATCAGTCTACAAATAAGAAATTTATCATTCCTAAGGACAAGAAAAATATAATTTAATATATATATTATTTATAAATTCTATTCATAATTCACAGTGTAAGTATTAAATTATGAATGCATTTCATTTGTAGGCGATAATACAACATGATAATATATATTCCAGATGATAATACAACATTCCAGGTAGAATTTATGTTGTTTGCCTCTTACGAAAAAACTTATTTTCAGCATTCAAAAGACAAGAAGTCAGAGTTTTCATGCTAGGAAAACAACAAAGACAGTTTTGAAATTCTTGAAACATTTATAATAAATTAAAGCTCTTTGATTTTCCAATTTGTACATTTAGTATTTTTTGTCACAATTAAAAAAAAAATTCGTATAATTTAGTTAGTGACCAAAAAGCGCATTTCTAAAGGAAACGAAGATAAAAATAGAAAATAAAAGAGCTTTAAATTATTTGCAATGCTTCAAGGATTCTAAAACTGTATTTGAATTGGTTCTACTACAAAAACTCATTGACTTCAACTTATTTTAAAATGTCACTAAAAATGACCTAAAAACTTAATTTTGGAATTCTTTTCAAAAACTAAGGCCTAAATCGAAAGAGTTACACGAGTAGAATTGTTTTTTTAACAAAATACATATACTGGCCAAATTTTAAAACAATCAGATTAAAATTTAGGAATCGCTGGGTTGTCCCCGTTAAGATGAAATAATTAGATTTGCATGTACAGTAATTAACTACAGTAGTTCACATTTCAAGTAACTGTAGTACCTAAGTAGTACATAAGTTAAGATAAAAATTTCAACATATGACTAGAAATAGTATCGGGGAATCATTTCATTTCTGATTAATTTCATGTTAAGATTTGAGACTATAAAGTTCCCTGCTTTTTCAGACCTCAGAGCTCTGCTCATTACTCGAGAAAAACCTAAGCACAACCGGATGATTCGATCATTCTTATTATAATAAAATAAATTTTGAATATTGTACCATTGATATCACCAATCTATACAAATTCCGGTGTTTTTCCGTCTAAAATTTGAAATAGAATTATTTGAACTTAAAAAATATTAAGAAAAATATTTTCTCATTATGCTTAAATAGGGTTCCAAGAGGTGAAAAGCAAACTTTTATATTATTTACAGCAGTGTTCTAAGAAGGATTATTCGAAGAATACAATTTAAGTTGCAAAAATGTAGGAGATTTCAAGGTACCCCGCAGCTTTTTTAGCATAAGACAATCACGGATCTTTTTGAGAGTTTTTGTATCAAAATTGTCCTAAATATATTGAAGATTTGCCCTTCAGGCCTGCTGAGCTACTGAACCCAAAAATTGTGAACTGGGCACTGGCAATAATTTTAGTATAACCATACAGTATCTATTTTAATGTATTTTCAAACTGAGAATTGAAGTACCTACATATGAGAAGACAACTGTTTAATACATTCGTTGCTTCACAAGAAAATTCAAAAAGCCGAATATTGGGAGCTCAAAGTTTTCTTCACTATCTGCTTGAAGGTTGAAATATTAATTTCCATGACTTCGGAAATTTAAAATCATCTTTATAAAAAACCTTAAAAAAGATCAGGCAACTCAAACTTCGGCTAAGTCCACGGCGTAGTGAAATTCCATTTAGTGTTCTTAAGCGTCAGTGACTGAGACGACTGATTCGAAAATGTTTGCATAATCTTCTGATAAGACAGCACAAACGAAAATCGATACAAATTTAGTGGGATAAATGGGTACTAGGTTATAAAACGTTTGAGGTATGGCTACGACCACATTCTTCTAATCACGGCACCGATACGTATCGCGACTAGGGTTCCGACTCTTCACTCGCATATAGGAATCAATAAATTCAAAATTATCAAACCCAAAACACTCACAATACGGCTTAACATGTTTTTATACATATCTTGAAAGAATTTTCCGGTAACATTTTTGATCATATAATATAAAATTTCATCTGATGGAAAACAATTACAATGGGATTTTTCAAAGATAGTTGAGTACTTCTATGCGACCAAAAAATACTCTTCCTACTAAAACGAATGCGGTGGGCAGTACCATCTTATGGAGTTGTTTTTATCTGCATGGACACAGAGACTAAAAGTGTCATTCGGAACGATGAATTCGGGCTATTATTGCGAAATTCTTTCCAAAGTTTTTCATAAGAGTAATGCGTCAGGTCGAAAACGACTAACTGGGTGCTTCAGCAAAATGACGACCCTAATTAAAATTCTGATTTTTATTACAACAAAAGAATCAGTGTTTTAGATTGGCCTCCCTGATCTCCGTATCTAAATCTGATTGAAAATTTATCTGGGCAGTTAAAAATTAAAATTATTTAGAAACACCCATCTCTGTTTAAAAAGTGTGTCTGGACGGATGAGAAAACTCACTCCAAAATTATGAAAGACCCTCAGTTCTTAAAAATTTTTGCTAACGGCAATAGAAACTACACAGTAAGGGCTATGCTACCAAGTGTCAACCTATTGTTAAAATTGGTAAGCAACACTGTGACTGCGACGTGAGTCACCAGTGGTGACTGAAGAAATTTTCATAATGCTCCTAACCGACTATTAGTCACAAACTAAATTTAAATAAATGCTTAATGAAAACTAGATGAAGGCACAATTCAGTTAATGTTTGCTAGTTTCAACATTTCTATCTTCTATTGATTTTAAATTCGAGTTGAATATTAAACTTCAGTTTTTTCCTGCCGCAGTTAGTGTTAAAAAATATTTTCCACTACCGTGTTGTATGAGTCATGTTAGTTGAACGATCGATACAAATTTTTTGAAATCTTTATGTTTTTCATTGTGCTTAAATAATTTTTCGAAAAGTAAATGTTTCAAATCTAAAATTTCATAAATATTTGTTTCCATCTCTCAACCTATACGAGTGTCAGAGCTTTCCCCTTCAAGAATCGCTCTTTCGCCAGGTTCGCACTTTCGTGTTGACAGGCGCAGGAATGTATGATCCTAAGACTTTTCTTTTTCGGCTGATAAACGAAATTGTAGTTTTTATTAATTTTTGCACTATTTTCGAAACATTTTGACCAATGTCAGCTAAGCAAAATATTCTACAGACATAATTTGACAAAAATGGTTCATGCATCAACGCGCATTACAAACACTTCAAAAACTCTTCTATATCTAGCAGTAACAAACAATTCTCGGGCAGTACTCAGCGCAGAGGGATCATACATCTAAAGTCAACATTCAAACTAAGCCCATTTGCGAATCTTCAGCATAAGAATATTTTTAGGGATGAGTAAATGAAGAAAATGGGTGAAGATCATTCCTAGAAAGTTCATTAAAACCAGTTAATAATGACACCTTACAGTCATACTATATAGCTGATGAACTTCTTATTTTTCTGCTTTACCCTGTTGATAAACTATATTATTTGAGCATCATACTGAAGAAAAAGTTGTTAAAGCCATGCGTGCTGCTTTAAACGTCTGGCCTGCTAATATGTGAAATGTTTTTCAAGCTGTACTTCATTTATCAGTTTTGGCTTCATCGGCGATCGTGTGATTTCGTCACTTTTACATATTGAAACAAGATTGCTTCAATCTTGATGTTTTTGATCAATCATCGATTTCCACACATACATTCCCTCACATCTATTTTTGGCTACAGGATTTCGCTCAGAACAAATAAGAAATTATAAGATAGTTCTAGAATTTCAGCTTTCAAACAGACCTGATATTTCAGCAGGTAAACAATCGGTTGTTGATCGCTAGTTTTCATAAACATTAACTTTTTGAAACCCATCGTAATCTGTAAGGCCTGTGAATTTATTTCACTTCGGGTGATATGTATTATTTTTCCACTTAGTAGCAAAAAGGGACGCCTGAAATTTTTTTTCTTCCGTCTGGTTGACCCGTGCTTTCAAACATGCAATCGCACTATTAAAAACTGACAATAAATTTATATTGTTGACATGGGACTTTTCTTTTTTGATTATGATTTCATAATTCACTTTTTAGATGCAATTTTCAGAAATCAATAGAACCAAAGTTCCACTTCTTTCCATCAACCAATTTCCTTTCTCAGAATTTGCTTAATCCCACTCTAATAACAAATTTTTAGCGTAAAATTAATAGCGCAAAACTGTAGCAATCCATCATATATAAAAATATTTTTAATAAAACCACACGTTCCGTGGACCCTTCCTTTGTGATGTTCGAGACGATCGTTTTAAGCCAGACTCCCGCAAAAAAAACTCAAAGTGGCTGTACAAAAGAGCTTCATGCAATCTTCTGCCGAGAATAGCTGCATGAAAGGGAGGAGCGCTTGGCTGGACTTCACAAGGTTTGCATCCACTGCCTCTTGTAGGTGAATTTGTTCGGCTATAGAAGTAACGAGAGAATCAATTCTGCGGAGAATCAATTCTGCAGAGCAGGAACTAATAAATTTTATTCGCCACATGAGTTGCTTGGATGTCGTAAAACCTGTAAAAATGTCTCTTGTCGAATCTCAAAAACATTAGCTGTATAAAATATTCAAATAGTTATTTCAAATAGTTAATTCAAATAGTCAATAGTCAATTCAAATAGTACAAATAGTCAATTCGTTTGCCGTGTCGAACGTTATTTGCGACTCTTTGTTTTGTTAATCAGCTTAAATTTTTAAAATAGAGAAAGTATGTTCGTAGCATTGTACAATGAACGTTTTTGTGCCGAAGTATTATAGGAAATATTGAAACAGAACTCCTGTCTGCGAAATTATTCGACCTAAGGAATAGAATTAATTCGTTTGGGTCTGTCAGTGAAGAGTCCATGCAAGTTTCTCGCACAATAAGCTCAATGGGAAGCCATCTGTGTTTGATGCTATCTTTAACATCTATGAACGAGTAGACGTTCCGAGCATTAAGGCTTGTATCTGCATATTGGCCGGCACTTGGTTTGATACTTGGCCGGCACAACTCTTCGTATAATTATGTGTCCCTCTGTAAATGTTTCTTTACCGAAAATCATATTTTTACGATACTTCAAGCAATGAAAAGGAAAGAGCGAGTTGAGCTTCAAAGTACCGGGGCATCAGTAACAGTAATTTGTCATACCTAAAATTATATTTTTACGATAATTTAATCAATTACGAGGATAGAACGAGAAAAGCTCTAAAGTACTATGGCGTCAATAACAGTAATATCCTTTGTTTATACTATATACTAATAACATACTTCATTTTATAATGTTTTGGAACATTCCCTTTCTTCACACACATTAGAGAATTTTTTACTGCTCTAACCTTTTTCTTCAGCACGTCTTCATGGGAATTTGGTGAAGTAATATCTTTTTAAGAATATATTTTTAATATTATAGCAGTGAACGTAAATTGTACATGTGTTTCTAATACAAATGTGTGAATATGATTATACTTTATTGTAAAAATAATTTAATATGAACAGGATAATACAACGACTTCTATTTATAGTGGCAAGTTCAATTTCTAATGAAAATCTCACATTGGTTCGCTTGCAATCGATATATATTGTAGAATTAAATCCAACATTGCAAATCTGAAGCCCACGCAAAATCGAACAGTGCCATCAACTTTAAGTTCACCGTCAACAGTATAGAGTTTTCTTTTTGTTCAACTGAACATTAAATGACATGTCATAACTCACCCTAGAAAAGCTTAATTCAACCTTGCTCTACATGTGCCCTGCTTAAACACAAAAACTCATGAATATGTCCAGCAGAGAACCTAAATAATATTCAACATCTTGATTTTGAGGTTATGTACTAAGAAGTCATTCACACTAGTACCTATAGGGGAGAAATTGTTAATCTTCTGCAGTAAAATTTAGTTAGACTATAATTGTACAGACACTAAGGCAGAGTAAAGAAATTTTCTTATCAGAAAAAATATGCGATACGTTTTTACCTTGACTAAGGTCTATCTGGATGTGTTTCATATCCGCGTTTTTAGTTTCAGAAGAATCGGATTCATCTGAGGACCCTGAGAAAGATACTCAACGTGCCTCAGATATGAAAACGGATGAATTCTTTCCGACGTAAGCCGGTGAGAATTACACTCAGATAACGTTGTTTCGTTTTCATTGATATGTAAAATTAGTTTTGATCTTCTCATATGAGGCCTCGCATCGAGAGGAATCTATTCCATTTAATGTTTAGTGCTAATTTATTTTATGTTTTTCTAATTTTTCGTGATATTTTGGGTGCGTAATATATTGGGATTTTCCTCTTCTTGATACACATTAGAGGATTTTCTATTGCTATAACCATTTTCTTCAACTGTTGATAGGAATTGAATGGTATAGTTTTTTTTAAATATAATTTTGTAATTATAGCAGTTAAAGTGTAATTTTACACGTATCTCTAATATAAGTATCTGAATATAATTATAACGAAAGGTTGGTAATATATTAAAGATGTGTTTTAATTTTTATTACACACGTACTAAGTATTTTTCTCTTTCAGAGTTTCTTGTCAGCCAGTATATTTTAAAATGAGTATAGCAGCTGATCCGTGACCTAATATGAAAGGTAAGCTTCACAAACCTATTGCTGTGAGGCGCATTCATCCTCATTGAAATTTAACTTATGAAATAGCTGAATAAAAAGAAGCTGGGCACCTGACTGCTTTTCGGAGGTGATATTTGGCCACACTCCGAAATTGTCCTTGCATTTTGTATAACTGGTTCGTATGAAAGGTAGTGATGTACCGATACCATTTTTTTGGCCGATACCGATACCGATACTCCGATACTTGAAAATACCGATACCGATACTCCGATACTTGGAAATACCGATACTTAGACCGATACTTCTACAATTATATTAAAATAAAATCATTATAAGCCCTACATGGGGGTTTTAATAAAAAATTTTACTAATATATCTAATAATATAACAATATTGACAAAAAGTTTTCGATTAGGAATGATAAAACTGCTTTTTCTATGTTAAATATATCGTTTGATTCGTTTCCCGCACAAAGTTTTTCGATTGGGTCATCTTTCCGCTTTATTTCGTATGATACCGTTATCAGCATGCATGAACTAACAAGTATTCACTGTTAAGCAATATTTATTTGCAAACTGAGGTTATTATCAGACTAAATAAATTAAAAATGATATTTTTCTTAATTTATAGGCGTAAACTAGTAATATAATGTAGCATTTAGTTTCAGAAATAGCAGCGTGAACCCAAGTAGCATACGTATGTACTAAACACACACAGTGTGCAGAAGAAAACACGGCTCTTTTCGGTTTGGGGGCCTATCAAATTACAATATTTTCTTTTCGCCAAAGTATGTATTTTGGTGTGAAAAACACAAAAATGATCACTATATTGTGGAGAAATTATTTATTAAGCCTGAAATTTGCTGATATCCATTAATATTTTATGAAAATACCGCAGTTCCTCGGTTCGTTTTCTCCACGCAAATTCACACAGATATGAGTCCATCATTTGTCGGCGAGTGCCTGCCTCCCTGACGTTTTTTTCATTTTTAGACTAAGCTATCCACTCTCAATCATTTGAGTGTCTGCACCAGTTGCAGGGTCCACTAAGTTTTCACCATGATTAACAGTGAGGTGTTGAAGTTACACCCTTGGTTAGGTTAGGTTAGTAACACTTGATGAATAATTTGTCCACAAAATGTCATTTTCGTGTTTTTCACACCAAAATACATGATTTGGCAAAAAGAAAACATTAAAATTCGATAGGCCCCAAGACCGAAAAGATCCACAAATACGCAACCAGTTATAAAATTGTTCGTGAATTTTTCAAACATCTTAAAATAAAAGAAAAATGCAAGATTCGTATTGTACGGCGATTTACATGATCAATTAAAATAAAATAATTAGATTCGTAATATTTGACTATTTACAAGCTAAATTAAATTAGAATTTTCAGCTACTACTATATTAAATTTGCAAAAACTTTAAAATGAACCTTCAGCTTTATTCAATTGGTTTGGTTTTGCTAGCCCGTCACATACGTTAAGAAATTGAAATTGGGTCAAACTATATAGGTTTTAGTTGTAAAAGTATAATAATTTTATGTCGCTACTGTGTTTAACTATTCATGCTACATAGCTTTCACTTAATGACCGCACATGAATCATCGGGAATTCTAAGTAATTAATTCAATTAGCGGGCCTGATTAAACGCTGTAATTCAACAGTTAGCTAACTAATTTACTAGGTATGAATAGGCTCTTTATTTAATTATACTTTTACTTTCATGATTTATGACCTTCATTTTTATGATAAAATACGTATTTTTGGAAAGTGTCGGTAAAGTATCGGCCGAATTTTGCCGATACCGATACCAGTAAAAAAGCCCGATACCGATACATCGGTACATCACTAGTATAAATGTGTGAATATAATTATACTTTAGTATAAACATTATTGAATATGAATAGGATATTATAACGACTTCCATTTATAGCTGCCATTTCAATTTCTACTAAAAAAAACTCCTAATAGTTCGCTTGCAATCGATACTGCCCCAGTTAAAAAAATAAGACGTTTTCAAGTCGATTATGTGCCGCGGCAGGCAAGACTAATGGATTTAGGTTAAGTAAAGCGAGACACTTTAGTTTGTATAATATCAGTACACACAGCAGGACACAGTTTACATCACGAAGGATAGCGGTGGAGTGGGCTCCAGCCAAGCCCGAGAACCATGAGCTCAGTTCTCAACGCAGAGTACTGTCTAAACACATTCTAACACAAGAGCACTGTAACATTATCAGTATTATACACATATACATTCAAGGTGCCACAATAAGGTTTCAACAAAGACTTCTAGCCGTGTTTTATTCGGAAAAGCAGCCGATTTTTGGTCGCCATGTCCCCTTTTTATGGCAGGAAAAAACGGCTACAAAACCATTGAGTTCCCTTTGCAGCTATACGGAAATTCCCACCTTTATCGACTACATATCGACTTTCCGCGGCCCGAATTCGACCTTCCGCGGCTTCTCCATTCTATGTATCGGCTCTCTGCCGACCTTACTCGACTTTGTACCGGCCTCCCGCGGCAGCAGATCGACCTTGCCCGAACTTAGTTACCATGGCTATTCATATACCCCCCCACCCCCCCCCCCCCCACACACACACCCCTCCCCCCGCACCCACCCACCCGTAACCCCCCCTCACAAACACACACACACACACCCACCCTCCCACACACACACACACAAATATGTATCTGAACACATCGTTGATCACCTTCAAGGACGTCCTTCAATTCAGAGGTTGCTGAAGACTGACGAAGGAAAATTCAGGCTTGGTTTTCACATTTTGTTGTGTTTACGTTGCTCACATTGCCGTCACTACCAGCCCCACCACAAAGATAAATCGTGATAAATACCAATTGACCGATGTGGTGAAGCTAATAGTTGGGCCCTTGCTCTTGAAATAGTGCCTCTGCAGACCAGCATTCTACATCTCTTCCATCTCTTGTTTCTTATGAAGAATCGCCATCTTCACCAGAAGTTACGGGTCGAAACTCAACTACATGCGAAATAGAAGACAATGACTCATTGTGAGTTTCAGCGTCATTTTTTTATGAAGCTTCAGCCAGAGTAGCCAATGCAGCCAACAGTCTTTTTTTTTGCCGTTGCACAAAAATGTAAATGATTTTCTTTTTTATTTGAAATTCAGATCGAAACGTTAAAAAATATTTATGAAACCCTGTCATAAAATTATTGATGTACCTATGTATCGGTATCGGTCATTTTACTGGCATTGGTAAAATCCGGCCGATACTTTCCAATAATACGTATTTTATCATATAAATGAAGGTCATAAATCATGAGAGTAAAAGCATGCTCAAATAAAGAGGCTATTCATACCTCGCAAATTAGTTAGCTAGCTGTTGAATTACAGAGTTTAATCAGGCCCGCTAACTGAATTTAATACTTTGACTTCCCGATGAGGCACGTACGTTCAGTAAGTGAAAGCATGTAGCATGAATAATTGAAAACAGAAGCGACCTAAAATCATTATACTTTTACAACTAAACAGGCTAACAAAAATCCAACCAATTATGTAAATAAAGTTGATGGTGTATTTTGAAGTTTTTAAAATTTATTATAGAAAAAGCTGGAAATTCGATTTTAATTTATCTAGTAAATCTTCAATAAAAATTTAAAGACGAAGAATACAGCACGGATAGGTATCGTATTTAATACAATTTAACGATCCTAAATTTAAATATGTGAAGTAGTCAATTTTAAACGTTTCGGAGACCAGCTCCATCTTCAGTAAGTCTGAAAACATAACAACCAAAATTGGTTAATTCATGACAACAATGAGAAAAGTGACAAAGTGATCGGTAAAAAAAATCTATAAAAAATTTCTATCGGATATGAACTATCAGCATTATTTAAAGGTGGCTTCTCTTTGGCAATGTGAATGGATTCTAAAATGCGCAAATCTAACTCGTTAGGTGCAGAGCATAAAATAGAAAAATTGTCCTCGGAAATACGGCTGCTACACTGTTCGGTATGAAGGCCGATTGATGAATGAGGAGGTTGACCTAAAGGTCTCCCGGTTCGAAAGCTTACTCCGCGGTGCCATGGGCGATCTTGACGTAAAAAGGCAGCGTCGTCATGCCGACGTAGCCAGACGTACACTGTACGCAACTAAATTTATATACCAGGGATGCCCGCATCCGCTTAGGAATCATATCTTTGTACCGAAAGAAAGAACCAAGTCGCAGCAGATTCACAGCAATTACATTCAATTTTACGGCAGGAAAGTGGTGTTTTAAAAGGTTTTCAATATCCCGGCACATCTTGCTCGTAAAATCACCAAAATATGGAAATACACAGTAGAGCTATTGCACCGAATTGGCGACATCGTTAATATCTGAATATTTATTGGCTAAAAATTTTTTAAAATGAGCATGAACAATTGAGGAAGGAAATCCGTTTTTACAAAAAAATGAGACTAAAAAATTAAATTCAGCATGTAGATCCACAAAACTAGAGCAAATGTTGTAGGCACGATTCAATAAGGTTTTAATCACATTAATTTTAAATATATAGCTACAGTTACTGTAGAAACTTATGCCCAATCCAATATAAGCAGCCTTACGAAAAACTGAAGAAGTGAAAGCTTTACCTACTCGAGTAATTTTTGACTTCAAAAAAGATAACGAGCCATTATTCTCAATTTCGATTGTAAATTTTATTGATGAATGTTTCTCATTTAAATAGTCCCTGAACATTTGAGCATGACTTGGATCACGAAACAACAAAAACGTGTCATCAATGTAACGGCGATAAAATTCTGGTTTAAATTCCACAGGACAATCGGCCAGCCATTTTTGTTCCCAGTGACACATGAAAATTTTTGCAAATGTGGGTCATAACGGAAGACCCATGCCTTCGAAGACCCCAGGCCTTCGGTTTGTTTATACAAATTGCCAGCAAACACAAATATAAAGTTCATGACTGACAGTTCGAGAAGCGTCTTAAAATAAGATTTGTCTAGGCCTAAAACTGTATCAGTAGGCAAAGCAAACAAGGAATTTATAATTATTTCGATGGTTTCTGCAAGTGGAATATTTGTGAATAAACTTTCTATATCAAATGAAGCCATAGTAACTTTATCAGCATTTCGAAACGATGTGATCTCGTTAACAAATTGAGTTGAGTTACCAAGAGTATATTCATTTACAGTCAAAGGATTTAACACAAGAACTAGAAATCGTGCTAAGTTAAAATTAGGCGTATTCACTGCAGAAAAAATAGGACGAAATTGAAATTTAGATGGAAAGTCTACCTTATGGATTTTCGGCAAACCATAGAGGACACCCGGACGTGAACCTGACAGATACAACTTCGAGTACAGTTCAGGAGAGAAAACCTTCAGTTTATGTAAATGTTCTGTTGCTCAACCTCCTCATTCATCAATCCGCCTTCATACCGAACAGTGTAGCAGCCGTATTTCCGAGGACAATTTTTCTATTTTTTATGCTCTGCACCTAACGAGTTAGATTTGCGCATTTTAGAATCCATTCACATTGCCAAATAGAAGCCACCTTTAAATAATGCTAATAGTTCACATCCGTTAGAAAATTTTGTATTGATTTTCTTTTCTTAGAGATCACTTTGTCACTTTTCTCATTGTTGTCATGAACTAACCAATTTTGGTAGTTATGTTTTCAGACTTACTGAAGATGGAGCTGGTCTCCGAAACGTCTAAAACTATTTCACATAGTTTAAATTTAGCTCCGTTAAATTGTATTAAATATGATACCTATCCGTGCTATATTCTTCGTCTTTAAATTTTTAATGATAGTCCGACTAAGGAGTGTTAATTTTACGTAAATCTTCAAATACTACATAGCTAATAATTTTATTTGAATTTAGCATGTGAATCACCCTACTTTAGGAATATTGCATATTTCTTCTATTTTAAGATGTTTGAAAAATTCACGAACAATAATATAAGATTGTTCATGAACCAAAACAATTATTTCTCCACAAAATAGTTATCATTTTCAGGTTCTTCACACCAAAATACATACTTTTACGAAAAAAAAAAACATTAAAATTCGATAGGATCCGAAACCGGAAAGATGCGCAAATACGCAACCAATTATAAGATTGTTCATGAATTTTTCAAACATATTAAAATGAAGATAAATGCTAGATTCGTAATGGACGGCGATTTACATGCTTAATTGAAATAAAATAATTAGCTTTGTAATACTTTACGATCTACAAGCTTAATGAAAATAGAATTTTCAGTTATTTTTATGTTAAATTTATAAAAACTTTTAAAGCACCTTCAACTATATTTAATTGGTTTGATTTTTTTTAGCCTGTCACACACTTTAAGAAATGGAAATTGGGTCAAACTATATAGGTTTTAGTTGTAAAAGTAAAATAATTTTACGTCCCCACTGTGTTTAACCATTTATGCTACAAAGCTTTCACTTACAGACCGTCCGTGATGTCACGAGAAAAGGTACCGCCTCCTTGTTAACATTTCATTAACAAGAAGATCAGGTTCTCGGAATTGAGGGAATGGCAAACTTCCATGACATTACACAATACACAAAAATGTGAGGATGTATCAAGAACACAGTCACTAAGGACAGAAAAAACAATGATTGTATACTAAAATTAGAGCTGTACTCACCGATTAGCAGAGACACGACTTACACAGCGCATTTTCTGAGCGCCCTCCGTGGTGTTACGATCGATCGCTTCTAATATTGTGGGGCATGATACACAGGGTAAAATATGCTTAACATTTATGATTTCCAGCTATACGTCATACAAACATCAATGAGCGTACACACAATGAATGGTATTAGGAATGATGCAAATTAAGTAATGGAATCAAAACAGCATACGCCAAATGACTTACATCACATAACTATACTGTATGTTTCGGCTGGCCAGCCTTTCCCCGCATGTTGCTTACACACCCAAACATAACACAAATAAGGCCTACAATATCTTAGCGCTTCCAGCAGCACGGGATGTGGTCATTACTTCGACCCTCACGTTCATGAGCAAACACAGCTTCAGTTCAAATAACTGTCCCATGCACAGTTCAGAGAAGGTTTGTTGCCAATCGCTAACTTCGGAGCTCCCGCTTCAGGTCCTTCGCACGTTAATTCCCTTTCCTCCGAGCACATCAATTCTTCAATTAAATCCTTCCCACCTGTCAAGACAAAATTTTAACTTGTTACTTTTTAACGAGTGTCAATGACGTTTCCTCAAAATATCTCGATTTTTACATGACTGAATGGCAATGAATTGTCGCAATATTTATTTCAACACTATCTTTTTCCAAGAAACTGTATCTCTTACTCTCCCCTCTAGTGTGGCATCTCCATGTTCCATCAAATGACTCCCACGGTTTGGTATGTTTGGTACATTTCCCCTCAGTGAACGTGGTAAAGGGAACACGTAAAATTTCCTCTCAGCAAGTGAAACGAGAAAATGTATGAATTTCTGAATTACACTATAGCGAAAACTTTAGTATAAATTTTCAATATAGCCACTTTTTCATTATTTCTTTAAGCACGTTTGTTACTGCGAACACACCCGCGTTTTATTTCTTATACTTCGCGCCACGGCGTCGACTGTAGAACTACCCCTTGTTCATCACGATGCCTAGCGCATATTTTCTTGAGGGTTGTCCTCTCTCTCATATTCGACCCATAAGATTCTTCCAACTTCGACAGCGCCCGCCTACCCCTTTTCTAATTGGTAGCCCTGTAGCTCGCCTTCCTTTCTTTGCTTCGAGGGTTTGTCACAAGAATCTAGCTTGCCACGCCTACATCAGTCTTGAGCAATCTGAAAGTCGTTGTCATGAAAACTCTTTTAGCTCAAGTGTAGCAACATAAATCTGTCAGCTCCTGCGGCGGTGTTTCTCACGGCATTGGCGTTTTCGACCTTCTCAAGTGGGCAGCTAATTAAATTTCTCGTCCCAAGGGTTCGACCGAGCGACCGAGGCCTCTTGAAGATTGCTCACACAATGTAAACAGACATCGTTCGAGCCCTCACAGCTTATCGCTCCACCTAACATTTGCTGAGTCAAAACATACAGGCATAACATACAGGCACGTAACATACATGTTGAGGCGACCCATCTGTACTGCTGGAATTTACTGAGATATTTCAACGGTATTTCAACGGACAATTCTTTTTTTAAGTAAGCACAAAATTTATTACACACAATTAAAAGATTTATCACACATGATTAAAATTTTTCCCTAATTCCTCATTTTTAATTCGCAAAATTGATTATTCTTAACAGATTCTTGACAGTGACATCGGGAATTCAACGTAGTAGATTCACTTAGCGAGCCTTATTAAACTCTGTAATTCAACAGTTAGCTAACTAATTTACTATGAATGAATAGGCTCTTTATTTAATTTTACTTTAATAATTTATGACCTTCATTTTCACGATAAAATACGTGTAATTGGAAAGTTTCCATGAAATATCGGCCAGATTTTGCCGCTACCGATATATCTGTACATCACTAGCCTACGATCACGCAACGTTTGCTGGTAGGACGCTCCTCAATTTAAAGCATAATTCAACCCTAACTCATCGATAATGCTGATATTCATCAGGTGATTAAGGGTTTTTCTTCGCTCAGTATTTACTTTAATGTGTTCACGGAAATCACGACCTCTGTTTTAAAGAATCACTAAAAGAGCACGAATGATATTTTGCTCGCTGATACGTAATTTTCGAGTTATAACATGAATTACGTTCAGGTGAAAATAACGTTATATAATCGTCTACATCGTAGCTGCATTCTTGAAACACGCCCAGTATTTTGGCGGTAACCTTCAGTGTTAGTACGGCTAAGTTAAGTTATTGTAGGTTAGTTTATTCAGCTAATCTAACGTTACCTAACCTAATTTAACCTAGCATCACGTCATGCCGTATTACATCATATTTACGCGTCCGTTTCTCCATTTTTATATACTAAGTTCCTATGAATTCACAGGTTAATAACTCAAAAATTACGCCTCAGCGAGCAAAATGTCATTCATTTGAAACGTTCTTAAATGTGTTCCTTTAGAGATTTTTTTGAAACAGAATTCTTAATTTCCGCGAACGAATTTAAGTATATATTTACCTATTCTTTCATCATTGTTATTCCTTAATTTTATAATGCAGCTCGTCAGATATTTGTGAAGTTTAATTTTCTTACTAAAAAATTGAAAACTATTGATGTACTGATAATAGAAACAGGCCGATACCGATACTATCCGTACATCTAAATTGAAAACAGTCAAAGGTTTCTCAAGTGGAATTATACTGCAACTTAAAAGTTTGAAGCTAAATTGTGTTAACACCTACTGTAAAATAAGAAATAAATTAATAGTGAATAAACATACACTATTATATTTTGCTTCTATTGCTTCTTTAAACTAAAGTTTAAATTTTGAAGTAAATACAATTGTACACTACCAAATATGAAATCAACTTTGGCCGCACAGTAGTGCAATCCTGATTCCTGGTTGACCTTAAGTGCGTAGTTGTTCCTTCTCATTAATATATGTATATTACTATTCATTCACACTCAAAAATTATTGAGACGACAAAGTCAATCCCTCACCAGGCACTTGACAACATGCCATACCGGCTTAACGTCTTCAATGGAATAAGAAACTCGAGTGAGAGCGAACACCTCATACCATTTTAGAGCAGAATTTTTTCAGAAATAAGAGACACTTCAACGTACTACACACTCGCACTGAAATACATTCTGACATTGCGGGAAAAAACTAATTGCATAAATGAGAAGCCACCACTACACCTGTGAAGCACAACACCATTCAAATAACTGCCGCGAAAAGGCTTGCTTGAGCAGCTTGAGTCAGACTTGTCACATGTGCGAGCAGTGTTGCCATCTCTAAAGCCTCGTCAAGACCTTGCGTTATCATATTGCCTGTGATCGTCGCAGTGGCGTTGCAAAAATACCGCTCCTGACCAGACTGGCTTGACTGACTGCATTAGCAGTCAATTTTCAGTTATCATTATCAGCAGTATAAAAAATGATTTAGATCCTTAATTGCTATTCATACATGGTTATCGTAGTACATGAGAGGGGAAGGATGTTTAATAACGACGATGCGCTGTGCGGAGCCGCAGAGACTATAGCCGCGGAGAGATCGGGAGCGCTACAACTTTCCTCAATGCCTTCCGCTGAAGAATCGTACACGTTCAACTTCGTGGTGAGCTAGAAAAATCTTCCTCACGAGCGGTCGGAGAGCTATCTGCAGTTCGTCTAAGCGGCATCAAGCAACATTGTAACGCAAGGTCTGGACGGGGCTTAACTTGAATGGAAATAAAAATTTGGCTCAGATAAACAACAGGATAGTATTATTTAATGTACACTATGCAAAATGTAAATTGACATTTAAATACCTTATAAAATTATAACTATCCGTAAGGTAAAGTTTTAGGTAAATGTACCATTTTTTAGTTGACAGCTTTGACTAGCAAGTTTTCCTCGGCAGCTACCGACTGTAATTTTCATGGCAAATGAATTTTCCTGTGTGAGAGTGCTCAAGAATGTTGGTATGTACGATTTTCCCTTAAGAATGTTTTTATCTTACATTTGAGGGTAATTTGAACTCAACAGGTGAATTATTTCAAAAGTTACGAGTGTTAGACTAAAATCTAAAGTTGCACTTAAGATATTCTAAAGAATTTTCTGTAGCTTCCAGAAAACCGTTGCTCGACTGTTAATCAAATAGGTCGAACGCAAGCCGACATTCTCCTCTTGAATCCGCCTTTGGGCAAGGGCTCGATTTTTCCGGCTTGTTTACGTCTAAATGAGACTAGCGGATAGCCGTCGAACGGCAAATTTTGGTCGAGAGCGGCCGACAGAGGAACGTTCTGACCTTCAGCGGCCATCTTTCACTGTGTTCTGCTACCTGTCGACCTAAAAATGGCATGAATTTTTAACTGGGATATGTAGAAATAATCCAACATTTTAGATCTGCAGCCCACTCATAATCTAACAGTGTCATTAACTTCAGGTTGACCGTTAACGGTAGAGAAGTTTTTTTTGTTCAATTGAACATTAAATGGCCATAACTCACCCTAACAAAGCTGAACTCAACCTTGTTCTACCTGCGCCGTGCTTAAACATCAAAACACATGAAAATGTCCAGCATTTACTCTAAATAATTTCCAACAATTTCTTGATACACAATTTCAATGTCTTGATACACAATAGAGGATCTTTTATTACTATAACCTTTTTCTTCAACTCATGATACAAATTTTATGATATAGTTTCTTTTTGAAAATACAATTTTAAAATCATAGTAGTGAAAGTATAATTTTACATGTGTCTCTAATATCAATGTCTTAATATAATTATAACGAAAGGTTGGTAATATTTTAGAGATGTTTTTTTTAATTATTATAACACAAGTAATTCGGTATTTTTCTCTTTCATAATTTCTTGTGTAGCCATTATATCCTTATTAAAACGAGGAAAACTGCTGATACGCACGTAAAATGAAGGGTAAATTTTATAAATCCTCTTGCTCGGGGAGCATTTATCCTTATTGAAATTTTTGGTATGAAAAAGTTAAATGGAAAAAAGCTGCGCATCACACTGCTTTTCGGCGGTGATATTTTTCCCACACTCCGAAGCTTTCCTTGGATTTTGTGTAACTGGTTCGTATAAAAAGTACAATTCATAAATAAAAACTGTTCGCAGTATTACAAAATACCAGAAAACTGTAGTAAAGGTGTTTCGCAATCAGAGAATATTCATTTGTTGGGTCGTAATCCTATGCTTGGCAAATAACCATGTTTTTTGTACAGGATCGGTTGACTGGAATAGGGGGAGAGGCCAGAGACCCGTCACTTCTCTTCCAGCAGTGAAGAATCGTGCACCAGCCAGTGTGGAGCGACTGTCAGTGTCAGCAAAGTTAACGGAAGACATTAGCCGTGCTTTGAGTTGGAGTCATGAATGTTCCCATAGATACAACCTCGGGGGATACAACTACTGTATCTATAACTAGCGCTCCCAGTATGATTTGTGAGCACTAGCTGAAGGTTAGGTAAGCCATCCATCAGCTGTTAAAATACACCATTTTCAGGAAGCCAGGAAAGTTACTTTTTGAAGCGAAAGGTCATTGGGAATTTAAAAACGAACTAAGGGTAAGTATTCAAATCATTTTTTTATAAAGATTTCTCGAAATATGATATTAACTAACTGAAGAGGGAGCTAGTCTCCGAAACGTTTTATGAAACTGACGCTATGTACTTATTTAGAAACTTGAGAACGAAGAAAATTCCGATAAAACTTATCATCTGAGGATTTTAAAAACGGGGAAAATTTCAAAGAACTTAATCATATGTACCAGGAATACGTTTCGGAGTCCAGCTCCATCAGTTCGGTAAAGTACAAATCATTATGTCTGTAATAAAAAAACAAAGTGTTGATTACAGTCATGAAAGGAAATCACGAAAACAAAAATGAAATTGAAGCATGTCAGAAAAATAAAATCGACAAGGTTATTATCTAGTTACAATTTGCAATGGGTAGGAACTGTCAGTATTGTTGAGGGCCGGTTTTCGTTTAAAAATATGTATCGACTCTAAAATTCTTAGGTCATATGCGGTTGAAGCCGAATCTAAGATTTTGAAGTCTGCAGAGGATATCGGTACGTTACATTTTTCTGCGTGATTACGTACAGCGGAGTGTGAGGGGTGTGCTAATAGGTTCCCCGTGCGGAAGCTTCGACCCCGATGTTCGGCCATTCTGATATAAAAATTTCGTGACGTCATGCTGACGTTCGATGATGTGCACTGACATGTTTTAATTTCATTTTTGTTTTCGTGATTTCCTTTCATGACTGTATTCAACATTTTGTTTTTTTATTACAGACATAATGATTTGTACTTTTAGGAACTGATAATGGAGCTGGACTCTGAAACGTATTCCTAGTAAAAATGATCAAGTTCTTTGGAATTTTCCTTGTTTTTAAATTCCTCATCAAGTTGTGATTAAAGCAAACAACTGACCCGCTCAGATATATTCAATTTATCATCTTTACTAGGGACACGTTTCGGAGTCCCTCTCCATTATCAGTTCAAAGGGAAAAAGTTATTACGTCTAAAATAAAAGATCAAAGTACAGTGAGTTGAAAGGCACTAAAATTATATCATGAGAGTAAAACTACAAAGTATGCCACGGAAAAACGAAACACAGAAGCACAGGCTTCATATGCGAGCCTCTTTGGTGTACTCTTACAGTTGTGTGCAGTGCACATCTTTGTACGTTGGTATGACGTAACGAAATTTCTACATCAGAGTGGCACAGCATAGAGGTAGAAGCTTTCATATTGGGAATCAACTATCACACCCATCGCATTCTGCAGTGCGAAATCATGCCGAAAAATGCAATTTCCTTATATCTCCCGCCGATTTCAAAATTTCAGATTCCTTGCATATTTTCAAGCGAAACTCTGATTTGAACAATATGGACAGTTCGTACCCTTTGAAAATAGGGAATAGGTAATAACCTCGTCATTACAAGCCCAATTTCATTCCATACATATATTTTATGGGTATTTTTTGTGTTTTTTTTTCGTGGCATACTTTATTTTCTACTCTGATGATATATTTTTAATGTCTACAATTCATTGTACTTTGATCTTTTATTTCAGACATAGTGATTTTTTTCGTGTGAACTGATGATAGACCAGGAATTCGAAACGTTTTCTTAGTAAAGAGGATAAATTTTACCGAAATTTTCTTCGTTCTCAAGTTCCTGATAAGGTTGCGATTTAAGTAAATCACTGACGTGTTCAGATTTATTAAACCAAAATACGGGGATGAGGGAATTCGTACTATTTTAATTTCATATATCCTGATTTCTTTATTAAATATTATTTAAAAATTTAAAGCCTTTTGTTTTGTTTGTATATATATATATATTCCTTTCCTAATAATCTTGTGTGGCACTTAATCGTTTCTTACGCTCGTAAGTACATTATTACAACACTATTTCAGGTAGTTTGACCATTCGTGTTGTCCAAGCTATAATGCAAATGCTATGGCTAGCATTGTACAACAATCCTTATGTTTATGACTCAATTAAACTTTATTATCAGCGTAGGAAATATAAATTTCTTGTTTTGGTAAAATATTGTATCCCCTCCGAGCTCGTTATTTTGGCATAATAGTTGAGACGTAAGAATAAAAAACTGTCCCGAATGTTGACCTCATTTTCTTAGACGCAAAATAATTAAGATCTGCCCATTTTACTTTCAACATTAATCCCTCATATCACTAGGTCCTATGTTCGTGTGCTCAAATTCCAATATAAGTGCGCACTTCTGAGATAATTTTCAATAATACATCACTAGGATTGTGTTTTCTTAATCACTGGTTTATATATGCTTTGTCAAAATCAGATTAACGCAGCGAAGGGACCGCAGAGAAAAGCACGTAAGACCGCGCCTTTCTCTCAATCATTTTGTGTTTCGACAATAGATATTGGTATTATGATACCCATGTGTGAATGTCAACCAAAGATCTTAATATTAAGACCTCATAATTTAGGTAGCCAATTCCACGAAATTTTCCATTCGGTTTGTGAAATGTTTTCGTTTAGTATTATGCAGCAACCCAATTGAAAATCAAGGACGTATCGCCGGTGTATTAAGGACGTGAAGGTCGATTATGCACGATTTACAGGCTAGTCGGCCTTCTCTGCTTTAACACTGCCTCTACGCGCCCCAAACCAAGCGCGGTCGAGCTCGGACGTGAAATTCATAGTTGGCCTTGAATGATACGAAGGCGCAAAATTTTCAGTTGATTAACGGCCGTAACATTTGAAAGCGGCGTGACTCGATCTGTCAGTTAATGACAGCGTGTCGTCGTGACCGTACTGGCGGTTACTGCCTCTGCAAAGGTCGCGTTTCGTGTTTCGACTGTGTTCTTCACAATCATTGCGTTAGGAAAATTGTGACATAGTATTGCATCAGATTCCCAAAACATGTTTATTGTTATTATATTGATTGTTTTCTGGGATGTTGTGGCGATCAACCGTTATGCTCATCCTCAGATTTTTCTCGTCACTTCTCGAGCTCAAGCTGAGTTCAATTTTTTAAACATAGTTATGTGAAGTGTTGTTCGTCCAACTGTTTTGAAACTAGAACAGTGGTATTCATATCAAAGTACTCTGGATAGATTACTGAACAAGTTTACAGAACAGTTCACATTCACTTGATTCATATGCAAGTTTTTCACAGAGTGGCTACAAAGACTGTTTTTCAAATGTGTATTGATGTCACAATAAGTTACTTATTTTCACGATATTAAAAAGTGCAAATGCTGACATTGAACAATAAATTAAACCAGCATGCTTTTCACAGTGCTTTGTATCAGTGTAACAAGAATGGAGGAAAACGCTGGTGATAAACCAAAACTGTGAGTTTGTAATGAAAAATCGATTGCTGTAAATATGTATCATGGGCAAAAAATAGCACAACGTTGTATGACTCTTGCACTTTTGGGACTTAGCACTCCTACAGGGTCCGAGAGATGTGCATTTGGGTCATTTTATATTGTAATTATTGTTTTGCCTTTTAATGATGGACATTTTTTATTCATTTTCTTACTGTCCATGTCAGCTCGTTTTTCTGCCTTCAACTCTTCTCTTGTTTAATTTGTTTTTCAAGATTTGTAATCCTGTGCATTGAGTCCTGCGCAACAGTGCACCCGAAAGTGCATAAAGCTCATCTATCATTTGAGGGTTTGGTTTATTGTAAATACTTTTTTGGAAGATAATTGCGCTAGCTAATTGTGCTCTAGTTTTTTCTCTAAAACCGCATTAGTAATGCGAGGAAATTCTTTTGTGCTATTCTCTGCCATTATTTTCCATTTGGTTCTCTAATGAAATATTTTAAATATTATTTTTCAGTGTTTGAATTTGTTATAAAAGATGCTGTTCAGCATCCAGACAATAAAAAAGCACATTCAGTCGATTTTAAGTGCCTACCTATGCATTTTATGAATGATGCATTTCTTTGGCATAACAAAAAAATTGAGGTGCTGGTTCATTGATGACCCAGCTGAGAAAGGGGTATTGAAAACTTACATTGTAACTTTAATTTCATTCGTTATTCAAGTTTTTTTCAAATCGTTTAACTTTACAGTGATCGATTTACTGAAACAGATGGAAAATTTATTGTTCAGAGGCAACTAATTGTTCAATGGAAACAATTATGGTGTTCTTAATTTCTCAATACCTATTGTTAAAAATTATTTTACAATGATGTATCCTACATATCACGAAGTATTTAAATCCTCGTAGAGATTATTTACTTTCTTATTTCATTATTTCAAGACACCTAAAACACAACTCGCTAACCATTAAAAAAATTTTATTGTATTTGAAAATGAAGCAACGAAAAACTGCGACAAAGCTTTAAAGGAGCTTTTAATTTTCTTTCTAATTTTCTAACTCAAACGGTACACAGTTTTCTTATCGGACGAGTTCCTTTCGGGATTTTTTCATTAATTGCACTTCGAACTTTTTCACAGTTTTTCGTTGCTTCATATTCCAATGCGATGAAAATTCTTTGATCGTTAGTGAGCTGCATTTTAGGTGTCTTCAAATGATGAAATAAGTGAGTAAATAACCTTTCAGAGGGTTTAAATATTTGGTGGTCTGTAGGATATATCATTGTGAAATTATTTTCAAAGGTAGGTATTTAGAAATGAAGAACACCAGCGTTGTTTCTAAAATCTTTCCCCTGAACAATTAGTTTTCTACCTCTTTCTTTAAATCGATCGGTATAAAGTGGTTACTAAACGATTTAAAAAAAATGATTATTCGAAACGGAAACAAAATTTAATACATTGTGAAAAAAAATGCATTTTAAATATGTCAATTTAAAGCGGAGGTATAATCATTTAAAAACTCCGAGACATTTTTATGGGACACGCGATATAATGTAGACACTCCTCAGAGGGATACAACTATTGTATCTATGGGAGCTGGCGCTCCCAGGGAGGAAAATGTGAGGGCCCGAGCTATAAGTTAGGAAGGCCTTCGTTTTGTTGAAATAAAATGTTTTTGTTATGTTAAGGACCACAAATTTTCGGTTCACTACTGTCCTGTTTTTAGCACATACTACTTTCTTCTTCAGCTTTGATCTGGTTTCATGAACTTTTTTCTCAATTTACTGTTTTTATACCCTTTCTGCACAGATTCCGCGTTCCCTTTAAAACGTTGATTACGTTTGTGCGATTGCGACGGTTGGTTCGGTTAAGTTGTGAGTAGCAGAATTTAGAAACTGACTGTACTGCTCAAGTCCATTCTTGTCCTTTATAATAAGTTTGAACAATATAAGTATATCAAAATTTCTACCAGGTTTGTTAAAATCAACTCTAAAAAGGTAGTGAAATTATGGAAATGCTATTCATTTATGCCGGTATGCAATTTACCTAATGGTACACATATCATATGTCCCAAAATGTAGTGCACGTGTTGCCTCCATACTAAATGGTGCCTTCATTTTCCTCTTTTTGAGTCGCATTTGTTGCGGATAGGGAGGCTTAAGCTAACCAATAATCTAATCTATAATGTAAACAAGCGTTGAAATGGAACTTTGAGATCCGGAAATTACATTCCCATTCATACGTTTATGCAGTTGATATTTGTGTGTCACATGCAGCATTTTAAACGGATTGTGATTTTATATGTAATTCCTATATTATTTTGGTGTTTTATTGGTGCTTTTGGCTCTGATTAATGGAAATAAGATATTCATGTAAATAATAATGTAGAGAATGTTTCATTTTTGTAATAAAAGTTGAAGAAAGAGCGAGATTCTATGTCCTATCTTATGTATTGTCCTATGTACCTGAGCTCCCAGTTGCACGTGCATCGATCTCATTGGATGTACAATATTGTACTGAGCTTAATGGGTCAATAAATTTGCAATGCAGTAAGTGTGAATGTATTGTAGGATACAAAGCTTCCAACGGCGATTCGCGAGCAGTTTTGTGTCCGAAAAAGTGGAAATTTGACCCCTAAACCGTGCGTAATACAACTAAAAAAACGCCTCGGAACCGACGCGTACCCACCGGCGAAACGTCCATGATTTTCAATTGGGAATCACTTCCTTGGTCCTGACTGCGGTGATTTTTAATTTTTTTTGCGAAAATTATGCACGCGTAGGAAATATCATCAATTTGTTGAATGATTAAACATTTTCCGAGCTAGTCTCTTGGTATACAAGTTGAAACCCAAACATGAGAAGATGCTTCCGAAGTTCTAGTGTGTCGACCTTTTAGACTGTACATACACAAATTTTTCCTCTCAAATTATCTCCCCAATATCGCTTAAGTTTACCTTCATATTTCAATGAAAGTAGGGACTAAAAAAAGGATTTTTTATCAACGTGAGTTGCATTATTATTGAATGAAGGGAGGTATGCATATGTTGGTGCATGAGTACATAGTTTATATGCATCACCAATTTCAGAACAATTCAACACAGGGAATACATTTTCGTGATTTTCTGTCAAATACTTTTGTCTGGCAAGCAACATGTGTGTTGTGACACCCACGCACATATGTTTATCGACTAAGGATCTTAAAGTCGAGGCGTTTTAAAATTAAATGACCTGTATCTCTATGTAATAAACTGTTTCTTTCTTGTTACGGAACATCTTTTCCTGGTTCACTGGTGTCCTGTTTCATCACCGTTTACTTTCTTCTCCAACTTTTATCTTATTTCAAAAATTTCTCCCTATCTTGTATCTGTGCCTAAGGTTTGTAGACGCTCTTCGTTCGTATAGATTCTCTGTGTTCTTAAACTAACTTCCATTCTTATTCTTGCTTCGGAATTCTTCGAATAAAGGATTTACTTATATCGGTCATCTTACTTATACTTCACTTAGTCTTGAACTTGAACTTGAAATTGAGGGCCGACAGCGTCGGGGCCTTTGTAACGGCCTACAATTCCCTCCACAGTTATCACACAAAGAGTTCAGCGCCTGGTACCAGACTTGTCCACTAAACTACTCAGGATTTACCAATCCTCGTCACAAGCTGCCATTGGATGGCGTCACTGGGATAGCCAGTGCGTCAAAACACCATCCCCAGGCATATTGGGTCATTACTGACCATTCTACCTGACTGGCTCATTCCAGTCACTGTCTCTTACTCCAGGCACGCACAAGAAACAATTTCATAGCTTCGATGATACTCAAATTGCACTCCTGATCCAATCCAGCAAGACAGCTCATACCGCAATCATCTTCAGCACATCTGGCATTCCACTCATTCTCTCCATACTGCTCAGACACCACATTCATAAAACTCTCTCTCTCTTGCTCATACTTACTACATTCCAGCACTAAATGCTCAATTGTTTCCTCTACTCCACTATTACACTGCTGACATAATCTGTTATTATTCTCATTCCATCTCCATGTACGTCTGTTCACACTCAATGACTTACATCTCACAGCAAACAAGAGTTGACTTCCAAAACTACCATCATAGAACAGCTCAAACTTAGGTGCTTTCTTTTTCATATACCAGTTAAGTGTAGGCTTGCGCATCATGCTAAGCTTCCACTTATTCAATCCATACTCTTTTGTTCGTCTCTCAATCTCTTTCTTCCACCTCTTGCAGTCCCACTCAGGCCCTACACCTCCTACATTTATTAAACTCCAGTCATCCACAGGTCTCCCAATTCTAACATGAATAATCTTTTGCATACTGAGTTTCCTTGCATGCCCCCAACATACTTTCTCCCAATAGCTTACACTCAGATTCCATTCAAAGATTCGCCTTACCCACCTGCTATTCTGCATTCTTTCAATTCTCACCTTATAATTCAGCACAGCTTTCATCATTCTTTCTGAAAATAGGCTCCACCCTAGGTCACCTCTAATGGCTTCTGTAGCTGTCCATTTCGGAGCACCCAATGCTACACGTCCTACCTTATTTTGTATCACATCCAGCTTTTCAAGATCACTTCCATTCCAGGCAAGAGCACTCATACCATACATGACACTAGGTACAGCAACATACTTCCACATTCCTCTCACACATTCGTACTTGTTTGCTCTGTATCTGGCCACACTACCTAACCGTCCACTCCACTGCATTGCTTTAGCCACTTTCTCACCTTTAGTTCTAGTACATCCATCTTCACTCATCATACAACCTAGATATTTGTATTCTTTTGTTCTACCTATTCTGATTTCTCCAATATTCCACAGTCTGTCTCTATCAGTCTCATCACTATTTATAACCATGACCTTACTTTTATCGGCACCAAAGTTCATCTTGAAATCTGTACTATATCCATTCACAATGTCAAGCATCCTTTGTAGTTCATGACCACATTCACTAACCACAACCACATCATCAGCATACAACAAACAGCTCAGTCTCTCATTACCAACTTTCAGTCCTAAACCACTCCCTCTCAGTCGAACTGCTAATTCTTCTGTGTACAATCCAAACAACAGGGGGGACAGAGTACAGCCCTGTCTCACTCCTCTAACACTCCTCACTTGCCCTGTTTCCAAATTTCCTAACCTGTAGATAGCACTTGTGTTCTCATACAGACTCTGTACAATGTTCACTATTTTTCTGCTAAAACCAACTTTTCTCAAAATTTCAAACAGCCTAACCCGATCCACTCTGTCATACGCCTTTTCAATATCCAGGAATGCTAAATATACCTTCTTGTTATCCTTCTTCATTCGCTCAATTATTTCACTCACTACAAACAGATTATCCTCCCCCCGTCTATCTTGCCTAAAACCATTCTGTTCTTCTCCCAGGACTCCTAATTCCTCAACTAAATTTTTCATTCTCTCATTCAAAATACCACAAAAGATCTTACATACGGTGTCACCCAGTGCAATTGGTCTGTAATTTTTAAGTTCTTTCATACTCTTATGTCCACCCTTATGCAACAGAACTACATTACACTTGTTCCAGTCATCCGGTACTCTTTCACTCTTCCATATCTCATCAAATAAACATTTCAACATACTGACTACACTCTCTCCTCCACATTTATAGAACTCATATGGTATCTTATCAGGGCCACATGCCTTTCCATTTTTCACTTTCTTCAAAAAACTTACAATCTCTTCACAAGTGATTTCGTCTTCCATTCGCAGTTCATGTTCATCTATCAGAAAATTTATTAGTTCATCATCTGTAACCTGCTCATTCATTCCACCAATGTCCTCCCAGTATTCTTCAACTGCTTTCACCATTTGCATCCTATCTTGTACACTGCAACCATTGACTACTAATTCATCAACTTGAACTTCACTACCTCTATCATTACCTTGTATAAACCTATACCAATCTTTTATTCCATCTAGACCTTTCTTTCTTAGATTTTCAACTTGGTGTCTCTCTTCTTTAACCCTAGCCTCATTGATCATTTTCTTTACTTTCTTCTGCTGGTCCTTGTACTCATTCCATACACTCTGCCATTCATCCTCAGTAATTCTGCGTCTTTCATACATTTTCCTCATACTGCGTTGTTTTTTATTTAAAGTCTTCCTTCTCGTTCGTTCTTCCTTTATCTCACTCGTAAACCACCTAGCATTCCCTGTACTTTTCCTGCATTTCATTCTACCGATCTTTTGCTCTGCCACATCATACAAGGTTCTTGCAATCTCCTTATTTAGGTCATTTACATTTCCACACCTGTTCCAGTTACATCTACTCAATTCATTTCTAAATTCTTCCCAGTTTGCCATTTTAATACGCCAATTTTCTCTTACTCTGCTGGCCTTCTGCATCGGCTCCTTTCCACCCCAATTATACTCTAGTACAAGCATTTTATGGTCACTATCAATATCAAAATCATCTTCATCTACAAACATTTCTTTGACACACTCTCTTGCTCTACTATTCACTATCATATAGTCAATTGCAGTTTTACATTCCCTGCTTTGCCATGTATGCAAGCCATTTCCTATTGTTACATTTAGGTTCTCAAGTTCATTCTCATCACAGAAATCAATCAATTTTTGTCCATTTGCATTCACAGGCTCACCCAGTATACCAACATGGCCATTCATATCACCCATTAAAATCAGAGGGCATCTGCAATGCTCTTGCACAATTCTTGTTAATATTTCATACTTTTTTACATTCTCTTGATGAGCTAAAAAACCATCAGTTGTCATATAGCATACAACCACAATAACACATTCTCTGGCATGCATTCTTTCACACTTTATTACTAACAGATCTTCACTCTCAGGTTCATTTCCAACAGGAATTTCTTCTAATTTCCAATTTAGAGCATTTTTTACAATGAGACCAACTCCACCACCTCTTTTTTGCCAACTTACACGCCCTTTTCCAATCATGTAGTACTTACTCTCCTTACACTTTAAACTGACTCTATCACGCATTTGGGTCTCTACTACACCAACACAATCCAAATCTCCATTCTCAAATTCTGCTACAAGGTCATTTAACTTTCCTGCATTCCATCCACGCACATTTATACATCCAAACCTTACAACACTATTGGACAATTCACAACATTTTTCATTTTTGCTCTGACAGCTTTCCATTCATCCAGTTCCACCTTCCATTACAATATGAGTACACCCAATCCACTGGATGTATCTCCTGGAGAGTTTCATCTCACCTTCTTGAGTAAGGTGGACTCCATCTCCACGAAAACACCCACTCTGGATCAGGTTATCCATATCAAGGAAGCTGGAACCCATTTCACGCTTTTTCATACTCTCAGCTTTCATACTCATGATCCTTTTATGCACTTCCCTATTCACCTCCTTTCGCACCCTTTCATACTCCTCACCACATGCAGGCCTTCTCAGCAGACTGGTCACAGCCACTCTTACATTCTTCTTTCGCGCCCTTTCAACAACATTCATAATTGCATTCACCGTACGCTCTCTCCCACATTCAAGCAATCCATTGCCACCTCCTTGCAGTACAACCATCCCTTCATCCATTCCATCTATCACTTCCTCAGCATGCCTACAAATCTCATTCACTCCCTTTCCTCTCATGCTCGTACATCCACTACGGTCAGTCATACTCACAAACCTATCCACATTCTTCACCATGCTGTCACCACATATTCTAATCGTAGGTCTCACTCTCCCTTTCATACTACTCTTTCGTTCAACTCTTCCACTCACATCACTCTTTCCATCCATCTTCCTTACATTCACTTCCACTACAGGCGCCTGCACCTCATGTGGCATATCAACAGGTTGCTCCTTCACTCTCTTCCCATTCGTACTTCTTTCCTCATGCTCATTCATCCTTCTACTCTCATCTGGCACATTTGCACCACCATTCACTTCATTTATTGCATTCACACTCCTTGCACCATCATCCACTTCATTTGCACTCCTTGCACCATCATCCACTTCATTTGCACTCCTTGCACCATCATCCACTTCATTTGTACTCCTTGCACCACCACCATTTACCTCTTCATTCACTGCATTTGCACCATTCTCATTTTTTCCTTCATTCAACTTCCTTTCATCCTTCAAATCAGCCTCTAAAGCAACCATCAGAATTGTCAATCTCTCAACCTCCTCTTCCAACTTCTTTCTCTCGTCATTCAAACATTTCCAGCATGTAAACACAAGATCATTCAACTTCCTCCGACTCATCTCTCTCAAACCTTTGCATGCATCTATATCTACCCACTCTTTACAAGTCATGCACTCAATCTCCTCATCCATTCCACTTGCACCTCCCTTCCTACGACCAGTCCTATTTCTTGCCATCCTCAGACACAGACTTCTATCTCAGTACAAATTTCACAGGCAGAAGGAGTCTTCACTCACCAAATCTACTGAAAATCAAGTTATCAAAAAAAAAAAAAAAAAAAGAAACAAAAACGTTTCCTACTACTCACAGTCACTCTCTACAATGTCAAACACTATACTCTTTATATGCAAAGAAAGCTTAACTACCAGTCAAAACACCTCAGTCAAAAATTGCAAGTCACCACACCAAAGTCCAATGCTCAGTCTCAACTCTCACGCAACAAAAAAACTACTCTCACGAGCACTCCATACAAAGTCACACACTTTACTCACGTGAATATACAAACTATACCAGTTTTTAGCAACTTCACTTTAATTCACCACAATATTCGTCGGAGGACCCAGAAACACGGAGGACCCAGTCATTAAAAGCTCGGCTACTCTCAGCGAGATTGTCATCCTGGAGAGAAACCGTCAAATAAGTAATATATATGCAGTTATATAGATGTACAAGGAGTCTCAAGCTTACGGTATTTCGCCTTACGGTATTCGCCGTTATGAGCTGATGCCCATAAACTCTACCAATACATTAATACATTTTCCCTATTAATAGATGTATGATTCGCGGTTGGCTATCCTTCAATTTGGCGTTTAACAAAAATCTCTGCCACGCACAACCGAGATTATCGCCGTGGCAGAGATTAATTTGAGAGTCGTTCAGAGGCGATAAATCTCGGCTGTGCGCGGCGGAGATTTTTTTAAGCCAAATTTAAGGATGGCCAGCCGCGAATCATGTACGAATCGCCGGCGAAATTAGACATGCCGGAGACGAACCGAGACGTAGAATGGACGATCATCGCGGTTGGCCGCCGACGTCCCTGGGCTAAAAATTTCGTCCCTAAGTGGACATTTCGCCTATGATTCGGAGGCGATTTATCGGTGATACGTCCCTTAGGTTATCCCTTGTTCAACCATAACACATCGGCGATACGTCCTCGATTTTCAATCGGGTGGCGGCATTCAGAACTCCTATGTATAAGTTAGCTAAATACATTATTCCGCTAATTGATGAACTTACCTCCAATCGGCACACTTTGAAGAATTCATACAATTTTTATGAAAGGATGACCGCATTGCCGAATTTACTTAACGATGTGATGGTCAGTTATGATGTCACGTTATTATTTACTAATATACCAGTCCTGGAATATTTAAATCTGGTATGCAATAGCTTGTTTTCTGTTAATGAACACCATTATGGTTTATGCAGAAAATCTTTTATGGATTTGTTGAAGCTAGCTGTCACAGAAGCGTGTTTTTATTTCAATAGTATTTTGTAAACAGAAAAATGGCCTGGCAATGGTTAACCCTCTAGCCTCTACTCTGGTGAATATATTTATGTGTAATATGAAAAATAAAAACCTGTCTTCTTGTCCAGACTTTTTCAAACATGTTTTTTACAACCGTTAGTTGGACGATATATTTGTTAATTTTTATTGATGTGACTCATGCCAATCTGTTTTTAGATCATATAAATAGTCAACACCCAAATATCAAGTTCACCATGGAAATAGAAAGTGATAAAGTTTTGCCTTTTTTAGACGTAAGGGTTCAACGCTTTGATAATTATCTTCCACTAGGCATTTAGCGGAAATCAACATGCACTGGTCTATGAAATGGTTTGTTTAGTTTTACTCCTTTCAGTTTTAAACTGGATAATTTGAGAATACTTCTTCACAGAGCCTTTCACTTGTCATCAAACTATCATAGGTTTTGCGATGAACTAAATTATTTGAGGACCTGTTTTTCTACTAATGAATACCCTCAATATCTTTTTCACTATACTCTTAAAAAGTTTTAAAACAAAATGTTCGATAAGCCAAAGGTTACGGTAGCCGGAGTTTCCAAATGTGCTTTATATGTATCTCTTCCGTATATTGGATCAACTTCCGACGGCTTCTGATGAACTAAAACAATGCTCAACTAGGAATATAAAAAAAATTGTCCCCAACGTTATTTTAATTTTGTTTTTCGCTACAGGTTCCAAATAAAAACACTTTTCCAGTTTAAAGACAGACTACCGAAAAAATTGCTCTCTAGTATGGTATATTGTTAGCGGGTGCCGAATTAGGGAAAAGGTTAATGCTCTCTCAATTACCAGAAGGCTTTAAGAAAATGAAGGAGAATAGCCAAAAGCGTTCAGGTATATTTATAACAGAAGCAGATAATCAACGTAAATTACACAGGGGCGGTGACGGAATGAAAACTAGTGGTGAAGAACATAGGGAAAAATCAGGAAACAATGAAACGATAATAGTTGGTAGAGCCCCAGAAATGGAGCGTTGACAGGAAACACAGGGATTTAACGCATCAGCTGAAAGCAAAAGACAAACCAAGTAAATTAAAAAATAATGACAGTCTGCTTCCTAAGGCCGAAATATCACAACAAGAGCACTTTTTAACAGAAATAACTATTGACGGATAAGGCAAATGATACAACGCAATAAAAGACGGGATATTAGCAAATTATATTGAAATATGAACTGCAATAAATTATTGAAATGAATAATTTGGCCGAATAATTCACAAAGACCGATACACCGGATTCTGATAAACAAGTAACTAAGAATCATCTGAATGGTTCCACTTCAGCGGCAATATATATACAAATTGATTAATGAAAATAAGAAAAATAGAGTTTAACAACTGAATAACCATGAATGAAGTTTATTTGCTGAAGTTTACCTAAGTTTATTAATTAACTAACCAAGCAAGTCACGCAAACAAGAACAGAATCCTATCTACTGTACAAACGGAACTTGGCTGAGCACACATATATGTGCACATAATTCACTTACCTCAGCCACAGTTCCTACATACCGAAATTTCTTCAGTTTTGTTAGATAATTCACGTTTACTTAGAAAATTACTGACAATTGAAATTACTGGAAAAAATAAAGAGTAGGGTTAAATGCACGTTCAAAGCAGATGTCCTAGCGTCACATCCTCACAAGTCTGGAAGTAGCCGCCAAATGACACGTCGCGAGCAATGTCTCCACAGATAGGTTGAGGTTTAACCTACATTACAGTGCACACGGTAACAATATAAATATCAGTGTGGAACTTGCCAGAGTTCATACACAGGAAGCACTGTGAAACAGTCAAAGATTAGATTATACCAAAATCTGGGCAAATCATTTAGAACTAATAGACCGCTAGCAACTCCATCTAAGTCTATGCCTAAACTTCACTGTGATAACACCAACCATGTTTTATCTGTGGATGATTTTTCAATTTTAGATTTGACGTCTAGTAGCGATCTCCGGATTTTAGAATCATAGTACATTTTTAAGCAGGAACCAGTTCCTAATTGTGATCAAAGTGCTTGCCAATTGTACATTATATAAGTTGTATAAATTCAACAATTATTGAAATATCAATTTTCATATATTGTTGATCTGATTTTCATTGATAATGAAGTTTTAAAACTATCGCTGGTCTGACTGTCCCTTTTTAGGAAATGAATTTTATTCCGTTTTATGTGGTTTTTGCTTGATGAACCTTAGGTTTCCAAGACACGTACCTACCCATCTCTGTCGATTTGTTAATAATGGCTCTAATGTTATGACGTCTGATTAACGGTCAGAAGATCCCTGCAATTTTATTTAGAGTCCAGTGGGATTTATACGTTACTCCGTGTAAGTTTCATCATAACTTTCATGATACATTGTGTGGGTGATCAAAAATTACGTAAATGGTACGTAAAGATTCGTATATTCTTAACTAAGACTTGTTAGACATATTCATTCGATTGTCGGATTTATTTACGATTAAATGAGTAAATTGCTGCCGTGGTGTGACGTGATGCAGCATTTTGAAAAACGAAGTTCATGCAAAGGCAAGTTTAAAATTCACTTACGTCCAATTTTGAACATTTTTTCGTTTGTTCAAGAATGCAAAAGTATTGTAACTAACTATTCTTGATGACCTTATGATATGTAGGGTCGGTATCGGAGGAAAAACTGCGAAGAATACCCGTAATATTTATCGCTCACGATTCAACGCTTAAATGAAAACCTGAACGCTGCTGAAATCGAAGAAAATGATAATAAAATTTTTCCCATGTTTTAATTTTATAATCTCGTGGTACAGGCTATTGCTGAGTCCAAAAATGCTCGAGCACGCATCTATTTTTTGTTTTATAATAATGATTGTAGGAAATAATAGTCATAGAAAATTATAAATATTCGTAGGAAACTGGATATTTTTGTTCACTCATTTGATTGAGTATCACTGCATGTTTTTCAAAGACTCCAAGGCCAGATTAGCTCATTCCACGTAAAAACTATCGATTTGTTGAATCTAACCTAATTTCGCCCTTTCTATTTAACACAAATGACACGAAATCTCCAACCATTAATGTGGTATAACGATTTTTTATCGGCTGACGGGAAGGTATTTGAACCATTGCCAACCGACCTTCTTTGTTCGAGTAGAGTGAGACCTAGGGTCTTTTCTTCCATTTCAAGATAGATGCGACTATTGATGATGACAAAGCAGTGTAGTGTGGCGCAAAATCTGTGTCTATGTGTTAAGAGGCTGAACATTAGGAGCAGCGAAAATGCGACCTCATTGAACAAGCCCTCGAGGAATCCTGGGGTACACCTTTAGTGAACAATGAAGGTAAAGGTCGCTGAAGTCCGATACGTACTCATGTAATAGGGCTGAATTTCCCAGCCTGTCTCTTGAAGGCGCCTGCGACTCGGAATGACGTCGTGCAATATTTACGCAAGAGTGGCATAGCACCGCGGAAGGAGTTTTCGTACCTGTAACTTGTTGGCTCATCTTCCTCTTTCAGCAATACGCAGCCACGCCGAGAGGTGTAGTGCAATTATTCGTGATAGTGATTTTAAAATAATTGACAGTTCTTTCTATGATTTTAACATTAGGATTTTAGAATCTTTGCTTAGGTTTAAAGAAAAATCTATTCTAAACAACAAGCTTAGCTCGTATCCCCTTCAGATAGTTAATGCATAGTTGTCCCTTTTTTGTATACTCTGGAATTTAGTATTGATTGTGTTTTCATGCTTGCGTCAGATTGATTATACTTTGTATTTTACAGAACTGATGATGGAGTTGGTCTCCGAAACGTTTTGAATTTTTGTTCTTTTTTTAAATAAAAATGACTAATTTAGTTAGCATTTTCTTCGTTTTTAATTTCTAGTTCCTAGTCTTTAGGTTATGATATATTGATAATGACTAGTTATTGCCAAACTTGAATCTATGGTCTGATACATGAAGAGTTCTAGTTTTCAGGTTACGTAATCGCTATTGATAATGGAAATTTAATTAGCCTATTTTGATGTTAATAACTGTAGTATTAGTTGATATTTTCAGCTATATGTGGTACTTATGTACTTAAAATGTATTTGTTTTGTTTACTTCCTTGTCTTTGGGTCAAGTTAACATGTATTAATAATGAAAATTTCAGCTCCTTTCTCAAGTTATTCCTTGAATTTTGTTTGGGTCTTCATGAGCTATATTGTATTTTACAAGGTCATTTTCATGTTTAATTTTTATCTGCTGGTCCCTTCCCAGTTTCTAAGTAAGCATACGCTGAAATGGAGATTTTTATAATTATTTTTTCACAATTTTAAAACTGAAATAGTGTCGGTTTCTCAGTAATATATATTTAATGACTTTTTCTTTAAAAAGTTTTGGAAATTTTTTAAGGTAAACAAATCGGTTTGGGACACACGAAAAAAATAAAATACAATGTGAAAGAACTGCAGTGAAATTAACATCACAACACTAGCAAATACTTCATTTAGTCACACACATATTGTAACTGTAAGCAATGTACTAGCTCTGCTGCAATGGTTGTTGCATTTATGCGATAGTAAAAATTTTCCTGCTGAAAACGTACCAATTTTCACCAAAAATACTAAATGGAATGAACGTGGACGTTTATTAAAATAAGAAAGTGTCAAATACAAAGCAAAAAGTCAGACGAGAATAAAAGACAGTATCATACTACACACAAAGCAGCTAAAAGTGTCTTTTATTCGTAAATAAAACGTTCCGAAAACGTTAAGCCCCTGTGACGAAAGCAGAACAACTTTTGCCTATTGAAGCCGAGATATAAAATAGCGTTGAGCAATAATATATCACCTTTTCTGCATTGTTACCCCGCATAGTATAGGTACAGAGAAGAAAAGGCAGTGTGAAAGTCTTGCCGACCTTATCTACATGTATATCATAATTTTGGGGATTTTGAGCATATTAATTGAATCTACTATTGTAATGTTGTTGAATCGGAGCATACTTAAGAATAGAAAAAACTGTTGATACTTATCTATGCTTATCAGGGTATGCACTGCCTACTTTGCCTACTCAGAAAACACATATCAGCAACATATATATAAATATAATAGCGAACACGACCCGTCATAGATGGCGGGATTCGATATTGTCGTCATAAAAATCTTCCAGATATGGATGACAAATAACTGAATTCATCCTACCCTATTGAAAATCGAGGACGGTGCACAGGTGGAATATGAGTGGAAACATGGACGATTTGAGGTTGGTTTACCGTCTATTTGAGGGTCGAATGTCCAGTCTCCGCGACCATACTGCGACCAACTTTGGTCGGTGAACAGCTTCAAATCAACCTCGAATCACCTCTAAAACCAACTTAGGCCGGTGAAAGGTTTCAAATCAACCTCAACCCAACTCTGCATCCAATAAATTGCTCGCTTCGCAACCTTAATCAACTCCAATCACGGGTGGCCACCTCTACGTAATCGCTTAAAAAATGCTCCCAGCTGCCAGTGTATGACGTCACGAGCATATATACATATGGTTGTGACATCATACACTGGAAGCTGGTAGCGTTTCTTATCCATCGTACAGAGATCACCTGTGATTCTGATTTTGCTAGGGTGAAGAAGCAACACTATTAACATACCATGCTAACTGCACACCAATATTAAATATCATATACCCTTATTTAGGATATATGAATCAATTGCGCAACCTTAACCAATACGTTCACGTGGATATTTGGTAGCTACGATCAGATATTTGGTATACAAATCAATCTATTAATACGCCACTTAGGCAAGCTCAAAAATTTAGCCCTGTTGAATGACTTCTAGCTTCAAGCCTGATATCAAAAAATATTCAATCGCCCCTATGATAGGTCAGGTGCTTTACTCAAAAAACAATCTCTACGTCCGTCAAAAATCGAGTATTAGAATGAAAAAAATTGGAAGGATATGAAACAGAATTCGTAAAATATATATTTTTTATAAACTATAGGCGAATAATATCGATGTATGTATAGCCGAGAGCTTTCTCCCTTCACACGGGAAGGGTAGCTACAAGTGCAGAGAACCAAAAACTTGCAAAAAACATAGATAAGAAAAAAAATTTTCAACGTTCATACATCTCCATCTAATCACAATCGCACATACTTTGCATTCCAGGCATATGAATTCAGCAGCCAGGCCCGACAGCTACCGCTGGTTTACCCCGGCCGCATCATGAGTGGCGCGGGGGCCCCCGAACATTTCGACGTGACTATCATTCAGACTAATTTTATTAATAATTATTTATATCCAATACAAAAGTTTCTTTGAATTGCAGCACGTACATTAGAATAATTGTTTTTGAAATATCAAACAAAAATTTCACTGTAAATTGATAGAATTCAAAAGCTTTAAATAAACAGATGTGGGTCAGAAAATTTTATGCATAATGAAAAAATTTCATTTGAATGGCGCAGTAAATAACAAAAGTTAATAAAAATATATTCTCTAAGATGTTGAAAATTAGTGATATTGCACATTCTTGGAATAAGTTGCTCATATATAATTCTATATCACTCTGTAAATACTGCATTCAAATTGATGTTTCTTTCTCGTGAAGTTCGGCATAAATATATTCAAAGGAAAGATAATCGTTTATTCATACCTAGGTATAGCTCAAGAAATTTTTGGGGGATTTTTTCAAAATAAGTACTGATATGTACAATATTAAAAACTATGAACTGTTGGCAATTAGGGATCTAAAGCAGGCTTGTGCCACAATCATCCAAACTGACTGAACAATTAAGACACTTTTGTATGTACCTGAGCTAAATAAATTATTTTCAAAATAAAAAATATTTCAATCATATATTAAAAATTAGACAAAAAATTTGTTACAATAACAAAAGTAACTTGGAATGTTTTGTGTTTGATAAAAAGTTTCATGTAAATATCAAAGCAAATAAAAATGGTCAATATTTACTTTAATGTTATCAACGATTTTCATAATTTCGTAGCTACAGATAGGTAATATAGTCGATTTTAAGACGTTTTACACGAATGACAATGTTCCCAGAAATGCTTAGTTTTCGAGTTATTCAAGTTTGAAGTTATACGAACGGCTCTCCTGAATGGCCTTTTTTGCGCAAAAAGTCATTGTTTTTGCAATGGAAAAGGAAGCTAACCCCCTATTACAAACGTAAAGAGGTTGGGTCGTGAGGGGTAGCCACAGTTCTTTTAGTGAAAATTATAAATAAAGGTTTCTAGAGACGTTTGTTTACATCGACTCCAAGATGGCTGCCGCCATCTTCAGTACCGGTTGGCGCCATGGCGGCAGCCACCTTGGAGTCGATGTAAACAAACGTCACTAGAAACCTTTATTTATAATTTTCACTAAAAGAACTGTGGCTACCCCTCACGACCCAACCTCTTTACGTTTGTAATAGGGGGTTAGCTTCCGTTATTAATTAAATTACGCTGGCCGCGCCCGCTTCCATAACGCGCACAAGCCAGCTTCAAAGTTGAATAATTCGAAAACAACGCATGACCGGGCAGAATGTCATTCCTGTAAAACATTCTTAAATGTGTTCCTTCATTGGTTCTTTGCAACGAAATTTGGAAAATCGTTGACAACATTAATGTAAATATTGACCTAAAAAATCTCAGACAATCCAAAATCCTTGGTATGAACTAACTACAATATAGAAATAACCTTGCAAAAATTAGTAGATATTTGTGAAAAATGTTCATGAATGTTGGAGTTAACCTCAATTGACTGTTAAAATGTTTAAAATCTGCCAATCCTGAACTTGTCCTTTACCACTGTTCAGTGGTAATTTTTAACTTAAAATATATGGCCAATATTCCTAATGAAAATGCATTATCAAAATGACTATTTCTACCATTAATAAATTTAAAACATCAAAATGAGAGTCTACAATTAGCCTACAATGTGGACTGACGAAAACGGTTAACTCGACAATCACTGAATCGAGTACCGTGCAACATTGAAGAGCCAAAATAACCGATTGCAATTTACCAATTGCATTTTTCTGCTTAAACGTTCATACGAAAACATAAACGGATAAGTGTGAGATACCATACTGTAAATTTTTTAGAGCTCTTTGAGGTCCTTACACGAAGTGTATATTAGCAAAGTGAATTTTAGAAGTACGAACAATCATTTGCTCACCGAAGGTGAAGAAATATTTTTGTGCACAAAACTGGGAGCGTGATATATTTTTGAGTTAAGATATTTTTTAAACATTTAATGATATAATGTTATATCGAAATAAGAAAATACTACACAATACTTGAGCATGATTGCCATAGATGTATTACATACCAATAAACAACCTATACTGCAGCTTAGAGTTGCCAAACATTTATGACATTTAGATGAGACTAATCTCAATTCAAAATATGCATAATTTATCGAGAGCAGCTTCAAAACGAACGAAGTATTTATTTTTCCGTTGACTTCATCATTCAAATTGGGAGATATATTTGGCATGGACGTTTTTGTCTTCGGCTAAATATCTAAGAAAGATGAATTAGTAACTCTGATTAGAGAATGACAGAAAAATGTCCGATACTTCACTGCATCCTAAACTTCACGATTGAAAAAACTTTGCCACTAGGCGTTTTATTATGTTATTTCTTGTTCTAGCGAGTAACTTGAATAATAATTCTGCTACGAGATTCCAAGTTCAAATACCAAATATTATTCACAAGTAGAAATATTTACTGTGCTTTTTCGATAGGATCATAGAATTAGTTCTCTATTGCATTATGTTTATCATTTTAAATGAAACGACAAACAGTTGAAGTGTTTAGAATTAATATTTCTCCATGTATTGTTGAACCCCATCATGTGTAATCACAGCATGAAATACAGTATTCTCCTCCGTTACATTAATAATAATTTTATGATATTGTTGAAGTGTATTTGGCTACGCCTGTGCATTTATATCCCAACCAGTTAAATATAATTGAAACGTTCCACAATACACCTCGGCAATTTGATGCAGTTTCACTCGACCAAAGAGTTGATCATATTTTAAAACGGGAAGTAAACTATTAGCATGAGTCATATTTACCGTATTTGGTTTGGGTGCACATTTAGAACCAGTTGCTGCAGCTACTGACGATCTGCGATGAGAATTAATTTATGCCATTGAGAATTAACCACAAATGCAGAGCAGTAATTATTGAATGGCAGAGGGCATGAGAAACAAGTGTCAGACAAACACGGTATCAGCGATTCTGAGCCAGATGGCCGTCCTTGGCCAAGTTAACCCCGAATCGCTACTAGGTGCCGCGAATTAAAGACGGTGTATGGACGGGAGGCCACGGATGGCAGTGCCAATCATAACATGCTCGTAAATTGGGCGGTGTACCGTTGTTTTATCGGTCGGATGCAGGGTTGCGGAGTCGGAGGAATAAATTTGCGACTCCGACTCCGACTCCGACTCCACCTTTCCAGAATTTGGCGACTCCAACTCCGACTCCGACTCCACCTTTCCAGAATTTGGCGACTCCGACTCCGACTCCAACTCCACCTTTTCAGAATTTGGCGACTCCGACTCCGACTCCACTTTTCCAGAATTTGGGGGCTCCAACACCGACTCCGCCTATTCACAATTTTGTGACTCCAACTTCACCTATTCATAATTTATAAGATGAATATTTTATTTCTTAACTAGTGTACACGGACCGTCGAAAATGACGGGATTCAATACCTTTCTTCAACAAATTTTCGTTTGAGTGGAGTTTCCATGCTTTCAGCTTATTCCAAAGGTAACTTAATTTTTTTATAAGAGTAATAAACAATCAGAACACAGTTTTTTTTGAGCCGCAGGAGAAGTAATTATAGCCATTCATGACGTATCCAAGAAACAGAAATTCAGCATTACTGAAAGCAACTGAGAACTTGTGTATGTATATTGTAATATGCAATACAGTACATTGTAATACAGTATATTGTAATATACAATACAGCATATTGTAATATGCAATACGCTACATTGTAATATACAATACCCCGCCGAACTCGGTATTCACGACACAAACTCGAGTATATAATGCTCTGGATCGCTCTAATTGTTTTGAAAGTGACTTATTATAGAGCACTTGCACAACGGAAATGAGTGTATTAATTGACCGCGAACTGAAACCAAGACCGCCAGTGCTAATTTCTCCCTATCAATTATTTTTAACAGCGTGACACAAAACGTATAAATAAACATACGACAGTCACTCTTAGTAGTAAACGGTTGCAGGTGTTGAAACCTGTGCATATGTTAATTATATTTTTTACTGGCGAACGACTTTCAAACTGAATACAGAATGTTAATTATCAAGATACTAGTGTACATGATTGGTCAAAAATGACGGAATTCAATGGTATCGTTTTAAAAAAATCTTAAGATGAAGATGGCAAATAAATATATCCATCCTAAGCGCACCCGCGATTAAAATCAGGGTTGCGGAGTCGGTGGAATAAATTTGCGACTCCGACTCCGACTCCGACTCCACCTTTCCAGAATTTGGCGACTCCGACTCCGACTCCGACTCCACCTTTTCAGAATTTGGCGACTCCGACTCCGACTCCGACTCCATTTCTGCAGAATTGGGCGACTCTAACACCGACTCCGCCTATTCACAATTTTGTGACTCCAACTTCACCTATTCATAATTTATAAGATGAATATTTTATTTCTCAACTAGTGTACACAGACCGTCAAAAGTGACAAGATTCAATACCTTTCTTCAACAAATTTTCGTTTGAGTGGAGTTTCCATGCTTTCAGCTGATACCAAAGGTAACTTAATTATCTTATAAGAGTAATAAACACTCAGAACACAGCATTTTTGAGCTGCAAGAGAAGTAGTTATAGCCATTCGTGTCGTATCCAAAATACAGAAATTCAGCATTACTGAAGCAACTGCAAACTTGTGTATGTATATTGTAATATGTAATACGGTACATTGCAATACAGTATATTTTAATATACAACACAGCATATTTTAATATGCAATACCCCGCCGAACTCGGTATTCACGATACAAACTCGAGTATATAAGGCTCTGGATCGCTCTAATTGTGATGCAAGTGACTTATTATAGAGCTATTGCACAACGAAAATGAGTGTATTAATTGACCGTGAACTGGAACCAAGACCGCCAGTGCTAATTTTTTCCTATCAATTATTCTTAACAGCGTGATACAAAACGTATAAATAAACACACGACAGTCATTCTTATTAGTAAACGGTTGCAGGTGTTGAAAATTGTGCATATGTTCATTATATTCTTTATTAGCGAACGACTTTTAAATTGACTACAGATTGTTAATAATCAAGATACTAGTGTACATGATTTGTCAAAAATGACGGGATCCAAAGGTATCGTTTTAAAAAAATCTCATGATAAAAATGGCAAACAAATATGTCCATTGTAATAGTACCTGCGATTAAAATACAGTATTCTCGTACTTGTGCACTGGTAAAACTCGTATCACAGATACGGTCATTAAGCATCTTTAAAAACTTCACAAACGCACACAACATTATTATTATATTATATTAGAAAGTTTTAGCCTCCCTTAATTGCACGACAAAGATGTTCTAAGAGAGGAAGGAGGACGGCACCATTTAGTATGGAGTTGAGGGAACGCGGAATCTATGCACAAGGTGCACAGAAACAGGAAGCTAAGAAAGAAGTTCATGAAACAAGAAAAAGTCGAAGAAGAAATTAGTAGGTGATGAAAAACAGTACAGCAGTGAACCGAAAAAAGATGGTCCGTAACAAAACAAAAAGCTATTCTATTTCAACAAAAGGAAGCCTACCTATTTTTTAGCTCAGGCCCTCACATAGTCCCCCTGGGAGCGCTAATTCTCATAGATACAATACCTGTATCCCCCTGAGAGGACGCACACAACAACCAAGCAAACTGTATAACATAATACCTATCTGAATTGCAACTTAAATTATTGTTCGCAAGAGGTTTTTAAAAACTTTGCCATACCTTTTAAGCATTTTAATGCCTTTGAAATTTAAATGCGATGAGCCGCATTTTCTTGACAGTTGATTCGATTTTCACGCAATGTTTTTTACTTATAAACATAAGTGGGCAGATGCCAGGTTTTTCATATTTCGATGGTATTTATGATTCTGTCTAAGCAAGCAGATTCCCATTGTAATGAGATAGGGGAGATTATGCACGAGAACATATACTTATCATTGACGGACACCTGGCTTTTTATTATATCGGGTGTCCTGTAAAAATGTCCTCGATTTTTAATTAATTATTTCTCAGCTTTAAATTAACATATTTGTATTGCCTTTTTTCACAATGTAGTAAATTTTGTTTCCTTTTCGAATAATTTAAGTTTTTGAAAATCGGTTGAATAACCACTTTACAATGTCCAATTCACTGAAAGGAGTAGAAAAATTAATTGTTCAAAGGAAAAGTTTTAAAACAATATTGATATTCTTCCTTATTTTGTAGTTTCCATAAAACTGAACACACAAAAATTTTAAGGAGTAACAAAGCATTACCCTATATAACGTTCAAATAAATAAAGTAATTTTAGTATCCAACGACATCCCCTCCATTTCTCTCAAGGCAAGTATTACTTCTAGCCACCATTGAACGAAGAGTTTTACCCATTATTACACCGTTTTCTATCAGTCCTTGAAACACTATTATTGAAAACACTTGAAACTTGAAACCTCTCAGAGGGTTTAAATACTTAGTTGCATGTACGATACATCGTTATGAAATTATTCTTAACAGTAGGTATTGAGGAATGAAGAAGAACACCAGTGTTGTTTTTAAAACTTTCCCTTAGAACAATTTTTCTACCCCTTTCAGTAAATCGATCATCTTAAAGTTTATTCAACTCATTTTTAAAAACTTAAATTATTTCAAAAGGAAACAAAATTGACTAAATTGTAAATAAAAGACTATTAAAATATGGTAATTTAAAGCGGAGATATTATCAATTAAAAAGTCAAGGATATTTTTGTGGGACACGCAGTATAGTATTGATTGTTCGTATACAATAAATGGTCAAGTGTCTCCTTTGAACAAATTAATAAATAGGTTTAGCGATTTCGTGAGCGTAATCTCTCCTATGTTAGTAAAATGGAGTTTTAGGATTTAAAACGTAAGGGCAACTGCTCAAAAATTTATTTCAAATACAGAAGAACTTCAAGGGGACAACAGCAAGTCGTTTCCCGAGATGCGCATAAAGAGAAACCGTACCCAAGTTAGGCGGATCTTGAGGATTTGAACAGTACGCTCAGCAGCGTCCTCTGTAATATTTTTTATTATAAAATTCCTTCGAAATGGAGACCGAAGATCTTCTTCAACGTAAGGTTAGTTTTTGAAACGATACTCGCTAAAAATAGAAGACACCCAATGGACGCGGCCGGTCATCAGCACGGTACTCCGGTAGGAAATTTTAGAGGCGTTCTGAGTAGACAGATACAGAGTTTTAAGTTGTCTGGTCGCCGACTAGGTGAATATCGTATCTTATTGTAAGATTGCATATAGCACTAAGATTTTAACAATTAATTGACAATTAATTACCTTGAATAATAAGTGCCTATTCAAGAGGCTGCAAAAGCCGGGTCAAGGAGTTCAAGTCGCAGAAAGAGACTGCTTTTTACGCAAGAGAAATAAGTTAGAGGTACCAGACCCACTTTTATTAAAAGGACGACATGCTGCCCAAGCAGAGCAAGCTCAAAGATAATTTAATGAGTGAACGCCAAAGCGTCACAAGTAAGGTTAATGCAGGTCTGCTAGAAGCGCAAACATGCTTATTTATAGAAAGTTAAATTGAAACACAAAAACCGAAAAGAAAAGATGCAGCTGCAAAACAAAAAACAAAGAACAAAATGATCTAATTTCATCAGTTTCAAATTCTTGTCTGTGAACTTAGAGAAGCCAACTGAAGAAAACTTTTTCTTCCACAAAACCGCCATCAGAAATACGGAAAATATTCAACAGGAAATTTCATTGAACAAACAAAATTGGCTGTTCGTCTTTGTTGGTTGATCTGTCTCAATTTCACGCTCTTAAAGATGCTTAACTACTGTATCTGTGATGCGAGTTTCACCAGTGCACAAGTATTAGAATATTTCAATCGCGGGTGCTACTAGGATGGAAATATTTCTTCATAGTCCACATCTGGAAGATTTCTATACAGACAATATCGAATCCCGTCATTTATGACGAGTCGTGTACACAATTATGTATACTGAGTGTTTCAGAACACGAGGTACAAAATTGAACATCAAGCAGAAAATGGCCAAATAAACACTTTTTGTCCTATGAAATTTTCCCCAAAAAAATCGGGGTTGGGAGGTATTGGGTGTTTATTGTTTTTAAGGTTGAAATTTAATGGCACAATTACTCGCGATATTGATTCTGAATTTACTTTACAAAAATTGTTCAAAATGTGTTCCACCTACATCTATGCCCTTTTCGAATGTTAGCCTTAACAGCTGCCGAATTTTAGGAAACACGTCTGGCATTGAGGTATCTCACCTGCAGCCACTGCAATTCTGGCCACAAGATCTTCCTCAGACTCAATGGGTGTAGCATAGACAAGGCTCATCACGTTTCCCCAAAAATTTAAATCGAGTGGAGTCATGTCAGGAGATCTAGGAGGTCATGCAACTAGAACATTTCGCCCGATCAACGTAAATTCAAAATAAATATTGCGAGTAATTTAGTCATTAAATTTCATCCTTTACAAAAATAAACGGCTAATATCTCAATATCTCTTTCTTCAGAAAATTTCATAGCAGAAAAAGTTTTTATTTGGACATCTTCTACTTGGTGTGCAATTTTTTGCCTCATTTTGAATCTGAAACACCCTGTAGATTACTGACAAGTGTTTTCTGAGTAGGTAATGTAGGCACTGTCTACACTGAGAAGCATAGATATGAATCAACAGTTTTTTATTACTAAGTATGCACTAATTCAGTGGAATAATAATAGTTAATTCAATGACTATGCTTCAAATTGCCAAAATTATGATATACGTGTAGATGAGGTTGGCCAGATTTGCACACTGCCTTTTCTTTTCTGTAACTACACTATGCGGGGTAACAATGCAGAAAAGGTGTCATATTATTGCTCAACTCTATGTTACATTTCGGCTATAACAAGCAAAAGTTGTTCTGCTTTCGTCGCATGGGCCTGACGTTTTCGGAACGTTTTGTTTGCGAATAAAAGTCACTTCTAGCTCCGTTGCGTCTAATATGATAATATCTCTTATTTTCGTCTAACTTTTTACTTTGTATTTGACACTTTCTTATTTTAATAAACGCCCACGTTCTTTTCATTTCGTGTTTTTTGGAGCAATTTGAAAAGTTTCCAGCAAGAGAATTTGTACTATCGCATAAATGCAACAACCATTGCAGCTGGGATAGTGCATTGTTTTCAGTTACAATATGAGTGTGACTATAAGTGAAGTTTTTGCTAGTCTGTGTAATTATTTTCATTTCAGCTCGTTTACATTGTATTACAATTTTTTTCAAGTGTCTCAATGCCGATATTGATAACCGTACAACATTTCCAAATCTTCCTTAACAAGATGTAATTAATTATATAATGCTACAAAACGGATCCTATTTTAGTTTTTAAAATTGTATCAACATAATTATAAAATTCTCCATTTCAGCGTATGATTACTTAGAAACTGGGGAGTGATACGAAGATGAAAATTAAACATTATGATGATATACTGAAATACAATATAACTCTGAAAGAACCAAACAACATTCAAGGAATAACTTTAGAAATGAGCAGAAATTTTTGTTATTAATACATGTTAACTTGATCTAAAGACAAGGAAGCCATATCAATTTCGATCACATAACCTGAAAACTAGAAGTCTCTTTGCACCAGACCATAGCTTCAGGTTTTGGCATGGACTACTCATTGGCAATGAATTATAACCTAAAGACTAGAAATATTTATATCACAACATAACTTTGAGTTCCTGCAAAGACTAGTCATTATCAATCAATGCATCATTAAGAGCGTACAGAGTTACCACTCCCTATGTGAGTACAATGTATCGCATTAGCTGAAATGTTCTACAAGTAACTTGCAACACATTTACTACTTTTTTCCACTTCCCATGTATTAATTGAAGGAGAAATGAACAAAACAGAAATATACAGAACGAATTTGCAATGCTTTCAATCACTAATTCTTGCTTTTTAACTGCAAAATATGCATTATTACTTCAGTACAATTATTTTTCTATCTCGTATGTATCATATATACATATATAGGTATGCAAACCCACAATGAATAGATAACATGACGGTATTAGGTGATAGGTATAAATACGCTGTTTCAAACTTAAAACAAAATAATCAACAAAAACTGTGCGTATTTTTTAGATTTTTCAGCAAAGTATTCTAACTCTGTTTTGTTTACTTTTCGTTTTAAACAATTATAAATAATTTTTAGCAAAAATTAGAATCGAAGAGGCCAAAAAAATAGCGACTCCAACCTCGACTCCACCACATTCGGAAAAGCGACTCCGAATCCGACTCCGACTCCATCACACTTCAGAGTAGCGACTCCGACTCCGACTCCACCACACTTCAGAGAAGCGACTCCGACTCCGACTCCGACTCCACCCTACAAAATGCGACTCCGGCGACTCCCGACTCCCGACTCCGACTCCGCAACCCTGGTCGGATGGCCGAATGACCAATAAATCGCGGATAATAAGCCCTGTCAACCATATTCCACCGGTGCACCGTCCTCGATTTTCAATAGGGTAATAGTACACGCATTAAGATATTCTTGTACTTGTGCTCTGATGAAACTTGTATCACAGATACGATCATTACACATCCTGTCAGAGCGGAAAGGGAGACCGACCAACCAACCAAGACAGGTCAACCAATTTTATTTGTTCAATACTGAATTGAACATTGTAATAACTTAGAAGTTATGCATAGGAAATACCCAAATGTATTTATTAATGTATTTGTCTAAGGAGAATCTTGGCATTTCATTTGATGAGAATAATCAACACTATAGAGAGTTTTTTGTGCGGACAAATTTCAACCATAGGTCCAAAAACTGAAAATAAATCGATTTTCACGCATGATAAAATGCCAAAACTACTTAGTTTTCGAGTTATAAAGGCTTGAAGAAACTTTAAAACTCAAAATAGGTTGCCACGTGGGCGCCAATGTTAAACGCTATTCTTGATAGTTCCGACCCCACTAAAGAAGTTTTTTGTTATTTTCACGATAAAACCTTCAAACATTTTACCATTGCAAAAAATTTGCAATTTAAATGTTCGTTAGGACATTAACACTGAGTCATCAATGATAAACTTTAGTAGCGATTTCATTAAATTAATAAAACGTGCAAATATTACTTTATGCTTAATAGCTTGAAACTGCAGGTACTTTTCCTAACCGTGAAATACATTCAGTTCTCATTGTAAATATATCAAAAACCTGTTTTAGTGAGGTAGGAACTATCAAGACTTCACCTTTTTCACTTCAAATTAATCTAAGTCAAGGTCAATCTAATCCAAGTCACGATCAATTTAATCCAAGTCAAATGCAAGTCAAACCAACCCTAAGGTGAGTTAAGAATTGATGTAATCACTCGTTATTTTGAGTATTTTTGCATTTAATATACATCTACTGTAAATGATGAGCAAGGAAATCGTTTTTCCTTATAGCAAGGAATGCCTAAAATTTCCCGCTGTGTCCGGTGTTGCAATCTAGAGACAAGCCGTCGTAAAATGTGCTGAATATCCAGCATCAGGAGGGAGAGTATGATTCACATCTTAGAGCGGCGTAAAAGATACAAGTCAATTATAAAAACTTCTTATTATACCTTATTATACTACTCACTAAAGTTGTTTTAAAATTATACATTTATGACAGTTTGCATCCATTCAAATATTTATGTTCAAGGGGTAATTTTATGTTACATATAAATATAGAAGTATCGAGGCATTGCTTACACCCAAATAGAGATTTATGTGCGTGAAATTTCACTTTATCACATGTAGGAAATTAAATCTACATGCTACTACATAAGGTTATCATTGGACGATATTTAGATTTAATCATAAACAATATAGCAACGAAGTCCTTTTTTCGCTCGTTCAAACGATTTTCATATAAACAAGTTAAAATTTATTTCAACGACATAGATGATATATTTGCCTTGGCCTATTAATTTGAAGGGACGGCAACACTTTTATTGCTAATTGAGGAATGTATGAGCGTAGTAATGTACCCATATAAATTGTTTTCTAACGGAATCGTACATAAGTACTCAGTGAATCACATTTGAATATTACTTTTAAAGATTAAATCTACGTAACGCCCAATCGTAATTTTGTGCATTCGCCTGTATATGATTTCATACATGTGATAAAATGAAATTTCACGCATTTGAGAAAAATAAGAGTAAATAAATGACCGATACCGCTATGTGAAACATAAAAATACCTTTTGAACCTAAAAATACCTTTTGGATGCTTCCTAACATTAATGTAGAATTATAAAATAACTGCAATGAGTAGTAGTAGTATAAATAAATATGAGTAAATAAATGCCCGATACCGCTATGTGTAACATAAAAATACCTTTTGAACATAAATATTTGATTGGATGCTTCTGAGTAGTACAATACGAAGTGAACTATTTTCTTTTTTATATTTGACTGGCATCTTTCACGCCGGTCAAAGATCTGAATCACACTCTGCCTCCTGATGCTGGATACTTAGCACATTTTACGACATCTTATCTTTAGATTATTTCATGTATTCCTTGCTGAAAGGAAACACGATTGACTTGCTCATCACATCCAATAGAAACATATTTAACGCCAAAAACTCTCTAATTAGCGAGTGATTGTGTCAATTCTCAACTCAACTTAGAGTTGGATTAATTTGAATTTGACTTGGATTAAATTGAACTTGACTTGGATTAATTTGACGTGAGAATGGTAGCGCTAACATTAGCGCGAACGTGGGATACTTTAGGCTTCGTGTTTTTTAAAGTCCAAAAAATTCCAAAACTGAGGCGTTTTGGGTATTTTATCATTCGGGAAAATTGATTTACTTTGAGGTTTGGAAAATAGTGAAAATTTTTCAGCACACAAAAATACTCTATATAAATAATGAAACGCTAAGTGTTCCATCAATTTATAAATGAATATGTGTTTATATGTTAGTAATTTCCCCTATATCATTACAATGGGAATCAACTTGATTGGATGGTATTATAAATACCATCAAATGATGTGAAAAACATGGCATCTGCTCAGTTTTGTTCATAAGTAAAAAATTTTGCTCGAAAATCGTACCTATTGTTGAAAAAATGCAGCTTTTCGTTTTAAAAAGGTATGAAAATTCGTCAAAAACTTCTTTGCTAATAATAATTTGAAATACAGGGTGGCGCATCAGTAACGCGCCCTTAATTCCAATGCATCTTTGCGAGCCAAAACTAGGTAATTTACGATCAGTTACGGCCTCACTGTTTAATTGTGTCCTCATCTCCAAGACTGATGAGGCGGTGGTGATGCAGGGATGCCTCCGCGTGTAGCTGTGATACGGAGAAAGAGGACAAAAAGCTGCGTTACTTATGCGCCACCCTGTATAAAACACCATTGTTGCTTGCTTTGTCGGTGTGCATCTGTGACGTTCATAAGGATGCTTAATGATCGTATCTGTGATACGAGTTTCACCAGTGCACATGTACGAGAATATTTTAATTGCGGGTACTATTAGGATGGATCTTTTTGTTTGCCCTCTTTATCTCGCAACTTTTTCAAAGGAAACTATAGAATCCCCTCATTTTTGAAAAATCATGTACACTAGTAGATATATATTAGTAAAGCTTAATTTTTAACATTCTATTGTCAATTTAAAAGTCGTTCGTAAAAAAGATCATAATAACCATATGTACAGGTTGCGACACCTGCAACCAGTAATATTCATCTCATAAATTGTGAATAGGTGGAGTTGGAGTCTCAAAATTGTGATTAGGTGGAGTCGGTGTTGAAGTCGCAAAATTCTGGAAAGGTGGAGTCGGAGTCGGAGTCGCAAAATCTGGAAAGGTGGAGTTGGAGTCGGAGTCGCAAATTTATTCCTCCGACTCCGCAACCCTGGGCTCAACGGACAATCATGATGAAGTGCGTAGTAATTTTTCAGTTACATTGAAAAATTTACGGAAAAAGATATGACTTTTTAAAAAACAAAATTATAGTATCCTAAAATCTAAACTGTTTGAATTTTTAATCCATTCTCCGTCCAGCTATGTGGCAATATTTTGCGCATTCAATGAGACCTGAATCATTGCTCTACAATAATAACTGTCGGAGGAAATAGTTTTTCAAAATATCCCATTTTTTCCCTATTTTTCCCCATTATCTCAGTAATTAGTTCAAAAATGAAAAAAGTTTGGTAGACGCACCTGTAACCCTATCCAAAATACATGCGTATGCCAAAGTTTATAGATCTAGTTCCATACAACAAACGTGACAGCCATTTTTCTGATTCAGGGTAGACGTTCCCCTAAATTGATTATATCTTCGCTTTAAATTAACATATTTGAAATGTCTCTCTTTCACAAAGCAATAAATTTTGTTTTCTTTTCGGGTAATTTAGGTTTTTGAAAATCGTTTAATAACCATTTTACAGTGATCGATTTACTGAAACAGGTAGATAAACTAATTGTTCAAAGGAAAAGTTTTCAAAACAACACTGGTGTTCTTCATTTCTCAATACATTAGTTACTTCCTTATTTCATCTTTTGAAGACACCTAAAATGCAGCTCACTAACAATCAAAGAATTTTCCTCGTATTAGAACATGAAGCAATGGCAAACTGTGAAAAAGTTAGCGGAGCATTAAATTTTCTTTCTAATTTTCTAACTGCGCGGTACACAGTTTTCTTATCGGACGAGTACCTTTCCGGGAATTTTTCATTAATTGCTCTTCGAATTTTTTCACAGTTTTTCGTTGCCTCATATTCCAATACGTTGAAAATTCTTTGTTCGTTAGTGAACTGTATTTTAGGTGTCTTCAAATAATGAAATAAGGGAGTAAATAACTTCTCAGAGCGTTTAAATACTTGTGGTATGTAGGATACATCATTGGGAAATTATTATTAACAGTAGGTATTGAGAAATGAAGAAGAACACGAGTGTTGTTTTTAAAACATTTCCTTTGGACAATTAGATTTTCTACCTCTTTCAGTTAATCGATCACTGTAAAGTGGTTATTTGGTTATTGAACGATTTTCAAAAATTTAGACTATTTGAAACGGAGACAAAATTTACTATATTGTGAAAAAAAGGCATTTCAAATATGTTAATTTAAAGTGGAGGTATAATCAATTAAAAACTCGGGGACATTTTAGTGGGACACGCGATATAATGTAGACGCTCCTCAGAGGGATTCAACCATTGTAACTATGGGAACTAGCGCTCCCAGGGAAGAAAATGTGAGGGCCCGAGCTAAGAGTTAGGTAGGCCATCTTTTTATTGAAATAAAATGTTTTTGTTATGTTAAGGACCACATATTTTTGGTTCACTGCTGTCCTGTTTTTTAGCACCTACTACTATCTTCTTCAACTTTGATCTTGTTTCACGAACTTTTTTCTTAACTTACTGTTTCTATACTCTTTCTGTACAGATTACGCGTTCCCTTTAAAACGCTGACTACGTTTGTGCGATTGCTACCGTTGGTTCTGCTAGGTTGTGAGTAGCAGAATTTAGTGACCGACTGTACTACTCAAATCCATTCTTGTCTTGTATAAAAAGTGTGAAAAATATGAGCGTACGATAATTTTTACCTGGTATGCTAAAATCAATTCTGAAAAAGGTAGTGAAATTATGGAAATGCTATTCATTTATGCCTGTACGCAAATGAGCAATTCACTTAGTGGTGCACATATGTCCCAAAAAGTAGCTCACGTGTGTGTTGCCTCCATGCTTAATGGAGCCTCCCTTTTTCTTTCTTTGGATCGCATTTTTTGCGGATGGAGAGGCTTAAACTAACCAATAATATAATCTATAATGTAAACGAGCGTTGAAAGTGGACTTTGTGATATGGAAATTTCATTCCCATCCTTATGTTTATGTAGCTGATATTTGTTTGTTACATACAGCATTTTAAACGGATTGTGATTTTATTTATAATGTTGGGATACAATTGATGTTAGGCATATATACATGAAAACCAACGCTACGCAACAAGCAACCGGCTCTGCAGCAGTGCGCGGATCGTGAGGGGATGAGGGGTGCACCACATCAGCAGATGGGAGGAGCACGTAGGAGGTAGAGGCTGTATCAAGGGCTAGTCCGAAATCCATCACATATACGGGAGTTATTGTAAATAAACAAAATAGCACAGAAAAATAGTGGGTCAAAAAAAATTATTGGCTACGAACAGGGGACGAAGAAGTCTGGGTATTTGAGAGTAAAGAGCGGAGTAATTTCAAAGTGGAGAGAGGGACACGTCGCATAAGGAAAGGACGCTTAAGAACGAACCAATCAGAGGGCGAGGATTTGCGCGGGCATCCCGCTCAACCCTCGATGCGCAGCCTTTGTGCGGCTGACGTATAAAAGGGGTAGAAGGAGGCAGAACCGATCTATTTGACCGGTGCAGTGGCAAGGATGTAGGCTTCCTGACGGCCAGAGGGGAGGTAAGAATACGTGGTTTAATTTATTGATAATTCATGTGGAGTCATCGAAACGTAGTACGTCTAACTTCTGGACGCAGTGATGCTAATTATTATTGAATTGCAGGCTTGATGTTTTTTTGTTATGTAACAAAGTGCTTTGTGATCTGTTTTGTGAAGCGGGGGGTAAAATACTCATCCGGATTGATTTCAAAGGGAAATAAATTATGTTTGATTTTGAGAATCAAAGGGGAGTAAAGAAGTAATTCAATCAATGCCATGTGAAGTAGGTATGTTGCAGGGAATGAAGATTCAAATAGAGCTTGTCACTTAAAATGATAATCATTCACAGGCGGGTTTGGGATAGCTTGCCTGCGCGGCAGCTGAGACCGCGGAGACGTGGGCTGTGAACGCCTAACATCCGAGGGCCTGTAGCGACACAACCGGCTGAGCGTTCGCAACCTTGCAGCGGGCAGCCAGCCTGGTATTCAACGCTAATGACGAAGCCTGGAGGCTGTGTTCGAGCCTCGACAGGCCAACGACAGGGTATTTACTCCAGTTGTAATAGTGAAGAATGAAAGGAAGAAGAGGCACGCCGAACAATGCAGATCTTTGTTTGGCGCGCAGAGAGTGTTATGAATGTAGGCATCTAGTGCAAATTTACAAGGAGGTCTTCCTTATAATGAATACCGTGTGATAAGCAGGATTGATGCCCTGCAGCGAATTTTTCTCCGTTTGTCTATGTAACATCATTATGCCGGATAAAACTATCATGTCGCAGATCATTAACATCTTGCCTGAGGGCTCTGGTGCGAAAATGAGTGTTGCGATAAAAATATGTTTACTTGTGCCAATTGTCCACGTGTTCATCTTAAACAGAATGTGTTTTAATCTTTCAATGTTTTTTATTTTCCATGCCTATTATGTGGGTACCATGCAAGCACAAAGGTGTACTATATTCATTATGTGTGAGGGTTGAAAGTCCCTCTGCGTTACGTGCTCAGAGAGCATTGTTTTCGCGACAATAATTTCTATATTATTTTGGTGTGCCATTGGTGGGAAGGCTGTGATTATTGGAAGTAAGATATTCATGTAAATTTTTATGTACAGATTGCCTAATTTTTGTAATAAAAGTTAAAGAAAGAGCGGGATTCCTTGTCCTTTCTAATGTATTGTCTTATGTACCGGAGCTCCCAGTTGCACGTGCACCGATCTCATTGGATGTACAATATTGTACTGATCTTATTGGGTCAATACATTCATAATGCATTAAGTGTGAATGTATTGTAAAATCCAAAGCTTCCAGTGCAACATTGTACACCCCGTGAGGCGAGGCACGTGCAACCGGGAGCTTTTTTTAAACCTATAATCCATGGACGGCCAGCCGCGATTCGAATCTGGTTCTGAGGCGGTACACGGCCGGTAGGTAAGGCGAAACACGGGTGATTCGCGGGCGGTTTTGTATCCGATAACGGGGACATTTAACCTTTAAACCGCGCGTATTCCAACCAAAAAACAACCTTATAACCAACCATAACCCACCGGCGATACGGCCTTGATTTTCAATTGGGTATTCAACCGAAGTTATCTGTTCCAGTTTCTGTATTTACTACTGCAGAATGAAAAAAATTTTCAAACAGGTTTCGTTTTCTCTCAGTATGTATTTTTTGATGAGTTACTGAGGTTGAATAGTGGGTGCCCTATAATCCTTTTTGAGTACGAAAATTCAAAAAGCTTAGGGAAAATTTTCTTAGAAAAAAGTTTTCAAAACCCTGAAATGTAAGTGAAATTGCCCCATTGTGGGTGTTTTTCGCGCAAGCGCCCACTTGTCATGAACAGCTTAATTCGTGAAAAACGTTTTTTTTCTGCATAGTTCGGTGATGCTCAATGCTGAAAAACGAGCAGGACTTGTTGTAAGGAGTCCCTCATAATCAAACACCTGTGCTTCATTCTTTCCTTCTGGCGCGTGAACAATTACATCATAATTATAACCACAATGAATGTACAAGCAAATTGGTCAAAAGTTTTTTTTCATTTTTTATCATTAATCCCTTTGTATCGCATAGTAAAGGCTTAGCTAATTCCCACATCTCAAATCGTTTCTTACTAAGTGATTCGTCGTTATTCGTTTCACCGTAGAATAAAAGATAGCGTTAATCATTAGTTTCAGATGCATAGTTTTATGTACAAGATTTTAGTGGCTGCAATAGACCTATTTGCATGAATAACATGAGTTAACATTGCACTCGCGTTCCAGCCACAGAAAAAAGGGGAAGAGCTTGAGATTGTTATAGGTCCAGCCACTAAGTGTAGACATCACTAGGCTGCTCAGTGCAAACTAGGAAGTGGGGTGCAGGCTTTATTGGCACATAAGAATAAAATTGAAAAAACAAATTCGATAAGTGAGCCCGAAAAAAACAAAAATGAAATTAAAAGTTCCACGCGATCAATATCAAGTTTCAAAAAATACAGAGAAATTTATTATTTTATTTTTGCACAGAAACTTTTGTTATGCATATTTTCTACCCTTGGGTAACACTGTTTTGTAATAGCAGTAGCAACAACAATAGGAGCTAGGCATAAAGAAAAACATTTCACTTTCACCAAACCAAACCTAAAGTGCATCCATAGAGCTCGAAAAATATTTATAATCGAAAAGATAGACTGAAGAATGTGGGTTCCAGTGTGTTCCCACAAGGTTGCGCATGGAGACTGCAATTTAGGAAAACGAAAACTTATACACTGAATAATAGGAAATAATCTTCAAGTGTTCGGATTGGCAAGTCTTTAATATTTACTGGGCTAACGAACACTAAGATTCAGTTGTATGAAAAATAAATAACAGTTACCCTTTGAATTACGCCGCCCACAATTCCTATACAAATTAACTACCTGCAGCACACTACCTGCAGTACACCACCGGCAGCAAACCACTTGTAGCACACCACCAGCAGCACACAACCTGCAGCACACCACCGGCAGCACACCACCTGTAGCACACCACCGGCAGCACACCACCGGCAGCAACTACCTGCAGCACACCACCGGTAGCATATCACCTGAAGCACACCGCCTGCAGCATATTACCTGCAGCACACCACCTGCAGCACACCACCGGCAGCACACCACTTGTAGCATTGAGAGAATTTAAAACCAAAATAGCTAATAATCTTGCGTCTCCACAATAATTGTTAGCTGTAGTACGGACTCCTGTGGGGGGGGGGGTTAGAATTCTCCCACCGTGGTCCGCTGCGTGTCGTAAGAGGCGACTATAGTGGACGGAGCGAGGGGACTGGGGATCCCCTTCTCTGTAATGTTTTTCCCGAGAGGCAGCAGGCCAATGAAGGGGGTGAGAGAGGTCGAAAGACCACTCAAACCCTAGTACTAGGATCTTTGAATGTAAGGGGGTGTGGAAGTAGAGCAACTGAGAGTAAGAAGGAGGAGATCGGTAGAATGATGTTAAACCGGAAGATGGATGTATTGGCCTTGAGTGAGACGAAATTAAAGGGTAGTGGTGAGTTGATGTTTGGGAGTGTGGGAGGGAGAGTGTCTGGAGTACGTGGGGGACATGCAAGAGAGGGTGTGGCTATATTATTGAGTGTAAGAATCAGAGAGAAAGTAGTTGAATGGGGTGAGGTGTGATCAAGAATAATGTGGGTGCGAGTGAAATGGGGGGAAGAGGCATGGGTGTTTGTGAGCGCGTACGGACCGGGATCGGAGAGGAGTGGGGAAGAGAGAGAGGAGTTTTGGGAGAAATTGTCCGAGTGTGTGGCTAGAGTGGGGAGTGGTTGTAGAGTTGTGGTGATGGGGGACCTGAATGCAAGAGTGGGTGATGAGGTGGTGGATGGTGTTGTTGGTAAGTACGGAGTAGCTGGGATGAATGAGAGTGGGGATTTCTTGGTGGGGTTATGTGTGGAGAGTGAGTTAGTGGTTGGGAATAGTTTGTTTCAGAAAAAAAGTATAAACAAGTATACATATGTGAGGACGAATGGAGGTGTGATAGAGGAGAGAGCATTGATGGATTATATTTTGGTTAGCAGGGGAGTGATGGGTCGTTTGCTCGATGTGCATGTGTTCCGTGGTGAGATGAATGGGATTTCGGATCATTATTTGGTGGAAGGAAAGCTGAGAGTTAGTGGAATGTGGGGAGGTGTAAAAAGGAGGAGTGGAAGGGAGGTATTAAATGTAAGCAAGTTACATGATCCTGAGCGTGAGTGTGAGTATCAGGAGAAGATGAAAGTGGAGTATGGGAGGGTGAAGGAAAGTGACGTGGGTGGAGTGGAAGGGGAATGGAAGGTGTTTAAAGATGCGGTGGAAAAATGTGCAAGGGAAGTGTGTGGGGTAAGGAAGGTTGGAGGGGGGATTAGAAAGGGGAGTGAATGGTGGAACGGAGAAGTAGGAGCGGCTGTGAAAAGAAAGCGGGGGGCGTTCGAAAGGTGGCTGCAACGAGGCAACCAGCAAAATTTTGAAGAGTATAAGGAGAGGAAGAAAGAGGTACAAAGAATGGTAAGGAGAGCGAAGAGGGCGGCGGATGAGGAATGGGGGAGGAAGTTGGGAGGGGATTTCATGGAAAGAAGGAAGGTTTTCTGGAAGGAAGTGAAGAGAATTAGGAAGGGTCAGGTGGAGAATGAGGCAAGAGTGAAGGATGCAAATGGTAGGCTGCTAGTGGAGAGTTGTGATGTGAGAAAGAGATGGGCGGAGTATTTTGAGGAACTGCTGAACGTGAGGGATGATAGGATTGCGAGAGTAGTAGCTGTTGGAAGTGATGTTAGAATGCCTGTGTTTGGTGAAGTGAATAGAAGTCGAATAAGAAGTGCAGAGGTGAGATGTGCGTTGGATGAAATGAAAAATGGGAAAGCTCCAGGTTTGGATGGCTGCACGGTTGAATGTCTAAAGAAAGGAGTAAATGTGGTTATAGAATGGTTGGTGCGTTTATTAAATGTGTGTTTCGAGGCTAGTAAAGTGCCGGTTGATTGGAGTAGCGCGTGCGCAGTTCCGTTGTACAAGGGGAAAGGTGACAGGTATGAGTGCAGTAATTCTAGGGGTATAAGTCTACTGAGTGTCGTTGGGAAGCTGTATGGAAGAGTGTTAATTGGAAGAGTGAGAGTGTTGACGGATCGTGTGCTTGCTGAAGAACAGTGTGGTTTTAGGTGTGGTAGAGGTTGTGTGGATCAAATGTTTGCTGTGAGTCAGGTGAATGAAAAATACTTATTAAAGGGAAAGGATGTATATTGGGCATTTATGGATCTAGAGAATGCAAATGACAGAGTGGATCGCGAGGCTCTATGGCAAGTGGTAAGTTTGTATGGAGTGGGTGGGAGACTGTTGAATGCGATCAAGAGTTTCTACATTGATTGCAGAGCATGTGTGAGAGTAGGGAATGAGGTGAGTGAATGGTTCCCAGTTGTGACAGGTGTGAGACAGGGATGTGTGATGTCGCCGTGGTTGTTTAATTTGTTTATGGATGGTGTGGTGAGAGAAGTGAATGCCAGAGTGTTGGGAAAAGGTGCGCAGTTGGTGGGACGAAATGGTATGTATTGGGAAGTGTGTCAGCTGTTGTTTGCAGATGATACAGCGCTTGTGGCTGATTCAGAGGAAAAACTGAGGAGACTGGTTGCAGAGTTTGGTAGAGTGTGCGAAAGGCGGAAATTGAGGGTAAATGTAAATAAAAGTAAGGTGATGAGATGTTCAAGAGGTGGAGTGTTTGGAACTTTGGATGTGAGGTTGAATGGGGAAGTTTTAGAGGAGGTAGAGCATTTTAGGTACCTCGGGTCGGATGTGACTGTTAAGGATAGTATGGAAGTAGAAGTGAAGCATCGAGTGAGTGAAGGTTGTAAGACATTGGGTGCAATGAGGAAAGTTTTTGAATGCAGGAGTTTGAGTATGAATGTTAAGAGGGGACTGTATGAAAGTTTGATAGTGCCAGTTTTGTTGTATGGAGCAGAGTCCTGGGGGTTGAGAGCAGCTGAGAGGAGGAAGTTGGATGTGTTTGAGATGAAGTGTTTGAGGAGCATGTATGGAGTAACTAGAAGAGATAGGATCAGGAATGAGTTGGTTAGGGGGCAGACGGGTGTTATCAAAAAGTTGAGCAGGCGAGTGGATGAAAGAGTGCTTGGATGGTTTGGGCATGTAGAAAGAATGAATGCTGAGCGGCTGGTGAAAAAGATATATATGTCGGAAGTGAGTGGTCTTCGAGCGCGAGGTAGACCACGGATTTGTTGGATGGATGGGGTGCGACGTGCTTTGTATGAGAGGGGTCTGACTGTGGACGTGGCGAGAGGGATGGCTGCGCACAGAGGTGAGTGGGGGCAGTGTATAAGGAGGTAATTTTATTTTTGACGCGTTACTGGAAGCTGCCTGCGTGTGATGGGGTTGACCTGTCATATGCGGGGGGAGGGGCTGCACTCAATGAAGCGGTCGGGGTAAACCAGCTGTGGCTGTCGGGCCTGACTGTGGAAGGTGGTAGTGCTGGGCTGCTGCTGATCCTGGCAGTTCAGGTGTGGCCAGTGCTGCCTCTCTCGCCTCCTAGTGACTAAGTGTGGTGATTGTGGTCTGCTGTCGGCTACCCTCCCATAGGGAGGATAAGCCCGGTATATGTATGTAGTACGGACTGGAAAAGTAGTTACGAATTTCTAGTGCTAATTATCCAATATTCCATTACATTATACCACATTTACCAAATTTTGTAGTATGCGCATGCAATGTGATTGCTTATATGCGAATATTCACCTACATGTATGTAAATATATATGCATGTGAGCTATGGGTTTGTATGTTGGTAGGTGTGTGTATGCTAATGTATATATACATATGCGTATATATGTGTACATATATGTGTATATATGTGTTAAATAACTGAATTGCGTCCACTTGAAAGCGAAACGTAACTGTGCCCTACCTTCAAATTAAATCACGTGATATCTAATATCACTTCAACTGTTAACTTAACAGTCAACCGTAACGGTCGATCCCGACACTCCAACATGGCGACCTGGGTGCGAGAACCCGGCCTGTCAACAAAAGCCGGCGAATTCAAGATAGGTGTTCTATCAAATCTACTCATGACCATATGTTTCCCCCTTCAAAACTTCTAAGTATGTAGGATTCGGCGGCGTGCGAATACAATATGTAATCAATTAACAATTTATCTTGATTTCTTTTATTTGTCAATAGTGAAATGTAATAATTTTTCGTGTATTTAATTTCCTTTATAATTAGGAAGAAATGTCGAGATGATGAGAAAAGAGGATAAATAATGCACCTACGTAAACAATAAATGCCTTCCGCTCTGAGACCAAAAATGCTTACCGAAGATCTTGAAATTATGTCTTATAAAATAAACATTGTTTGTCCGAGTATCGGACTGGTGGCAGCTACCTTGATTTATAAAGACTAGAAAATACAAGAGAGTGACAAATAAATGATTATGAATGTCACGGAAATAAACATCACGAATAAATATCGGCAGCAGTTAAGAGATAGAAACCATGTATTCAAACGACAACGACGAGAGGCTATAACAATTGTGGCAGCGGTGGGATTTGAGTTTTGCTTAAATGTAAATGTTATTGTTGAATCTCATAACGAAACCATATCTCCGATGAAAAATTTAATATGTGCGTGCATGCAAATTTAAATTTAATTTTCGAACGATTAAAACTAATTCGACTAACTCATCTCGTCTCCCTCTTCCTATTGAATACTTATTTGCAGCATGTCATCAGAAACGATAAATTAATGTGGCATCAATGTTTCATATTTTCAATGTTAACGATAGACTTGTAGTATGTACGTATGTTCAATGTATCTCTTTATCAATTCATTTCAATTACCATTTGTGTAACATTTTCTGTACTATCCAACGTTAAAACTGTAGTATAACAGCATGCTATGTTGTGGGCAAATGTTGAGTCGAACATTATTAGCACCCAAGCCGCAGCCTTGCGCCCCTCTACGCTGGAATGGCAGACATAAACAAAGCCCTTGTATCCTCGTACGAAAGACCACGGCTCTCACACTCACTACAGCCTTACGCTGTTCTGAATTTCAATAACACGAACGATAAATTTCGTGAACCATGAATTTCTAAATTTAGACATGTAATACTTTTCGTTTTTTCAAATGAAAAATAAATTTGATTACATGTGAGAATATAAAATTTTAATTATTTCATCATTACTACGTGTAAAAGTTTCTTGTTAGATATTTGTCAAACCCATTACTACGGACACCACGAAATAATTTACGTCATATATACAAGTTTTATATTCAAAATTGAAATAATAATGATCAAAACCAACTTCTAAATAATTTTATTTTTCAATTTCTAGAGAACGTATTCATTAACAATTTTATTTTGATATTTAAATGCAATAAATTCAATTCTAAATACTAACGGCACTATTTCAACTAGAATGAACGTAAATTAGAGGCATTTGTCTGCTGTTCGATTTAATTTTGTATTAAAGGGGACCATGCTCACCGGTAGGCCCATAACTTGAATTTCCATCCGTAGATTTTTTTTATCGGACTTACGTCTATGAAAATTTGCAGACTACTAGATCTCTAGATTCCCAACAACTTTTCTTCAACAAGTTTTTTTTGCATTAGGACATAGAAAATGAGTTATTCATGATAAATAAAAAAATATATATTTATAACATTCGTTATAATGGGGCCGAAATTTAAAGAGCTAGAGCAATGCGGTTTGTTGCATTTGAAAGTACAACGTGTGCTCCAAAAATGCTATATACCGGTTTTTGAATTCGAATTCATTTTGAATTTATAGAATTTTTTTGAAAAAGCTTGAATTTAGGGTAAAAAGTCTACGTAAAAAATTTCACGTAAGATTATTTGAAAATTAACTATATTAAAATTGTAGATTACACATGTGACTTCCAAATGCATCAACCCCATTGCTCTAGCTTTGTAAACGTCGGAGTGGTAACGACAAACGTCTTGAAAACTTACTTGTTTTATAAGACCTATTTTAAGAAAAAATGCTTCTCCTCCTACAGTTTTTGAGCTTCAGTGATGATTTTGGTATCATTGGATGCAGAAAACAAGGGCTTCACAATGCATTAGGAAGTTTTTCAAAATTTATTCTTGTTTCAAAGTTAAGACGTCATAAATTTGAATTTTCTTGAAAATATTTTTATTTTTTTTTCAATTTTTATATTGGAAATTTGAGGAAAAGCATTCAAGTTTTTGGAATGTCCACGTTATTCTGCATCCAATGATACCAAAATCATTACTGTAGCTCAAAAACTATCAGAGAAGAAACATTTAGAACCCCCCCTCCAAAAAAAATGTCGTTTTCCATGATTTCCCATTTTCTTTTCAAGAAAATCGCATTTTGTCACCAATGATAAATGATTCTAAATTGCATTTCCTATCAGTATACCAAATTTTATTGCTCTATATTCAATAATGAAAAAAATATTCGGAGGGGGGATGGTTACCATGAGAAATATGAATGATGAAATATATAAAAAAAAATAAAATAAAATTGAAAATTTTAGAATTTTTTTTTTTAATGTCTACGTTATTCTGCATCTAATGATACCAAAATCATTACTGTAGCTCAAAAACTGTAGGAGAAGAAGCATTTAGAAAACCCCCCAAAAATTTCGTTTTCTATGATTTCCCGTTTTCTTTTCAAGAAAATCCCATTGTCATGAATGATAAATGATTCTAAATTGCATTTCCTATCAGTATACCAAATTTCATTGCTCTAGGTTCAAAAATGAAAAAAAAGTCCGTAAGGGAGATGCTCTCCCCTTCCCGGGGGGGGGGACGTTAGCTCTGGGAAACGTTCCTGATATTTTTACAGACATTCGAGGACATATCTCAAACTCATTTAAAGCAATAAAAAAATCGGGAGAATCGACTTTTGGGCTGCAGATGCCCCCAACATGGTTCCCTTAAGATTTTCGAAATTTAATTTGTAATTTTGGTTCATTGAACCAAATTCTCATATTTTGGCGTAAAATTTCCAACGGATTTATCTTTACTTTAATAATTAGTGCCATGCGAGACACATCATATTACGATTCTAATTGTCACTGATATGGATTATTAACATGCAAACAGCTGGGAGACACGATAACCCATCTGAATAAAACAGTGAATTGGTAATTCAGAAATTTAAAACTTTATGAGGGTTATGATTTATTTCAAACGAATGTTTTCAATCTCGACGATCTTATGTTAACCTGTTCACGCTTACGTATTCTAATGATGCTAAACGTAAAATTTGAACTTCATTACGTTGAATACGATCGAATTTAAAACAATGTAAATTTATGATTTAATTTCTATGTGGGGAAAATAAATACTAATCAATTCATTTCATGTCCGTGTATTTCTATAGTTTCATAAATGGGTTTGTACTCGTTAGGCGTATTAGTATTTAGTATAAAACTTTGCGATCACTTAATATTTTGAACCTTATGTTCATTTTGTAATTTTCTAATGAATAACGTAAATTCAAACTCATAGGATGTTTAAGTATTTTTGTAAATACTTGGAGGTTTTGAAGGTGAGAGCTGAGACTGGGTAGATTTGGTGAAATGTTTGGGAAAATTTAAACAAACAAGATGAAAAACTTAATTGGATTGACCTTTCAGGAGTGGTGGACGAGTTCAGTCAAACGCGACTGAGAGTACACGGTGGGTGACTTCACACCTTACCCGGAGCAAGTCACCACGGTGAGCGACTTCACAAAGCGACTTCACCACAGATCCAAACCAAGCGCTCGCACACACGCCGCACCCGCACCCTCGACTCTACTCACCACCTCGGTGCTTGGGGCCCCACACACGACATCAACCTGAGCTCAAGCTACGCACTGACTCAAAGAAAACGAAACGTAGAAAACTACACGCCAGCTGGTTGAGTCGACTGCTGCAGCAAAAATTTTCTACGGAGGTCCAGCGCACAGAAAACGACGCCCTTTTAAAATTTAAAGGCATTGGCTCAACATGAGGGTTCGACTACGACTTCGGGTTTACGGCGACTTCGGATGGTATCAACGACGATGAAGGAAATACTACGGAGGCCCAGAATGTAAATCAACGTATACAAATCGCACTTCTGCGATCTCAGCATAAATGTCAGCGTCTTCTATTGCACTCTTCAGAAAAGAAGATGAAATCCACGAGGTAGTAGTCCTCTCCAAGTATTGATGACGCACGGAGTATTTACGCGAAGATCTTAAGACTTCTGTAAGTGGAAGAACAGTATAATGCAGTCCAGAACGTATGAGTCTCGGGTGATATTTTGGAAGTATTAGCTACACTTCCGAGAGTTTTAACTCTCAGGGTTTCCGCGGAAATCCACAACGTCGGAGGGGGAAGTCGATGTTACACATAGGACAGGGTTCTGCAGAAGAACGACTATGATGGTATCTATACGTGACGACCCTGAATCAGCGCTCGGCACTGGAGCAAACTCCTGTCGTAAGCATGCTGCTCTTTCCTCGATCCACGCATTTTAAAGCGTCGGCTGCACGTGTTGGTCACATTGGAGATATATACTCTCAAGCAGGAGCTTGAAAAGTTTCTTTTGGGCGGCGGAGAAATTGTCATGTTTCAAAAACATGACTGTAAAAGAAGCGACGTTAAGAATTTGACGAAGCGACTGGCCAACGCTCTTGTCCGATAAAAATTCTAAAAGAACCACATAAGTCTGAGAATCAACGAGGAAGCGTCATGTCGTCTATACCTTCTAGAAGAACTTCAATCGGACGCCGATGAAACAAGGAATGGTAACAGAAAATGCCAGGAACATCTACGAATAATGTTATATAATGTTTTCTTTTTATTAATATTACATTTCGGGGAATTTCAGTATAAATATATTAGCAGAAGTAAATGTCAATGTATTTGAATTGTTTTAGGAAATATCTTCCGTTCATATATCAATCTTGCGATATCGTAATTACGAGTCGGCATCTAGAGAAGCAGCGATAGCGTCGCCGTGAGGGTTGCCTTTTGAACGGGGAGTCAGTGAGGTACGGGCAAGCAATCGAAAGAGGTGTGAGCTGCGAGAACATCAACTGCTTTGGTCATTATGGACTGGGGCGTGTGCCACTATAGAATGTGTTAAATAACTGAATTGCGTCCACTTGAAAGCAAAACGTAACTGTGCCCTACTTTCAAATTAAATCACGTGATATCTAACATCACTTCAACTGTTAACTTAAGGACACCGTCTAGGTAGAAATCAGGCTATGTGTTGATTTTCTGTTTATATATGCATCTTATAGAGAATTTTCTTGCGCTTCCATTGGTACTTTTCTTTTTCGTCTACTCCGAATAGTGCGCCCACCAGAGGGGGGGAAAGCGATGGGGGTGGAGTGACCTTGAACCCTCCCCCCTCATTATTGGGAGTCAATTGAGCGTTTCTCTGCGGGAATGGCATTATAGTTCGTTAATGGGCTACTCAAAGTGCTTCCATTATTCAAACAAAACATTCTAACGCTGAATAAACATTTTTTTTATAATTTTTGACAATTTCAGAATTTAGTTGTCCTGCCGTATCCATGATACCGCAGCTTTCATTCATAGCTCGATAACAGCTGCAGTATCATAGCTACAGCTATGGCGAGCACACCAATCCAAAGGGCTTGAAAAGAGCTATAAAACAAAGGAGTTGACTTGACAAAAAAACGTATTTTGGTCGAAAAAAAAATGAAAAATTAAAAAAATTATTTGGTTTCATGAATTACACCTATTCTTCTTTTGTTGTATATTTTTTCTCAGAGTTACAGAGCTACAGCAATGTAAATTATATCAATCGAAAGGGCTTGAAAAGGGCTACAAACGCTCAAGAGTTCATTGTAGAAAACCCTGTAGTTCAAAAGATAAACAGAAAAACAATATTTTTTTGTGAAAAAACTCGTTTTTATGGAAACTTGATAATTGGTTTCTCAAATGCTACTACTTCCACAATTTTAGAGCTACGAGAATGGTTTATATACCATTCGATAGGGCTCAGCAAGGTGTATCCTGGCGCAATAGCATTTTTTGATAAATTTATTATTTTGAAAATTACACGAGATGAAAAAAAAAATGAAAAAAAGTTCATTTTTTTTTCAAAATCCACAAAAAAAATTATCGAAATTCCCTATTGCGAGTGGTTATATAGACATCTAAGCAATCTAAAAACGAAGTACTGGTTCTGTAACTTCAAAATTGTAGAAGTAGTAGGATTTTAAAAAAACCCCTATTTTATCATATTTTTTCGAAAATAAAAAAAAATCCAGTGCAGATACGAAAATTTTGTCGAACTAACAAATGATATTTGGATCATTTCACACCTACTGTGAAAATTTCAGAGAAATCCATCTATAAACAACGGACTTTTTTTTTTACCTAGACGGTGTCCTTAACAGTCAACCGTAACGGTCGATCCCGATACTCCAACATGGCGACCTGTGCGAGAACCCGGCCTGGCAACAAAAGCCGGCGAATTCAAGATAAGTGTTCTATCAAATCTACTCATGACCATATGTTTCCCCCTTCAAAACTTCTAAGTATGTAGGATTCAGCGGCGTGCGAATACAATATATAATCAATTAACAATTTATCTTGATTTCTTTAACTGTCAAAAGTGAAATGTAATCATCTTTCGTGTATTTAATTTCCTTTATAATTAGGAAGAGATGTCGAGATGATGAGTAAAGAGGATAAATAATTCACCTACGTAAACAATAAAAGCCTTCCGCTCTGAGACCAAAAACGCTTACCGAAGACCGTGAAATTATGTCCTATAAAATGAACATTGTTTGTCCGAGCATCGGACTGGTGGCAGCTCCCTTGATTTATAAAGACTAGAAAAAAAAGAAAGTGACAAATAAATGGTTACGATTGTCACGAAAATATATATCACGAATAAATATCGGCAGCAGTTAAGAGGTAGAAACCATGTATTCAAACGACAACGACGAGAGGCTATAACAGATATTTTTAAATATTTACCGTTTTGACCCGTTAGTTCCCGGTATATTTTTTCCACCAACACTTTCAATATCATTCCTTGCTGTCAAGATCAGGGATGGGTAATACCCTGGGTTTTTTAAAAAACCCAACCCACCTGGGTTTTTTTGGGGTAAATTGAGTTTTATTGTTTTTTTCGGGGCTTTATTGTTTTTTTTTTGTAATACTTGTTTTCGTTTGAAAGAGTTATTCACACAACTCCCGTTGCCCCTATTTCAGATTTATATATATACACTTATTGAGTAAATATTGTTATTTGATTACTTCATTTCCAACATTATATAACATTATTATATGAATTATTACATTATATGAACAATATGAATTAAGTTTGTCCATCACAATTATCATTTACCGATTACCATATGCATAGAGACATCGCTCTGCAGCCTGTAAAGATATAAGATGTCCAAAGAGAATTGCTATGCTCGTCAATTCATAGTAAGTTATTTTAGCAGCAGACAGACGCAAGTCATGTGAGAGGGAAGCACCATGCAGATCATAATTAACCACCACAAGCAACTTGAAGCAAGACAGCTGCACGTCACTTAACAACCATGCTGTTAACAACTTAACATGTGTATTGTTTGGGCTGGAGTGCTTAGCAGCGCAAGTCCAGTCAGTCAACCACACTGTTACATGTTACAACATGTAGTGACATGCCAATGTTTTTTTAATTAGTCAAAAAAATCACTTTTCGCAGTACAGGATAGTAACAAACACTATAATGATTGGAAGTAAATGCTCTAACAAATTCCATCGTGAAATTTGTTCCAGTGCAGCTTGAATGCTCACCATAGGCCAGTCGTTTCTTTACTTTCTCGCCCCATGATGGCTGCGGTCGTGTCTTGCCCCATCTGACTATAATTGTTAGACTTATTTCAATTTAAATAATTCATTTACCAAGGTGATACAGAGGTAGAATGTTTCTTAAGTCTAACACAATGGTCAAATTTGAGTATAGCTACCTGTGGGCCCGAATAAGTTCAGCGACTTTTAGGGCATCCTACCATTACATTATTCCAGGGTGTACAATAATGTTTAACCTAATTCACTTAGCCTAGTTTCACATTAGACTGATCAACAAGATAATGAACTCGATTTTGATGTTCCATTTTACAACATTTAAGGCAAAGCTCTCACAGGAGACTGATATTGAAGAGTGGTTGGCTGAGTACAATCCGGAGTTCATCGGTGCGCTTTATTCCTATAAATTGAAGGACTCCAACATCTTCCATGGGATATTCAAGACATGAAACAGCAGAAAATGCAGATTCATGAAAAAACACTGGCAGAGGGTTTCTGCAAGTTTATAAGCAATCTTCATTCATGCCCCGCAAGTTCAGGATCCATTGAGAGAATTTTCTCAACATTTGGAATTGTGTGGAATAAATTGAGAAATAGATTAGGATCAGAACGTGCACAGAAATTGGTCTCAGTATATCGCCACCTCACAAATGATCATGATGTGGATGACAACGATGAAATGGCAGTGGATGTAGAAAGAGAAACACAGTAGTATTGTAGTAGCAGTCTAGTCTAGAAGACAAGGAAAATTCAGAAGTCTCTATATTAAGTAGTCAAACTGCATTTGTTTCTAAATTTTTGTTTTTTACTTTGGAAATGGAATTCATGAAAATATATTACTCCCTCGAGTTTTTTGTGATTAAGGTTTTTCTAATTTGATTTTTATAGGGTTGGTGTTTTGTTTTTCACTGCTTTCTTGTCATAGTCATGCACATGACTTAGATACTTATTTGACAAGATAAATATTTAGCTCATTTTGATTCTACAAGCTTGAAAACAAATAAAATTTACATAACAATAATAAAACCCCAAAAAAAACACAAAAAAACACTATTTAGTGTGTTTTTTAGTGTGCGTTTTTTGGTTTGGGGCTTTCTGGGTGTTTTTTTTGGGTGGGTTTTTTTGGGTGTGTTTTTCATGTGCCAACCCTGGTCAAGATAGCCAAGGCTTATATGTGAATGTAAATTTAAACGGTCACAAGTGTTTTCATTCCACTGACTTCATCGTCTTTACATTTCTTTTATTGCATTCATAAATAAACAATATTAAACTCCAACTAACTAGCTATGACATGCATTTTTATGTTTTTTACCTCAGTCCATTTACAAGCATTGACGTGGGCCGTCATGGTACCCATCTATGTATACCCTCTCAGGACTTATCATATTAAAACATTTTACAAGGAGACGTAATTCATCTTACGTAATACTTTTACTGAACATCAGTGTTTCATTTTCTTATTCCTGTTCTAAAATGTTCTTGATAGTCTTGTTTGACCATTTCTCATTCCTTACGCTCGTGAGTATATCATGACAACACTATTTAGGTAGTTAACTCTACGTACTGTCCCAGCTATATTGCAAATCTTAGGGTTAGCATTGTACGACGATACTTCTCATTTTTTAGACTCCGGTTAACTCCTTTGTGCCAGTATTATTAGCATAAGATTTATCATAAATTTTGTATCGTGGTAAAATATTTTATTCTCTCCGAGCTCGTTATTCGCGATACGAGTTGATACGTAAGAATGCGAAAATTGTTCCGACGATCGACCTCATAGGCTTAGACGCAGAAAAATTTAAATCTGCCCATCTTACTTTCGACATTAATCCCTAATATCACTAGCTCGTATACTCGTGCTTCAATATAAGTGAGCACTAGCGAGAGTGTTTTCAACAATGCGTTACTAAAATTTTATTTTCTTGGTTACTTGTATTTATATGCATTGTCAAAATTAGGTTAACGCAACGAAGGGAAAACATTTTTTCGTATTTTTCGCTCGATCATTTGTCTCGAAAATTGCCATGTGCATTACGGTACCCATGTGTGAATATCAACTAAGGATCTTAATGTTAAGATGTTGTAAAACCCAATGTTATATATTTGAATAGGAATTTAAAGACGAAGAAAGCACCAAGAATTGAAATTATATTTAATAAAGATTTCGCGAACTATAAATTTAAAATGAGTAAATAGAGTCATTTCTAAAAAAGTTTCGGAGACCAGCTCCATTTTCTGCTAGTAGTCTGCAAAGTTCAAAAGAATAGAAAAAGTCAGTCTTTTTCATAAAATACATGGGCACAATCAAATATACGAGTAAATTTACATTAGCTAAGAACTACTTGTGCTATTGAGTTCCGGTTTTTCTTTGTAGATATAAAGCGATTCTAAAATACGTAAGACTAAATTATTAGATGCTGTGCGTAAAATAGAAAAATTGTCCTCTGCTATTTGGTCACAACACTGCTCGATGTGAAAGAGGGTGGATGGATGAGGCGGTTGGGTCAGAGGTCTTCCACTTCGGTAGCTGAATCGATGGTGTTGGACAATCCTCATGTAGAATCGCAAAGTCGCAGATGTATATTGTACACACCTAAACTTATTCAGAATGGATGCCCGATTCCGTTTAGGAATCCCGTCCTTGTAGCGAAAGAAGGAGCCAACTTCAAGTGAATTAACTGACACAAACATAGTTTTACAATAGCAAAATGGCATTTAAAGAGAATTTCTAAATCTCGCGACATTTTATCAGTGTATTCTCCGAAGTATGGGAAAACGCAATAAAGACGTTGTAGTGGTTCTATCACGGCATTGGTTACCGATTATTTCTTAGCCAAAAAAATTTTAATAAGAACATTGACAATAGAAGAAGAGTACCTATTTTTCGTAGAAAATTTTGTGAGGAAGAAAACTCCACATGAAGATCGACGTAACTAGAACAAATATTGAATGCGGGATTTTATAAGGTATCTTTGGTTTTAATTTCGAATCTGTAGTTACAGAAACTATAAAAGCTACCCAAACCAGTGAATGTAGTTTTCCGAAAGACAGATGAACTGCCTATGGTAATTCCAGAATCCAAAAAAGCTAAACAATTATTGGTCTCAATTTTAGTTGGGAATTCTATAGACTGGTGCTTGGAGTTTAAGTAATCTCTGAACGAAGGTGCATGGCTAGGGTCCCTAAACAACAAAAACGTATTGTAATATATCTACGGTAGAATTCAGGTTTAAACTCTTTCGGACAATCGGCCAACCACTTTTCTTCTCAATAGAACATGAAAATATTGAATAACGCGTCCCTAAAAGAAGACCCATACCGAGACCCTCAACTTGCTTATACATATTCCCTGCAAAAATAAACGCAAAATTTAACTCGGAAAGTTCTAAGGGGGTTTTAAAATGAGTTTTTCCTAGACCTGAAACCGCATCTAACTCTAAAAACCAAATGTTTCGTCGACAGGTGCAGTGCTAACAACTATGAATCATAAAGCTAATGAGAGAGAAGATTAATTAGACATGACCATAATGATGATGATTTATATTATTATTTCATTTTGGCGTTCGAGATTTGAATCGTATTCGAATCGTAGGCTGATCGTATCAAATTGAATATAAGTGCAATTGGGGAGACATGGGTCGCGTGATATTTTATAATGTCACACAATACTAATTTTCATTAGCCCCTTTGAGATAACGTGAAATCATCATCTGACACGATTATTCAAAGAAGGAACACAAATATGTGTGTTGTTACTGAGCCAGCCCCCGGAAATATCTGCCCTGCTTGGCCCTCTCTAACTCTCAAACCCAAGCCTGAGTCCGCAATTCGTAATAAATGCATAACGACAGTTATAGACAATAAGTCGGTAAAAAGGCCCATAATAATAATCAAACATTGAGAAACTAAAGCCTATACTTAATCTCTATAAAATTAATAAGATTCTACGAGGTTGGAAATGCTAAGACATGTAAATATATTCTTCAAGTAGAGGTGAAGAAGGCGTGGGGGTAAAGAGAAGGCATTCAACTGATGACGGCTTAGGTTGGCTGGTCTGACGTGAGTTTGATGCGGTCTTCGCATAATAAATACGTGATAGATCATTACGAGGACTTTAGAAGTTAGTACAATCAGTGCGAGATAGCTATTTTTTATTCTTTCATTCGAGGAAATTAATGAAAACTACGTAGGCCAGATGCAGTCCTTCTTTGCAGCGTTGCAATTATTGTTCGTATAATTATGTGGCTATGTGAAACACATAACAACATAAAAATTCCAGTAATTGAGTGTTTATGCATTAGCCAACGTAACCTAAAATTTAAATTAAATTATCGTTTATTTTCAGTTTCATGAACTTTTTGTCAAACTAAAAAATATTGAAAAATATTCAAGCATCAGATCTTCAGTAATGAAACTGAAAATATGAAGGTTTCACGCAAAAAAAGAGTATTGTTTTTTGATGTAGACTTAGAAATACAAGTGATTAAAATCGAAATTTAGAAACTCTGCGACTCTGCACTTTTAGGTTGGTGGGGACACAATACTTTTTTGCGATTGCCTAACATTCCAAAATTTCTTATTTTACAAGCTACTAAGGACTGAAGCTTAAACTTGATGCCCTGTTATGAACATTTCCATTTCTGAGAAGTGTCATAGTAGAAAAAGAAACAGATAGCAGAGCGACAGATGTTGCATTTAAACCAACTTAACAATAATTGTTCGGAAAGTCGGCCCCCTGCGTCCGTGCAGCCTGTTACCTCTTCTAAAGGAATTTCTGTACACGATACAAAAGTTTTGATTCTTCTGACCACCAGGAAGAAGCTGAAATCGGGAAATCGGGAAAGTGAAACGGGGTTACTTTCTAGATTCAGCGGAGTCGGTCAGAGCTCCCTGTCAGCCTCATCTTTTGTTGGTTGTCTGCGGCGGCGTAAGCTGGGCTGCATATTACTGACTTCTGCTCTCTGGGATACACGTAGCCAGAAATGAGGGGGCTAGTTCCTACTGTCTTCCCCGGGGGCCACCGATCTGCCGTACTACAGCGTTCACCATCCATAACCACCAAACCCATGACCGGTTTCACCACCGAAGCAGGAAATCGGAGGCATTTGGAATGAAGTTGTGCAGAATGCCAATGATTACTTCGTGTAGCCTGGGGTCGTTGCAACACAGCGTGCAATCTAAAATGGGAAAGTGCAATCATCAATAATTCTAATTCACTTGATCTCTAGTCGACACGTACATGGTTTCGAAGCGTACGACTTAAATCGAATAGATGGAGAATTATTTATACGTATAGATAGAGAATTATTTATACGTATAGATAGAGAATTATTTATACGTATAGATAGAGAACCATTTATATGAATAGATAGAGAATCATTTATACGAATAGGTAGATCATTTAAGAATTGACTTAATCGTCCGTTAGCGTTATCTTCTGTGCAAGTCGCCAAGTTTGATAAAACCTAATTCACATTTCTGTATTTCTTTACTCACAATCTACTATTCTTTCACAGCTGTTTTTCCAAGAGAAAAGACGGACAGCTCGAGGACGGCACGACTTTCGGACCACAGTGGATCTGCAGTCCGTCTCTCGAGCGGCCAGATCGCGTTGCTATCTGTCCCGCTACCAGCAATACTGAACTTATGGAAGGATAGCCTTTGTTGTTTATGCTAATAGTTGTTAATTATCTGTTTGGTGTAAGTGACCAAGATTACAGCATTCTTTTTCGAGCCCGTCTACTTCTAAGCCTTTCCTGGAAAGATTTTCGTTAAATGGGAAATCTGTTGTTGAAGGCAATATGCTTCAATACCTTTTCAACTTCCAGTTCTAGTCTTACAAGCAAATTGTGAAGAGTAGATTATTGCAAATGAGAACATGCTGACCGTCTACGTTCTGTTGTATTTCAGTTACGTGTTGCAGCTCGGGTGCTTGAAAGATGTCTGTCCAGGGATGGAAAAAACCCTGGGTTTTTTAAAAAAAAAACAACCCACGTGGGTTTTTTGGGTTAAATTGGGTTTTTTGGGTTTTATTGGGTTTTTTGGGGCTTTATTGGTGTCAGGCTATTGTCAGAGATGCCGACTAGTGCCTTGTAATTTCGCGGGAGGAAAAATAATTCTCTCGCAAATAATCGAACTGGCGTATCACAGATACTTGCGAACCCTATATCCGTCTCAGATTTGAAAATTTCAACAGCCAAAAAATTCTTCGGCTCTAAAACTTCAAAGCTTGATTTTTATATCGGCTCCAATTTCGCAGCTCGAATTTCATTTCGGCTCTAACTTTCGACGGCTGCAGTACCAGCGTGAAAAGCTCCATAGCCAGAATTCTTCGGCTCTAAAACTTCAAAGCTTGAAAAGCTCCATAGCCAGAAATTCTTCGGCTCTAAAACTTCAAAGCTTGATTTTTATATCGGCTTAAATTTCAACTGCTGGAAAATAATTCACCTCCTGAAAACCTGTGGGCAAGCCCCAACTAATAAATAAAGTCGCCAAAACCTGACTTTCCATTTTCCCTGAAGATATCAGGAAGATCCTTCCGAGATAAGAAGACTCTGAAATTTCGGCTCCCAAGAAGGACCAGCAAAAATTGCAACTATCTACAATTTGGCACCCAAAGAGGATATTGCCAAAACCAAATATCTAACAATTTGGCGCCCAATGCGGATACGCCACAACCTACTAATTAACAAAAGTGGCGCCCGAACAGGGACAGCCCTGATAAATATTTAACCAAAGCGGCGCCCGAACTATGGGACTGCCATACGTACTATTTAACAAAGTGGCGCCCGAACTCAGCGACCCGAACTCTGGAAAGCTGAATCTAAAGAAGGACTTTGAATCCTGAAAACCCAAGAAAAATAACAAAAATAAAGGAACTTCGACTTCCTGAAGCAAAAGAAAAATTTCAAAATGGATTGCGTCCAACGTGCCCGAGAGTACATGACTGCCCTAGGCCTCACTCCGGAGCAACCAGACTACCGTGTGAAACCTTCCTTCAAAGAATAAGAATTCTGGAGGAAGCTGAAGAACGAGAACGAGAACGAGCACTAGAAAGAGAAGAACGAGAAAGAGAACGAGAAAGAGAAAGAGAAGAACGAGAAAGAGAAAGAGAAGAACGAGAAAGAGAACGAGAAAGAGAAAGAGAAAGAGAAAGAGAAGAACGAGAAAGAGAAAGAGAAGAACGAGAAAGAGAAAGAGAAGAACGAGAAAGAGAACGAGAGAGAGAAAGAGAGAGAGAGAGAGAAAGAGAACGAGAGCATGAAATCCAGCTCCAACAACTCAACCAGCAAAGGGCACCAGAAGCCAGACGGGTCAAAATACCCGATATCGCTGCTTTTAACCCTGAACAAGAGGGGATCCAAGAATTCATGCAGCGTTTCGAGAGTCACAGCAACGCACTCGAATACACGGAATTTGAGGCTGTTCTCGCACTAGAAAATCTAGTAACGGCTAAGGAAAGAAGACTCATCCAGACATTGGCCACTGTCGACCGCTACAAATTTAGGGAAATCAAAAATTTACTGCTGGAGTCCCACAAGATAACCCCCGCTAAACTGCGCAGTAACTACTATGAACTGAAGCCTGAGGAAGGAGACAACATGAGTCGATACATCCGGAGATTGGAACAAGCGCTTAACGCATGGCTCACCGGAAGCCAAGTAGAAGAAAACTACGACCAACTGAAAAATTTCATGCTTATGGATAGGGTCTACTCTAGTCTACCGTCTCACCTTGCTACTCAACTCAAAGACAGAAGCGGTAACACCTTAGCGACTCTAGCTGAACAAGGGGACAAATTTCTACAAGCCCGACCAAATACAACTCTCCAGAAACTCTGTGAGAACCGTCTGTCGACTAACAAAAATGACGGTCCAGAATCTTCAATGGGAAAACCTTCCAGAAGTTCTCAAGTGAATCGATTTTCTAACACCACAACCGGAAATTATCGACCTTCACCTCCTCAGAACCAAAAATTTCAACTATCGACCTCCTCAGAACCGAAATCCCCAGTATCGACCTGCACCGCCTCAGAATCAGAATTTCCAGTATAGGCCAAGGACAACTGGACCAGCTCACGTAGAAGGCAGACCCAACTACTTTAACCGTCCGCCAATCCACTGGAGAACATTCTTCTGTAATCACCATGGAGAAAATCCAACTCATTCTAGCGCGGAGTGCCAAGTACTTAACCCGCAATCTCAGCAAAATACCTCTTCCCGAAATGAAGGAGGTGCGGCCCAACCTACTGCTCACATCAATTATATCGAAGAGGAGTCCCCAGGATATACCCTGCCACCCGTCGAATGCAATCATGCTGCGGTAATTTCGAATACAACCGAAGTACTATTAGGAGAATTAAAAAAGTGCCAAGGCCAACTCAATGATCAACCTGTGGAAATCTTACTGGATGGAGGAGCCACAGCCGTATTTGTAAATAAAGCCCTTGTGCCCGAACAAAATATATCTAAAAACAAAATCACCGTGAAGCTAGCTGACAGCCAAACTTTCGTAGCGCCGTTAGCAAACGTAAAACTTGACTGCCCATATTATCGAGGCAACATCACAGTCGTAGTGATGGAAAACCCTGCAACCGACATAATCCTAGGACGTGTGCCAGGAACTACATTCTTTGAAGAAGAACACACGCCTCCTATCATTATTGAAACCTCTAATGACACTACAAAAGCAAGTGCAAAGAGAGAAGAAATTGAAAAATCTAAAGAACCAAAACAGCTTCAGATCAACAAGGAATGTCCTCTTTATGGGAAGGTGCTTAAGCCAACCAAAGAAGAAATAGAGAAATTAGAAAGTAATGATCGTAATACCTGTCTGGCATGCGCGATAAAGGCCTACACCTAAAAAGACCACGGCGTCCATGGCCACCGGCATCTACGGTAGACCGCAGGACACCCTGGCCTCCAAACAGCAGCTGCTGCCGGAGAAGGACGACTGCGTTCCAAGCTCGTCATCTAAAAAAGATCAACGAACAAAACTGGCGACCAGATCAGCAATCAAAATGGCTACCAGATCAGCGATCAAAATGGCGACCAGATCAGCGATCAAAATGGCGACCAGATCAGCGATCAAAATGGCTACCAGATCACCGATCAAACTGGCGACCAGATCACCGATCAAACTGGCGACCAGATCAGCAATCGAAAATTGGCGACCATGTCAGCGACCAAAATTGGCGACCAAGATCAACGATGCACAATGGCGACCATCGACCTCTTATATATCTGCAACAAGCTGGTAAACTAAACCGACGAGGGCTTCATACTTCAGCCACTTCCAATTTAAATCGGAACATATTCCGGGAATGGAGAACCATCTCGCCGACTTCTTATCGCGCTCTCCCAACCAACCAGAACTGGATTCAGCCTCTTCAGAAGAGATAGGACAAGACTGTTCCTGAGCTGTATTAGAATAAGTGTTTCTAATTGTTAAGAAATAGTCTTAAGTATTCTTTATAAGCTATCTGATGTACATATGCACCATTATATTAATTTATAGGCCAAGGCACCGTCGACATCGGGCTTAATAGCATGTTCGCGACATTACTTGCAGTAATGTCTTCTCGGTAAGGGCGTGTCAGGCTATTGTCAGAGATGCCGACTAGTGCCATGTAATTTCGCAGGAGGAAAAATAATTCTCTCGCAAATAATCGAACTGGCGTATCACAGATACTTGCGAACCCTATATCCGTCTCAGATTTGAAAATTTCAACAGCCAGAAAATTCTTCGGCTCTAAAACTTCAAAGCTTGATTTTTATATCGGCTCCAATTTCGCAGCTCGAATTTCATTTCGGCTCTAACTTTCGACGGCTGCAGTACCAGCGTGAAAAGCTCCATAGCCAGAATTCTTCGGCTCTAAAACTTCAAAGCTTGAAAAGCTCCATAGCCAGAAATTCTTCGGCTCTAAAACTTCAAAGCTTGATTTTTATACCGGCTTAAATTTCAACTGCTGGAAAATAATTCACCTCCTGAAAACCTGTGGGCAAGCCCCAACTAATAAATTAAGTCGCCAAAACCTGACTTTCCATTTTCCCTGAAGATATCAGGAAGATCCTTCCGAGATAAGAAGACTCTGAAATTTCGGCTCCCAAGAAGGACCAGCAAAAATTGCAACTATCTACAATTTGGCACCCAAAGAGGATATTGCCAAAACCAAATATCTAACAATTTGGCGGATACGCCACAACCTACTATTTAACAAAAGTGGCGCCCGAACTATGGGACTGCCATACGTACTATTTAACAATTGGGTTTTTTGTAATACCTGTTTTTGTTAAAAAGAGTTATTCACACAGCTCCAGTTGCCCCTTTTCCAGGTTTATATATATACACTTATTGAGTAAATGTTGTTATTTGATTACTTTATTTCCAATATTATATTACATTATTGTATGAATTATTACATTATATGAACAATATATGAATTAAGTTTGTCCATCACAATTACCATTTACCAATTACCATATGCATAGGGACATAGCTCTGCAGTCTGTAAAGATATAAAATGTGTAAAGAGAATTACTATGATTGTCAATTCATTGTAAGTTGTTTCAGCAGCAGACAGACGCAAGTCATGTGAGAGGGAAGCACCATGCAGATCATAAGTAACCACCACAAGCAACTTGAAGCAAGACAGCTGCACATCACTTAAGTCATGCTGTTAACAACTTAACATGTGTATTGTCTGAGCTGGAGGGCTTAGCAGCGCATGCCAATTCAGTCAACCACACTGTTGCATGTTACAACATGTAGTGACAAGCCAAAAAAATTTTTTTTCAAATTTGCCAAAAAATCACTTTTTGCAGTTCAGGATAGCAACAAACGCTAAAATGATTAGAAATAAATGCTCTAACAGATTCCATCGTCAAATTTGTTCCAGCGCAGCTTGAATGCTCACCATAGGCCAGTCGTTTCTTTACTTTCTTACCCCATGATGGCTGCGGTCGTGTCTTACCCCATCTGACTATAATTGTTAGACTTATTTCAGGCAAAGCTCTCACAGGAGACAGATATTGAAGAGTGGTTGGCTGAGTACAATCCGGAGTTCATCGGTGCGATTTATTTGTATAAATTGAAGGACTCCAACATCTTCCCAAAACACATGTTCAACAAGAATATCACTAAGACAATGACTCCTCGTTGATGGTGGGATATTCAACATGACATGACATGGTGGGGCATGAAACAGCAGAAAATGCAGATTCCTGAAAAAAAACACCTTCAGAGGGTTGCTGCAAGTTTTAAGCGATCTTCATTCCTGCCCCGCAAGTTCAGGATCCATCGAGAGAATTTTCTAAACATTTGGAATTGTGTGGAATAAATTGAGAAATAGATTAGGATCGGAACGCGCACAGAAATTGGTCTCATCATATCGCCACCTCACAAATGATCATAATTTGAATGACAACGATGAAATGGCAGTGGATGTAGAAAGAGAAATACAGTAGTACTGTAGTAGCAGTCTAGTCTAGCAGACAGAGGAAGAATTCAAAAGTCTCTATACTCTCAAATAGTCAAACTGCATTTGTTTATAAGTTTTTGTTTTTTACTTTGGAAATGGAACTCATGGAAATGTACTAGTCGTTCGAGTTTTTTTTTGTGATTAGGGTTTTCTTATTTTATTTTTATAGTGGTGTTTTTTTTATTTATCAATATTTATTGTCATAATCATGCAAATGCCTTGGACAAATTTTTGACAATATAAATATTTAGCTCATTTTGATTCTATGAGCTTGAAAACAAGTGAAATTTAAATAGCACTAATAAAACTCAAAAAAGCCCCAAAAAACCCACTATTTAGTGGGTTTTTTCACGTGGTTTTTTTTGGGCTTTTTTGGGTGGGTTTTTTTGGGTGGGTTTTTTATGTGCCAACCCTGTGTCTGTCTCGGAAATATTCCAGCGCGTCACCCTCAACCGCTTCACGTTATTCCCTGGGCCGAACATGGATGTCCTCTGACTCCTCTCCAGTTCGCGTTGAAGCTTCCATGTTCGAGTAAACGATGATGTTTGTTTGTGAGCATGCGATGTCAGGTAACTTATCCATTGGGGAATTCTCCTGATACAGCCTAGCTGCGCCTCTACAATTCCCGTTGGTTGAACCGCAAACCATATGGATATTCTCATCTTCATTTGACGAACGTGCCATGCTGTCAACACAATGTTGCTGCGTAAACTGTTTCATACACACCAAGCAGTCGAATATTGCTGGATTGATAGGCAAATTTTAGTTTTAAATCTTCATTTTAGAGACATGACAAGGCATGAAACTGGGCCCGATAGTTAAAACTTAATGCCTCAGTTTATTGAAAACTATAGAATTTTGAAACATTTGAATTTCGTAGAAGCATTTGTTAGGCGTGTCTCTTGCACCTGTCAAAGTTCGTACCGCTATGTTTCAACACCCTATAAGTAATCTAAACTGTTTCTAATGTTCAATGCTCTGTAGACAATCCGACTCCCTTAATCCATTATTGATAATTCGGGGTTCATACTTAAAATCCTGAAGCTTTGAAATTAAACTTTTTTTCTATCGCACGTAAATGAAACAGTGGAGTGGACCTTCAGCAGTGCCTTAGCTGAAAAATCTTGGAGTTTAGCAAGTCTACTGGTAATTTGTATGCAACAATAATACGATTACGAAAAAAAAGTTAAAACCTAATATTCAATTCTCCGATGGGATCACATAAGGCTGAATTTTATTTTTAACAATCCATTTGACTATCTGTGTTCTATACCAACGCAAAGATATTGGTCAAAATTAAATAACCATGCTAAGCCACGTAAAAATATGTGTGTTGTGACTCAAGAACCCTTGTAATCTTATCTCATATAATTAGATTTATTTATTTATTAGTACCTAATAATACCCTTGATATGTTAATTCATTAGATTTTTTTTCGCTTCTTCCGTCCCTCTGACACCCTCAGAAGGATGCTTGAAGACCGTATCTGTGGTACGAATTTCACCAGTGCAGAACTACAAGATTTTTTTATCGTGTCTATGATTACGATAGATAAATAAGTCTGTAGTCCACATGTGAAAAACTTGTTCAAGGAAAATATTGAATCACGTCATTTTTGAAGAGCCATGTATACTATATAGTTAAATAATAAAGAACACAACGACACCGAGTTACGAGGGTTCGAAGATTTCATTTAACGTCACGGTAGAACAAACAAGGTAGAGTCAAGCCAGTCATTTTTTTGTCCACCGTGGGGCAATGCTGACGTCATAGCAGCGAACCAATAGCAGTGCTCATATTGCATTTGACAAGACTGCTATCACCAAATCTGGAACCACTATTTGCCTAACGACATGTCGCAATGGTGACGACTTAGGTGACGAAATAAAACATTTGACATTTCGCACATGTCGGTGACGACATGTCGCAATGGTGACGAAATAAAACCTTTCTATTGGCTAGGCGAACGAGAGGAAGAGTATTTTTTCCCATAGACGTGACTCTACCTTGTTTCCTCAGCTGTGTTTAAGTATAGCAATCTCAATCGAACTATGTCATAGAATGATAATCATTCCTTCAATTTCGGAAGCCACAAATTTATTCTCGCTTCAGAGACGGTGTGACCACGTTGCGTATTTGTCTCATTTAAAGTTTACTCTTGCATTTCTGTCTTAAACCTCTATGCCAAGTCTTGGTATGTTTTACATGTGTTTTTGATGTGCTTTCTTCAGAATTGAAATTTGTATGATGATCGAAAATTGGCTTTTTTTTCTCTAATAGGTATGAGTCTGGTGAACCTACTATTATCTATTAATAAGTCTTTGTGCTAATTTTTCAATTCCCATTATTTTTTCTAGTTAGTTTGCTGAAGGTGTAACAAGAAGGTGAGAGAGATGAGCAGCTGCAGCAACGAGGGGCCATGAAAAAGTGAGAGTACACTTCGAAGGAAATTGAGCTAGGTGGTATTATAGAAGATCAGTGCGTAGCAGGGGTAATTATGTAATCAAAAGGCCGAGGAAAGCTATAGTTGGGTTAGGATTAAAATCGAGTGCATTACTATGTAGGGAGCAGTGTTTAAATATAGTGCATTAGCAGATAGCGCTGTGGTACCCTATTAAAAATTATAGGAGTGGCATCGGTGATTCTTGGGAGCGCTCCCAAATATGCATGGTTGTTTCATCCATACGTCTCCTATGAGGCAACTTCGAAGTGTCCACTTTATAGGCGCGCCTGCGCCTCTGTCCCAACCGGTGGCCACGCATGGCTCAGCATGGAGCACTACCGTCGCGCTCCCAAGGCGCGACCAGTTTCTCCTATTTACCATCGGAGAATCATGAGAGGCCCAGGATGGCCACCTCTTAATTTGATTTTAAAAAAACGGCTGCGCACAGCTGATTTCCCATTAGTCACTCTTTCCAACCGTCACACTGCTCAAACCGATTATAACCAGTTTGCCCTGGAATTACCTTAGTTCTTGCGCGATTAATCAATTCACCATAAGCAAACACGGTTTATAGCACAATAAAAATGTACCAGAGTATGTAAATTAAATAAATTCTTACTAATGTGCAGAAAATTTCATGGGTGCGTGTTCATTATTAAGCTGACATTATAGGGATATGTTTGTGACGTATAACTTATGCTTGAAGTTTTCGCAACGCAATAACTAAGGTAATTAATGGGCAACTGGCTATATTTGGTTGAGAAGCGTCAACGGTTGAATGTGCAATAGTGGGAAATCAGCTGTACGCAGCCTTGGAGGCGAAAGCCGGCAGGGAACAATATAAATGTACCTTGAAAAGAATATAGCAACAATACCCTAGGGTCGTTGAAAGAATATACTCGTAGCTATATATATAACAAAAACAATTATCGTCCAGAAGATTTTTCATCTTTCATTCCTAAAATTAGAAAGGAAAATAAAATGACTTTACCTTGCCCGAGCTTAATTACACCGGCTATTCATATTCACACACTCCCCCACCTATCCCCACACACAAACCCTCCCCACACCCCTCTCCCACACACCTACCCCCATACCCACACACAACCCCCCCCCCCTACACACACAAATATGTATCTGAACACATAGTTGATCACCTTCAAGAACGTCCTTCAATTCAAAGGTTGCTGAAGACTGACGAGGGAAAATTCAGGTTTGGTTTCCACATTTTGTTGTTTTTACATTGCTCACAGTGAGGTTTTGCCTTCACTACCAGCTCCACCACAACGATGAATCGTCTAAAATATCAATTGACCGAGGTGGTGAAGCTAGCAGTGGGGTCCTTGCTCCGTTCATGCTCTTGAAATAATGCCTCTACAGACCAGCATTATACGTCTCTTCCATCTCTTGTTTCTTCTGACACCCTCACCTACTATACACCCTCACGTAATACACACTCGCACTGATATACACTCTAACACTACTGGAAACGTTTTAAATAATAGAGACACGATCCAGACATCTGTCACGCACAACACCAACTTCAAAACTGAGGCGAAAGATGGCAACCGTCATTTCTCTCGAGAAAGATGGCAGGCGGTTCACCAAGAGGCCATCTGCACAAGTGGCCTCTGGTAGCAACATGGGAGAACTTGCTCGCATCGCGCTTATGAGTCGCGCCCTGGAAGTGTCAGAAGAGAAGAGGCCTCGGTTCGCTTAATACTCCTTTAATTCTCCGCTGTCTCCTTTAATCAACCATGCTACTCCCTTAATTTTTAATAGGGTACTCTTTTTCAGTAACTTTGAGTTGCATTGGATATTTTAACTGATTCTGAAGGATTTTTTCTCTACAAGCTCTAGTTTGTATGCAATTTGAGATGAATGAAATTGTACAAAAGTAAACTTGCGTAAACCATATACAAGCATTTGCGCGTCCATATATATATATATACATATACATATATACTATAGCTTCTAATATATTGATCATTCTTTTTTTCTTGTTCAAACATGGCTTCCAAAGAGAAACATCATTGTGGAAACAAGCCTGATACCTTCCGCTACATATGTGAATGCTTCACACTCAATCGTCAGAGGCGTGATATTTCCTCGTTCGTCATCCGTGCCTACAAGGCATAGTTTGAAGTTCATCTTGGTGACAAGACAAGCAATGGACTCATGTTGTTTGCCAAAATTTTGTGGAAATGCTTCGAGACTGGACCAAAGGAAAACGCAAAGGTCTCCCTTTTGGAGTTCCAATGATTTGACGAGAACCCACCAACCATATAATTAACTGTTATTTCTACATGGTAAACACAGCGAGTGGGGCATTCCCTCAGTTATTCGGCCTGCTCGGTGCTCCGAAGAAGTTCCACCTTGCTATAGTCCTGCTGAATGGAGACTATTTTCAGATTGTTCAAGACGCAGTCTAAAGTGTGTTCTTTTATAAAATGGCAATGTTTATGGAGCAGTACCTGTCGGTCACTAGGTGCATTTGCGGGAAGACTATGTGATACGAGAATGGTCATGGGCTTATTGAAGTATGATGAGCACAATTGGATCATTTGTATAGACTTGAAAATGGTCAACTTTCTTCTTGGACAACACAAAGGTTTCATTGTTGTAAGTGGAACAGCCGAGCACGAGACAGACATTGGGTCCAGAAGGCCTGGCCTATTTGTAGCACCCTAGAAGCAGGCATGCCAAATATCATACAATACCCAATTCTAAGCGAGATAAGATCATCTTTCCTCCTCTTCTCGTCAAATTAGGTTGATAAAGTGATTTGTCAATGCACTGAAAACCGAATCCCACACATCATCAGAGCTTTACCAAGGTTATCATTTGAGAAGCTCTATGTATGCGTGTCTGGCCCACAGATTAGAACCCTAATTCGTGATGACCAGTTAATTGCTAAGATGACCGCTTTAGAAAAGGCAGCATGGTTATCTTTCGTGGCAGTCGTTCAGAACTTCTTTGGAAACAATAAGGAAGAGAACTAGAGTGAACTTGTGAACAGAATGCTCCACGCTTTTCGTGAGCTCGGGTGCAACATGATAATCAAGCTTCATTTTTTAAACAGCCACCTTGATAATTCCCTGACAACCTGGGGGCTGAGTGACGAACAAGGATAACGATTCCACCAAGACCTAAAGGTCATGGAAGTACGCTACCAAGAGCGCTGAGACTAAAGTATGATGGCTGACTCCTGCTCGCGCATTAAATGAGATTGTCCAGACTAAGTATACAAACGCAAAAGTTACAAACGCAAAGTCCTGCCTGAATGAAATACACAAAAAAATTGATAAGCTTCCATCAGCTGTAGTGATATTCTGAATGATGCTTTGGGATAAAGATTGATGCTTTTTAAGGAACTCTATCAAAAAATTGGGCACAACCAACCGTAAAGTATTTTGCTCGCATGTCAAATTTTAATGTTTTGTTTCTTTCCCCTTTAAAAGTATACAGAAATGACGTTCATACCGCTTTAAGGAGATCATCCCGAGCCCAATTGGGCCCCACCGGCTACCCCCACTGAAATTTTTTTTTTGTTGAAAAAGGACCCTTAGGGGATGGGTTATTATGCAATGAAATTTTATGGTCCTACGGACACTAGAACCCTCCTGGGGGGGGGGGAAAGGGGACAGAAAATGACGATTTTGAGGGCAAATTTTTTACATTCAAAACGGGACTCGTCCTCGAGTTTTGATACTAGAACAAATCCAAAGACAGTTTTAAAATCCTTGGAACATTTCTAACAAACTCAAGTTCGGTTTTTTTCAAATTCAAATTTTTTCTATTTGTTCAAAAATTTTTGAAATTTCACAAATTAGCAACATCTTTTTGGGTTTAGAGCTATACATTTCTTCAAAGAATTCGAATTTGAAAAAAAGCGAACCTGAGTTTGTTAGAAATGTTCCAAGGATTCTAAAACTGGTTTTGGTTTTGTTCTAGCATCAAAACTCGATGACGAGTCTCGTTTTGAAATGTCCAAAAAAATATACCGAAATACTCTTTTTTCGTCAAAAAAAATAAAAACTAAGGCATAAATCGAAAAAGTTACACGAATAAAAAAAGTTTCCTTTCACGAAATACATATACTGGCCAATTTTCAAACAAATCGGGCGGAAAAATTGATAAAATCTCATCATGGTGATTGCTGAAATAAAATGTATTATTTTTATTTACTCATAACTACGATACTTCTTAAATATTTACATGAAATTCACAAGGAAAATGCTGCTCATTGTTCGTACATCGAAATAGATCATGGAAACTGCATTCATGTACGAAAATTTTCGTTATATTCAAATTCAATGGACATAGTTTGTTTTTGGGCTCTAGTGAAAAGTTGACTTTTTTAGATTCAAAACGGGACTCGTCCTCGAGTTTTGATGCTAGAACAAATCCAAAGACAGTTTTAGAATCCTTGAAACATTTCTAACAAACTCAAGTTCGCTTTTTTTCAAATTCGAATTCTTTAAAGAAATATATAGCTCTAAACCCAAAAAAATTGTTGCTGATTTTTGAAATTTCAAATTTTTTCGAAAAAATTGAAAAAATTTGAATATGAAAAAAGCCGATCTTGAGTTTGTTAGAAATGTTCCAAGGGTTCTAAAACTGTCTTTGTTTTTGTTCTAGCATCAAAACTGAAGGAGGAGTTCCAATCTGAAATATTCAATGAAAATATACCAAAAAACACATTTTTCGTCAAAAAAAAAATAAGGCCTAAATCGAAAAAATGACATGAGTAAAAAATGTTTACTTTCACATAAGACATATACTGGCCAATTTTCAAACGAATCGGACGAAAAAAAGTCTCGAACTTGGATGATCCCCTTAAGATTCAAGTGAACAAAAGAATTGTGACTGATAATGCAATTTCCTATATTAAGGAAAAATTAAAAAATTAAAAATTTTAAATTGCTTAAAATCTTTACCTTTGCAGACAAAAACCGACTTCAGATTTGGAATCGAAACACTCAAATTCACTATTGAAAGATCTTTTTTAAATGCAACAAAATGAGTGTTCCCCAATGTAGTAGACTATTTTACAAGTAAGCGAGTGCTTCGCCTGTGAGCTCGAAGTGCTTATACAATGTACGTGGAGTGCTTTGGTGGTGAGCGTGGATCGCTCTCGCATCAAACATGGAGTGTTTTGTGTTGTAAAGTACGTTTGACAAGCCTTTTGAGCTTCGGCATGGAGTCCTTTGGCGATGAGCGTGACGTACTTTGGAGGTCAGCGTTGAAAGCGCAGGCAGTGAGCGAGGAGAGTTTCGACAAAGAACTTGGAGTGCTTTGGTGGTGGGCGTGTAGTGTTTTGGCAGTGAACGTTAATTATTCTCGTAATGACCGCGAAATATTTTTTTAAGAATAGAGTGAATTGACTATGACGAAATACCCAGAGGGGAAATATTTATGTAAATAACAATGTTTTCGACCCAATTTCCTCAACAAAAATATATTGTTGGCAAAATATGACCTCAGTACCGCAAACTTTCATTACACTTCTAGCAGGAAATCAGTTCCTCTGGATTTAATTTTGTATCACTTTGTCAAGATGGAGAACGACAGTGAAGAGATTTTGGAAAAGTAAAAAACTCAAAAACCGAGTCAAATGAACCTAAAAGTATTTTTAGATATAGACTCGCAGTTAAATCACTCCTAACTCATTGAAACCACTCCCCCCCATTCATTGCAGCCACTCCCTATTCACTGCAGCTCACTCCAGGAGCATCGCAACGCACAACTAAAGTACTTTTGGGTTATTGCCTACGCATTCAGGCTTACTCCTCACGTGCTCCAAGCTCGCGACTAATGCACGTACTCAATACTCATTGCTAATGCACTCCTCTCTAACAGAGTGCGACACACTGCTTCTCCACTAAAAATATTGCATGCTAAAATGCTTCTACGCAGCGTAAAAGTCTCTTTCCAATCTATCTGAGCACCAGCCCAGCACTCAATTGTAGCTCACCTCCATAATCACCACTGCTACGCTCTTATGTTTTTCATTATTCTTTATTTTGTCTAGCTTAAATCAATGGGTTAAAGCATGGTGAAATCAATTTTATGAAGCTACGGAGAGTGCAGAGATCACTCCTGGACAAAACTCTTGAAGCCGGGGCATCAGCAAGTTGAAGGAGCATACAGTTTCATATTCAGGACCGGCACCGCGAGCAGCCTGAGTGCGGCGGCCCATCCCCGGGCAGAGGGGGAAACCACTCACAAACACAGGCTGAATGCATTGCTCTGGCGCTCTCTTTGCAGCCATCGCTACATCACAGAAGAACACCCACGGAATTACTGCACGGGTGGATTCACCCCACTCCGGCTCCCCACCAACTGTTCGGGGACGGTGAAGTCGCTCACCTACAGAAAAGGCATAGGGTCGTCTCAGGTAAAAGACTTTACACAGTGAGAGCGTCCATGCTTGACCTCTTGGGGAGCCAAGACTCTCGTTACTCTAGGGCAACTGCGGAACTGGACTAATACTGTGAGCAGAAGGAGGCCATTACGCCATTTGAGGTGGCTGGATGGGTTGCGCACCGCCCACAGGGCGATCTCACTCGGTTGTCAGACTGTGTTCTCCACACGCGAAACAACCAATAGCTGTAGGATAAATACTTCAGAACTAACACCACGATCTCCCACCTATTGATGCCAAGAGCAGTCAGATAGTAAACCTAATCGGAAGATCAAGTAGCCAATCTAAGAGAGAGTCGCTGAGGTCAGTAATGTGACCTAGTGCCAGGGTTGCCAGATTTGGCTAATTTTAGCCAAACTGGCTAATTTTCATGAACTGTGGCTAAGGATAATTTTTGAGAATTAGCCACCTACATTTTGACTAATTGTTGCTAATTTACTGATTGTTGATAATATTTATTTGATAAATACGACATAACTATGTCTAATCCTAAACTTAACGCGTTTGATCCCGGTATGAACGGTAATGAAACGACTTCAGAGTTCAAATCTGCACACATGCAGATGTGTGCAAGTTAAATTGAGATCTTTAAAGGCTTCATCAGTCACCTAAACAAAAGATTGGATCAAAGTTTATTAGAACCGAATTTGGGCTGCTTCTCAAAGAATCGACAATGCCACAGAAAGAGAAGGATATCATCAAAGAAAGATGTCTCTTAAATGCTGCTATCGAGGCAAGCTGACAAGTTGAATGTAGGTATTGGATGACGATAATGTAATGAAGAGTCTTCATCTTTTCAAACCTGTAAAAGTTCTAAGTCAAATGAGACCAAATTTTCAGGATTTACCCAAATCTTTTCACGCCTTCATAACGAGTTAGGACGTCTGCACAATTGAAAATCAGCCCGTGAATTTACTTCATATTAATGGATAAGAAGAGATAGAAAGGATGAAATTATATACGAGATATCAATGAAGTTGACTAACCAGGATCCAGCAACCATATTTCAAAACAATTTTTACAAAAATTATAAAATATTGTCATAGAATAAATATAATAAACTCAACATGAAAAGATATTTATGTATTTTTTATTTCTTATTTATTCAAAATACAAATATCAGTGGCTATTTGTGGCCAATTTTCTGGGAATTTTTGACTCAAACTTTTGCACATCATCTGGCAACCCTGCCTAGCGCCCTGAAACCAACCCTCTGCCCTCAGAAGCCACCAGGATGCTGTACTTTTCGACCTTTCGCTTACATAGATGCTCTAGGGAGAACTTAATCAGCCACACCTTGTGTATCGATTAACACGGGGAAGCCGCTCCCAAGGGCAGTAAAAACTGGTTTCAAGGAATTCTCTCTTGCTATTGGACTCCAGGTTTTAGCAGTACCTCATGCCTAAGGGCTCGCAGTTAGTTCGCCATTAGCCTTACCAAATCATCGTGCAACCCTCTCCAGCCCTGAGAATTTTGGGACAAGTCCGTGAAATGTGAATGAAGCCGCTCACCTCATGACCTGCACCACAATTTGAGTTCAGTTCAGTAACTCGTCACTTACGAGCTGGAATAGGAAGGGCATCACGGAGTACCGCGACTTCATAAACGTGGACCGCACTCACCCGGCTCCTATGCTGGCTTGAAACCCAGCTGTGGGCAGCAGAGTATTTTTCGGCATGCGTTAGACAAATGCCACCAACTGATTCTAACAACTGGGAGACCTCCCGTACTCGAGACGCACAGGGCTGTATGACATGGAGACAACTAAACTCGTTTCGAAGCCAGCTTAAGCCCAAAGCTCAACTCCAATCGCTAAACTCTGCATGTGACCAATCACCTCGCCTTAGATGAGATTGAGCAGGATTCAAGAAAGGGAATTGCCCTGTATGGTTCCACGAGTCATCAGAGTCCGTGAAGATTATTCCGTCATTAGCATGAGCCCAACCCGCCGCCCTGGGCTTAAGCTTGGTCATTATAACCGTATTGGAAACGGTATCAGTCAGCCTTGGCAGTTTTCATCCTCTTTTGAAATGGAGATGGCCTCGAGAAGAGATTCATCCGAAAAGGATGCAAGTGATCACGGAGACATGAATGTGTTGGACTTGTCATTGCCCAACGAGGAAGACCTTAGAGGCCCTCCACCGGTGTACCCGAGGCAGGGACTGAGCGTCTCTAAACAACAGACGCCATCTCGAAACATTGTCATTAAGACAATGGGGCTCGGGCTCAAGAAGAGTAGCCCCGTAACTCTAAGAGCTATATGAGAGGCGGATGCGGGGAACACGAGTCATAACCCAATTTAAATAACGTGGGTTATCTCGGGCACCTCGTATAGCTCTTCGCCACAGGCACTGGGAGATTAACCCACTCGCCTGACTACGTCCTAGCCTCCATTAGAGCAGCCTGAATCTCCACCAGCGCCAATGTCTTCCATATATATCATAGCGGGAATCACAACCTCATTGCATGGACCAAATTTCGAAACTACTGACATAGATTGTACCCGTTCCCGAGGTTCTACGGCACACGCGTTGCCGAGAGGCGATATTCATCGCTCCTGCACCAGCTGCCAATTCCATGTATCGAATGACTTTCAAAAAACTTAGTACTGCAGCTGAAGGAATTGGTTAATCGGGCATGGGTTTTGCTCAAGGAAGTTGGATACATGAAACCGGCGTCATCGCTCTAAAGTGAAGCCAATTTTCGGTAGTTGTAGGCAGAGGCCCCAGACGTGGAGATGGTGCTCAGTTCGCCACTGGCATTCGGCGTAGAAGGGTGCAGCTTTTCCATGCTGCATTCAAGGACTACTCTCCCATTATGTCGAGCTCATGCATTATACATAAGTGCAGTAATACTTTCAAAAAAGATTCAGACATAAGTTTTCACGTGTACGTACACAAATTTCATGAATTACAAACTTCAATCAGAATACGTTTAGCTAGAAGGTAAAATTAAAGCACATAATATATGTTTAGAAAAAATTAATATCTAACTTGCTGCTCAACTTTTAAGTGACTCCATTGCAGATAGATTAGAGTTTGTCCAAAAACTAATATTGACGGTTTTAGCGGTAGTGAGGCAACAATAACATTTTTTAGTGAGTTTGATATATTAAATTCCAGAAATAATTTATCATATAGATATAAGAAACCTATTGACTCAAATAATGCCGGCAATAATTTTCTACTTATGATGAAGACACTTTGTATATAACGTCACTTTGCTGTTCAACATCTGTCAAACTAATGTGTGAGTCAGTCAGGAAAACAGGATTTGAAGGATTTTCAATTCGTATCACAAGCATTAATAACTTGTTCCACAAAATTGTAAAACTGGGCTTGTGTTTTGACTTAAGTATAAAAGAGTCAAGATCATTTAAAATTAATTTTCTGGAAAATGAAAGCAGAGCTGTTTGCAATAACAACCCGACAGCAAAAAAATTTGCTTGTTCCTATAAACGTCTATTTGTTCACAACGTAATAAAAGATATTTTTAATAATTACATTACGTCTTTTGAAGATATAACAATTTTGACAGCATCTATTAGAAGCAACCCATCATCATTAATCTCATCTTGCGCTATAACAGTGTTTAACAATTCGTGTTCTAAGAATAGAATAATATCTGACGATGTTCAATGCAATAATTCATGCAAAGAGAATACATGTACCGTATATGTAAAAAAAAATTCCAAACTTTTTTCAAATTCAGTGTATTTTATAATGTTGTTTCTTTTATTGGAGGATACATATGAAGAAAATTAAAAAATGTTCTTCGTTGCGAATCATGTATACTTGCCCTTTGTCCAAATACTGGCGATAAAGATTCCTTAAAGTTTATTCATCTTGATGAGAAAGTGCTCTTGACCTATCCATCAAGTGATGAAATTGTACCAACGAACCTTACCTATTGGTACCAATTAAGTACCAATGAACCTTACCAGTGAAATAGTTAAGATAGACCAAAAAAGTGAGCCGAGCAAATCAATCTGTGAAGGCCTTCTGCGACGATGAACTCTCGTACAAAATAATGCCATCAGTCAGAGCTTCCCTTTCAACTGCTCAGATATCTGCAATGTCTTCGGTAGCAACCAATGCAACAGGTTGCAGAGGTGGAAATATTTTGATAACAAAAGTTTGTCTCATGAATTCACCCTAGCGAATAAAACTGCTAATTCGCTCACTGTGCTTCAAATTCCTCTCAAGGATCATGAGAACATTTTTTCAAGATAGGCACGTTGGTTTATAAAGGATTCATATCAAATGCGCAAAATTACTAGCACGTCCATTCAAACTAATGATTTATTGTGTGAACACTTTATACTCTCAACCTCCAGAAAATGTTTCTGGAATACTTACATCTCTCGCTCTTTTTTATCACTTAATCGTGAACGAGTATTCTTTGAACACTCTAGCACGTACACACCTCCCCCAACCACAGGAAGAACGCAACCACTAAAAAAACGTTCGAATCACAAAATCAAAACAGGTTCCAAATTCGAATACCAAAACAGCAAGTTAAACACACACAGCTCATTAACGCCAAAAGAAAAATAATATTGGCCAAGCAAAAACAGCTATAAATACTGAATAGGTAAACAATGCGTTAAGCTAAATAGATAAGAAGGTACGCAAGCAAAACAGATCTTCCCTCTTCATCAAAGTAAACTTCAAACTAGGTACTACGGAAAACACGTACCTAATTCACAAAGGAAAATAGAAGCACAAGTAGTACGAAATACCCATAAAAAATAATTGGTATATAAATAACCAATACCAATGCTTAATTTTACACATCGCACAAAAGAAAACAAAACCGTTAATAGGAATAGAGGCATTGAATACCAAATTTATATTAAACGTGTCAAGAAATACATTCGAATGATCACGCATTTAAAAGTAAAGAAAATTCACGCCATAAAATCATTAAAAACAAATAAATAAATAAATGACACTCGAACCATAAAAATTAAACACGTCGCGTACCAATTTTTAACAACTCGCGCATGACACGTAATAAAAACAAAAAATGCAATTAGTAAAGATAATAATAATTCCTCATTTAATGAAATAAATACACCATACCTCAACGATTGTTAGATCAACTCATTCGCAAGAAAAGATGTGTCCAAAAACACAATTACATCATAATTATTCATAATTAATGAATTTAAATTTCACTCATTTCGAAATAACAACTAGGTCGTTTTCGCCAAACATGGGTTGTACTCGCACGATTGGCTAGAACACTTAAAACACCAAGGTAAAAACACAAAATTAATATTGAAGCATGATTATATAGGTGAGTAAAAAATGCGTCGATTATATGATTTTTTAAAACTAAACAGGCTTTTCAACGCCGGTCTTGATAGTCCCGCACCGTCCACCAAAATTTTAACACCTCCCATTATCACAAAGTGGGGATTTTGGGAAATGCTGCTCGCCTTTCCGCATGTTCCGCACCTGCGGTACACCCACCCTCATTGTCCAGGGGGTATTGGGCGTAATTGTTGACGGCGGAGTATAAAGTCCTCCGACCGTACTCTTTCAGTCACTACATTCACTTCTCGACGAATGTAATAAACTGACACTCCCAACGCCAAGGCAAACAGTGTCAGGAAGAACAGAGCAAGGTCCGATACACTATCCGGAAGGAGATCGATGTGTGCGTTCGCCCGGATCCAGTCTTCCGATACCCTACACTGATGCTGTTCTAAAGTGCTGTTCTAAATTTGTGAGTGCGTCTACACTCACCGTAGTCACGCGATTGCCCATTGTGGGTGTTAGGTGACGCTTGCTATCAGTCAGCACTGACTGCACTACGCAGTACTTGACCGTGACAGCTGAGCGTGTTGACCTTCGTCAAGGCCAGTGTCGATACCGTCGTGCGGCCGACGTGAGGGTTCGTGGAAAAGGGGGCTGTCTTCTGTGCAGCTACCTTTTTCCGGGCCGCTAGTTTTTCTTCGCAGCTGCCCTACCTGAGGTTCGTGTGGGTACCGCCTACGCCGTAATCAGTCCGCTAGAGCAACAGAAGTAAATTCTGTTAGTTCCGAACTACGGCGGTACCGTTGTGTGTCTGGGTGAGGTTAGTGTGGGTACCACCTGCGCCGTATTCAGTCCGCTAGGGCAACAGAAGTAAATTCCGTTTTGTGCCGAACTACGGCGGTACCGTTAGGAAGACGAGCAACTGTCTGCGCCGTATGAGACCGCTAGGGCAACAGAAGTTAATTCTGTTAGTGCCGAACTGCGACAGCGTCTTCCTAATCGACAAACTATGCGAAGTAGTTAGTCCTTTCGAGGTGGCTCCTTAAACCCCTTATTAGGCGAGGTGTCGTATGAGACTAAAGCCTGTGGCAATTAGGAGAAAGGAAACTCTTTTGACCTCAGGGTGTGACTTGTTTAATGCTCAATCTCTTTGAAGTCCCTATTACATACACTGATATATTTTAACAAAGACAATGATTTATTTTCTGTTGCAAAAATAGTGCGTACAGTCGTGAGCTACTGCATAACAGGGTACAATACTCAAAATTGCATTTAAAATATTAGTCGTATTTAGCTAGATAACACAAGAAACATTGGAATATCGAGATGTAATACAAATGATATTTAAGGGCTAACTAAAGTAAATGCACAAACGCAACATCAGCGCGGAGAAATAGACAAGTTGGCGTTCAGAGAGCTGGACATATGAAGAAAATACTTAAGATTATGGGTAACTAACACAAAAGGCTCGACAACCCCTGTGCGGCCTGACACGCCCGGGGGAGGGTGTCTCTGCTACGATAGCCGAGACAGGAAATCTGCAAGGTGGTTGTCGACTCCCGGAAGGTGTTGTGCTCAGAACCTGAAAAGGCTGAAATACAAAGCCCAGCGTTTCAATCGCGGGTTCAAATTGTCTTCCTGTTGCAAATAAAGTAGCGGTCGATGGTCGGTTTGTAACACAAATTCTCGTCCATACAGGTAGACCTCAAACTTCTGTAGAGCCCAGTAGATGCTTAACGCTTCTTTTTCAATGGTAGAATAGTTTATTTCTACTCCTCTCAGTCGACGAGAAGCATATGCTACCGGCGCGTAGTGACGGAAGTCTCGTTTGCTTGGCTGGAGGAGAGCTGCTCCAAGTCCAGTTTGGGAGGCATCTGTCCTCAGAATGAAAGGACATCTGGGGTCTGGTAACTGTAAGACCGGTCTCTTGACTAACGCTATCTTCAAACTTTCGAAGAGATCTTCTGTTGTATCGGTCCACGGTATTTGTTCTGGGGAGTTCTTCTTTAGGAAATCATGGAGTTTAGATGTCAGTTGAGAGTAGTTAGGAATGTACTGTTGGTAGTACCCAACTGTACCGAGAAAACTTCTTAGCTCCCGTTTGGTTTTTGGGAGTGGAGCCGATTTCAAGGCTTCGACTCGGTTCTCCAGAGGCTGGATCTGATTACTGCTCAGTTGATGACCCAAATACTGGAGGCTGTCAAATCCGAATTCGCATTTGGACGGCTTCGCTTCAAGCCCATGTCGAGAGAGAGCTTCGAACAGTTTAGCTAATGCTGTGCAATGATCTTCCCAGGTTGTCGAGGCGATTAAGATGTCGTCCATGTAGACCTCGGTATCTTGCAGTCCTGCAGTGACTTGACGTATAAGGCGGGAAAAAGTGGCTGGAGCATTTGTTAGGCCGAAAGGCAGTACGTTGAATTCATAGAGGCCAGACCTAGTTTTGAAGGTGGTGTATTGGTGGGACTCAGGGTGTAGAGGTACTTGCCAATATCCACTGGTCAGATCCATTTTGCTGAATATTGTTTTGCCAGCTAAATTGGTGAAAATAGCAGGGGTGTCTGCTATCGGCTCGGCATCAAATACTGTCTGGCTGTTGAGGTGCCTGCAGTCCAGACAAAATCGGTGGGTTCCGTCTTTCTTCCGGACGGCAAGGAGCGGTGAAGGGCGGCAGGAAGTAAGGTGATGTGGATGGCGTAACGATTCCAATCATCATCCACTTCTCTAAACTTGACCGCAGTTCAGGCTCCAGCGCTAAGGGAAGTGGATACGAATGTTGAAGTCGAAAACTGGAAGGATCCTTAAATTTTATTTCATGAACTGCCGTGCTGGTTCTTCCGGGAGTATCTGTGAAAAGATCGCGATATTCTTCAAGAAGTTCCTGGAGTTCTGAGCGTTGTGTTGTAGTCAACGTAGAGGAGATGAGACAGTCTTCAATGGTTTCTCCAACGGGTGACGGTATCTCTGGTTCTTTCCGGTCGAGTTCTTCTTCTTCGCAGGTAGGTTCTAGGGCGAGGCCAACCGCTGCAAATGCTTCCTCTACTCTCTCGTCGTCCTCCTCGCGATCTGTCTCGCTTGGTGAGGCGGAACTTTGCTGCTCCCGGTCGTGGTACTGGCGGAGGAGGTTGATGTGATAAACTTTGTTGTTTCCATCCACGTCCAATGTATAGGTATAGGTTCCCAGGCGTGATTTCACTGTATAGGGACCTTTCCAAGTCATAAGTAGCTTCTTTCGAGAATCGGGCAGAAATACGAGGACTTTATCTCCTTGCTTTAGAGTTCGCATCTTGGTACGTCTGTTGAAGAACTTGGCGCTTTTCTCTTGGCTCCTGTTTAGATTCTCGCGAGCGATTTTACAAGTTTCTTTCAATCGGTGCTTCATTTCCATTAGATACTGAGCAGTGCTCGTGTCGTCTTGCAAGATTTCCTCTGTCCAGCATTCTTTGAGCACGGTTAAAGGTCCACGGACGCGATGGCCGTAGATGAGTTCGAAAGGAGAATACCCGGTTGAGGCCTGAGGAGCGTCTCGATAAGCAAAAATGAGGGAAGGCAGATAGAGGTCCCAGTCTCGTGGTTGTTCTACGGCTAATTTCCGCAACATGACTTTGAGCGTGCTATTGAAGCGTTCGACTATGCCGTTCGATTGGGCATGGTATAATGGCGTCAATCGGTGCTGGATACCGACGAGTTTCAGGAAAGCTTCGAAGGTTGCAGCTGTGAACTGAGTGCCGTTGTCGCTTGTTAGCGTGTGAGGGAAACCAACTCTGCTGCAGATTTCGAGTAGCTCCTGGGCGACTGTTTCTGCATCTATATGTCTGAGCGGGGCTGCGTCTGCGTACCGAGTTGCTTGGTCCACCACGGTGAGAATGTATCGGTGGCCACGTGCCGAAGCTGGTTGTAATGGGCCTACCAAATCAACACTTCGCGCGGAGAATGGAGTGGTGATCGGTGGGGTTGAGATAGGTGCCTTTCTTGGTCGAGATGGAGCGTGCGTCTGGCACGTATGACATGAGTGACAGTATTGGGCCACATCTTTTGCTAGGGACGGCCAATAAAAATCTCGTTCTAGTCGAGCCTGAGTCTTCTTTTGGGAATAATGGCCAGCAAGTGGATTGTCGTGAGCCATTTCCAAGATTTGTGGGCGCACGCTTGCAGGGGCTACAAGTTGATGGGTTTCCTGACCGTCTCGTAACGTTTTCCAATGGAGAACGCCGTCATGGAGTTCAAAGGTAATGACTCTGCCATCCTTGTGCGTTTCTTCTTTGCCGGTGTCAACTTTCTTGAATAAAAGCTGCAATGTTTTGCACTCCCGCTGTAATTTCTTCATGTCTTCTTTGTTGTGTTGCAATATATCGACAGTGCTTGGTGCGGCAGGGGGATCTTCGATCGCTTTTGCTTCTGCCCTTGTGACAACGTGAGAGACTTCTGCAGCAACTGGTTGCTCTTCATAGTCGGTCATATGTTCTTCGAAGGAGGTGGTTCCGGGGACTCGGCCGAGGATGACATCATGGGAGAGCTCTTCCATGGTTACGGCTGTCACCTCTCCGTGGTAATAGGGGCAAACGAGAGAGACCCTGGCAAGAGGCGCCTCGAAGGAATGATTGTTGGCCAGCCGAACGGTAATTTCTTTCTTCAAAATGGCGTCAGCTGGGACGAGAGCCTTCTTGACGAAGACCGCTGTTGCTCCGCCATCGAGTAGTACTTGAACGGGTTGTTGGTTCACGGTGCCGGAGCATGTTTTCAGCTATCCCAATTCGATCAGCTTGTTCGAAACGATGTGATTGCAGGAAACTGGGGGAATATCGTCGTATTCATCTGCTTCTTCATGCGTTGCTAGATTGTTTACTTGAGCGGTAGTACTGGAGATAGGTGGGCTTGCATGGGCTGCTCCATTACTGTGACCATCACCTTGCCTCCTCTGCAATTGGCGGCACTCATCACTGGAATGCGATCGGTTTGGGCCATGAAAAGTACAGTAAAATCCATTGTAAGGTCCTCGTTGTTCGCGCTGCGGAGTGTTGACCGATCCTGAGCTGGTGGGACCACCACGTGTGCTAGAAGTTCTTGGCGGCGTTCCTCGAGAGTTGTTGCTGGAGTTGGGTGATCTTGCTGGAGTGCTCGGGGCTCGGACAGGAAATGTCGAGCGTCGCTCTGGTGCTACTGATGCTTTGAGTGCTGGAGGGCCCGCATCCGTCGTTGATGTCAGTGTGCGACCCTTACAAAGCTGATGGAGCGATGTATGAGGTCTTGCTTGTAAGAAGCTATAACCTTGCTCTCCTAGGCTTGCGACTGTGTTACCACCCCTGTCACGCAATTGAGTAGCGAGGAAGGGCGGCAAGCTTGAATAAGCTCGGTCAACAATAAGGAAGTCACGAAGAGTCTTGTAGTTGGCTTCGATGTTGCATCCTTTTAACCAAGCGTCAAAGGCTTGTTCAAGTCACCGTAGGTAACGTGACATATTGTCGCCTTCTTCTGGCTTCAATTCGTAGTAGTTGGCACGTAGTTTTGCCGGAGTAACTTTATGAGCATCTAGTAAGAGCAATTTAATTTCAGGAAGCTTGAAGCGATCTGCTGCGGGCAGGGTATCGATGAGTCGACGTTCCTTCGGTGTGATCAAATTATGGAGCATGACAACAGCATCGACTTCAGTAAATCCCATCGCTGTGGTGTGAGTACAGAAGCGTTGCAAAAATTCGTCCATCTTTTCTTTCGTGGGATCGAATGGAGCCGGTGGAGGTATCTTCACTCTAGCATTTTGAGGAGCGATTTGAGCATCGAGTTGTCGGAGTCTGAGCTCGTGGTCTCGTTGTGCTGCTTCTCGTTCCGCTGCTCGTTCTGCGGCTTCTCGTTCCGCTGCTCGTTCTGCGGCTTCTCGTTCTGCTGCTCGTTCTGCGGCTTCTTCCAAATGCCTCAGGCGGCTGGTAAATTCTTCCCGGTACTCCGCATCGGTGGGAGTGAGGCCGAGGGCTTCGACGTATTCTCGAGCTTGAGCGACGAGGATCATCTTGTTTTAGTGATGCAGTGTCCGCGTAGTTGATTAGAACCCAGAAATCCACGGCAACGTTGGTAGTCGCGCAAAGCTTCTGGGTCCCTGTTCGGGCGCCAGAATATGTCGATACCGTCGTGCGGTCGACGTGAGGGTTCGTGGAAAAGGGGGCTGTCTTCTGTGCAGCTACCTTTTTCCGGGACGCTAGCTTTTCTTCGCAACTGCCCTTCCTGAGGTTCGTGTGGGTACCACCTACGCCGTAATCAGTTCGCTAGGGCAACAGAAGTAAATTCTGTTAGTGCCGAACTACGGCGGTACCGTTGTGTGTGAGGGTAAGGTTAGTGTGGGTACCACCTGCGCCGTATTCAGTCCGCTAGGGCAACAGAAGTAAATTATGTTATGTGCCGAAGTGCGGTGGTACCGCTAGGGTGAGGTGTGTGTGTGTGGGTACCGCCTACGCCGTATTCAGTCCGCTAGGGCAACAGAAGTAAATTCCGTTTTGTGCCGAACTACGGCGGTACCGTTAGGAAGACGAGCAACTGTCTGCGCCGTATGAGACCGCTAGGGCAACAGAAGTGAATTCTGTTAGTGCCGAACTGCGACAGCGTCTTCCTAATCGACCAACTATGCGAAGTATTTAGTCCTTCCGAGGTGGCTCCTTAAACCCCTTATTAGGAGAGGTGTCGTATGAGACTAAAGCCTGTGGCAATTATGAGAAAGGAAACTCTTTTGACCTCAGGGTGTGACTTGTTTAATGCTGAATCTCTTTGAAGTCCCTATTACATACACTGATATATTTTAACAAAGACAATGATTTATTTTCTATTGCAAAAATAGTGCGTACAGACGTGAGCTATTGCATAACAGGGTACAACACTCAAAATTGCATTTAAAATATTAGTCGTATTTAGCTAGATAACACAAGAAACATTGGAATATCGAGGTGTAATACAAATGATATTTAAGGGCTAACTAAAGTAAATGCACAAACGCAACATCAGCGCGGAGAAATAGACAAGTCGGCGTTCAGAGAGCTGGACACATGAAAAAAATACTTAAGATTATGGGTAACTAACACAAAAGACTCGACAACCCCTGTGCGGCCTGACAGCCAGCAAGCTAACTCAACCACCCGGGTACTCGAACTGCTGACTCAGCTCACACTCGCGTCCTTGCTCTGAAAATTGAACGAGAACAGTCCAATTAGCATGGCCCAAAAAAACAACAGCAACAACAATCCGACTGAGCGCCACCCAGCTTCGAGCAGATAATGAAACGATGAGTAAGCATTAAATATCTCGGCGTCAGCGGTCTCGCTGCACTGCTTGCACATTCCGATTCTGTTTCAGCGATGAGGACACAATGTATCATAACTGTAAATTGTTTCAAAAGTTTGCGCCTGAAAATTTGGACAAGTATCTCTACCAAAAATCATATAGCTGGGTGTATCACCCAACGTAGAATTTAAAGAATTGTTAATGACATTTTCTGCCATTTCTAAACAATGGTCCCATTCTGTGTGAACCAGGGAATTTACGTACAATTTTAGTAGGTTTGTGATCTTTTTATTATTTCTTTTTACAATAGCGTTAGCATGAGAACTCTATGGGAGAACTTCCTTCTTTGCAATTGCGTGAATTTTAGCAAAATGTTTTTACTGCCAATGACTTGAATTCAAGAGCTTGGTCCGACAGCAGGGTTTTGCGATATCCAAAAGTAATGAAACAGCTATTTAGGCATGAATTAACCGTATCTGCCAACCGATTTGAGGTCGCGTACAGTTTGCATTATCGAGAGAACGAATCAATTATCACCAAAATATATTTATTCTGTTTATCCGTCGAAGGAAGTGGTCCAAAAAAATCCATTGACACAATTTCGAATGTTTTTTTTGCTATGGGAGCGTTTAGGGTCTTAATTAATGGGCACCGTAGTATTTGCATTGAGAATTTTACACACTTCACACATATTTACAAACTTTCTAATTATTGTTTTCTCCAGTAAATGAAAATACCTTGATTTAAACTTAAAAAAATGTGTAAAGCGTCAGTATGGTACAATGAATGAAAACCGAGCACCACCCTGTTCATCAGCGACGTCGGCATAACTGAAGTTAAAATAGTACTAGTTATCGAATCAATCTGTCTTCGTCTGTAAAGCACGTCGTTTAAACTTAAATAATTTTGCAAGTCGGGGATCGTAGACTTAATACCATTCAGTAACGCGTCCCTCGCTTCAGAACAAAAAGGGTCCTGCTTTTGCTCATTCCAAAATTCATCAGTTCCCCAAGATACCTCTGTCATTTTAGGAATGTATTCTGTCAGTCTCGGTACAGCCGACTTTGGCAACGCCCTGTCTGCTTGCGTCAGCGAACCGCCAGAGTTTGTTGCACCTTGCCTGGTAGTCACAGCACACACCTCTACTTCTCCGAGCTCAGCACAGTCATCTTGGTCAGACGCAGTCAGTTGCTCAGGTAATTTACTCAAACAATCGGCAACAACATTTTGTTTGCCGGGGTAATACTTTACTATGGGATCAATAGAATGTACTGTTAGACACCAACGCGCCATGGTCGAATCGTGAGGAAGTCTTTTTTTGAATAATGGAGTCAAAGGTTTGTGGTCAGTGTAGAGGTATGTGGGATATCCTAAGATTAAATATCTGAACGCTTTAAGAGCACAGACTATAGCTAGGAATTCTTTTTTGGTAGTACTAAATCGCTTTTGGATGGAATTCAAACTTTTACTGATGTACGCTATTGGCTGCATGGGTTTATTCGCATCGTTTCCGTGCTGTAAAAGCACTGCTCCTATTCCAAAATTAGAAGCATCTGTAAACACGTGGAACGGCTTATTAAAATCAGGATGCCGTAAAACGGTATCAGGTATTAGAGCAGATTTAATATTCTCAAAAGCTTCCTGGCATATAGCCTTCCATACAAAATCGACATTCTTTCGTAATAACTGATAAAGCGGGTTCGAAATCGACCCAAACATCGGTATATAGCTTCTGAAAAATTTCGCAACTCCTAAGAAACTCTGCAATTCCTTCACGTTTCGGGGAACAAGGAAATTTGTGAGCTTCCCTGACTCTTTGCAGCGAATGCCGTCTGCTGACGCAACATGGCTAAGATACTCGATAGAACTATTTTAAGAATTGACATTTTTCAAGCTTCAGGGTTAGGTTGCCGTCACGTAACTTCTCAAAGACACTTTTTAAATCTTTCAAATTCTAGTTAATTGATTTGGAGAAAACTAATATATCATCGAGAAACACGAAACAGAGTTTCCCGATGATATTTGCATGCACGGAAGACATTACTCGCTGAAAAACGCTAGGACTTGAGCTAAGGCCAAAAGGTATCCTACAAAATTGAAACTGCTTGTAACCGATATTAAAAGCAGTATATTTCCGGCTACTTTCTTCCAACCCCACCTGATGAAATGCTGTCCTTAAATCCAAACTTGTAAATACATTGTCACCCCCGAGAGTGAAAAGTATTTCATCTATCCTTGGTATCGGGTAGAAAACCTTGACAATAATCTTGTTAAGCGCTCTAAAATCTATTACTGAACGTATTTCTCCTGTCTTTTTTTTTTCAAAAATCACCGGATAAATTATATTCTGACATGGAAGGTTCAATAATACCTTGATCAAGCATTTGTTTGTTTGCCTGTACCAGATCCTCTCGATATTTATGTGGGATTCTGTAAGGTGGAATGTTTAATACTGGCGCATCTGGTTTTAATTCAATTTTGTGTCGTATTACATTCGTAATGCCAATTGTTTCGCCTTCCAACGTAATTTCGTCGCGGAATTCATTTAACAAATTTATCAGTAAGGGTTTTGCATCACTTTCATCGCAAACTACGCTTTACTCGTTAGCGGGCGTTGTTCGCCCCTAGATGCATTCTGTACATCCTTTTCCTGTGCATTAATTCCTAGTTCATCAACCCGAGTACAATAACAAGAATGCATCGTTTGATCAACATAAGCTCTTTCCCAGTGATGGGATTCAAGTTTCCACCATAGCACCTGTCGACCTTGGTTGGATCCGCCAATTCGTTGACCTCGCATAAATTTTCCTCTCGCACAGCTTCTTGCACAGTAGTCATGTATATCTCTTGTTCTACACCAAGATCGTCTACTGCCTCTATACTACTTAGCATGCTATTTTCACTTAGATAAACTCGTTATCCGAGACGTTTAAAAGCAAGACGGGTACGAAACCCTCCGAGTTTATTTTTACCACTGATTCGGCCACATAGATGCCATTACTTAAAACTTTTTTCTTCATTCGATATTTTCCGGGTTTCGCCTTCCGCACATACCCATTGACCACCCATAACGAGTTACTCGGTATTTCCACTGCTCCACAGTGCACCACAAATGGTCGGCTTACTATTCTTTCGTCTTTTCTCTTCAGACTCTCTCTCTCTGCTGCTCAGCAGTTTTTTTTATCTCTAGGCTGCCTTCTTGCCTCTCGCCATTTTTTAGACTGTTTTTTTTCTTTCTGCTTCTGCAAATATTTCTTTTTTCGTATGCTATGAGCAAGCACATCTGCCATCAGACAATCTGTCTTATTTACGGTATTCAGGAATACTTCTCTCTTACTTTGTTCGTGCATCCCATGCACATCGTGAAAGGGCACTTTCACTCCGTCAAAAATAATGAAACCTTCTTTAAAATCGAGGACTGCATGTCTCAAAATATCCTTTCTTAGGATTACATCATAATTAAATTCCCCGTCTTTTAAAATCAAAGCGCTAGTATCTAATTTTTTATTATTATGCAGGGTGATACATAGGTCAACTTCCCCTGTGACTTGGCTTTTTGAATTAATTCCCTTGATGCTTAAATTACTAGGCTTAACCCTTTAACGCCCACATTTTTATACTCATATTACCGTTATCACAACCGCTATCACTATACCAACACTGGCATTAGGTAGTCACTGTTATCAAGATGGGGAAGGAACTGGCACTCGGCAGTGAAGTTCAAAGGACATATTAGTGAACAAATTGAATAAGAAAAACAATATATTATTGTTATTTTTGAAAGAGGACCGTACAGTCCACTTGGGCGTGAAAGGGTTAATTTGCTCGTTCAGGCTTTTTATATTCCGGTAACTAATTAGACACTTATCGCTACCACTATCAATCAAGGCACTCAGAAATTTGTGATTGTTTTTTAAAATAACTGTAGGCTTTTTTGATCTCCGTAACGAAAACAATCCATCGCCCTCCTGTCTCAGCCGACCTGCTGTCATAATTGTGGCTGCTAAACCAACCTCTGCTGGTTGTTCTGATCTTGCGCCCTCAATTAGTTCTTGTTCTTTCAAAATTTGAAACTTGTTCCTACACTTAAACAGCGGATCGACAACCTCAGTCGACTTAGCTACAGTATCTGACTTCGCAACCACCACATCAGGATTAACGAGAGCTGTGGACCGACCTCCGGGCATTGTCAAATACTCCCTCTCAGCACCAACCCTCACGATTTCGCCAGTATTTATTCTAAAAGTTCGTTGCTCCCAGGAGCTTCGGCGTAATGCGCCTCACTCCTACTACGGCCACTTCCGCGTGAATTACACTCACGAGCAAAATGACCTAACTGTCCACATCTATAGCAAGTTCTGCTTTGGAAACTTGGTTTGCCCTGACCTCGTTGTTTCCGACAGTTGGTTTGTACGTGTCCTGGACTATTACTGAGTGAACAGTAGGGATTTTGACTCGTCCTACCAAAATTATTAGCAGGTTGTCTCGAATTCTCGACTAGAGCCTTATTACACTCCCAAGTTCCTAAAGCTCTATCACCTACATATGCACAAGGTCTACCTCGCGAGTACCTCGCCCCAGGTCTGAAAAATGGTCTGCGCCCCTGAAAACGATAATTGCCGGGCGGGAAGGCATAGAAAACCTCACCACACGGTTCATGCGTGTTGCTATCTGACGCGTCTACTAAATAGGTCTCTCTGGACGAGAACTGTGCACCAGCCTTTGTTTCCGCCATTATCGGCTTGCTGTCCCGATGGTTACGGACTGCGGACACTAACCAAGCTAATAGCGCTTCTGAAGTTAAGAACGGTCGCGAGAAGATTTTTTTGAGAAATTCTCGTCCAACAATGGAGCTAATATTGACGTTGCTAAACTAAAGACAATCAAGTCTCCCGTAAACTTTGTTAACTCATTGGTATTCGTACTCGCTACGACAAAAGGATGCCTTTGAAAAGCAACCTCCGATCAGGTTAGAATGTGCTCGCTCAACTTTCTTATCTTAGCTAGGGCTGTTACCAGCTGACCTGCTAGGCTCTCATTCCTCAAAAACTTTAACTGGTTCAAATCACAAGTAAGAGCATGGACGGACTTCTCGCCCTTTGATATATATATATATATATATATATATATATATATATCAATAGCTCAAAGTCATATTACCCCCAGAAACAATTACTGAGTCTGGTTAAGCGGGCTCTCCGTCCACGCATAGGTTTTTTCAAACGAAATAAATGTACAGGGAGTTCATGGAATCGAACTCGTGACTTATAAGTTACCGCGCCAGCACGCTACCGACTGCGCCACCAATCACCCTAAAGGTGATCGATGCACAACGGAAGCAATGCATGGCACGGCGAAAGCGGGCTCTTCCGTCCACGCATATAATTCCCTTATGTATCAATAGCTCAAAGTCATATTACCCCCAGAAACAATTACTGAGTCTGGTTAAGCGGGCTCTCCGTCCACGCATAGTTTTTTTTCAAACGAAATAAATGTACAGGGAGTTCATGGAATCGAACTCGTGACTTATAAGTTACCGCGCCAGCACGCTACCGACTGCGCCACCAATCACCCTAAAGGTGATCGATGCACAACGGAAGCAATGCATGGCACGGCGAAAGCGGGCTCTTCCGTCCACGCATATAATTCCCTTATGTATCAATAGCTCAAAGTCATATTACCCCCAGAAACAATTACTGAGTCTGGTTAAGCGGGCTCTCCGTCCACGCATAGGTTTTTTTCAAACGAAATAAATGTAGAGGGAGTTCATGGAATCGAACTCGTGACTTATAAGTTACCGCGCCAGCACGCTACCGACTGCGCCACCAATCACCCTAAAGGTGATCGATGCACAACGGAAGCAATGCATGGCACGGCGAAAGCGGGCTCTTCCGTCCACGCATATAATTCCCTTAAGTATCAATAGCTCAAAGTCATATTACCCCCAGAAACAATTACTGAGTCTGGTTAAGCGGGCTCTCCGTCCACGCATAGGTTTTTTTCAAACGAAATAAATGTACAGGGAGTTCATGGAATCGAACTCGTGACTTATAAGTAACCGCGCCAGCACGCTACCGACTGCGCCACCAATCACCCTAAAGGTGATCGATGCACAACGGAAGCAATGCATGGCACGGCGAAAGCGGGCTCTTCCGTCCACGCATATAATTCCCTTATGTATCAATAGCTCAAAGTCATATTACCCCCAGAAACAATTACTGAGTCTGGTTAAGCGGGCTCTCCGTCCACGCATAGGTTTTTTTCAAACGAAATAAATGTAGAGGGAGTTCATGGAATCGAACTCGTGACTTATAAGTTACCGCGCCAGCACGCTACCGACTGCGCCACCAATCACCCTAAAGGTGATCGATGCACAACGGAAGCAATGCATGGCACGGCGAAAGCGGGCTCTTCCGTCCACGCATATAATTCCCTTATGTATCAATAGCTCAAAGTCATATTACCCCCAGAAACAATTACTGAGTCTGGTTAAGCGGGCTCTCCGTCCACGCATAGGTTTTTTTCAAACGAAATAAATGTACAGGGAGTTCATGGAATCGAACTCGTGACTTATAAGTTACCGCGCCAGCACGCTACCGACTGCGCCACCAATCACCCTAAAGGTGATCGATGCACAACGGAAGCAATGCATGGTACGGCGAAAGCGGGCTCTTCCGTCCACGCATATAATTCCCTTATGTATCAATAGCTCAAAGTCATATTACCCCCAGAAACAATTACTGAGTCTGGTTAAGCGGGCTCTCCGTCCACGCATAGGTTTTTTTCAAACGAAATAAATGTACAGGGAGTTCATGGAATCGAACTCGTGACTTATAAGTTACCGCGCCAGCACGCTACCGACTGCGCCACCAATCACCCTAAAGGTGATCGATGCACAACGGAAGCAATGCATAAGTCAGGCATCGGTAACTTTGCAACAGGTTTATTTCTACAATGGGTTAAGGGGTCATCTCAGGCCCCTGCCAGGCCCCTGTCGGTCCGGTGAGCTTTTTTTTTGTTTCTTGTTGGAAAAAGACCCTTAGGTGGTGGACTATTCGGTTCTAAAATTTTTTGGCGCTGCGGACACTAGATCCCCCTCCCAGGAGGGGGGGATCTAGTGGGTTTTTGATATCTCCCCAAACTCACTGAACAAGGGAAAGTGCGGACCGTTTAGCAGTCCTGGCCGTAGTTAGATCAGCTCTTGCGGCTAATTTTTGAGAACCTCTGACGGTTGTATCACCTCTCCAGCCTTGCTTCGGCTGTAATAATTTCAGATCACCGAAAGTCGGCCGAAGGTAAGGTTTTCAATAAGATCCTCGTATTGGAGTGTTAGTTTAATTATCTTTACGAAGATTTCACATATAGAAGCGCAAATTACAAGAGATTAAATTGAAGAATTCTCTCCAATCTCCCCAGCGCGAATCACCGGACAGATAAGGCAGCTGGTATTGTGGATACCTAGTCTTTATAACACCGATTCAAATAATTTACATTAGTTGGCAAAATATAAATAGAGTACAACTGTTGCATAAGTGGGATATTTTGCTCGTAACACAGAAATCTATGACACACATATCACTCATATTATATAATTCTTAAACTACTTAAAATTAGTCATCTTGAACACGGAACATCTAAGCGCTGGGTGCCAATGGCTTATACCCAAAACCTCTAACTTTCAACATTCAAAAGAGAACTCGTCAGTGATTCTGTTACAAGGAAAACTTTTAACTGGTGTTCGTATGAGTATTTTAGTATTTCACAAGCTAAGCAGAGTGCTAAAATGTAAAAGCTATTCATATGAATATCAATACTTTTTTCGGTAACAGAAGTTTTGGGGCAACCGGTAATAAAAAATTACTGGCTCTCAAGATGCCATAGGTTACTGAAATGAAAGATGAGTTGGAGTTATTAATTTTAGGGGTAGGAAAAAAGTCCGTCGCAAAAAATGTATGAAATGAAATCAAACATAACAGAAACGCTTTCTCATGCAATAAAGTAACAAAAACTGGGGTAATGATTAAAATATATCTAAAAATGGGATGTTTTCTCATATGAGAGATGCAATATTTCTATTCATGCTGGAGTTTTCAGAGAATATTTAAAAAAATACTGTGTATAAAGGGCATAAATCTCCAGAAAGTGAATTTGTAGCAGAGCTAAATAATAAACTTTTTTTCACGTTGAGAATTACACAAAGAACTCCGCAAAAAATACTAAAAATACTTGAAAAAAAATCATGACGGAATTGAAAAACACTCACAGAATCAAAGAAGCATCATGAAAAATTTCATAAGAGTATGCCAAGTGCTAAGATATTCCTCTTTATTGAGCGAAAAGCATCTTTGCTTATCTTCCTTTTGTAAGTGCTATAACTAGTGAAAAAAGAGAGCACAAAGGTAAAATGTTGATACCATCTGTAATCAAAAATTTCTATTTTAGATACCAGAACAGATATAATATATTTGATTCGTATATTCAAGAATATCACAGATGCGTCAGAGATCCGTCGTTACAAACAACAAACAGAAAAATACAAAGTATTCATGCATTCATTTATGTACCCGACATTTTAGTCAACTAGTGAAAACAACTTCTCCCATATATACAAATAGCAAACACACGCAACTTATTTCTACTTTCACTCAAATCTTCGGCATGCTAACCGTACAAAATTAGAAATGACTCCACTCTCGCATATGCTGCCACTCGTATCTAAAAATTGAGGTCTAGAACATTATCTTTTGCATTTTCATTTTTTCCACACCTCATACCATCGCAAGCCATAAATTATACTAACTGGATCGACGTATTCTTTTAAATTCATTCTCATTTTCAATCACATGTCTGCAACTAAAGAAAAAATTTGTAGTACAAATGTTAAACACTTTAACAAATCACTAATTGACCAATGTAGTGTCTGTTTTGCTTCTCTAAAAAATTTCTTTATAGATCTGAACATCTTTATGATCTTGTACAAATGAAGTCAATGTAGGTGCAAGTAAATATGCTAAGCACTCTAATTTACCCGAAATTAATTTTAATCCTTGATTCGTGCTCTTAGAAAGCATATTTATTTTCCAACAATGAACTGATTATCTCCAATTTTTGGACCTTTCAAAACTGTTGAAGTTCATGTTGTTATAAAAATTTCATGAATTCACCAATCATTTTACTATAACTCTTTAGGCAATAAAGTGCTTCACAAACGTTAGTTTATAAAATGTAACGTTTCAATGTTACAAACATGATCATCACGCTGGAAAGAATAAGCAATTTTCTTGTTACATATGTATAATGAAAACAATTAAAGTTGACAGGACTATTCATATTGTTAGTAAGATTCACGAGATGTTCAATAGAGAACTATAGTTACACATTTAGACTAGAGACGATTGCACAGGTCAAGAAGTTGAGCACTAAATTCAATATGCTACACTGGAGCATTTCACATCAAGCAGGGTGAGCAACCACAATGCAATTTCTTCGCGCATTAGACTAACTAGCCTAAATTATCGAGACTAAATAGAAAATTATTTAATTTACTATTTATTAAAACTGAACCCACAAATTTATTTAACATTTTTTCAACACACAGCACACATGCGTCAACAAATAGGGAACTAAAAATGTCCAATAACGGGATAAGAACGTCGGTAGCAGCCGTCCTAGCTTTCACAATGCGCTTTATTCACGTTGAGCTGCCTAAATTGTCAATATCCAATAGAATATCATTTGAATTAATATTTATTAATATTGAATACACAAAGTTACAACAATTTCATTCATGAACAATACGAGTTAAATGACAGATCACCAAAAATTATGGGTTGAACGCGACGTGCACATATGACAAACACTACACACCGTCAAAGTCACGCGAAGACTGCCGTTTAAATTGGGTGCATTTTAATGTTGCCGCAGGCACAGCGTCCAATGTCGCAGGATTTCTAACCCGCCCACCCCTCTCCTTCCACCTCCGAGTGGCTACATAAAGTTCCCATTCGCACCAATTAATCACTGCATTATAACCACTACAAGTACTTAGTAAATTGATACTACAACGGAATACCAAAGTTAACCTGCATTAAGGGAACCATGCTCACCGGTCGGCCAAAACTTGTTTTTCCATCCGTTGATTTTTTCTATCAGACTCACGTCTATGAAAATTTGCATACTAGATCTCTAGATTCCCAACAACTTTTCTTCTATAAGTTTTTTTGCATTGGGACATAGAAAATGAGTTATTCATGAAAAATAAAAAAATATATATGTATAACATTCGTTACAATGGTGCCGAAATTTAGAAAGCTAGAGCAATGCGGTTTGTTGCATGCGAAAGTACAACGTGTTCTCCAAAAATGTTATTTACCGGTTTTTGAATTTGAATTCATTTTGAATTTATAGAATTTTTTGAAAAAGCTATAGTCAGAGTTTAAATTTAGGGTAAAAAGTCTACGGAAAAAATTTCACGTAAAAATTTTTGAAAATCAACTAAATAGCAATTGTAGATTACACATGTGACTTCCAAATGCAGCAAACCACATTGCTCTAGCTTTGTAAACTTCGGCCCCATTATAACGAATGTATTGGAAATCGTGATTGTTCAATATCGACGATTTAAGAAAAAAAATGCTTCTCCTCGTACAGTTTATGAGCTTCAGTGATGATTTTGGTATCATTGGATGCAAAAAAACAATGGCTTCACAATGCATTAAGAAGTTTTTCAAAATTCATTCTTGTTTCAAAGTTATGACGTCATAAATTTGAATTCTCTTGAGAATATTTTGATTTCTATCATTTTTTAATTTTTATATTGTAAATTTGAGGAAAAGCATTCAAGTTTTTGGAATGTCCACGTTATTCTGCATCCAATGATACCAAAACCATTTTTGTAGCTCAAAAACTATCAGAGAAGAAGCATTTAGAACCCCCCCCCCCCCCCAAAAAAAATGTCGTTTTCCATGATTTCCCATTTTCTTTTCAAGAAAATCGCATTTTGTCATATATGATGAATGATTCTAAATTGCATTTCCTATCAGTATACCAAATTTCATTGCTCTAAATTCAATGATAAAAAAAATATTCGGAAGGGGGATGCTTACCTTGAGGAATATGAATGATGAAATATATAAAAAAAGTTGAAAAAAATTGAAAGTTTGAGAATTTTTTTTGAATGTCCACGTTATTCTGCATCCAATGATACCAAAATCATTACTGTAGCTCAAAAACTGTAGGAGAAGAAGCATTTAGAAAACCCCCCCAAAAATGTCGTTTTCTATGATTTCCCATTTACTTTCCAAGAAAATCTCATTTTGTCATGAATGATAAATGATTCTAAATTGCATTTCCTACCAGTATACCAAATTTCATTGCTCTAGATTCAAAAATGAAAAAAAGGTCCGTAAGAGGGATGCTCTCCCCCTCCCGGGGGGGGGACGTTAGCTCTGGGATATGTTCCTGATATTTTTACAGACATTCGGGGAAATATCTCAAACTCGTTTGAAGAAATAAAAAAAATCGGGAGAATCGAATTTTGGACTGCAGATGCCCTGAGCATGGTTCCCTTAAATCATTATAAGTTATGACAACGACCGCTGGTGTTTGGCCATTCGACCCTCCGTCTCGGCACTCAAGAACAGGGATTCTCAAACTTTTTAATTTTCCTTAAACTAACTGAACTTGGCCTAACCTAACCCAACCTGACCTAACTTAACCTTACCTACTTAACCTAACTTAAACCTAACTTAAATTACCCTAACCTAACATTCCTGTAGCTGCTCGGAGGTGGTGTTGTAGCTGCTCGGAGGTGGAGGGAGAGGGGTGGGCGGGGTTGAAATCCTGCGACATTGGACACTGTGCTTGCCGCAGTCCGTAACAGTATACGAATAAGCTTCATAACATTGGTAAAACTGTTTTTTTATGTTGATATGTTATTGTTCTTCATTTATTTATTCGGACCACTAGGAAATCAAAGTTTACAACCTCTTACATAACTGGCAGTAACTAATTTACTGCAAAGAAGTGCGTCTTACCAATGAAAAAAGAGGGGCAAAATTAGAAACATAAGAATACTTTCTTGAATTCCAAGCGCATAAATATCAAAAAACAATTGCTGGAAAAGAAATCATGAAATGATAACATGAATAGGGATTACATATTAAGGTTCTTGAGAAATTATAGGGGCATTATTTAGGGCTTGAATTAACGGGAAGAACTGCCATAATATCGAAAAATATGAAATAACCGCACTAAAGTATATACAAACACAACATTTAAATGGTATTCTTTTACTTTTTCTCGCTTTTCATTCACTGAAAATGAGAATCCCATAAGACAGCCACTTCTTTAAAATAATATTGCTGAACGCATTTTTTCCACATATAATAGTATATTATTCATTTTTGGGTACATAGCAACTCTATTAGGAGAATAAATTTTATTTGCGTAAATGTACATACTACGGTACAAAGTCTAAATTTGAGCTGGCCACTACGCAGCCATGTTGAAAAACTACGTGCAACATTATTTGGTTTAGTGACCTAACCATATTTTACCCACCTTTTGCCCATGTGTTTATATATATATATATATCACAATTGCCCATCTGATTCCCATTTTCCAATGTGGGCCCCATATGGGCCCCATGACCGTCTTCTACTAGGGAACCCCCTCAAAGTTAGGGAGATGCAAATAATCGATTTTCGAAATTTTGTTGCCTGTATCATGGTTATTACATCGAAATCAACAACTTTTCATCCATGCACTTTTTTGGCGAATGAGTATTTAATGAGTTATAGTGGTAAATCACTTACCGCAACTCTAGTGTTTGAAGCGGGAAGAAATTGTCTTGAGGGGCAGACTACAATGGACTCTCCCTTCCGACGTGCTCGAACGATCGAGCGCATTCCAGCCATCAAAGACGAAAATTAACACACCGCTATAACTCGTTAAATAATTATTTGCCCCAAGAAGTGCATAGTTAAAAAGTTGCTTTTTTCGGTGTAATTACCATGATACCAGGCAACAAAATTTCGAAAATCAACTAGTTGCATCTCCTTAATATTTACCATACAATGTGTTCACACTGAGTCGAAGAACTGAAAAACTAGGTTCGGACAATTAAAATAAATGTACAAAGATAAAAAACACACAATTTCTGATATATTTTAAAAATATTGGTGATTTCAGAGCAATATCTGAAAGAAATAGATTGCACAAAAATTCAAACACTCAGCAAAAAAATTGGCATTCTGTTTCATTTCGACATTCTTTTTGCAATAGGCAAACCAGAATTTAATGCAACACAAGCTGAAAGGAAATTAAAATTCAAGGCACCAATGACATAGACTAAATATAAACCTTACTTGCAGTTGTGAGCACGGTGCACAGGTACTGCTGCCATTTGGAGGTCTTAGGTTCTTGCTCTTTTTGTGATTGTGTAGGTGGGTTTTACCATGAACAAGTAATTAGTGTAAAAATCCCAACTATTTCATATTTTTGCAGATATCATTCAAAGTGTGATATATGAAAAGCCGGTCAATTCTAAACTATGTGAATGGCATAAAGGAATACCGAAATTGTAAACAAGGTTTTATGGTGCAATGTTATGGTTGTTGCAAGGAGGTTTATCAGTAGCGATGTGACCATTGGTAAGTGAGGTTGTGGTGGGAAGCGCTCTCCGGATATAGCTAGTTATTCGTTGCACAAAACAGTTTCAAAATTGTTTCTAAATTTAACGAAAACATATTTGCACGTTGTTTATTGCTTTGTTTATTGCGAACTTGTGATTTGTTTTTTTTTCCGATACTGAATAATAGGTAATAGCTATATTAACTAGATATTAATTGTTCATTCGGGATGTAATCTAGGATGGCGTCAACAAGATCTCAGACAGACATCTATTTACTTGGCTCGCTGGAGAAAACCATAACAGGAAGTAAGCTGTCCTCAAGAAAGCAAGTGCTGCAGTTTTTCTCTATTATCATCAGGAAGAAAAAAGAACAAGGAAGGACGCAGCAGCTGATACATTGAAAGTTTAGAGAGATTTCTGGCAGCGCGCTCGAATACCTATGCAGGAAGACCAGCGAGCAAAAGAAAACATCATACGTTTGTACAAGGAATGGGCCAGTCTGAAGAAGAACAAAAGCCAAAAGGAAAATGAAAAAAAGTTTGTCAACTCGTTTGAAAATCTGTTCGATATCGCTCACGCAAGTGCAATGTCAATGATAGATCTTGAAGAAGACAGACAGTTCTTGAAGGCACAACGGGAAGAAGGGAGGCGTGGCTCGATGATTTCTAAGGATATGGTACTTTCAAATGAAGTGTCTCGACGCCGGAAACGGAAAGAAAAGGAACAACACCGTCAAACAAAGTCTCTTCAAGAAAAAGAGAAGATCAAAGAAATAGGCCTGTTGGCATCGAGCTCAAGTTCAACATCTTCTCCCGAACAAAAATCTGATGAAGACAATAATTGCGCTAGTCCATCTACGTCTCAGAAGCCTCCCTCTAAACGTACGCGGGCGTCCAAGAAGATAATGGATAGCGAATTGTCAGCCGCAATGGATCGTACCTTAACTACTGATCGTAAAGAAGTATTCCTTCTTAGTGTTGCTGCTCGAAGTCTCGGACATGATCCCAACAAACTTGTCATAAACCGTAAATCCTTCCGGCGGGATCGGCAAAAATTCCGCGCTGCAACTGCTGCTGAGATCAAAAAATCCTTCAAACCGTCTGTTCCACTCACTGTTCATTGGGACGGTAAGATTGTTCCTGCAGCAGACGGAGGACCAGCCGTTGACCGCCTCCCAGTATTGGTTTCGGGAGATGGGGTTGAAAAGCTTCTTGCTGTGCCCAGTCTCCCCGATGGAACCGGACAAGCTGCTGCTGACGCAATAATGACATCACTCTACGATTGGGGCATTGAAGAACAGTTGGTTGCTCTATCCTTTGATACCACTGCTTCAAACACAGGTTTGGTAGCTGGGGCAAGTACTATCGTAGAGCAACGACTAGGGCATGAAGTTCTCCACCTAGCCTGTCGCCACCACATGTACGAATTAGTCTGTGAGAATGCGTTCTCCACTTGCTTTGGACCCTCAAGTGGTCTTGAGATTCAACTTTTCAAGAGGCTCAAAACAACATGGGCTGAGTTGGGCAAGACAGCACCAAAAGCAATGGAAATGGATAACATGACAGAAAACCAACTCAATCGACGTAATGACTTTTTGGTGGAGTTCCAATGCCTACTTGATGGGAAGCACCCAAGAAATGATTATCGTGAGCTACTGGAGCTGTCAATTATTGTTCTTGGTGGGCAGCCAAAACGAGGAACACACATTGCTTCCCCTGGTACTCTACTTCGTGCACGATTGATGGCAAAAATATTATATGCCATAAAGGTGTTCTTGTATCGTCACCAAGATAAATTCGTGCTAACATGGAATGAGCTTCCCAGAATCAAGCGATTTGAGGAATTCAGCGTCTCTACCTATGTCGCTCCTTGGTACAAAGTTCCATGTCCAACATCAGCCCCAACGCAAGACCTAGCTCTATTGAAGGAATTAATAGCATATCCGGATAAGGAAATAGCTAAATCTAAATCTACTTCATTGGGGGGCCACTTGTGGTACTTGAGTGAACGATTGGCTGCTTTGGCGTTCTTTGATGGCGTGTAAGCTTGGATATAAAGCGAGCCATGGTGAAGGCCTGTAATAATGGAGAAGGTTCAGAGGATCCTCCACGTCTAGTTACAGTTGACACCAGAGACGCATCCTTCACCAATAAAACTATCGCAGACTTTGTAACAAAAGGATCCATCAAGCTTTGGTAGTTATTTGATATTGACACAACCTTTTTTGCCACTGACTCAGCTGCCTGGAATACTGATCCAGTTTACTTGGACGCCCAACAGCGTATCAAAGCTCTTCGAGTGGTCAACGACTTCGCAGAGCGTGGATTGACAGTGATGCAAACATACAACCTGGCCTTAACTAAAGATGAAGGACAAAAGCAGTACCTATATTGCAGGTTGCAGAGGCTCGCCGAAAATCCTTCCCAACCGCCAGCAGTCAAACTTAGACCCTGCAAACTAGGCGACATGAGTGGGAGATTGGCGCCCATGAGACCCCTGCCTTTGAGCAGCTAATACTCACGACATACTGTGAGGGGGACCTAGGAATTATTCATCTTCAAGCTTGAACAATTAAATAAGGCAAAAAATAATCGCCATTTACTAGTTTATAATCAAAACAACCAAATATTAAGCATATATGACGAAAAAAGCTCAAAATATATTTTTTTGCGTTGTACGAACTTTTACCTCCTTGAGAGACCTCTGAATATCGATATATTTTAAAAAAAATTTACACACATTGTTTTTAGGTGGAACCTCACAAGATGGCTGCCAGTCCCAGCAGAAATTGGAAAAAAAGTTTTTTACCCCATATAAGTGTCACCCTAATGAACATGACACAACAGAACTTGTTCTATTATTAGTAAACTTAACTGCTCCAAAGTTTTTCATGTCCTTCATTCCTACTGACCAGATAAGTTTTCCAGATCTTTTTAGAATTCGTTTTAGCAATGAGTCAGGTTGAAGTATTTCATTCATAGAGACTTTATTAGAATAATTATTCCCTACAAATATTATTATGGATCGATATACAATAACAGACACAGAGATTGCATCAGCTGTGTATTTATTATATTGTAGAAGGGTATGACATCAATGTTCACTGTTAAACTGATGAGAGATGCACTCTCATGTTCGAAATTATTTTTTAATTTTTTTTTTCAACTACTAATCCAATCAAAGTGCACACACTCTCCATTACACATGATACCACTTCACACCTAAATCATCTTCATTGTTACAAATTGACAAAGAGCTGTTATAATTATGTCGTTATGTCCGATTTACTGCGCGTTTTTTCAACTCTTTCTAGAGAAATGATTTTCTGAAGAGCTTCTTACGTCGGTTTGAAATTCCTAAACAAGCAACAATCCTTAGCCTTTTCTGTCTTTCACTTTATTCATAGAATAATTTTCTCGTTCTTCGACTTTCTATCACCATAGCATAATTGCTAAGCGTAATTTTTGAATTTTGAAGCTTATCTCCCAAACAAAGAACGTCCAATATTAGTTTGACTAACGCGCTTGTTGTGAAGTTGTGACTGATGTCAACATTAACCGCTGCACATTCCCGTGATAATATGTGTGCGACCAAAAACCTAGTTCTATATTTTTGCTATTTAATGTGACAATAAAACTATTTCGTTGGATATCAAAATTATTAAAATATTCGTTACTATGAAATAAAATAATTGATTAATGAATTTATTAAGATAAAGTAAAGTAAAGGCAGTAATTATTGTTGCTGGAGAAATACCACAGGCGCTTCAATTAGCTTGTACAATTTATACAATACTTGCATTTTAAATTTGGAAGTTGTATTTAAATAGTTCGTAATAATTTTAGCCCTGCTTCAAGTAGAATTATTTTTCCTATATCAATGCGCATGTTTATTCGTTCGTGTGTTACGCCATGCTTGTTTCCTATACAATTGATCAAGTCATTTATGTTGGCCCCCGGAATTTTAAGTTTCCATAATTAGGAGCAGAACGAAAAAAGGATTTTAAGGGAAGTGGCATTTTATTTCTACAACAAAATAATTGCTGAATGGATTGACTGCGTGAAGGAGTTTAAAAAATGATAATAAGCAAAAAATATTTCCATCATGGCTAGCACATTTTACAAAAAAATAACCTAAAATTCCCAGTGTTGTTTTCTTAGAAGAATCGGAACATAGAATTCTACTCACTTGGTGGTAAACTATACTTGAAAACGTAATGTATGTGAAATTTGATTTAAAACAAACCAAGTTCACGAGTGAATTGGGTTATTTTAAGGGGATTCCTAACACTAAAATTGACCCAATTTACCTAATTTTTCAAATTTCACTTTTTGAATCTCTATAACAACTAGGGAAACGAAAATACATAACGATATATAAAATTGAATTCGAAACATATTTACTTCAATTAAAAGTTTCCATTTTTGGAATAGAAAAAAGTTATCTCGAGAACATAAGAAAAATACATATATATTTATATACACATTACGCAAAACACTTCTCCTTCTACAATTTTCAACGTAGAAGCTTTATTTTGGTCTCATTCGATGCGGAAAGAATGTGACAGATGGAAAATGAAAGATTATTTTGAATTTCGAATTAGAAAAAATTGATTGATACATATCTCAAAAACGTTTTTTTAAAGTCCCAGATTTTTCACCGTAGAAATCAAATTTAGAGTTCTAATGGAATTCCGCTTCGCTCCGTTGTTTCCACTGCCTTACCGCGTCGAATGAGACATAAAGCAAGTTTTTACAAGGCGTGTCTGTAAAATAACTTCCACGGGCTACCGCTGGCGCTATGATTGTTTCTATGCGGGCCAGGTAACAGAGGCATGTTGTTTGGTTCCCCCACTCCAACCCCTTCCCGAGCCATCGTCGCTGCGACGTTTAGTCTTGGCTCAGCAGCCGTCAGCGATGGAGCCTCCTCTTGCGTCTCCCGCCAGCTGCGAGTTGCGGTCTGGTATTCGTTTCCTGGCCGCTAAGAAGAAATCGGCGAAGAAAATTTGCTGTCTCTTGCTGACCTCCGGAATCTTTTCGCACAGCTCCCGAACTGTAATCCGTCGATCTTCAATCATTGCCGTTTCGACTTTGAAGACTGTTTCGTCGGAAACCGATGGCCGCCCTGCACGGGCTTCGTCGTGGATGTCTGTTCGGCCATTTTTCAAGTCCCTGACCCAGCTGCGCACCATCCCGGAGCTCATACACTCTTCTCCACACACCTGACAAAGTTCTTCGTGAATTTCCTTCGCCGATTTCTTCTTAGCGGCCAGGAAACGAATAACAGACCTCGACTCGCAGCTGGCGGGACACGCAAGAGGAAGCTCCAGAGCTGACGGCTGCTGCGCTTAGACTAAACGTCGCAGCGACGCTGGCTTGGTAAGGGATTGGAGTGGGGGAACCAAACAACCTGCTTCTGTTGCCTGGCCGCGCTTGGAAACGATCCTAGCGCCATCGGCAGCCCGTGGAACTTATTTTACGGACACGCCTCGTACGTTGAAAATTGTAGAAGGAGAAGTGTTTTGCGCAAAATGTATGTATAGTTTTCATGTGTTCGCGCAATACATTTTTTCCTATTGCGAAGTTTTATTGATGTAAATGTGTTTGGATTTCAATGTTACATAGCCCTATGCATTTTGGTTTCCTAAGTTGCAAAAGAAATGTAAAAAGGGAAATTTGAAAAATTAGAAAAATTTTAGGGCTGGAGATCCCCTTAATTTACTTGAAAGTTACACGTTCGATTTGAAATCAAATTTCGGTTTCATAATATACACTGGTTTAAAAACAAATACCTCTCATGGGAATTATTGATGAGAAGTACCGATTTTTCTGTTAAGATCACTGCAGACATTTCTGTCATGAATTTTCTGCATTGATCTGCAGTGACCGGTGAAGAAGAATTTCTTCCCGAACTGGGCTCCGCACTGATCCTAAAAAAGATGCACTGTCCCAGATAATCGATGCCGATCATCACTAGCATTTCTGACTAGGAATTGCATTTTATAACTAAATCTATGTTGCCAAGCATTCATTGTTTACAGTTAGAGACTATCAGAATCTAATCTCTGTCCTATACTATAGAGACTGGGAGTTGGTAAACTGCAACCAATGGCAATGGTAATTTTCAGGAACAATCTAATTTGTTATTTTACGACCATTGATTAAGTTAAAGAACATAATGGATTGCATTCTTACGCAGACGAATTGTAAATAAAAACACCAAGGTTGCTACTCTCAAAATCAACATTGTTAAGATTATTTATTGTTGTCGGATTTTAAGTAGTAAACGTTTCGAGCACCTGGCTCATCACCAGTCCAAATTTTCTGAAATGAAGACAATATGCGTGAAATAAACACAGAAGTAAAAAATACTACTACTAAAATAAAGAGGAAACTATGTACAAAGGGTGGGCACTGTTAGTTTCATGAAGAGGTGGCTCATGTTTGAAAATGTATAAGGAGTCTAAAATTCTTAGATCATTCTGATGGCTGGCTGAAGCTAAAATGCTAAATTCCTGCACTGCACACTAATGCTGCACTGCTCACTATGGAGGCGCACCGACGAGTGCGCCTTCAGAGATGGACAAGAATCCCTCCAATCCGGCTGCTCCGTCCAGCATATTCAACTGCTACTATGACGTCCAAAGTTCCGCAGGTCGAGCCTACATTACTAGGTGCATGCACATTGTGCACAACGAAATTCATATACAAGCGGGCGGCGTATACTGGTAGGTAATTTCTCTTTGTAGGGTAAAATGAGCTTATAGTAAATTTGTTCGTAAGAATTATTCTAAAATCAACATCAGGTAAGTACGAGTGAAGAATTTTGACAAGCTCTGTTCTCATTTGTTCAGGTTAAGGCCAAGATCATGAGACCAAATGGCTTATTCACTTTTAGTTCCAAATTTAACTTGAAAAGTAAAGGTCTCGCGCGACAGTTCACGAATTCTCCATTTTAAAAGTAGAAATTCCCAAAACAAAAAATTGCACAAACATCATTCTACTACTTATAACAATACCTTTAGAAATGTTGAATCTCATTTTACACACGTATAAGACGAAAAATTTTTCTTCTATTAATCACAGATCAAGTTAATAAATGGCACTATTAAATCAAAAAATTTTAAATGATATACAAATTATACATCTGTCTGTATACTCATTTCCAAGTAAATATAGAAATAATCAAACGCAAGGAAATAATTCAGTTCTGTTATTAATTTCATAGTTAATTTAAGTTCTCGTAAAATTGGGCATGTCTTACGCTATGATGAAAATTTTCAATAAATATCCAAACACTTATCTCGCACAAATAAAATCCTGATTTATCTCCATACATGATTGTTTTATTTCCATTCAAGAAAAATGTAGCCCTTATTTATACCGGTCAGGTTATTCACTTTTACAACAATTACGAAATGAAGAAATAAAATACTTAAATGCTTATTTGAACGTTCCCGTATAAATTTAGGAACTTTTGAAGAAACGGAAAATATTTTACTCAGCACTTTTGGTTGCATAAATAACAGGAGTTCTTATAAAGTTAGAGAAAGTCTTACACTGCTATTGAGAAAATATTTTCTAAGTTATAATAGCCAAAGAATTCTACCATTATTACCACTCGTACGAATTATTATTAATAATAATGGCAAATAGTTTAGTAGTACTATTTTTATAAACGACAAAATAGTACATTACGTAATACTAATCGCCGTTCAAACCAATGGACGTCATAAAATCAGATAATTCTAGTGACCATTAATTTTTTACTATTGTTCAGAAATTTCTACATAAATTAGACAATGTTGGAACAGACCAAAAAACTACATATATCATTTTAGTATCGGATTTACTTAAGTTCACAAAAATTGAAGGTCTCAAACAACAGTAGGAAACATTCTTTCTATTCGGCAACGGCGAAATAATTTCATGTTACTTATTATCGCACAAATGAAATCCTCGTTCACTACTACGCCATTAGAATGTGAGAGTTTAATTTTCACTCAAAGAAAGGAAAAATCCAACAAATCGTAATTGCACACCCCGTTTGAGTTTTTGACTTGCATTAAAGTGGTGTACTGGAAGTTTTGTACGTTTGTGACTCAACGATTACAGTTCGACGTAATTGTAACTATTATAAATGATATTTAAATTAGAAAACAAAATAATTCAACTTTCATTTTCTAATTTCTTCATCAACTCAGAAATGTTCAAACAAACTAAAATTATTTTATTTTAAATTTTCATTCGTCTATTTGCTTCGAGGGCTCGAAAACTAAAGGATGTCCTACACTAAAGTGTAAAAATAATATATGTTTTGACAGCCCTCCAAAACAATGAGCGATCACTTCAAAAAAAGTTTGGCATAAAAATATTTCTCATTTAGATGTACACTATAATACATATCAAAAACGTTCAGACAGATGAAAATAATTTTAATAATCACTCTTAGTTTCATAACGAGCTCACATTTTCGCACAGTTAAATATATCTCGGGTACAAAGTTCTGCTTCGATACAAAGAAAACATTGATGAACTTGGTATTAGAACTTGGCATCTCAAATTCCTTTTGACCACGATAATATACAAAATGAAAGTAACCGTGTTCCTTTCGAACTAAATAAAAACAAAAAATTCCTCCACCAAACTAAAATGCCGCAACGCAACATCAAGCTATTATGTGTTCCATTATTTGACTTGGTCAGATGGCCATCACTTGTGATGTGTTGACTGCCACTGGTAGCGATACCGAGGTCTTTTGTGGAGATGGGGGACTGGACTAGGTTGTCGCATTCCTGGTCGAGATCACGGTCACTGGATCAGCGAGCCTGATCTGCTCAAGTAAGAATGTATGCACTGGATTTTCATCAACAAGTTCAATACATTTTTTCTGTGATGTTAATAAAACTGTTGCTCTGCTGAACATTTATGGTATAGGTAGATACAACCTCATAACTATGTGATTGACCTGAAGGGTCAGATTCACAGTCGTACTAAAATTCAGCTATTCATTTTTATTAACAATTTATTCTTACGCTTAACATTAAGATTCCCTAAAACCTCAACAAACGCGATGCAAAGAAAGCAGGGAGAAGGGGCAAACATTTAGTATCGACTTTCAAAAAACAAAGAACCTATGTACAAAATATTTCTACCCAGGGGACCCTGCACATTAAAACAACAGGTTAAGATTGCAACCGAAAAAGTAGAGATAAAAAATTCAGCGAAGAGAATATAACAACTGTAAAAATCAAGGTGAGCACGAAAGAAAGAAGTCTCAAAGGCCTATCAACAGCTGATGTAACCCTATTGCCTATTTAATGCTGCCAGAAGTTCTGCTGTGAATTATTTGATCTGCTAAGAGATCAGCTGATCAACACTGAAGGAAACATCGACGCAATGATTTTGAGTAAGCCATAAAAGATTAATAGCTGTGCGGAGAGAATAGGTCGCAACCTGAAACTAGGAAGGGAAATTCTACTTGGTAATGAAATTTTTATTCTTTGTCCATAAATGATGTGAAAGGAAGTGTTTGCATGACTAAGACTTTTTACTAAATCGGTAAGTTTATTGGGGACATGAGTTCTGTGAATTTCACTCTCTTGGTTAGACGGAGTAAAATGCTGAGTGAACCTTTAAGCTGGGTAGTTAGTACTTAAATTTTCTGAACAAGTATTTAACCACATTTGAACAGCTGATGAATTCGATTCAGTTATTCGATTGTTATTTTTTTCCTCAATTTATTTCCCTTTCTAAAATACGACTGTTCAATTTGATACAATTCTTCTCCCCATTTTTAAAACAAACTACACCTTTTCCCTTCAAATCAATCCAAGTTAAGTTCAAATTTATCCAAGTCAAGTTCAAATACATCCAATATCATAAATTCTTGGCGTGATAGAAGACATTTTCTCCGAGTTCCTTGATTGGAATACCAGTTTATACGCAGGAGTAAAAATATAGTTCTAAAAGTCAACCTCTCTGCCTTAGACGCAGGATTATTTTAATCCACCCGTTTTGCTTTCAACAAATTCCTCATATCGCAAGTACCTGAGCTCGTATTTTAATGTAAGTGTGCACTGAAAAGAGTGTTTTCAACAATGCATCGTCCCTGAAACTGTGGTCTTTTTAATAATTGTAGTTACAAACATAAAAAAAAACTAGACATAAACATAACTAAAACATAAAAAACATAAAAATCTAGATTAAGGGGATCGTCTACCCAGAATAAAAAAAATGGCTGTCACATTCGTTGTTTGGGAACTAGATGAATGAAATTTGACATACGTATGCATTTTTGATAGGGTTACAGGTGCGTATCCCAAACTTTTTCCAATTTTCGATCTAATTACAGAGATAATGGGGAAAAATTGGTAATAATATAGGGTATTTTCAAAAACAATCTTCTCCGAAAGTCATTATCGTAGAGCAATGATTTAGATCTCGTTGAATGCGCAAAGAGTTGCTGCATGGCTGGACGGAGAATGGATTCAAATTCTCTGAAATTTTAGTTTTTATGATATTACAACTTTTTTTTTAAAGGTCAGGGTTTATTCCGTAGCTTTTTTAACGTAACTAAAAAGTATCATGAATTTTATATTGATTCTCCGTCCAGCCATGCAGCCACTCTTTGCGCATTCAATGAGATCTAAATCATTGCTCGACGATAATGACTTTCGGATGAGATTGTTTTTAAAAATACCCTAGTTTCCTATTTTCAACTGTTCAGGGAGAACATTTTTCTACGATTTTCGATTTTTTCATTTGCAAGCTATACTGCTTGGGAAAACTGACGCGATTGATGTTCTGAAAGCTATCAGCACATATGAATATCATTTCTTGTAAGTTTTTTGTTGTTCCTTTAAGGAACTTGTACCACAGGGATCAAGAGACGTTAGGAACTGGTATCATAGACACGTATCACCGCCCCAGGAGCACATGCTGCGGCGTCCTCCTCGACGCGCTCTTCCCCTTTCCGCCAATGTTTCCCCCTCTCACGTAGCAAAGAATGTTGTGTAGCTTTGCTAGTTTGTAAACTAAGGAATTCTGTGTCAAATACACCAACACAACATTATTTAAATATTTCTGGTTCATGTCTAATGCGATGACTGTCTACCACTACCAACTGCATTTGAATCCACCCCTTCTCCCCTCGTTTCCCTCTCTCACGAAGCACAGAATGTTCTGAACCTTTTCTAGCTTGTAAAATATGGACTTCTGTTTTGAATAAAGCAATAAAAACCACAAAGAAAGAATTTTCAGAGGCATGTCTCATGCATTTGCTGGTCGGCGCTGTCTGCTGATTGGACCTTGAAACCATTGAAACACTTCTCAACCCAATTTCCCCCACTTACGATGCTCAAATCGTTCTGAAAATTTGACAACTGGTGAAGTAAGCATATCTCTGATGAATAAAGTTATAAAACAAAATCCAGGCATTTTCTGGATTCTGGGTATACGTTCTCCTTAAAGAACATCAAGAATACATTGTCCTCAATCATTTGTTTCGAGTAGTGACATGGGTATTACGATACTCATGTGTGTGTGTGTGTAGCGTATAAGGATCTTTACTTTAAAATATTTTAAACACCAATAATGAGGTTTTCATATCATCAGTATTGAAAATAATGTTAGACTTTAAAGAAGGAAAGGAAAGCCTTAAAACGAGGAACCGATTTTATTAACTTCGGAAACCTCCAGATGTGCCGGTACAAGGTTAATCGAAATCCCACCAACATCCGCGGGACCCACAATTGGCAGCCCAACACAACTGAAAGAAAAGAATATACAGGCTTTCAGGCGTATCGTTACCAATTATTTAACTATGTTTATAAAAGAAGAAATTTACCAGATATTCGATATCTCAAAGGGCATTTTAAATCCCTACGCATCCCACCTACGAAGCAAGCTGGCTTGGCCTCGAACCACTACGACGGTGAGTTTTATTAAACAACACAGCTCAGGTGACAGTATTCATCGTACAGGTGCGGCTGACAACCATAGGCGGACAACAATAAGGCTCGGCTAAAACGCGCAGTCTCGGGCAGACATCAAAGTTATTCTAGAAAAAGAACAATTACGTTTAATTTACTGAAATTAGCCCCAGCTACCATTTTATAGGCATATGTTTCATACCGTCCAAGGTATCACATTTAATTGCTCAGGTAAGAACTACACGGTTGCACCAACCTTGAAACTTTGATGGGTACATTTCAAGAGGCACACATAAATGGTCGTAAGAGGATAAATTGAAAGTTTAGGTATGAGATGACCTAGTACTTTAGGTAAATGTGAAGGAATGAACAGTAATCGATTTTCCCTTTTTTGGTGCCTAAACATAGTTAACTAGATCGAAATCAACAAGTTCTCTTCTATGCTCTTTCCGTCTGAAATGAGTATTTTATGAGTTATAGCGGTATGTAGATTTTCGTCTCTGATGACGAATGCGATCGAATTAACAGCTACTAATCGATTTTCGAAATTTTGTTGCTTGAACCATGGTAATAACATCGAAATATGCTACTTTTCATTTATACACTTTTTATGGCAAATAAGTATTTTACGAGTTAGAGCGGTAGGTTTTATTTTTTGCGCGATTGAGCTGTTAGAGTACGTTTGAATACTTTGTAATTTATTATTAGCTCACCCCAGGAGCCTGCAGAGACTTAACCTACTTCTAGGATCTTTTAGTTAATAACACAATAAAGGTTATCACCCAAAAATAACGAGTCGTAACGGTATGTTAATTTTCATCATAGATGGCGGGAAAGCGCTCGATCATTCGAGCACGTCGGAAGGAAGAGTTCATTGCAGTGTTGTCATACAACGCGCTCGATGAATTTCTTTCCGTTTCAAATACTAGAGTTGCGGTAAGTCATTTACCGCTATAACTCACAAAATACTCATTTCAGACGGAAAGTGCATGGAAGAAAACTTGTTTATTTCGATCTAATTAACTATGATTAGACACCGAAAAGTGGAAAATCGATTACTATCCATTCCTTAACATTTACCGTACTTTTTAAGGATTTTAATGTAAAGGTAATAAGAAGATGACCTCTCATTAAGAGGTAAGTAGAAATTTTAAGTTGGGCGCTCTAGTCCAATATTAAGGTTGTAAGAACTCCCAAATAGGAAAGTAAGTATATTCCCAAAGTAGGGCTTTAAGCGTATTAAGCCTCTCGGTAAGAGTTTCAAGGAGTTCAGACATGCAACGAGAACGTGAATTAAAATTAACGAAAATCAAAAGAGTGATCACTCCAATTAAGATATTAAGAAGAATGGTAAATGTTGAGGATTTGTCAGTCATCGATTTTCCACTTTTCGGTGCCTAAACATAGTTAATTAGATCGAAATAAACAAGTTTTCATCTATGCACTTTTTGTTGTAAATGAGTATTTAATGAGTTATAGCGGTAGGTTTCGTTTCGTCTTTGATGACGAATGCGCTCGAATAAACAGCTACTAATCGATTTTCGAATTTTTGTAGCTTGAATCATGATAATAACATAGAAATAAACTACTTTTCTTCTATACACTTTTTCCGTTAAATGAGTATTTTACTAGTTAGTGCGGTAGGTTTAGTTTCGTTTTTGATGATGAGTGCGTCGGAAGCGAGACTCCATTGCAGTGTTGCCATATGGCGCGCTCGATTAATTACTTCCCGCGTCAAACACTTGAGTTACGGTAACTAATTTACCGCTATAACTCGTAAAATACTCATTTACGACGGAAAGTGCATAGAAGAAAACTTATTTATTTCTATCTAATTAACAATGTTAAGGCACCGAAAAGTGGAAAATTGATGACTGACAAATCCTCACCTTATACCCGAAGAATCGGCCATGATGTTTAAACGGTCTGCCCAGAAGCCCTCCCTCTACCGCTCCGCACCCCATGCACGTAAATTTCCCAAGCTGCTTTACCATTTTCTTTATGTGAAAATTTAAGAAGTACGTAATTTCTAACAATAAACTGTTTTTTTTCAAGGACTTTCGTGAGAGAATGGCTGCAGACAAAGAGTTATCTCAGACTCTGCCTAATAAAATGAAGTGAACTCATGAAACAACAATTGAAGAAACTTTTTCTGGTAAAATTGAGAGAGTAAGTTAAATAGATGTTGATGAGCGATGGGACAACTAAGAAGCTAAGCAATAAAGTAGCAAATTTATTGCAAAGGTCAGAAGGACCATAGTTAAATCCGACAGTGGGTTAGAACTTAGCATTTGTCAAATAATGTACTTAAATGTACTTAAGGACATTCAAAAGTACTTATTACTTATGGACTTTTGAACTATGTATTTAGTACTTATGTAACAAATTATTAAATAGAAATTTTTTTGGTGTAATATCTTTCGTGTTTTGTGTAATGTTCGTTTCTGCCGATATTTGAGGGGACACTCATGCACAATGTTTGTCAGGTATGTTTTCGGTGGAATTTGTGTTTGTGTTAAGAGTTGGTGAGGGCGTTGTACTTGTGTGGAGCTTGTATGCTGAAAGTGGGTGCGTGTGCAACGGTCCGGGAAACAGGTGGCCAAGAGAGTGATTGATACCTCCTCATGCAGGAAGGACACATTCTTGAGGTTAGAACAGGCCCCGCAAATCCTTGAGTGAAAATTACTACCTACGCAGCAGAGGGTTGTTTGGGTCCCATGATAAGAGCGCCGGGCGAACACTAATAAATTGCTCGAGGGAAAATACACAGAAAAAGTTGGAAAGTAACTGCTTTCATATATGAGTTTGAGATTTTGAGAGGCGGAGAAAGCACCAGGATAGGTCAATTTAGAAACATATAGGTTGTCGTGAGAGGTGCTACACAAAACAATGCATGATGATTCGTGCTCTTCGTTGAGTAGCGAAGCAGTAGACACCCACAAGGGTACACTGTGTACGCCAGGAACTCAGTTCAGCTACAAACTCCGTCTGACGTGCCGCGGTATGTGATAAATAGGCGTGTTGTACTGAAAAATAGCCTGAAAATATATATAAGAACGTGTGTTCCGCACTAAATTTGCAAAATAAATTAACAAAAAATTTGAGTTAAGTTGATGAGTTATTGTACATTTTTCAGAAAATGATTTTATGAGAAATCAAGTTTCTTGACAATATAAAGGTAAGTGCTTCGAATTTGTGTAGAAATATAAACACACAGAGCAGGGGTGAGTAAGTAAATAATCTCAGATCACTATAAAGTTACGTATAAATTAGTTTGTTAAAAAGTGAATGTAATGTTGAATTAACATTATTAGCCACTTATTATTTGTGGTAAAGTAAAAGTAGATACTTCTTAAATTGATGGGGGGAAGCTAAAGCCTAAGTTCTAGAAGGAACGATGTCACCGTGAATGCTTGATATTCGAGGAAAATTCACTCAAAGAAAATGGACAACGTTTGATGTGATATAAGCTGAAGACTTGTCATGGTTTTAACCACAACGTATGAAAAACGATCATTCAAGGAAGGACGCACCACTATTTGAATTGTTCGAATCAGCTCTGAGGAATGTCGACTTTCGCACTGGCGGTTATTCATATTCTCCGTCACACCGACTTCACGTCGACTTCAAGAACGCGATGGAAAAGGACGTCGTCAAGCCGAGGGAGTGGCCAAACCTCGATATCCAGAAAGGTTCTGCTATAATTGTATTTACATCATTATTTAATAGCTTAATGTCAATTAGATTTCCTTTACAATTATCTAGAATCGAAGTTCCCATTATGAATGTAAGTCAATGTGCTAAACTCAAACGTAACAGCTTGTTCGTGGAATTAATCCATCTTAAGTTTGTAATGAAAGTATCGTACGCATGAGAAGAGCGCTACCTCTTCGAGGCATGAGAAGAGCGCTACCTCTTCGAGAGAAGCGAGGGAATCATTCAGCCCGTGACTGAGACTGAGTAAAGAAGTGTTTGTCCTTCCGCCTGCCTTTTGGGGGCGGGATTTGCCCTGTCTAGATGATGTGCAAAATCGAGTGCAAACTACGCATACAGACTAAAGTAAAGTAATGCAGTCACTGAGCCCATTAATATAACCATCCGGATCCACGGACAAGATGAGTGTTCCATTCAGTATGCGCATTTTGTCTCATAGCATTCTCATGTCTATTCTTCCTGTGCGTAGGTTTCTGTTGATGCTACGCCTTCAGCGTTCACTCTTTATATTTTAAATGTAAACTAGGTGCGTTAGGTTCATTTTGACGTATCATTAATTCCGTGTCATTTAGGTAATAAATAATTGATGAGATCCAAGTCTTATATATTTCCCATTATGGATGGATATAAATTATGAAAAATGTGAAGGTTGCGCTTCCAAAATTAATATGATTAATTGAATGGACATGATTTAATAAATACTAATTATGATTTGAACGTTGAAAAGTCTCATTTAATTTTAATTAGCAAAATAGAAGAATGTGACCTTAATGTCACGACAATCGAAAGAGAGATGACAGCAAACGTAACAATGTGTGCCATCGGCGATCAATAAATAATGGAGATTACGATAATGATGTATAATCAGTGCAATCCCGAAAACCCAACCGTAACAATGATGCCAGCGGTGTGGGATTTCAGCATATAATATTATAAAAAAAACCTTAACGTCTAAAGCAAGAACAGTAAGAGCATCCTGACGAGAGGTCTAGAAATTAAGATATGGTGAGGAAAGTGCTATTTTATATCCCTGATTACGTGGGCGTCGTACGAATAAATGAGCAATGAAGTATGTGTAGATGCGATTTTGAAGTTGTTATGGAAATTTAAACATCGTTGTTGGGGAATCTGACCTGTCTGTTTTAGGTGGTAATTGTTGTGTCCATAATTCACCAATATTGTATTAGCTAGTGGTGTCTCATGCATTGTGCGTCAATATCTTATCCCATGCGTTATAGGATGTCATGTTTAGAATACAATTTGTAAAGGTCGAGATCTTATAATGCACCCAGCTAATCGAAAAACAGAAGTCGGATTCGAAGATAGCGGTGTCAGGGCATGCAGGATCGGCATAGGTTAGGTGGCAGGTAACAGAAAATCAATAAGGTCCTACTGTTTATTCAACAGTATAATTAACGTTTATATTGGGTTCACACTTGAAAAATAAATAATGAACAGTGAATAACGACAATGCAAACTAATTCTCAAGTATACTAATAGACGAGTTTGGAAGTGACGATTAACGGTTATACATCGAAAATCAGGCAAGTACAAAATTTAGAACAAGACAAAGATTCTAGAGCTGTTCCGAATTAGCGATATGGGTTAGGCGCAGTCAACGATCTGGCCTGCAGTGCGGGGCGGCAAGCGTATGGGTGCACAACGCTCCGAACTCCGAGGTAGAGATAGAGAAGTAGAATTTTACGACTTACAAGAATATCGGACCGATGTCCTTACAAGCGGAATAAAAAACCGCAAGAAGAACGGATGAGGTGTAAGACTGGGTCATCACACTCGGTGAGTACAGTAACAATTTGAACGTTAATTTTGATCTGTAATGCATTGACGTACGAGTATATGATGTGTGTTCTTTTATCTATTGTTGCATCATTCATCTTGATACAGGGAGAAGTGTCTCCGAGATCAGGTTCCCTTTCTTGTTACTGCAAATTAACGAGGGGCCTAACGTCTCGGGATATTTAAGCCCTTAACAGTACCTAATGCCCAGCTCTGTCTGCTTTTTATTCTCGTTATATTGTCTTTAACTGAGTGAGGGAAGCTTAAAATAACTAACTTAATTATTATTATATTAAAAATAATACTAGGCATCAATAGGGTAAAATTTGTCACAATTAGCTAACATAAAATAAGGCTAGAAGAAGTAGAATTGTGAATTTGTGTACTAAAATGGGATTGCAGTGAGCAAAATTATGTGAGCAGCATCATTCTCAAGCTGTTCATCCGGCATTCACATTCAGGACTTTCAAGGCAACTTCCATAGCAATATGGTCAATCCCATTTTCAATTAAGCCAACCATTACGCCTTATTGACAATATTTAAAACATTCATTTACAACTCTTAATTTGCCACCATTATGTGGAGTAATTAACGAGTTCCTAAGAAATTCATGAACCCTAGCTTACTAGAAGTAAGAAAATTAATAAGCGTGACGTAAATACAAACTATTTTTCCATTGATATCTGCAATCACTTAGAATGGTGAGGGAGCGCGTTGCATGCGCGCGCATGTGTGTGTACGTTCATGCTCTTGCGTACATTTACTTACTTGAGCGTGCGCGCAAATGCATCAACTCGAAACAGTGCGATTAAACGCCTGCTCGAGTCCCGTGTGTGAGTCCATGCATTTGTATGCGCTTATGAACCGTTATTTCAGGATCAGATGTTGCGAGGGAAGACTATAATCGACCTAGATTGTGACAGGGGAGGCCATGAATAGCACTTGTTTGAAATGGGGCACGAAAGAGAGCCCTGGAGAGATGATTAGGCAGCGTCTTGTTGCCTGTAAACACAGAAGAGAGTACACAACCAGGCTTCGATCGAACGCATCCGCGTTCAGTGGTAATTTCGCGGCCGCTTCTCTTCTCATTAGCGAATGGAGAATAAGCAGCTTGGCTGAGTCCGTTGCTTTCGTTTATACAATTAAGCAGTAAGCGAGGCTAATATGAGAGTTTCAAACAACTGTGTGACTCTCCAATTATTCTTCTGTGAAAATAACCGAATAACAATCAATACATCCGATGATCCAAGTTTAATGGCAGCTCATTTTTTCAATTATAAACTTTAATGAATTTAAGTAGAATTTTTTCGACTTTGATTTCCAGCTTCAAGAATCCTGCTTCATTGGCGTCTTCGCTTACTGGCTTCAGAAGAAAATGAACTCCATCGGCTATCTGCGTAAGCCATTGACATTTTAAGATTTGTAGAACCTTGTATGCGTGATCTGCGTACGAAATAAATGTAGGAAATATAGTTTCAACCTACTGTTGCAAGTGAGCATTTAATAATGGATTTCATTTTGAAGACAATTTTAGGTCAAGCGTTGAAGTCAACCAATAAAATTGTAAAACTCCGATGGGTTTTCTTGTTGTATACCTGTTATGGTTTCACCGTCCGCTTTTTGCTTACGGTACAAACAGCACTAACAGCACTACGCTAACAGCATGGGGCAAAATTTATTGTCCTGAATTTGATATTTATGTAAGATGAAATTTAACTACCTCACCACCTGTATCAGAGAGACGATTTGTTTCAGAGGTAAATTTTCTGAAGAAACTTTCCAGAAAATTAGTTGAACGACAACCTAGTAGAAAAATGCAGCTATTTTAGATGTGAATGAATGAGAAAGTAACAATGCAACACGAAAAACCCTAAACCAACTATATCGTATATTTCGTGTTGGGCACTAAACTACCTTGATGCATTCATTTGGTATTTATGTACGAAATGCAGGATGAGTTTAAATTTAAACGCATTCAAATGCACTAAATACAAAGTACCATATGCAGGGAATGTACATAAATTCTTTCGTAATTAATTTCTCTTAAAATTTTCTACTTACGCGCCATGGCAACGATTATACGTTCTTTGTTGTTTTTGATGTCTTGGAATACCAGTGCTCAGGAGTAAAAATTTGTGCACCACACAATTGTGCTGTCGTACAGAAAAGTACCTTCACAAACTTCACAGGCTAGGGAAATTTTCACCTGTTGCACTAACAATTTCAGCATTTGACATAGGCATTTAGCCTGACATCTGTAGGGTAAGGAAAACATATAGACAAAGAAGTGAAAAAGTATCGAAAATATTTTAACCCTACTTCCGATTATCAATTCATATGGAAAAAATTACTAAAACATTTTCATTACATCTCACCTGCACTATTTCGTATAACTTTCCGAAACTGCTAGTTAATTTAAGTTCTTAAAAAAGTATCCAATATTAGCATGAACAGAGTGTTGAAAACAAGAGGTACAAACTTCACAGGAATGTCGTTACAGGAAAACACAACTAAAACAGACATTTTGTCTAACAAAATTTACAACAACTATTTAAAATATTTGCCAGTTGATTCAGTGCCGGTCCTTTATTGTTTTCTAAGGAATTGCTGACCCTGACACAAAAATCTTCGTTCTTTCGTATTGATACCTTTTGCGAATGCTGTCCTTACATGATACATCTCAGACTTCGCCGGTGTATGTCAATGAGTTTATGAGGCCCCAGGGAAAAAAAATTAAAGGACTCATGTCTGGAGATCTATCAGGTCATACCACTAGTCTATTACGCCATTTCCACCCATTCGGAAAGGTGTCTTTAAAATATTGGCCAGCATTCGTTTCAGAATGAGCCGAAGCTCCGCCGTGCTGAAACCCCATTCGACTCCAAATACTTAGAGCCACATCCTCCCGTATTTCAGGCAACACGTCCTTTAGGAACGTGATATCAGCTGGTTCGTTTGCAAGAAACGACTCCAGATATAATAGTCGCAAGCAATGTCAGGGTTAAGCCGATGTTGGCAGTTGAGCCGTACTTCAAGAGGGTTACCCTCTCGCCAGTTGTGTTAGTCATGTTTGTAGAACATTCAAGTCTGTGAAGAGAACTGACTTCGAGGAATTTTCATCGTCTTCCTGTTCTTATCTCTTTCACTAATTTCAAACTGAACACGAAGAAAGTAGCCGGTCGAGAGCGTATCTTGAACTTCTTAAATTGATATGAATGTACTGTAGATTGTTGTCATTGAGAACATGCCATATGTCGACTTGGTTTGGTATGCCTAAATCCCTTGCCAATGCTCGGGTGCATGAGGCCTCTCACGGAAGTATCGCAACATGTCGCCCTCAATTGTATTGCGTAGTTCTGTGGGCCGACCATAACTTTTCCTTTTCATGTTGAAGCTTCCATCTTCGTGTAGACGGCGATGTATTTTTCTGAACACGAGATCTCTAGGCAGACATCGACCAGGATTACGCTCTTGATACAACTTAGTAGCCCCTCTATCACAGCCGTATGCCACACAGTTTATCCTGTGCGCATATGCCATTACTTTATTTGGCAAACATGTCACTGCGTAGACACCATGTTACATGTACCGTGAATTGTTTCGTAATTACTAAGCACTGGAATGTTGCCAGCTTTAAAAGGAACATTGAATACATTTTGAGAGAAAAATATGACACACTAGGCCATAAATTTATTTTAAACCTTAGAACTTCGAATACTTATGAGTTTGAAATATTTAAAATTTCTGATGAAGTGTTTATTTTGTTTGTCCTTTTTTTCTTTCTTAGTTTGCGATCCTCGACTCCAATATTCTGAATGAATAATCTATGTATTAATACGCTTGAAACTAAGCTCTTGGGTAACGCTCTCATCCGAGTTTGCGGTATCATGGATATCGAATTCCTGAGTGTTACATAAAATGATCGCCTTAACATGCATTGATACGTTTGATATTTTATCAGAATGGGATAGATAGGATATGTTAAATTAGGTTAGGGTTGGATATTTATTATTTAACTTTGCTATTATTCACTTTTTTTATCTTTATTATTTTTAATTAATTTTTCCTATTTCAATGTTTTTTTTTAATTTACTTTATTCCCTTTTTTATTCATTTCATTATTTTTCATTTCATTTAATTTTTCATTTTTTAATTTTTTGTATTTGTTTTATTTTAATTTTTTCTTAATTTTAAGTTTTCTTTCATTTATCAATGACTTTTTTATTGTTCATTTATTTTTTAATTTTTTATTCAATTTCATTTTTTATTTCTTCAATTTTTTAATTTTTTTTGTCTTTTCCTTTTTTTTCTTCCATTCTTTTATTTTTTGTCTTCTCATTTTTATTTCTTTCATTTCTTCATCTATATATACGTATTAATGCATTTCACAACTAAGTTATTGTATAACGCTCTCATCCGAGTTTGCGGTATCATGGATAACGATTTTCTGAGTGTTACAATAAAAGATCGCCTTTTCATGCATTGATACGATTGACATTTTATCAGATTATCATTGTTTAAGGAAATGTTGTAGAAATTTTTTCTCATGTCCATGTTTCTTTCTATGTTCGACATATTATCAGGATAACTTAGGTTAGGATAGGTTATTAGGTTATATTAGGTTAGGATGGATTAAGTTAGAATAGGATATGTTGGAATTGGTATGGTAATGTTGACAAAATTTTTCACGGGCCCACCTAGCAAACGATGATATTGCTTACGACAATTCATAGGATTTAGGATTGGATAGGTTAGTACAGGGTAAATTAGGTTGGGCTTAGATAGGACAGGTAAAGATAGTATAGGTTAGGATGGGATAGGTTAGGATAATATAGTTTAGGATAGGTTGGGTTAGCATAGGTTAGGTAATGTTGATGGAATTTTTTCACTGGTCGATGGTTTTTTATGCTTAACATATCAAGATTGCTTCGGTTAGGATATGATAGGTTAGTATATGTTATTGCAGAATTTGTTGGGCAATTTTGACCGAATTTTCTCAAGGGTCCACCTAGCCTAACGATGACATTGGTTAAGTTAGGATATGATAAGATAAGTTAGGATAGGATAGGTTAACATATGTTAGGTTAGGAAAGGTTATGATATGTTGGGTTGTGATAGGTTAGGTTAGCATAGGTTAAGTAATATTGATGGTTTTTTTCACGGGTCCACGTTCTCTATGTTTGACATATTATCATGATAGGTTCGATTACCATAGGCCAGGAAAAGTTGGGTTAGAGTATGTTAGGTTATAAGAGCTTAAGCTATAATATGCTATGTTAGAATTTGTAAGGTAATGTTAATGAAATTTTTTTCACAGGTCCACAGTTTTTTTATGTTTCACATATCAAGATAGGCTCGGTTAGGATAGGTTAGGATAGTTTAAGTTAGCATAGGTTCTGGGCATCATAGTAGATGAACATCAGAATTTCATAGAACACATCGCTCGTATGAGTTCTAAGTTATCAAAATACGTCGGAATCATCCATGAAGTGAAAAATTTCCAGCCCGGACAAGCTTCACAAATACTTTACCGAACCCTCATTTCACCATACTTAGAATAGAATAGTAATACGGAATAGAAGCATGGTATGGAACTGATAAAAAGTAAAACCAATATACTATTTACTCTGCAAAGAAGAGCCATCTGAGCGTGTATAAAATATAAATATCCCATTATAAACTATAAATATCCCATTATAAACTATAAATATCCCATTATAAAATATAAATATCCTACAAAATAAAATAGACTTGTGTGTCTGACTACGTTCTATCGGTGGCATACTTAGTGCAAACTTTTGTGTCGATGCCGTGTAGTCAGCTCGTACTGTTCTATGGTCGTTAGACACCTATCTAACCCAAACCCGCACACACGTCTTAGCTCTGTTCAGCCTGTCATCGTCATCATTACGTTCAACCTCAGCCGTGGAAAAATGGAGTGCCACCTAGGCATGTGCTGCTAGGTTCCCTGAGTGCCTCGCTGGCCGAGGGTCGCGTTCTCTGGAGGGCGCTGGAGCCAGTCGTCGGCCTCTCACCCGTCCCCCAGTCAGAAATGCTAGTGCGTGGATCAGCATCGATTATCTAAGGAAAGTGTATCCTTTCAATGATCAGTGTGGAGCCCGGTTCGGGAGGAAATTTTTTTTGACTGATCACTGCAGATCAATGAAGAAAATTCTGAACAAAAATTTCTGAAGTGATCGTAACAAAAAAATCGGCACTGCTCTTCGTTAGGCCATTGCCATGAGATGTCGTTAAGTGCCTTTGTACTTTAACAGGAGGGAAAATAATTCTTCTCGCAAATAACTGAGCTCGCTTATCACAGATACTTTCAAAACATACTTCCGTCGCGAAATTTGAAATTGTTAGCTTGATTTAGTTCAGCTCAAATTTCGAAGCCTGTTTTATCAGCTCGAAAACTTCAAAGCTGGATTTAGTTCGGTTCAAATTTGAAGCTTGTTTTGACAGCTCATAAACTTATCAACGCGAAAAAATGCGCAGCTTGTTTTAACAGCTCAAAAATTTATCAGCTCGAAAACTTCAAGGCTTGATTTAGTTCAGCTCAATTTCGATGCTTAAAATCAGCTCGACATCTCCAAAGCTTGAAAACAGCTAAATTTCCATAACTTGTAATCAGATCGAAAACTCGGAAGAATACCGGAAATATTCGCCACACTTGAAAACTGTTGACGAACCCCAACTTAATAAAAATAAGTCAGCAAAATCTGATTTCTCTCCTATCCCTGAAATACCAGGAAGATTCCAACGGAATAACAAGCCTCAGAAAATACGACCTTTGAAATCAACAGACTACCCTCAGGTATCCCCAAGACAGGGACGTTATCAAAAAAGGGTGGCAACCGAACCAAGACCAACCCATATTATTCATCAATTGGCGTCCGAATAAGGACTCGCCATAACATCTATCAACTGGCATCCGAAAAAGGACTCGCCTACTAAAATACTTAACAATTGGCGCCTGAACAGGGACTCGCCAACTAAAAGAATTTAACACTCTTCGATAACTGAAATGAGATTTATTTGTTTCTGAACCAGTGTACATTACGAGACTATAATTTACATCCATATCAAAAGTGTAACTTTCAATTCAATTGAAATAAGCTAACTGAAAAACGAAGTTGGTTTATTTTAAATGAATTTTCACAGCCATTACGTTTTCAGTAATAGTTTACCACCAATTCAATACAAGTCTATGTTCCCATTTTTCAAAAAGAACAGCGCTGGGAATTTAAGGTTATTTTGGTACAATAGAGAATTTCCATGATGGAAATTTAGTTTGCTTATTTTCACATTTTAAACTCTTTCACACAGTCAATCCTTTCAGAAATTATTTTGTTGTGGAAATAAAATGCCAACTACCTTAAAATCACTTTGTCGTTCCGCTCCTAATAATAGAAACTTAAAATTCCGATGTCAACATAAATGAGTTGATCAATAAGATAGGAAAGGAGCATGGCGTAGAATAAACGTGCGCATTGATTAGGGAAAATAATTCTACTTGCGGCTAGCAAATAAAATATGTTCGCAAATATAAAGGATCAAGGAAAAAAACCGTTTCAGAAATCTATTTGCTTCTGCAAGCAAGTTCATCAAGAACTATAGATTGAGTTGGAGCTTTGCGCTTGGCGGCAAATGATACGAGTTGGGGGCAGGCTACTCTAGCAGCCACCTCACTGTCCAGGCCAGCCGCTCGCCGCTCCTTCCTCGAGTCTCCAAGCACTGGAAACAAAGAATGATAATGAACATATATGCACTTGATCCTTAATTTACTGAAAAAGGAATTAACGTAATTAATAATAATTTGTTTGAAGAGCCACCATCAAACGAGACCCATCAATATATTGCTCAGAATAAATAATAATGGTCCGAGGCCTAAAGAAATTTCCATAATATAAACGGCAGGGGTTCGGAAACTTTAGGGGTTTGGCAAGTCCGGCAAGCTTCCTTACCTCAAGGCAGAACGCCACGAAGTGTCGATCCCTTGGTAGTGGATTTATGTCCGCCTGCCCCAGTCTGGTAAGTGGAGCAGCGTGGAAGTCGAATGCCTCCAGCAGGTAAGTACGGAGCAGCGTGGAAGTCGAACGCCACCAGCAGGTAAGTACGGAGCAGCGTGGAAGTCGAACGCCTCCAGCAGGTAAGTACGGAGCAGCGTGGAAGTCGAACGCCTCCAGCAGGTAAGCACGGAGCAGCGTGGAAGTCGAACGCCTCCAGCAGGTAAGTACGGAGCAGCGTGGAAGTCGAACGCCTCCAGCAGGTAAGTACGGAGTAGCGTGGAAGTCGAACGCTTCCAGCAGGTAAGTACGGAGCAGCGCGGAAGTCGAGCGCCTCCAGCAGGTAATTCCTATGGTGCTCCCATTAGATTTCGCAGAATAAATAATTTAAATGTGCAGCTGACGCCGATGGTTGTGCAAGGTTGGAGGTCTGCGAAAAGTCTGTCTACTCGGTGCACGCTAAAGTATATTTCCCATCAATCGTCAGTCGTTAAGAAGAACGGAAACTGCCGAGCCAAGAAATTGTTTCCTACATCCTGCCTTTTATATCATGAAAATAAAGTAACCTGATGTTCTTAAATCTAGCTGAAATCTAATAGGCGAGCTGGCAGAATAAAATAAACAAGGCAGCACACCGAACTAAGGCTTGAAATTCGTACAGCGGCAGGGTTAAAATCGTTAAGAGCAATTGAAATGCAACTTCCAAATTGTAAATGCAAGCATTGTATAAATTGAACAATCATGTACGTAAAGCGCCTGTGGTATTACTCCAGCATCAATAATTACTGCCAACTTTGCATCATGTTATTGAATTCATTCATCAATCATTTTATTCCATAGTAAAGTATGTTTTAATAATTTTGACTTCCAACGAAGTGGTTATAGTGTCACATGAAATTGCAAAAAATACAGGAATAGTTTTCTGGTCGCACACATTTCACCACAGGAGTGTGCAGCGATCAATGTTGACATCAGTCAAAACTTAACAGCAAGCGAGTTAGACAAACCAAGCTTTGGGCGTTCTGACTTCTGAGTTTGTGAGGTAAACTTTGAAGTTCAAAAATACGCTTAGCAATTATGCTATGGTGATGGAAAATCTAAGAAAGAGAAAATTATTCTATGAATAAAGTGAAAGACAGAAAAGGCTAAGGACATTGTTGCTTGTTAAGAAAATTCAAACTGCGACTCGAGAAAGAATTGAAAAAATGTGCGGTGAATCGGACATAACGACTGATAATTCCAACAGCTCTTTGTCAATTTGTAACAGTGAAGATGATTTAGGTGTGAAGTGATATCATGTGTATTGAAGAGTGTGTGCACTTCGATTGGGTAAGCAGTTGGAAACAAATTAGAAGGAAATTTCTAGCATGCGAGTGCATCTCTCGTTCGTTTAAGAGTGAACATTGATGGCATACTACAATATAAGAAATACACTGCTGATTCAATCCGTGTGTCTGCTATTGAATATCGATCCATAATAATTTGTGTAGGCAATTATTGTTTGAATAAAGTCTGAATCAAATACCTTTACCTAACTTATAGCTAAAAAAAAATTCTAGAAAGATCTAGAAATCTTGTCTAGTCAGTAGGAATGAAAGACATGAAAAACTGACAGCAGTTGAGTTTACTAATGAGAGAACAAGTGCTGTTGCGCCATGTTTTTGGCAAAACCCACATGAACACTGTCAAAAAAAACAACAGCCAAAGACCTCCAAGTGGCAGCAGTGCCTGAGCGCTGTGCTCACAACTGCACAAGTTGGGATAATATTTAGTCTATGTCAATGGTGCCTTGTATTTTAATTTCCTTTCAGCTTGTGTTGTATAAATTATTGGTTTGTCAATAGCAAGATGAATGTCAAAACGATACATAATGCCAATTTTTTGCTAAGTGTTTTAAATTTTTTTGCAATATATTTCTTTCAGATATCACTCTGGAATATCAAATATATCTTTGAAATACATCAGAACTTGTGTGTTTTGATCTTGGTACGTTTATTTTAATTGTCCCAACTTAGTGTTGCAGTTCTTTGACACAGTGTGGTCACCTTGTAGAAATAAATATGTGACAAATGGAAAAAGTTTATTTTAATTACAAATAAAACAAAAAGCTGATTATATTGGTTGTTTGATAGTTTTCTATAATGAACAGGTAATGAATATTTAGCATTCGAGAAAACCTTTATTCATGTATTTCAATAATTTTACAATATTTTACAATATAATTTACTGCATTCCAAAGGAACGCATGAACACCGCAAAAATAACCTGCATGGTATCACTGGGACCTCAACTACAAAGTGAGAATTTGATGAGGGCAAAGCCACTTCTTCTCAGCTTCCTCAGCGTATCGCTTTCACCCGGACAGCAGAACAAGTCATCTCTCAGCAAAAGAAAGATTTAGTTCTACTTTGAATGTTATGTTCACTTAAGCTTTGCTATCCTAATCAATGGTAAACCACAAGAGCTATAATGAAAGATCATCCCTTAATTTTTGGGAAGCAATAAAACTATTTATCTTACTAATAATGTTTTTACCGGTATATATATGCCAGAGTATATTCATTTCATTCAGGATGAGTTGCTGTGAAATGAACACACTAAGTGTTCTCAGGTTAATTTAAAACACCGGCTTATGCTTTATATCTGTTGGATACCGATATATATCACTTGTTTGCTGGTGCCTTATTGCAAACAGTCTAGAAAACCTATTATAATGGAAATTTGATTTTACTGAGTGATTTTGTATTTTTTGGAATAAGATTTGATAATTGTTGATGAGAATGCCTGGTGTATGATGGATGTTTTTTATTCAGAGTTGTATTTTTAGCTTGATGTCAGAGCTTGTAAAATGGGTGGATAACATGAAAGTAGGTATGTGAAAAAATTGGAGTGTCAATGCCGTGAAAGCATTGCACATGTAAAAATAAGAATGGCTAATATTGAGAGCCTGAAAACTAAGTTTGATTGGTTAAAGGGTAGAAGTAAAGATGAAAATAAGCAAAAACGTGGAAGATAGGAGAAAGATGCAAAACATTAGAAACAATGTATGTTGATACAAATGACTGGTGAGAGAAATGAAGCTCATACTAGGAATAGAGTAGAATTGAGTTAATTACATATGTACTATAGTTTACTGTGAGGTAAGAAAGTATGTTGCAGAAATTCACGTAGGTAAAGATTAATTTTAACGGAGTCAGATCATATTGAAGTGGACAACTTGTACTGTGAAATAAAGAATTTGGTACCGATGAGTAACGTGGAAGAATTAATGTTTAGCAATCTGGCGTAGGTATGAAAGTTTAGGGTATTTGAACAATGAAATATAAAAAAAGTGTTGAATGTTGCAGTAAAAAACATGCAAGCCATGAAATGTAGAAATAATTCATTTAGTGTAATGTGCATTGCATGTAATTTTCTCTAAAGTTATTTTGTACGAATTGATCGAGCACACAGTAAACTCTGGTTTTAACTGAACTAATACTTTCAGAATGACATGCTCAAGCACTACGTTGAGGTCAACATCGGTAACACCATACGCTGCATCCTCAAGAGTCGATGTCACGAAAGCTTGCAGTCCAGTTTAGCCACACTGGGCTTGGGAAAACCAGCGGTGAGAAAAACAAGAATTCAGAGTGCATTCATTCTGCGTCCAAATCATTGGTGGGTAGACTTATGGGAGACGTTCACCCAAAATCAAGGAAATGGGTGTAACGTTTGTTGCATGAGATCTAGATCTATGAAGATTGACATACGTATGTATTTTCGGAAGTAAATAGAAGTCGTCTCGATAACTTTTTTCGCTTCCGACAAAATTTTGAAGACAACGTGGGAAAGGGTAGAAGAAAGTGCATACTTTTCAAGAGACATTTTCTCAAGAAGTACTTATCGTAGAGCAATAATTTAGGTGTCATTGGATGCGCAATAAGTTTCTGCATGCCAAATCGAAGGATTATTTTGATATTCATGAAAATTTCTGAGTTACATAGGAAAAATTTATGTAAAGAATTACAGATTGGAAGATATCAGTTAATTTTTACAAAATGACGGTAACGTTCGTTTTTATAGAATCTAGACCTAAGGAAATTGACATACCTATGTATATGTAGAAATAAATAGGGATCGCATCCATAAGTTTTCCCATTTTTGCCATAATTACGAAGATAATGGAAAGAAATGGAAAAGGTGAGTAAATGGCTATTTTTCAAAATCTATTCCCTCCGAGAGTTTTTATTGTAGAGCAATGAATCAGGTATCATTAGATGCGCAAACAGCTACTCTATCTACTTAAGTAATATATTTTTAATTCATAGTAATTTTTGGTTACAATAAAAAATCTATGGAAAAAATGATGGTTTCTCTACAAAAAATTAAATTTCATGGTAACTAAACTATTGCGAAATTTATAATAATCTTTCGGTTTGCCATGCAGCAACTCTTTGCGCATCTAATGACACTTTAATCATTGCTTTACGCTAAGTACTTTTTGAGAAAACGTCTCTTGAAAGTATGCACGTCCCCCCCCTCCCCTTTACCCCATTGTCTCCAACATTATGTTGAAAGTGGGGAAAAGTTATTGAGACGACCCCTATTTATTTTCGAAAATATTCCCATTTTCATAGACCTAATTTCCATAGGAAGAACGTTACAGTTATTTTATTGATTCAGCCGATTTTAGTGTGGATGTCTCCCTTACTGTTCCATGCATTCATTTAATATTTAATGAATCAATCAACTCTGTCAACTAAATTTAATTTATAATATTTTATTCAACCATTACTTCTTAGCTATTCTGATGCAATATACCGATGATGATCTGTAACAAAAGTTTTTAAACGCATCTGCTGAGCATGTATGTGCAAAGAGTTGGACAACTCATTTTGCCATACAGTCTTATCTTGTTTTCAAGTTTCATTTGATTGTGGATGTTTTTTAATCCTACACAGGTTTTCTTGTCAGCTGACCAAGATCCTACTTCAAACCTAGCTGGCTGGAAACCCTCTCGTTTCTGCTTGGCGTAAATGTTGTATCTCTTTGTATTTTTCCTTCATATCACCCACTGATGTCATGCAATGAAATGATCAAACAATTTTAAATATGCTCCAAACCTATTTCTCGTTGTAAAATCCAGGACAAAATTGCTTGTAAAACGGTCTGTCATCAAAAAATGAATATCTTCATGTTGAAATGAGCTCCCAGGTAGATAATATACGGGCCCGATCTGACGGTTAGGTAGGCCTTCTTTTTGAGGAAATAGTGTGTTTTTTGTTTTGTAAAGACCATCTTTTTTGGGTCAGTACTATCCTTTACATCAGAACCTATTACTTACTTTTTGAACTTAAATCTGGCTGAGACTTCCTTTCTGACCTGCTGTTCCTATGTGCATTGTGTTCAGTTAACTAGTGAAACACTGGTGTTACCTCACATGGATGGCGCATGTGGGAACACACGTTGAGCATAGATTCCGCCTAAACGAGTCCATACTATAAAAAAATCTGCAAAAATACAGACAAAAACAGACGAATTATCTGTCAAAATGACACAAATTGCTACTTCTAGTCCGTTTTCTGAATATTATCTGTTAAATCAACAAATTCATCCGTAATTCAGTTAGATACCGGACAATTTTGCTAATTTCCGTTGTTTTCACGGGTCAATTAAAAATTACGGGAGTAAATTGAATTCTTTGTTGTCGGAACGGAATCTTGGAAGTTGTCCGTTGATCCAACGGCTTATCTTTACATTTAGGAGTAGTTTTAACAGACAAACTGAATATTACAGATTCGACTGACTCTTCAGGGGATTATACGGAATTCGATTAAATTTCCATTGTTTCAATGGTCCGTAACAGTAAAAACATGATCAAATATTGGTCACAATTGCTGTTAATGTGGCAGTATGTCTTGTATCACTCTGTCGTCGTTTTACTTTTTGTTCAACCAATTCATTACCGATTTGCGATTGCCAAGTATGAGATAAAAAATTAATAATTCTGGCGGAACAGCTTAATTTAAAAAATTAATAATACTCTCAGAATAGAATTTACAATATTAGCACTGCGTAAAAAGTTTCAAGTTGCAAATTCATTAATTTGCCAACTAGAAATATATGATGGCCATGGCAGAAAGAGAAACGTTAATAAAAAGCCTGTGCAAATTTATTCAGAAAATTCCATTCCCTCTCATTTACGATGCAGACAACGCAGCGTATAGATGGTATACAATTTGACGTATTCTGCCCCAGAATTGGATAGCCCGTATATAAGTTGGCAAATTACCGTACTTAAACGTGTATATTTTCATTCTCTGTGCATGTGAGGAACGTAATGCAATTAAGGGGCTTGTGCGTTTATACGTACATACATATATTGTCCATTCACTTGTGTGTGTATATATACGTAAGTACATACACGTAAACATACATACGAATAAGTGAAAAATATTATAAAAGTGTTCATTGAGATCTGTATGAATTTGCTAATAAGCCTGTGTCAGGGAGGAAGTTCATTTTTTATTCATACATGAACTGTGCTCTGTTAAAAGAAAAACAGGAAAACATGCAGCATTTTTATTCCCATTTTTGAACTTATTTAAACATTACACAGTCTAATAATGCATGGCATACAGTAATGGAATCACATACTGTATTACCGAACAAGTTAATGCGGTATTTAAATTTACGCATATAAAAATTACAATGTTGAAAAAGTGAAATGAAGCACGAGCCGTTTTCATAGCCTTATATATACATAAAGAAGTTATGTTAATCATTTCTAAATGATCAGCGGACAAATTCGACCACACGACTTCATTTACACTCAACGCAAATATACCTTATAAGAGCAGGGGTTCTCAAACTGTTCTGCTGTGACTGAAACTGGAACAGGTAGTGACTGGAACTGCCCTAACCCATACTTGATTAGTTCATTTGGTGCTTCACTAAAATAATATTTTCTTTGAGAAACTTTGGTTTCCCGTGAACAATATACCAAATAATATAGAGCTGTGTTATATAGCTTTAATATAGAGCACACTTGTTGAGCTCATTTATTTCAAATTTTTAAATTTCTCTACTTCTTCGGAAAGAATAAAAGGATTAAGAAAAATGAAGCTGTTTATTGAATGAAAGACACTCTGTCGTTGCCGTATTGAATTTATAAGTGGTAATAAATTCCACTATAAACTAATTGTTTTAGATGCAAAAATGAATGTTAGAAAATGTTTATCAACCTTAATTGAGTCGTTTATGCTCTCTAAAAAGCTAGAAATATTTTCAATTCATGTCCAGTCATGCGTCGAGTAGAATATATTTTCAACAATAGAAAGGACTCGTTGCTCGTGTCCACTTTCGAACGTCTGTCGCAAACTAGTCCCTGTTCCTGGGCCCGGATTGGAATTCATCGTAGTGGAATTCAGCGCAGTGGAGGGCATATAATGCATAACCTAAGTGTATTTTACATTTTTATATCATTGATACTAAATTTCAAAGGAATTGAACGATATTTCATACTCTTGGGATATTTATGGAGGTTCCGGCTGCGGAGATTTATGAGTCTCGCTCGCTCGGAGTTTCCGGCGGAACCGCAGAGGCGCGTCTGGTATTTACAAGCGCCGGATAGGTCGGAAGGCGCCTACTGCCGGGCGGAAGTTCATTGTCCGAAACTAGACTTAAGAGCAAGCTGTGTGAACTTGAGATCAGTACATTACTAGTCGTCCTGCTGTTCGTTTTGCTATCCAATTGCCTGGTTTACGGCTAGGCTAACCGATCTACAAGTGTTGTCCAGTAAACCTTATATCTTGCTGAAATTCCAAGATACTACAGTTTTAAAATGGTGTGGGCACTAATGAGGAGCTAACACACCCTGAGCCATACATTTTGTATGCATTCATTGAATAATTCACAAGCATTGCAAGATTATTTTTGAAATTATCCAATAACCCTTCTCTGCTATTGTAAGTTATTGACAATAATATCAAAAAAAGCTCTGCCCCTCTTTGTAGGAACTTGATTCTACTCTCATTTGATGCAGAAATGATCTGTTTACATAAATAGAGAAAAATTTAAAGTTCTACTCTAAACTTGAATGTTGCCAGAAATTTGTGTTCCTTAAAAAATTTCGGTTTCGAATATGCACCTTTCTCCAATTCAATATTAATATTTGTGTTTCCATTTGTTATATATTGTTTATTTTTGGGTTTAAGCAAACCTGGATCAAGTTTCTGCGTTGAAAAGTGATGGAGCTTTTGGTGCTGTAATAAATGCAAAAATGGCGCATTTATCTGTCGAAATTTTTCTAGTTGCAAAAACAAATAACATAAGCTAAAAAACTCATATCCTTACGAGTAAAAGTATTCTATATTAGACTGGTGTTTTAAATTTGCTGGTTACCCTTTGCACCAAGAAATCCAAAAAAGACAGCTTGTTATTCGTTTAATATTAGGATGTTTACTATTGTAAATGTAATATTTGGATGCATGCGACCAGCGCTGCTGCAACATTCTCACTGTGATGTCATTTAGGTTTTTTTTTCTCTGATGCAGGAAAGGAACTTGAGCATCAAGAAGGGAGAAACTAATTTACAGATGTAAAATTAATGAACAACGCTTGTTCTTAGTAGAATATCAATAGTTTCAAATATGATCATTTTTCAAAATGATTTTCATAAAAACATCATGTTGGGAGAATGTCGACAAATTACTTTAGTGTTGTAGCATTTTCAAATGGTTAAAACTAACTGAATCAAGACTAATAATCTCACAAATTTGTATAGATGTTTATATGTATGTGTCTACATGAATGTGTATAATAACTGTATATGCATACATATATATACATATTGGTACATAACAGTTTAAGTTCAGAGAGGTACATACTTGCATGTTCCTGCGCATTCCTTTGCCGAACATTTACTTGTGAAAAACCTCAGGTTCACTGTGAAAAACCTCAGGTTCAATGTAAAAAACCTCAGGTTCAATGTAAAAAACCTCAGGTTCAATGTAAAAAACCTCAGGTTCAATGTAAAAAGCCTCAGGTTCAATGTAAAAAACCTCAGGTTCAATGTAAAAAACCTCAGGTTCAATGTAAAAAACCTCAGGTTCAATGTAAAAACCTCAGGTTCAATGTAAAAAACCTCAGGTTCAATGTAAAAAACATCAGGTTCAATGTAAAAACCTCATGTTCAATGTAAAAAACCTCAGGTTCCTTGTGAAAAGGTCAAGTTCAATATAAAAAAGTTCAAGTTCAATGTAAAAAAGTCCAAGTTCAATGTAAAAAAGGCCAAGTTCAGTGTAAAAAAGTTCAAGTTCAATGTAAAAAAGTTCAAGTTCAATCTAAAAAAGTTCAAGTTCAACATAAAAAAGTTCAAGTTCAACATAAAAAGTTCAAGTTCAACATAAAAAAGTTCAAGTATAATTTAAAAATGCTCAAGTTTAATTTAAAAATGCTCAAGTTTAATTTTAAATGCTCAAGTTTAATTTTATATGCTCAAGTTTAATTTTAAATGCTCAAGTTGATTTAAGAAATCAGAAATTGATTTTAAAAAGCTCAAGTTCAATTTAAAGCACCCAATTTTGATATAAAAGAGGTCAGGTGTTATTTATAAAAGGTCAAGTACATAGGTATAGGTAAACAATTTTAGAAACATTAGATTTTCAAAATAATTCTATTACAAAATATACTTGACATATTTTAAAATATAACCTGTATTGAATTAAACTTGTGCTTTTTAAAATAGAACTTAAGCTTTTTATAAGCGTAAATAAAAAAGTGTAGGTAACAGTATTGCTCTAGGTGTAATACTAAAAAATATGTTAATACTGTTACCTAACCTAACTAAAGTAGTACATATTGCTGTGGTACAAATTTAGTTTCTAGTTATTTTCTTGTGTTGTCATTTCTAAAATTATTACTTTGTCTGATGTAGCTTTGAGTATTAGATTTGCATTTTATCAATGACTGAAAATATTTTTCTGTATCATTTTAGCCTGAATATGATGTTCCTATTTTAAAACGTCACTTTTTATAGACTACAGAGTTAGAGAATTTATCAACAATTGAGATTGTTTCAATAATAATATGTTGAGCGAATTTATTACTGCTTTAACACACAATGAAATGGAATGATTTGATAAAGTTGGAGATTTTGCCCAACTAATTCCGATTTGTCATTAGATTGAGAACAATTTCCGAATTAATAATGCTCATGACAATCCTCAAATGTTTCTACTGCACAAGCAATCAAGAACATAATTTCAGCTTCTGCAAAGACATTGTAGATAAGTAGTGGGATGTCAGCATAGCATATCAGAAAGAAACTATCAGTAGAAATAAGTTGGAGTGGGTGTGAGAAAATATTAAACTCAATTTTTCCCCAAAAAAATTGCTGGTGTCCATTAAAAGTGTGATTCAGAAATACACCACACCTCGTCTCTAAAAACACAACTAAGGTGAGTCAGAATATAATTTGTAATGTCAACACATGTTAAAATAAGATCTTACCAACTTCATAATTTTTGACAATTTTATGCAGTTGGAAAATGCTCTCAATGATGCCTTATCTGTAATAACTTTTTGTGTATAAAAATAGAATACTAATACGCATATAAAAATAATTCTCACAAACAAATATATCACTAGAATGTAATTTGGTAAACGGTCTGGAAAGAACCATTACCAATTTTCCACTTTTTGGAGCCTAAGCATGGCTAATTAGATCAAAATAAACAACTTTTCTTCTATGCACTTTCTGTCGCAAATTAGTATTCAACGAGTTAAAGCGGTAGGTTTAGTTTGGGTCCTATGTAATTCATTATTTGCCAGCCCCACAGAGCCTCAACCCACTTCTAGGATCTTTAATTCCTAACAACACAAAAGAAATTATCACCCATAAATAATAAGTTATAACAGTGTGTTAACTTTTGTCTTACATGGTGGGAATGCGCTCAATCATTCGAGCGCATCGGAAGGGAGAGTCCATTATTGTCTTGCCATCCAACGCGCTCGGTGAATTAATTTCCGTTTCAAACACTAGAGTTGCGGTCAGTAATTTACCACTATAACTCGTCAAATACTCATTTGCGACGAAAAGTGCATGGAAGAAAAATTGTTCATTTACATCTAATTAGCTATGTTTGGGCACCAAAAAGTAGAAAATTGATCATTGTAATCTCCTGAAAATTAACCACTAATTTTCTGTAATGATTACACAAGGTTACTCTCCACCAGTCACCAGAAGGAAAGTCACTTTGAAAATTTACATTTATACTGAAACTAATCTAAATAATGATTTTGATCCAATGAGACACATTACCTTAATATTCAACAAGTGAGCATTGAATGCTTCACATTTCATCATAATAGGCATACCAGAGCAGGACTCAATGGTAATATTTTTAGGCTATTATGCACCATTTTCAATAAATTTTTAGTCTCTCAGAAAACAATTTGCACCGTCACAAATACGAACAAAATTGGCATAAGCAAGTTACCAAAAATTTCTAGAAGGTCACTATCAGCACAAATAAATCTAAGGGTAAAAATTATTTACAATTGAAATTTTGCTCAAACCATGATTTTCCTGGCATGAATCAGCAGCTCGATTCAGTTACACACCCATTTTCATCCACACTATTTTAAGAAAGGCAGCTGAAATGAATAATTAATGACACCAAACAACTTAGGTATCTTCTTTATACATTAATCCTTGTTTATTGCAGTAGAGTAACTTGAATGGTAACTTTGATGTGTGTACACATATAAAAAGCAATTTTGGTAAATCTGAAGGAGATGACAGTTGTCGATTTTCCACTTTTTGGTGCCTGAACCTAATTACTGGAATCAAAATAAACAAGTTTTCTTTTATTCTTTTTTCGTCTCAAATGAGTATTTTACGATTTATAGCGGTAACGTTAGTTCATCATTGATGACGAATGCGCTCGAATAAACAGCTACTCATCGATTTTCGAATTTTTGTTGCTTGAAACATGGTAATAACATCGAAATAAACAACTTTTATTCTATACACTTTTTTCGTCAAATGAGTATTTAACGAGGTATAGCGGTAGGTTTGGTTTCGTCTTTCAAGACAGAGCGCTGGAAGCGAGACGCCATTGCAGTATTGCCATACAACTCGAACAAAGAATTTCTTTCCGCTTCAAAGACTGGAGTTGCGGTAAGTCATTTACCGCTATAACTAATAAAATACTCATTTGAGACGAAAAGTGCATGGAAGAAAACTTGTTTATTTCGATCTAATTAACTATGCTGAGGCATCGAAATTTACAAAATCGACAACTGTCATCTCCTTCAGATTTACCGCAATTTTTTCTTGAGAATGCACAGAATAATTTTGAAGTCTCCCACGTTACCAGTTAAACATATCAAAATAACTTAAAACGCCAACATTAAGGCAATTAGATCTTGGTTCCAATATTATAAGCTATGAAATTTCAATGTTTAGACATTGATACTTTGAAGCATTCCAAACAGTAAATAGTATGAACGCTCAAACTTGTTGCACCACAATTACTCCACGCAATGAACAACAGCTCAAATGCAAGTCCAACAATCACGAAGGTTTCAATAATTTTTGCATGTGGATTCACTCATTTAAAAATATTTCATTATTAAAACCTGGGAATTTACAAAGGTAGGCTTGTATTTTTTTGGCCAATATTGAATATAATGTTGTCAACGAATTTCATAATTTCGTAGGTATAGGTGGGTAATATAGTCGATTTTAAGACGTTTTACACGAATGACAATGTGCCCGGAAATGCTTAGTTTTTGAGTTATTTAAGTTTGAAGTTATACGAACGGCGCTCCTAAATGGCCCTTTTAACGCAAAAACAGTCATTGTTTTAGCAATGAAAATGGAAGCTAATCCCTATTACAAACGTAAAGAGGTTGGGTCGTGAGGGGTAGCAACAGTTCTTTTAGTGAAAATTATAAATAAAGCTTTCTAGTGACGTTTGTTTACATCGACCCGAAGATGGCTGCCGCCATCTTCAGCCGGTTGGCGCCATGGCGGCAGCCACCTTGGCGTCGATGTAAACAAACGTCACTCGAAACCTTTATTTATAATTTTCACTAAAAGAACTGTGCCTACCCCTCACGACCCAACCTCTTTACGTTTGTAATAGGGGGTTAGCTTCCGTTATTAATTAAATTACGCTAGCCCCGCGTGCTTCCATGGCGCGCACAAGCCAGCTTCAAAGTTGAATAATTCGAAAATAACGCATCGCCGGGCAGAATGTCATTCATGTAAAACGTCTTATAATCGACTATATTACCCATCTATACCTACGAAATTATGAAATTCGTTGACAACATTATATTCAATATTGACCTTTTTTTTATATGTTCGTTTTCGAACACCTCACATAAAATTATTTCATTAGAAAATAGGTATACAATTAAATTAAAGATGGTATACAATAAAGAAGTATACAATTTGACGTATTCTGCCCCAGAATTGGATAGCCCGTATATAAGTTGGCAAATTACCGTACTTAAACGTGTATATTTTCATTCTCTGTGCATGTGAGGAACGTAATGCAATTAAGGGGCTTGTGCGTTTATACGTACGTACATATATTGTCCATTCACTTGTGTGTGTATATATACGTAAGTACATACGCGTAAACATACATACGAATAAGTGAAAAATACTATAAAAGTGTTCATTGAGATCTGTATGAATTTGCTAATAAGCCTGTGTCAGGGAGGAAGTTCATTTTTTATTCATACATGAACTGTGCTCTGTTAAAAGAAAACAGGAAAACATGCAGCATTTTTATTCCCATTTTTGAACTTATTTAAACATTACACAGTTTAATAATGCATGGCATACAGTAATGGAATCACATACTGTATTACCGAACAAGTTAATGCGGTATTTAAATTTACGCAAATAAAAATTACAATGTTGAAAAAGTGAAATGAAGCACGAGCCGTTTTCATAGCCTTATATATACAGAAAGAAGTTATGTTAATCACTTCTAAATGATCAGCGGACAAATTCGACCACACGACTTCATTTACACTCAACGCAAATATACCTTATAAGAGCAGGGGTTCTCAAACTGTTCTGCTGTGACTGAAACTGGAACAGGTAGTGACTGGAACTGCCCTAACCCATACTTGATTAGTTCATTTGGTGCTTCACTAAAATAATATTTTCTTTGAGAAACTTTGGTTTCCCGTGAACAATATACCAAATAATATAGAGCTGTGTTATATAGCTTTGATATAGAGCACACTTGTTGAGCTCGTTTATTTCAAATTTTTAAATTTCTCTACTTCTTCGGAAAGAATAAAAGGATAAAGAAAAATGAAGCTGTTTATTGAAAGAAAGACACTCTGTCGTTGCCGTATTGAATTTATAAGTGGTACTAAATTCCACTATAAACTAATTGTTTTAGATGCAAAAATGAATGTTAGAAAATGTTTATCAACCTTAATTGAGTCGTTTATGCTCTCTAAAAAGCTAGAAATATTTTCAATTCATGTCCAGTCATGCGTCGAGTAGAATATATTTTCAACAATATTAAGGACTCGTTGCTCGTGTCCACTTTCGAACGTCTGTAGCAAACTAGTCCCTGTTCCTGGGCCCGGATTGGAATTCAGCGCAGTGGAGGGCATATAATGCATAACCGAAGTGTATTTTACATTTTTATATCATTGATACTAAATTTCAAAGGAATTGAACGTCCAGCTGGTTAAAGACCATTTAATAGAAGATCGTGAGCGATGCCAATTGGCCAATGACGGAACGCAAAAAACGTCACGTGACGAAAAATCGTCACGTGACTTTGTTTACAACTGGTTATGGCGGCCGTAAGTGATGCGAAGTAGATTACGGGAGTTAAAATAGCTCCTTGCGTACGCTTAAGAAAAATTTTTCGATAATTGATGAAACTGAAATGTGTTGAATGCAACATGCATTTGAAGATGCATTATACATCCAAAATGCCGAAGAAGTCTTGTGTGGAGTGAAGTGTAAGCACTTCTGTCCTTAGAACTTCAAATCCAGTTCCAGAAAGAGCTGTGCCAAACCAAGGTAATGTAAAACTTAACTAGAGTTACATCATTTATCCCAATTAACTCACTGAATCGAAGCTTCATAAATTAATAATGAGTTTCTTATTAACCATTGTTTGAAAAAAGAGTAGATTTTTGATTGACCCTTACCCAATTGAAAATCAGGGACGTATCGCCGGTGTATTAAGGACGTGAGGGTCGATTATGCACGATTTATCGGCTAGTCGGCCTGCTCTGCTTTAACACTGCCTCTACGCGCCCCAAACCAAGCGCGGTCAAGCTCGGACGTGAAATTCATAGTTGGCCTTTGATGATTCGAAGGCGCAAATTTTCAGTTGATTAACGGCCGTAACAGTTGAAAGCGGCATGACTCGATCTGTCAGTTAATGACAGCGTGTCATCGCGAGCGTACTGGCGGTTACTGCCTCTGCAAAGGTTGCGTTTGGTGTTTCGACTGTGTTCTTCACAATCATTTCGTTTGGAAAATTGTGACGTAGTATTGCATCAGATGCCCAAAACATGTTTATTGATATTATATTGATTGTTTTCTTGGATGTTGTGGCGATCATCCGTTATGCTCATCCTCAGATTTTTCTCGTCACTTCTCGAGCTCAAAGCTGAGTTCAATTTTTTAAACATAGTTATGTGAAGTGTTGTTCGTACAACTGTTTTGAAACTAGAACAGTGGTATTCATATCAAAGTACTCTGGATAGTTTACTGAGCAGGTTAACAGAGCAGTTCACATTCACTCGATTCATTTGCAAGTTTTTCACAGAGTGGCTATAAAGACTGTTTTTTTTCAAATGTGTATTGATGTCACAATGAGTTACTTATTTTCACGATATTAATAAGTACAAATGCTGACATTGAACAATAAATAAAACCAATGTGCTTTTCACAGTGCTTTGTATCAGTGCCAACAAGAATAGAGGAAAACGCTGGTGATAAACCAAAACTGTGAGTTTATAATGAAAAATCGATTGCTCTAAATATGTATCATTGCCAAAAAATAGCACAACGTTGTATGACTCTTGCACTTTTGGGACTTACAGTGCACCCTATCTATCATTTGTGGTTATGGTTTATTGCAAATACTTTATTGGTAGTTAATTGCGCTAGCTAATTGTGCTCCAATTTTTTCTCTAAACTGCATTAGTAACGCAAGGAAATTCTTTTGTGCTATTCTTTGCCTTTGCTTTCCATTTGGTGCTCTAATGAAATAATTTTCAGTCTTTGAAATTGTTATTTGAAATGCTGTTCAGCATTCAGCCAATAAACAAGCACATTCAGTCAACTTTAAGTGCCTACGTATGTAATTTATGAATGATGCATTTCTTTTGCAAAATTTTTTTTTTGCTGGTTCATTGGTCACCCAGCTGATGCAGGGTATTGAAAGTTTACGTTGTAACTCTAATTTCATCCGTTATGTTCTTCAATGATATTCAAAATGTTCCCCCCCCCCCCTCAGGGGGATACAACTATTGTATCTATGGGAAGTAGCGCTCCCTGGGGGACAATGTGAGGCCCCGAGCTACAGGTTAGGTAGGCCTTTTTGTTAAAATAACATAGGTTTTTGCTTTGTTACGGACCATATTTTTTCGGTTCACTGCTGTCCTGTTTTTTCAGCACCTACTACTTTCTTCTTCAACTTTGATCTTGTTTCATGAACTTCTTTCCCATCTTACTGTTTCTATGACCCTTCAGCATAGATTCCTCATTTTCTTATCTCCATACTAAATGGTGCCTTCCTCCGTCCTCTCTTTGATACGTTCTATTTTCGTAGCGGATGAGGAGGCCTAAACTAACTTATAATCTAATCTAATCTTCAAAATGTTCCCTCCAGGCAAATCATTTCCATAATGAACAAAAATGTGAGAGATCTATCGAGAATACTATGCATATGTAATGTACATGAGCGATTAAATGGCTCTCTTTACACTTGAGTTGATATATCTTTATATAAGGAAAAAAATAAAATATATTTTAAGGGTTTATTTCTTGATGTATTGATTATCAAGAATATATATATATATATGTATACAGTATATTTTGGTAGTAACCCTTCCTTGATACAGGTTTCATAAAAATAATGCCATATTGATTATTAATAATAGTTTTGTTCAAATTTTCTAGTTTTCGGAAGAGTTTACTTTGATCGAAATTTATTGAATTTAAAAGCTCCCATAACGTTTTGTGATTAAAATTTTGCGACGCGTTTCGTCCTGTGTCCACGGACATCATCAGGCTAAAAATAGTTTGAGTTGTGCAGCTAATAGAACGGAGAAGTGGGCAGAGTGGCTGCGGTTACCCGAATGTAGAAATGTGCAATTGATGCAAGTTAGAAGGTGTACAGTTGGTCTGCGAAGTCAGGAGGGCTAGGCGACCTAGGTTCCGTAATGGAAGGTACATTCTCCATTCTCAATTTTATTAGCTGCACAACTCGAACTATTTTTAGCCTGATGATGTCCGTGGACACAGGACGAAACGCGTCGCAAAATTTTAATCACAGAACTTCAGGGGAGCTTTTAAATTCAATAAATTCCGATCAAAGTAAACTCTTCGGAAAACTAGAAAAATTGAACAAAACCATTATTAATAATCAATGTGGCATTATTTTTAATGAAACATATATATATATATATATATATATATATATATAAACGGTGTTATGTAATTCGATGCCCAGATTTTAACCAAATGCAGAAAAACGCAAAATAAAACGAATTTCATGAGTGACAAAACCTCGAAACTGCTTTGTTTTCGAGAAATGACCTGAAATAATTTCAGATTCCCGTAAGAATGGGCTTGACATGCAGCCAACGAGTAAAAACGAAACTTCTTTGGCACACGCTTCAGGCTATTCCTACAGGAATCTATAATTATTTCAGGTTATCATTTCTCGAAAGCAAAGAAGTTGTGAGGTTTTGTCACTCCTGAAAATCGTTTTATTTTGCGTTTTTCTGCCTATGGTTAAAACCCGCATCGCATCACACAACACCCTGTAAATACCGGGTGTCCCACAAAAATGTCCCCGACTTTTCAATTGATTGTATATCCGCTTTAAATTAACATATTTGAAAGGTCTTTCTTCACAATGCAATGAATTTTGTTCCTTTTTCGGATAATTTAAGTTTTTGAAAATCGTTTACTAACCACTTTACAGTGATCGATTTGCTGAAACCGGTAGAACAACTAATTGCTCATAGGAAAAGTTTTCAAAACAACACTGGTGTTCTTCATTTCTCAATACATTACTTACTTCCTTATTTCATCATTTGAAGACACCTAAAATGCAGCTCACTCACGATCAAAGAATTTTCCTCGTATTAGAATATGAAGCAACGGTAAACTGTGAACAAGTAAGAAGAGCATTTAATTTTCTTTCTAATTTTCTAACTGTACGATACACAGTTTTCTTATCGGACGTGTATCTTTCTGGAAATTTTTCACTAATTGCTCTTCGAACTTTTTAACAGTTTTTCGTTGCCTCATATTCCAATACGATGAAAATTATTTGTTCGTTAGTGAACTGCATTTTAGGTGTCTTCAAATAATGAAATAAGGGAGTAAAAAACTTCTCAGAGCGTTTAAATACTTGGTGGTATGTAGGATACATCATTGTGAAATTATTATAAACAGTAAGTATTGAGAAATGAAGAACACCAGTGTTCTTGTTTTTAAAACATTTCCTTAGAACAATTATATTTTCTACCTCTTTCAGTAAATCGAACACTGTAAAGTGGTTATTAAACGATTTTCAAAAAATTAGACTATTCGAAACGGAAACAAAATTTAATTCATTGTGAAAAAATACATTTTAAATATGTTAATTTAAAGCGGAGATATAATCATTTAAAAACTCCGAGAGATTTTTGTAACACGCGATATAATGTAGACACTCCTCAGAGGGATACAACTATTGTATCTATGGGAGCTAGCGCTCCCAGGGAGGAAAATGTGAGGGCCCGAGCTATGAGTTAGGTAGGCCTTCTTTTTGCTGAAATAAAATTTTTTTTTTTAAAGGATCACATATTTTCGGTTCACTGCTGTCCTGTTTTTTAGCGCCTACTACTTTCTTCTTCAACTTTGAACTGGTTTCATGAACTTTTTTCTCAACTTACTGTTTTTATACCCTTTCTGCACAGATTCCGCGTTCCCTTAAAACGTTGACTGCGTTTGTGCGATTGCTACGGTTGGTTCGGTTAAGTTGTGAGTAGCAGAATTTAGAAACTCACTGTACTGCTCAAGTCCATTCTTGTCCTTTATAAAAGGTGTGAGAAATAAAAGTGTACTATAATTTTTACAAGGTAGGTTCAAACCAATTCTAAAAAAGGTAGTGAAATTATGGAAATGCTATTCATTTATGCCGGTATTTAATGTACCTAATGGTACACATATGATATGTGTTGATATTTGTTTGTTACATGCAGCATTTTAAATGGATTGTGATTTCATTTTCAATTCCTATATTATTTTGGCGTCTCATTGGTGAGAAGGCTGTGATTAATGGAAGTAAGATATTCATGTAAATTTTAATGAAGAGAATCTTTCATGTTTGTAATAAAAGTTCAAGAAAGAGCGGGATTCTATGTGCTTTCTAATGTATTGTCTTACGTACCTGAGCTCCCAGTTGCAAGTGTCTCGATCTCATTGGATGTACAATATTGTTCTGAGCTAGCTCACTGAGTCAATACATTCACAATGCATTAAGTGTGAATGTATTGTAAGATCCAAAGCTCCCAGTGCAATATTGTACACCCCGTGAGGCGAGGCACGTGCAACCGGGATCGATTTTTTAACCTATAATCCATGGACGGCCATCCGCGATTCGAATCTGGTCCTGAGGCGGTAAACGGCCGTTAGGTAGGGCGGAACAACGGCGATTCGCGTGCAGTTTTGTGTCCGAAAAAGTGGACATTTGACCCTTAAACCGCGCGTAATACAACTAAAAAACGCATAGGAACCGGCGCGTTCCCACCGGCGAAACGTCCTTGATTTTCAATTGGGTAATAGCATGAGTTTATGAAGAGAAAAATTTGTATGTGCTTTAACTTATGTTGTCATTGATGGAGGCCCAGCAAAATTAAATATTTTTTGTGGAAACTAAAATAAAAAACATTAGACATCCCCAAAATTTAATTGACATTAAGATTAGTATATTGTTGCCTTTTTCTACAAAATTTAATAACAAATGCTATTCTAAAAGTTATTTTTTAAATAATTATTCATAATTGAAATGTCTTGAATTGGCTGTATTGCCTGTTATGTTACTTATTTTGTATCTGAGTAACTGTCTTGTATTAAATTACAATCAAAATCTCTCATTAAAAGTTTTATTTTTGATTGAGTGACTTACTTTTTATGTGCATCCATTGTTTATTACACGGTTCTTTCAGTTTGCTTGCGAACAAACAATTTTAAAATTTCTATATATAATAAATATAGCTCAGTAAAAATGATATGATTAGTTAGGCCTATAGCATTTTAAAAATGATTTATAAATATATATATATATCTATTATGTAGAGTATTCACAATGCCATCTAAATTTCACTAGATAACCATGCATGATCCATTTCAAAAATTGTTTTGCTTTGAACACGTTCACTGCGTATTGGGCCAGATGTGTACCATTCGGTAAATTGCTCATTCAAGTACCGGTGTAAGTAAACGACATCTTATATCTGTTTCACAAACTGTTTAAAATATATCTGGGTAAATGTTGAGGACTTGACAATAATCGATTTTCCACTTTTTGATCAACAAAGGTTGTTGATGAGACCAAAATAAACAAGTTTTCTTCAATGCACTTTCCGGCGGAAATAAGTATTTTAAAAGTTATGGCATTAAATGAGTTACCGTAACTCCGGTGTTTGAGGCGGGAAAAAATATACCGCGCGGTCCGACGTGAAAGTAAACAGGCGTTCCCGCGCGCCAACCAAGCCAACCCCCTATTACAAACGTAAAGAGGTTGGGTCGTGAGGGGTAGCAACAGTTCTTTTAGTGAAAATTATAAAACTAAAAGAACTGTGGCTACTCCTCACGACCCAACCTCTTAACGTTTGTAATAGGGTGATGCACACTGGAGTTTTGACAACTCATTTAACGCCATAACTTTTAAAATACTTATTTCCGCCGGAAAGTGCATTGAGGAAAACTTGTTTATTTTGGTCTCACCAACAACCTTTATTGATCAAAAAGTGGAAAATCGATTATGGTCAAGTCCTCAACATTTACCTATATCTGATATCATACATTGGGAAATGTTATCATGCAATTGTATTTTCATATTTCTTAGAGGAAGGATGAAATTGTATTCAAGCACTACAGTAAATTTACCAATTGTACCAGTTACAACCGGTAAATGTGTAGCGTTGGTCAGTAACCGATTTTCCACTTTTCAGTGTCTAAACATAGTTAATTAGATCAAAATAAACAAGTTTTCTTCTATGCACTTTCCGTCGTAAATGAATATTTTACAAGTTATAGTGGTAAATTACTGACCGCAACTCCAATGTTTGAAGCGGGAACTAATTCAAACAGCACGTCGGACGGCAACACTGCAATGCCGTCTCGCTTCTAGTTCGATCGTCATCTAAGACGAAACCAAACCTACCGCTATACCTCGTTAAATACTCATTTACGACGGAAAGTGCATATAAGAAAACTTGTTTATTTCGATCTAATCAACTACGTTTAGGCACTGAAAACTCAAAAATCGATTACTGACCAACGCTACACATTTACCGTTACAGCCTAACCAAACTCACCGTTAACAACCGTAAAAATGCAGTGAACATGTTAAATTATAGTTGTTTTTCCTTTACTCATGGCTTGAATTTTAACTGAAAATATAATATCATGCAGGCTTCTGCATTTATGTAGCCTTGTAGAGAAATATAGTGTACCTACTCTTGCTTTACTTAGTTGTAAAATGAATGATTAGGCTTTGAGTATGCCAGCTTCCTATACTATATCTGGTCTCTGGTAAATGTTAAGGAGAGGACCATAATTGATTTTCCACTTTTTGATGCCTTAAGATAGTTGATTAGATCTAAATAAAAAAAATTATTCTATGCACTTTCCGTTGCAAATGAGTATTTAACAAGTCATAGCGGTAAATTACTGACCGCAACTCTTGTGTTTGAAGCAGAAAGAAATTGGGCGGAGGGGAAGACTATAATGGACTCTCCCTTCCGACGCGCTGGAATGATGAGCGCAAAGACGAAAGACATACCGCTATAGCTCGTTATTTTATGGGTGATAACCTTTATTGTGTTATTAACTAAAAGATCTTAGAAGTGGATTCAGGCTCTGCAGGGTCAGCAAATAATATATTACAAAGTACCCAAACGTACGCTACCCAAACCAAACCTACTGCCTCGGTTTAATTCTAATTTTCGACGGAATTTGCATAGATGAAAAGTTGTTTATTTTGATCTAATTAACTATATTTAGGCAGCAAAAATTAGAAAATTGATTATGATCCTCTCCTGTACAAATACCCTGGCCAGTTTCAAAAGTGGCCTTTAATGCAATGAAAAGTGATCAAAGTTGTTCACATTAGGCAGCCATACAGAGTTGGCCACCAAAGGTGACCATGCAAAGTGTACATAGAATTTGTTTTAGTTACTTCAAGGTAAACATAATCATGGGATCTGTCTGCAAAGTTTTGTTCAGGGTGAATGGAATTTGCCTATTCATGAACTTGAGTCCCAAATTGAAATTTTTTTGACTATAATTGAATGAATTGAAATCCGCAGGCTGAAAAGACTAAAAGAAAACTGGTACTCAATAGAAATGAAACAATCATACAGGCAAAAACAAAGACCATTAATAAAATTAATACAAAAAAAACACATGGATGTAATTGTAATTGTAATTTACAATTGTAATTGTAAATGTAACACACATTATTGAAGCCTTACATATCCATAAACTCAAACCTTCCCTCAATGAAAATATGAACGTTTTTATTGCTCTGAAATTGTTTAAAAGAACCGCGCCGTAAATTGTTGGAACAATCGTTGCAGTCCACCATTTCGCTTTATTCTTCAGCCAAGTAAACATGTGTTGAGAAAGTTAGTCTTGGTATTTTACATCCATGTGTGTTTTTTTTTTGTATTAATGGTCTTTGTTTATTAATGGTCTTTGTTTTTGCCTGTATGATTGTTTCATTTCTATTGAGTGACCAGTTTTCTTTTCGTCTTTTCAGCCTGAGGATGATGCCAGTGGCAGTGAAACGTTGCATTTTACCTGTTGACTATAGTGTGATTTAGTAAAATGATAAGCAATTTACTGAGAATTTTAACACGTAATGAACTTCAAATATATCGTGATGCTGAAAAATTAGTAAAGAATTGAAATCCAGTTAGAATGAAAAAAGGTTATTCAGATAAGAATGTTCTCACTGAGAATGTTAATTGATATATTGAAAAAGTGAAATGAATTTTAAAATCAGATCATGTTAAAATTGAAAATCACAATAATTTATTATGCACCACTCTACATAATTAAGAAATGTCACATTTTTGTTTTCTGCGTAATTAAATTGTTGATGTTTTCAAATGTCAGCTGTGAAAAATTCATTAAGATCTGTACAATGGTTCTCAAGATGCAGAGGTTAGCAGCTGGGTAATAGGGTAGTTTACTTGAATTATTAGGTATCTAATGTGATTAATTTGCATGTGAAGTCATAAAAATAACTTGTTTCTGGTATCTCAAAGGAATGTGTTTTAAAATGGTGTGGGCACTAATGAGGAGCTAACACACCCTGAGCCATACATTTTGTATGCATTCATTGAATAATTCACAAGCATTGCAAGATTATTTTTGAAATTATCCAATAACCCTTCTCTGCTATTGTAAGTTATTGACAATGAGATCAACAAAAGCTCTGCCCCTCTTTGTAGGAACTTGATTCTACTCTCATTTGATGCAGAAATGATCTGTTTACATAAATAGAGAAAAATTTAAAGTTCTACTCTAAACTTGAATGTTGTCAGAAATTTGTGTTCTTTAAAAAATTTCGATTTCAAATATGTACCTTTTTCCAATTCAATATTAATATTTGTGTTTCCATTTGTTATATATCGTTTATTTTTGAGTTTAAGCAAACCTGGATCAAGTTTCTGCGTTGAAAAGTGATGGAGCTTTTGGTGCTGTAATAAATGCAAAAATGGCGCATTTATCTGTCGAAATTTTTCTAGTTGCAAAAACAAATAACATAAGCTAAAAAACTCATATCCTTACCAGTAAAAGTATTCGATATTAGACTGGTGTTTTAAATTTGCTGGTTACCCTTTGCACCAAGAAATCCAAAAAAGACAGCTTGTTATTCGTTTAATATTAGGATGTTTACTATTGTAAATGTAATATTTGGATGCATGCGACCAGCGCTGCTGCAACATTCTCACTGTGATGTCATTTAGGTTTTTTTTCTCTGATGCAGGAAAGGAACTTGAGCATCAAGAAGGGAGAAACTAATTTACAGATGTAAAATTAATGAACAACGCTTGTTCTTAGTAGAATATCAATAGTTTCAAATATGATCATTTTTCAAAATGATTTTCATAAAAACATCATGTTGGGAGAATGTCGACAAATTACTTTAGTGCTGTAGCATTTTCAAATGGTTAAAACTAACTGAATCAAGACTAATAATCTCACAAATTTGTATAGATGTTTATATGTATGTGTCTACATGAATGTGTATAATAACTGTATATGCATACATATATATACATATTGGTACATAACAGTTTAAGTTCAGAGAGGTACATACTTGCATGTTCCTGCGCATTCCTTTGCCGAACATTTACTTGAGGTCAAGCTGAGAGTTTCACATATTTAATTTCTGTTGGCTCGTACATTTTCAGTAGTATGAATATGACTTCACTAACTTACAACCGCTAATGTATTTTTGACAATTCCAGATAACTACTGAAAGTCAACCCCCAACGAAGCTTCGAAATAAGATCCACGAATGGAAGAAAACGCCACTGCGGGACGCATCCGAATGTCCTGTCGTTGGTCGCGTGCCTCAGCAGCACGGAAGAGTCTCTTGGCCTCAACCCTGCCACCTTGCTAGCTGATCTATTCCACAAGTGTGATTGATGTCTTCATTTCTCAATGACACAATTGAATATTATGTTAGGTTTAAGTGACAGCTAATTCAATTTTCTGACAAGTTTTCATATTCTGAACATTATATAGGTCTTTTCAAGTAAAATTGCTGATAACCAAGGTTTCCATGCAGTTCATTCATAAATTAATAGTAAAAAATTGAACAACTCATTATCACAATATAATTTAATACCTAGAAGGAGAGGGGTTTTATATGTCACGACTGGAATGTGGGCTATGTGAAGCAGGTGATTCATTTTAATCTTGTTTTTTCATCACAGCCCCCCTCCCCCTCACACAAATGGGTAATCCTCATGTGTGCTTTGCACTTAGAAATACTAATAGGCTGTGTAGGCCCTGACTTAAGGACAAGTTGGCATTCCTTTCTCGTTACAGTGGGTTGAGGACTTCTGGACCGTATTGCCCTTTTCACCACCTCAACTTCAATCTTGATGCTTTTCATTTCCTACTCTTGTTTTTTCTTTTTACTATGCTTAAGACAATACTTCGCTAGAAAACACAAAGTGCATTTTAGATTCGTAGTTCCCACATGACCAGTGCGCCTTCTGCCACATACTTGTCTTGAATAATGTCAGTGCTAATTACTTACAGCTAGTATTATGAAACGTACCCCTGAAATTTTGTGTTTTTTGTGTGTTCCTGCGTTTTAGTTTTGTTTTGCATGGTTATAGGAGTTTCACTCCCATTCTGGTTTTCAAGCTAAGGTTCTTCAGATAATAAAAGATGGTTCAACTTTTTGACGAAAGGTTAAGTAAGTGTTATTGGACTCGTGTTAGCTGCTAAATTGTTTGGATGACGATTTTTTCAAATCGGGGTGCGATTTTCAAATAGTTTCTCAATTCTATTTTAAACGCGTCGGATAGGCTTGCATAGATCTGCGGTATGTTTGAGTCTTAAAGTTGTACGTGAACATTCTGTGTATCAGGTCTCCATGCTTTCTCATAGTCTAGGCGTTAAATTATTTTTGCCAAATAAGACAAAATTGACTACCTCACGCCTTACTCATATCTCCATACTAAATGGTGCCTTCCTCCTTCCTCTCTTCGATTCGCTCTTTTTTGTAGCGGTTAGGGAGGCTTAAACTAACTTATAATCTACAATCTTTGATTTTGTTTCATGAACTTATGTTTTACCTTACTGTTTCTATGCCTTTTCTGCATAGATTCCGCGTTCCCTTAACTCCATACTAAATGGTGCCGTCTTCCTTCCTCTCTTTGGATAGCCTTAGTTGCGGATAGGGAGGCTTAAACTAACTGATAATTTAATCTTCGAGATTCAATAGTACTGACGTCAGAATAGGTTTATTCTAAACCATATACTTTAATTAATGAGTTCATCGCTTTGTTGAACTTATTTTATTGTTCGGTACAGATTCATCATAGAGTGAACCGATGATATGTATTAGAAAGTTTGTACACTACGCGTAATATATGTATAACGTTATTCATGTATAGCAATGAGTTGATTTTTCTGTAATTTCGTACTTCTGTGTGGGTTTTGATTTTGTATTGTCTGTGAGAACTGTTGACTAAATTTCGTAAGGATTATGTACCAAGACAATGTTTTCAGTTATACTTAAATACATTTTTCTTTGAACTCTGAAATGTTTGGCTAGTATTTTGATGAAGCAGATCGCATCACCATTGACAGCAGCAGTTAATATTTTTTCTGTTTGCAGAGTATCTCTATAGCTCAGAATAATACTACTGGGGATACTCAGTTTCAAGTACTTTATTAATTTTAACTCGGTGTAGTTTTTCGTTTTTAGCAACAGGCGAGGTATTGAAACATCGATAGATTTTTCAGTATGGTTCATTAATATTGCTTGTGTATTATAAGTTCTTTGGTTATATAGTTTTTTGTTTTTTCGATTGAAAAATAATTTCATACTTGATAGAGGTGCCCAACGGTGAAGCATATTTCATTCACAATGCTCCTGCGAGGATAGAAGTGAGCTGCGCTATGGGTAGGACTTTTTCGCAGAAAACAGTTTTCAGCTCTCGATGCTTTCCGGTTTCTTTCGGCATTCCTTATCTTGTAATACATGTCTTTCATCATTCGTTCCGAGGTGTGTCATACGGTGTGTGAAAACCCTTTGTATACCAAATTGTTTTTCAGTACACTTTTCAAGCAAGTAATTCGTTTTTGACAAACCCAAGAAGTATCCATGTGAATCTTATTTAATATACGAAGTGTACGAAAAATTTTTGATCAAGCAGTCTGAATCGTCAGCGGTTATGAGGTTTATAAAAATGAAGACTTGAGCTTCTGTTGAATCAACCGAAACATAAAGAAGCTTCTGGGTAAGTGACAGTTTCAAGAGATTCTGCTACTACGACAGAGGAACCAGAAATTGGACGGTCCTCTGATGCATCTGCCACGTGCAGATACATTATGGTGCCCAGTAAATATTACATGCGATGTACTTTTGTTACATAGAAGTATAGCTGCAAGGCTATATTTACGAACCGCAGTGAACGATGCAATAAAAGAACTTTACGAAACTTACTATTAACGCGGGAAGTCTTCTGCGTTAATAGGAAGTTACTAGTTCTTTTATTGCACATTTCACTGCGGTCCGTACACATAGCCTTGCAGCTATACTTCAATGTGACAAAAGTACATCGCATGTAATATTTACTGGGCACCATAATGTATCTGCACGTGGCAGATGCATCAGAGGACCGTCCAATTTCCGGTTCCTCTGTCGTAGTAACAGAATTTCTTGAAACTGTCACTAACCCAGAGGCTTCTTTATGTTTCTGTAAATTCAACAGAAGTTCGTATAGTTTCTAGAGAAATGACGGAAACCTATATTTCGTCCGGCACAATGCCGGCCTCACCCGTTCTAACAACGGACATATAGACGTTCCCTGTGCAAAATACAGAACGTTCACAATATTTCTGTAAATCGAACAGAGATAAAACAATAGTTCCGTTGGACAAACAGTGCGTCTACCGCAGTCCGTTAACTCAACAGATGTCTGTAACGACGACGGAAGCAATTGATGCATCTGGCGGACTAACAGAGAAAAAAAAACTCTCTGGCCATTTGGATGCCAGACAATTTTGCGTTGTTGTAACACTTTATTTTTTACAGTGTATAGATGATTCCTCCATTATTCCTTTCTTTGGAACGCATCTTGTCGTTAGGGTAGCTCAAACTAACTTACGGTAGAATAATAACCAATATGATGATTGGTACACAGTTTTACCTCAGAGCCGCAAGGTGAAATCTTGATGCTGCAAATGCCGCCAAGAGGCTTCAGGAAGCGGGCCTGTCTGCGTCAAATTACCTGGACCGTCTGGGGCAGGCCCTTTCGATCGGCTCTTCTTATACGTAAGTTATAGACACTAAGTCCGTCATTTCTCCGGCAATTTTATAGGTATATTGATGCGGTTTGTTGCTTTTGAAATTATATTGTGCCCTCTAATAATGGCTTTGGGTTTGATTTTCGAAAATTTTTATGTAACATATTTTCCATTGACTTTCTAACTTCAACCTTTTTTTTTTAAATCCAAATATTCAAGTCATTCGTTATAATGTGGCCGAAATTTACATAGCTAGAGCAACGTGGTTTGCTGCATTTGGAAGTCACATGTGTAATCTACAATTGTCGATGAGTTGATTTTCAAAAATTTTTACGTGAAACTTTTTGCGCAGAGTCTTTACCCTAAATTAAAACTCTAACTATAGCTTGTTCAAAAAAAATTCTATTAATTCAAAATGAATTCAAATTCAAAAACCGATCTTCAGCATTTTTGGAGCACACATTGTACTTTCACATGCAACAAGCCGCAATGCCCTAGCTTCGTAAATTTCGGCCCCATTATAACGAATGTTTTATATGTATTTTTATTTATTTATCATGAATAACTCATTTTCTATGCCCTAATGTCAAGAACTTGTTGAAGAAAATTTGTTGGGAATCTAGAGATCTAGTAGTCTGCAAATTTTCATAGACGTAAGTCCGATAGAAAAAATCTACGGATGGAAATCAAGTAATGGGCCGACCGGTGCTCATGGTTTGAAGGCAAGAAGAGCCCGAGACTGGCACGGGAAACAAGGATCATCTTTGCTGGAGGTTACCTCAGGCGTTGATGTAGATGCATCTCAGTTGAAAGTCTTGGCATCAGACATCGGAAGCGAGGACGAAGAATGAAACGCTGAAGAAATTGATCTCAGGCTGCTCATGTGGGCTCGTTTGTGTGAAGAAATTAGTAGCGTATCAGTCGTCAACGAGGAAGGCTATTCGAACTCATTTTTGCTAAACACTGGCTGTTTGAATGTTCAGATTTAAAGGTATCAATTTATTTTTTTTCCTATAGCATTGTTTGCAACTGCATGCATTAGCGGAAAACTAAAACTGCTTCTACTAGCTGGGCAAAATTGTATATTTTGAGTACCTTAAGGAGGTCAACTCATCAATTTTTAAATGTCGATCCGATTCCTTTGAAATTGGGCCAGTAGATGTACGTTCGAAAAAGACACATATTTCACTTATGTAACTTTTTCGATTTAGGCCTTATTTCTGGAAAAAGACGAAATATTAGTTTTTTGGTTCATTTTTAATGATATTTCAAGAGAATAGAAGTCATTGAGTTTTTATGCTAGAACAAAACCGAAAACACTCTTAGAATCTTTGAAGCATTGCGAACAAACAATTCAAATTTTCCATTTGAAATTTGTCATTTTTTGTATGCGATATTTGATCACTAAATAAGACATACAGAAATTTGGGGCTTTGAACTATGAAAAAATAAATAATGTGTACAAATTGCCAAATTTTAATTCATAACTTTGTTAGAAATCTTCCAAGGATTCCAAAACTGTCTGTGGCTTTGTTCTAGCATGAAAACTCAATGACTTCTATTTTTTTATACTAATAAATGTTGAAAATGAATGTATTTGAGTAATAAGGTATAAATAATTTTATTTGAAGTGTAATGTAACGATAATTTAGGTTTTTGAATGCTGTTTTAATTTTTATTTGGATAATCCCCATGCATAACTTCATGTTTACACTGTGAGTTGAGATTTACAAAATAAAATAAAATTAAAAAATTAAAATTTGTTTTTTTGAATGATGAACTTTTTTATTATTGGTCCGATTTTTATGAAATTTTACTCTTATAAATAATTTTTAAAAGAAACACAATTTCATCTATTCATTTTTTTTCGATTCAGGACTTAATTTTTTGAAAAAAATGGACATATTGTTTTTTAGTTCATTTTTTAGCGATATTTAAAAGAATATAAGTCATTGAGTTTTTATGCTAGAACAAAACTAAAGACAGTTTTGGAATCCTTGAAACCTTGGCAACAAACTGACAGCCTTAGATTTTTCATTTCTTGTCGTTTTCTTTTTACACGGAGTCAAATATTCATAAATTTTGGTCCCCTTATACTCCCTTGGGAGGGGGGGGTGTCCGTTCTAGTGCCCGTACCGCCATAAAATTTTAGGACCCAATAGTCCACCACTACGGGTCCTTTTTCAACAATAAAAAAACATGGCTCATCGGACCGACAGGGCCTAAGTTGACCTCATTAAGCCAGAAGCTCTTTATCATAAAGAAAGGTTCGTAGCAACAGAATATTTGCAATAATGTAGATGTGGAACTTTATGAGGTAGTGGAACTCTTTCACCTGACAGCAGCAGCCTCTTACGACCTGTATCTTATATTTTAAGTTTTGCAATGGATGCGAGCCATTCCTAACGAAGTAAACTTACACCGATTCTAATTCATAAATCTCGTGAAATTATTGAGGAACAAGTGGATAATAGTCGATATGAATTGTTAGTAAACAATAAAGTGTCTCGCGTAAATGAAATACATGAAAAAATTTGTCTACCTATAATATTTACAATACCCGTTTCTGTCAAACGAATATACACGTGACATGTATTATTAAATTATATAATTGATATTTATTTTTTTTAAATTTAGAGCAGATGTGCACAACTGGCAGCTACTGGGCTACTGTTAAAATATTATTGATTTATAAATTACTCAACTTTTTACATCACTCACCTCAGGGGGATACAACTATTGTAGCTATGGGAATTAGCGCTCTCTGGGGGATTATGTGAGATACCGAGCTAAATCTTTGGTCGGCTTTTTTTGTTGAAATAGAATAGGTTTTTTGTTTTGTTACGGACCATCTTTTTTGGGTTCACTGCAGTCTGTTTTTTCAGCACCTACTACTTTCTTCTTCAATTTTTTCTTGTTTCATCAATTTCTTTCTTAGCATACTGTTTCTATGCACTTTGTGCATTGATTCCGCATCCCCTTAAATCCAAACTAAATGTTGCATTCATCCTTCCTCTCTTTGAACATCTTTGTCATGGTAATGGGAGGCTAAAACTTTCTTTTAATAAATCAATTAATTTTTACATCACTTTATTTGTAAACATTGCTGCGGCTCTAGAGTCGCCGCGTTTGATTCTAGTCTAGTCTGTCACACAGCAAGAAAGTAAACAGATGGTCCGCTGAGGCCATTGCTAATCTCAGCATAGTGTCCCGCAATGATCTGTGAGTAAAATAAATGTATGGGAGGAAGGGATTTGTGCGTCATGCTACTCTCATGACACAAGGTCAAAGTCAAAAATAACAAGGGTTATTTTCCTATCTTTTTTTATTTGCTAAAGATTGCTGTTACAAATGGGTGTTGCCGTATCGAATGATTATATTGATAGTTTAATTTTATTTCTAGTTACGAATGCTAGTGTTTTTGCTTTTCTCGTCGAAGAGCTCTGCTTTGGTATGAATGAATTGTTTTGTTGTTGAGTATAATGTGCAATTTTATATCCATGTGTTTTCTTCTCCAATTTGGTAAAAATCGGCAAAGATTTACTTTAACAGATCTTCATTGATTAGTTTAGTTCATTGTAGATTATTGAAATTTTTCGCTCTTGGTCAGTGAAGAGCTTTGCAGAAAATCGATGTCGATCTGCACATCAAAACCGGATATAAACTGCACTAATTCTGCATTGAACCTACACTAAGTGCAGATACTTCTGCGAAGATCTTCAATGATCTGCAACGAATGTTTGCAATAAACTTCAATAGTCTTTAAAGGACGGTGAAGCTTCAGGCTGTTGCTTTTAGAGGTCCTTGTCTGGCACATGGAAGGTCGACTCTCCGCTGCTCTACTTGCGAGCCCATGGGATGTGTCGAACGCGGTGAGTGTGCTGACGGTATGGGCACTTTTGTCAGACACCCTTGTCCGTATGTCCAAGGTATTCTTCCTTGGCAGACGTCCCGTTTCTGGGTCCTATTATCATAAATTACCGCAGCCTAACTGAATCACTTATACTCAAACTTGTTCCTGAACATTGAACCTTGTTCTTAAACTTTGTTCTTGAACGTTAAACCTTATACTTAAACTTTGTTCCTGAACGTTAAACCTTATTCTTAAACTTTGTACTTGAACTTTAATCCTAAAGTTAAACTTTGTTAAACTTTAAACCTAAACCTAAACATTGTCCTTGAACTTCGAAACCTAAATTTAAACTTTATTCATGAACATTGAATTTGAATTTAATCTTAAGAAAAAGCGTCCCCCTATTTAAACTTAACAAGTTGTCTATTCTATGCTCTACAACATACCCAGTTTTTCACTAGAGCAGGGATAGATTGCTCTTATTTTGTAATGACGCTTTCGTAATCTTCAGATGGCTGCCATTGATGGGCTGCCGCCGGAAGCGCCACACCCTGCGTATTGCATCACTGCAAGCATAATCCTTCGGCTTTTTGATTTCGAACCCTAAATTTCCCAGCGAGACTAAATCTGTAAACGTTATTTAACGCCCTTACTGAATTTATTTAGATCGTCGCTTACGATCTAAGAACACCCGTAATCAAACTGATTTTTATTCGGATTTAAAAAAGTTGAAATTTTGCATTTTCTCCTCTCGGTTTTTCAATAGATCGGTAAAGAAACTTGAATATAATGCTCACACAAATGATTCATTCAAAAATTTACAAATATTTACTCCTACGGATCTTTACAAACTCCCCAGGTGTAATTTCATGTATAAAACATTAACCAATGATGGCGATAATAACCTCAAAGAATTATTAACTGCACAAAATGGTCACAACGACCATTTAACCTATAATAGAAATATCTTCATGCTTCTATATTATTCAAAAACTCGGTCACAGCACAGTGTCCTCTTCGCTGGAACTAAAACTTGGAACTCAAACCCTGCGCAGAACCATGCACGTAAGTCTTACAAAATATTCAAAATAAATCTTGAATCTCACTTCCTGTCAAAATATTAGTCGCGTAAGATAACCGAGTCAAATCTTTTCTCCAACATGACTGATCATGACCGGGTAATTTGCCGTGGTTAATGCTTTCATCTTTAGTCTATTTCTAAATCATTTTTAGAATATGCTCTTAACATCTAGCCCACACATAAACAATTTTGTAAAATGAAGCATCAAATATCGCATTAACTAATTCATTGGTCAGTCTAATGCGTTACTAGGTTAATTGAATTGGGTTAGACATTATTGTGCACCTTAGAATAGCGTTGATGGTAGGATGCCCTCAAAGTCGCTGAACGTATTCGGGTCCAAAGGTAGCTATACTCAAATTTGACCATTTTACTTGACTTAAGAAACAATCTAATTCTGTATCGCTTGTGGTAAATAAATTTTCTGAATTGTTTAAATGATTTAGTTTACAAGGACCCGTGCGCTGGTTTCGCCAAGTTTGTTCCTGGTGGCACATAAAACTTTTTGCACACGTTAGTCCCAGTGCTGCAGCTATCCCTGAACATTCAATTTATGAAAGGAATAATGAAATTACAATAAAAAAATTGTATACGTATTTACAGTTGCATTTTGAAATAATGCTCCGTCAAACGTATGACTTGAATTGATGCATCTGGAAGCATGGAGTCCAGAAAAATGTTAAAATTCCATACATTCAATAATAAAGTTTTGGTGTCTAAAGGTGTTACTCGTCTTTATTTACCGCGTTGTCAAAGGGCGAGGGAATATGAAACCTTTCGAGTGTGTTAACTAGAAAACTCGCGGAAGGAAAATTGAGGTTGCTGAAATGCACAATCTCTCACTGTCCTACGATCCGAACATAGCTGGTGGCCTCAACCCCTTCCGATTGATAAGACTAATGGTTGCAATTTTTTCTAAAGAAAAATCATCTTTCATTCATCATCACGGATTTCTTTATCATGATTGGCTTAGGGATTTCACTGTTCAGTTACAGTCTTTTTCCGGTAAATGATCTGAATGTTTCAAACCTTTCAAAATTTATTCTGTAATTTTTCCATAAGACGACTGCTCAAAACTCCAGCGTTTCGCGTCCATCCGTGTTCTTATCACTACCACTTAAGACGCAGGGAGTGAAGTAGTGATTTTAAATAATGTTCTTCATTTACAAAGTAAGCAATTGTGCAGAAAATTCCGCTATTTAGAGTTTAAAATATTTTAGGATGAATGTGTGCTCTGAATGACAATTTTTCATGATTTTTTTTTTTTTGTTTTGAAGGAATTACCTAATTTTCTTAAGTCATAGCGCTATTCTTTGGCGAACACCTCTGAGGCTCTAAATGCAGCCCTGACCATTGCAACGGGCCCCGAAATAATAAAAACGTTGTGAACTCCAGAGATGCTTCACGGCCGAGCATCAGTCTGCCACCAACAAAATAACCTCATCAATGCAAATTTTACGCCATTAAGCTCGTTTTTCAGTGCACAATCTTAATGGCCTATGTCGTTCTCGCCGTGACTTGTGGGAGCATGTGTTCGTTGATGAAGCTACGCAACGTGAAGATGGCCTGCTAGACGAGCAGCCAGCCCGCGGGTGGATGGGGGCAGGGCTACGACGCTTCAGGGGAGCGGTCGTTTCCCGCATGCAATGAAGGCCTGGCACAGGACTACCTTCTCGTCACTACGGAGACCCAACGACCGGATTACTGTTATGGTGGGTTGCTGCGACGGATAGCGCTATGTCTAGTCAACCTGTTCATAATTCTGAACAACTTAACTAAACAGAAGGTCCATCACTCTGGCCTAATAAAAAAATATAAGAAGATCACGAAGGATTCTCGCCCACATGAAGCACACTATGAGCTGTGTAAGCTATTTAGCCACCTTAATGCCATTTAGTCACTCTGATTGCTATTACCTATTGCTAGACCTACATTGTGGCTGCTAGGACTCGATTGTGAGAGCTATCTGGGAGCTGTCTACTTCACAAAATGTATAATTTGAAAGTTTATCATTTACTCTTAGTGTTCATCCGTAAACTTTGTTTTACCGCACCGAACAAACTTAACCTTAGTATTTGTTCACAGCCCGTGATCTCCTTGTGGACGTCCATGGGCAAATCGTGGAGCTGCGCAGCCGACGTCACTTCGTCGGTTCCCTCTGGGATTCGGGATATTTGCTGGGGCACTGGCTACTCAATTATTGTTCTCAAACTACCCTCTCAAGAATGTACCGACGATTTTCAGTAGACGTCCAGATTGTTCAGCATTTCTTTCCTTGCCCCCATGGTAGTTTTTTCAAGAGAAATACATAATTTCGGATACATCTGAAATTCTGAATTCGTGTCATTAATAGAATATCTGCCAAAATATTCCTTTGGGTTTAAAAACAGGTTAAAAACTTTTTGGGTAAGGGAAAAATAGAAATTTCTTGCTGGATGATATATACTAAAACCTACGCGATCAAGCTCCTACTCGGAAATCTTACTGGGACAACTAAAATTTCAAAGGTCTAACTTAGCTACTAATTTCTCTTTTTGATCGATATTTGCACCTTATATATACGCGAATCATTTAGTTTATTGATTACTTTATCCTTATTTACAGAAAGCTTGCCACCAATAGTTATACGTTACCCGATTCTAATCCGTTTACGAAGTGTATTTTCAGGCATATTTACTCAGACGCATAATAACTTCCTCTCATTTTGAAGCAAAGCTATTTTATCATCAGCTGCAAAAAAAATTATATTACCTTGCATTTCCACCTTGTTATTCTTCTCTTACAATATTTGCTCTACCTATGCTAATAACCGCAACAAATTTATATTTCCAAAGTCTTTTTCCAACCAATAATCCGACTGCCGTTGTATTAAGCACTATGAAATATTTTTTAACGATTTTTTCAATGCTGGTAGTATTACCACGGGAACTATTTTTAACTGTGTTTAATCTGTATTTTTTTTAATCAGCTCGTGAGTCTCAAACAAAGTCATGTGAAACGTTAACCGATCTCTCACCTCAAATTTCATGCTGATATATATTGGAAAACAAGCGCACAATAGATTCATTTTTCACTTTTAACAAATGTGCTTGAGAAATCATTATCGGAAATTCTAACATCACAATGTTCATCTGCATGATATCTTATGGTAGAGTGTGGCGAGTGACGAAGGTGAGCCTAAGTTCTAGAATTTATTCCGATGTGTTCCACCTGATCGACACGAAATGTAGGGGTTGTTTAGTCGACATACGTAGATGCACACTCTGCACAACTGTATTTATAGACATGACCTCTGAGTATCTCTCAGCTTGCCGCTGAGTTTGGCAGATAAGTTATCAGATTCACATTGATGATTTATTTTTCTTTTTTAAAGTTACTTGCATATCTCTTGGTTTTTATAGAAATTGAACTCCAGACTTCTTTCCATCAAATTAACTATGGAATGCGAAAGTGATGGCCACCTTGCTTTTTGGACGCTCTTGTGACCGATCAAAATAGGAAATCGGAAATATCGGTTTACCGCAAAACAATTTTTTTTGGTTTGGGATCCAGTTGTTGTCCTTTTCAGTTTGAAGTTAATGGCATTAGAACAATTTTGTCTCGAGCATACGCTTGCTCTTCTTTCAAAACACTGCAGTCCAAATTTGATTATTTACGTGATTTCTTTAAAACTATTGGCTTTCCTCTCAAAATAATCAATGCCAAGATTGGTAATTTTTTTTGAACGAGAGATACGAATGTACTCCACTTACCCTAAAAGCTTGTAAACTTAAAAGTTCATTCGTATTCCGTATTTTGGTGAACATTCAGAGCAATTGAAGCGTGAATTGATGTCGTTAAATCGTCCATCCTCCCTCATGTGTTTTTTCAAGTCGTGCTAGTCAACACATTCACCATTGGTCATTTTTCCAGGATAAGGACAAAATTCCTTATGGTCTCTGTTCTAGTCTTGTCTATAAATACAATTTTGCACAGTGTGCATCTACGTATGTTGCCTCAACAATCCAAACATTACGGGTCAGACAGGTGGAACACGCCGGAATAAGTTCGTGAATTGAGGCTCGTCTATGTCACGTGCCACACTCTGCCGTAAGATTTTATGCAGAGGAACAGTGTGATGTTATAATTTTCGATTCTGATTTCTCAATTTTGCGGTCTGTTTGTAATACAAAAAACAAAAATTCTTAAACCACTTTATTTACATAAAAACAAACCGAATCTTAAAGATATACAGAGTAAGCATTCCTTGCCTCTGGTTTAGCCTTAATATTTCTCATTACCTTGCATCCCTTTGGTTGTGCATCTAGTTTTAGCGCCATCACTGCGGTATTAAGAGTAATCAGGAACATTAGAAAAGGAATTTTAGGGTTCGTGAATCGAGTCATGTTTCGAAAACGCATAAAATAATGTGAATTCCTTCAGTGACAAACATTATTCTGATGTTATCCAATTTATCATTTAGGCTACGAGCTTTGATATGTTTAATTCTGATATTATCTTTATTATGGCGCTCATTAGAGGCAGCAAAGCTACTTTGTTACGAAATATGTTACGAACTATTCAGGAATCTACAGCTAAAATGATTCCATAAATTAATGGCTAAAACGATTTTTTTTAGAAATTTTTTCTAGCCGTTTGTGAAATGTCGTCTTCAGAAATCATCACAAGGTTTCAATGTTGTTTTGTAGCATTTTATTAAATTTCTTTAGCGCAAAATTGGTCGCGTAACAAAATTTCCTACTTTCAACAGTACGCGCTGGTTGTATCTGCGTTTTGTGGGCCTTGTGTGTTTGTGTCAGAGCAGCTTTTGTGTTGAGTAAGCCATGTGAAGCGAGAAAGGATCGTGGTCAACAAGGTACAAGAACAGGTTGCCGAGAGAGGGATTTATGAAAGACCCTTGAAGGAGCAGGCCTAGGCGAAAGGAAGCCCTCACAGCAGGAAATACAAGCCGCGGGGGTTTGAAAATACACAAGTAAAAATTGAACATTGAATTTTACAGAAAAAGGTTTCCAGGCCGTAGTCGGAAGACGGGGGAGGAAACAGCATCTTTTATAACCAATAGAAACAACCACATGTTCACGAAGGCGGGTTTGAACGATCACCTCTGAAAATTCTCAATAATGATTGGTTGGATAAAAAGAGGGCCTACCCTCAAAAAATACCTTGTGTTTTGAATATTTGAGGAAGCCAGTCCAGCGTCGAAACACGTCGGAGGTGGAAGTGCGTGAATGCTATGTGTTTTCTGAATAAAGATTGTCTGAAAAAATGTATGAATAGAAATAGCGTGCATTGTATTCCGGAAGAATTTTTGCAAATGAGATGTAAACATTTATCGGTAAAAGATGATGAACGTCTCTCTCTTTCTGCTTTCAGAAAAATTTAAGACAAGACCGTAGCTATTGGAAGAAAAAAATCTAAAGTGATCTGGAAATAAGCAGGGAGGGTAAGCGCATTTCAAAAATGTTATCCCAAAAAATTAATTAAATTAATTAATGTCATTTTAAAATTAAGTTGAAGATCAGCTCAAGTGCAATTTTGCGGTAGAGTAATAGGGAGATTCTATCAATTATTGCAGGATGGGAGGAGTGCATGATCACGTTGGAGAAGAGTCAGATTGATTGATTGTTCAGCTGTCTCCGCTCGTGTGATGGATTGACGCTTTGCAAACCGCTCGGAAACAGCTCTGATGACTGATGGAAATAAGAACAGAATGTGTGGGGTGATTGTGTCGCGCACTGTTTTGAAGAAACTCAATGTAGGATGTGTTGTATTATTTTGGTGTCGATTGTAAATGTTTCAATGTGTAGAAGTGTTATTTGACCTTCCAAATTTAGTTCCAGTAATCACCAATCAATGGGATGTGGCTTGATGATGGAGGGACTTCATAGTAGTTGTGGGCGTGTCAATTGTCAATCAAGTAGCTCCTAGCACCAGCCTTTGATTTTATGTTGAAACTGTACGGTAGCCTCATATAATGTGTAATAGAATGTCCTTCAGTAATTATAAGTTCGTAATGAAATTTGCGTATTAAACCTGAAGCCTAAAAACATATTCACATCAGAAGGAAGCGAAAAGAAAATCGCGATCTTAAGTTGGGCCTCTGCATTTCGGTGAATACACTCAGAGAAATCTTGGCACACTTGGATGTGTCATCATGACACATCCATGATGACATGTGACACACCTCTAAGTTAAGTGTGTCACCATGACACACCTTTAAGTTAAGTGTCACCATGACACACCTTTACGTTGACCGAGAACGTAGACCAGCTTCCACCGATAAAACGTTGCCTTAGTTATCGTTGCTGATTGTTTCTTCGCTAGTCTATTACGATTAATATTTTTTTAATGGACAAATTAAGTTTAAATGTAGTAATTATTGAATTTATGTTATTTTTGTGACATATTCGCTTCTTCCAACTTAGTATCAAGAAAAAGGAAACTTTGTGAGGAATAATGGCAATAAGCCCTCACAAAATCGAGATTAAGGAAAAAACGAGAAGTTTTCGCAAAGCTTTAATTAGAACTTTAAATAAACTGCAACGGCTGAGTAACATACAAAATTTAATTGCGGTCATCGCCTTCGTAGCGAGCCCTAGTAATGTCGCAGAGTATGCGTTTTAATTTTATTAAAGATTTTACGTTTAAAATATTAGTGATACACGTTTATTACGTTGAAATGGGCTAAATCACCCAGTTAAAATTGACAACCAGGGTAGAAAAATTCCGCTCGACCACTCTGGCAAGGTCGAATGGAAAGCCAGCTCGGGAAGGTAGGTTCGGAGCTTGAGTTGAAGGATAAAGCTCCTTCCACACACAGCGTGAAATCACGCTGCGTGTAAAAAATCACACAGCGTGATTTCACGCCAAACCTAAGCGGACATAGATAATGTACACTTCTATTCACACGCGGCAGGTTTTCACGCAGCGTGAAAGTTCAAGCCTGATGCCGAGCGTGTGTCTTCTAAAAATGCCACGTGAAATTTCACGCAAAAGTTTAGCTTTCAATGGTGTTCAAGGCTATCTTGCACACTGTGCGTGTTTTCACGCCGCCTCGCAGTGCGGTTCAGAGAAAGGATTGGAAGTAAAAGTAAGTAAAAGTTTTTTATACTAAAAAAGTTTCATTATTATTATTGCCGTTGTCACAACCTACTTAGCAAGATCTAAATACTTTACTTGAGGGTTAAAGCCAGTTTTTCATTAGCAGGTACAGATTCCTCATCTGCGTGTTGTTGTGGGTTAATTTGCCTTGGACGTATGACAGCAATTCGTCAAAACTTTCGGCAGACATACGGAAGTAATTGAAGAATTTGGCTTCATCTTCCCTTAATTTTGCAAATAGTGTGTTATACTGCAAAGTATAACTGTAAGAGGGGCATCATTAAGAATTTGACGAAGCGATTGGCCTGCGCTTTTGTTCAAATAAAAGTTCTAATAGAACCATATAAGTCTGATATTCAACGAAGAAGCACGTCATGTCGTCTATACCTTCTAGAAAAACCTCGACCGCACGCCGATGAAACAAGGACTGGTAACAGAAAATGCCACGAACTTCAACATGTAAAGTAGTATAATGTTTCCCTAATATTAATAGTGTTTTATGGGGAATATTAGTATAAATATATTAACAAAAGTAAGTACCAATGTATTTGAATTGTTTTAGGAAATATCTTATGTTCTTATGTAAATCTCGCGATGCCGTTATTACTAGTTGGGATCTCAAATCGTCCCGTTGCCGAGGCGGTTGCTTGCGAGGGTCGAGGCAGTCACGCACGAGAGGGCATAAGACAAAGACGTAGCCAGCGCGAGCGTTAGATATCTCAGTCCAGTTGGACTGGGGCCTTGCCTCTTAAAAAGTATTATAACTAATCAACCATATCCCTTGGATGCTAATGAAAACCTCCGTGCCTTCGTATAATTGTGAATAACTTACACCTAAAATATCCTCTGCTGGATCCGATCAACCGTAACTTTAAACTGCCAATCCAAAATGGCGGCCCGACAACGGATGCCCTGCCTGTCTACAATGGCTGGCGGATTTCAGATAAGTGTCCTTCCTTATCCACCATGTGTTTAATGGTCCCCCTTCAGAACTTCTAAGTATGTAGGATTCAGCGGCGTGCGAATACAACATGTAATCGATCATCAATTTAACTTGATTCCTTTTACTTGTCAACAGTGAATGTCTAAATCTTTTGTCTATTTAATTACCTCCGTAATTCGGAAGAGTGACGATGACGATCATGAGGATGATGATAAAGAAAACAGAGAAAAGAATGGTTAATGTTCGAAGCCATTAATTACGGCTAAGCACATAATTAAAAGCCTTCCGTTCTGAGTCCATGCTTACCTAAGATCTTAAAATAACATGTCTTATATATATAAATATTATTTGTCCGAGTATCGGACTGGTGGCAGTTACCATGATTTATAAAGACTAGAAAATAAAAGAAAGTGACGAATAAAATGATTACGATAGTGAAGAAAAAAACATCACTGATAAATAACGGCAGAGACGATGGATAAACCATTAAAAGAGTGGCAAATTCTCCTTCATGTGGCCTTAAACTGACTATCTTATGTACCCAGCACCGCCTTCTTCTCTTCCTTCGCTGTCTTTTATACAGCAAGTATTAAAGGAAAGCTTTCTTTACTCTACTCTAAGCAGCCATTATTACCCAGTCCACAAACACTCGTTAGCACTCTCGGAGAACAGCAATGCAACACTGATAGAATCAAGCGTAAAAAAATGCCTCTTGTGAACGATTGAGCGTGAAATCCTGCTGCGGGATTTTTCCACGCCACGTGATTTCACGCTCTGTGTGAAAGCACCTTTAGGTGATGGAGACAATAGCGTCGAAGTGGCAAAACACCGTCACGCAGGGAGCTAAGCCGCAGAAAGCAGACTGCCGCGACTTCAAGAAATTCTCTTGAGCAATCTCCACACCCGAGAGCGGAACGGAAGGGCCTTCAACACCCAGCACCAGCTGGAGGACAAATCAGAAAGAAATGAACAAAAAACTCCAAAAACAAACTGAACGAACGAGATTAAGTACAAATTCAACAACAGATTAATAACAATTGTTTCATTTCAATTACCTAAGTCAAACCCTTTAATGGAGCAGACCGATGACAATCTAGGCGAAGGACTGGAGCTGCGACGGCAAGAAGTACTGCAGGAATAATTTTCCTAGCATTAGAACCATGACAACGACCAATACAAAACAAACAGAACAAACAAATTTACAAGTGGGAAGAATTCGAAATATTATGAAGAAGACTGATGTGACAATGAACACTTAATAATTCCATACACACCTGAGCTTATTAATGGCACTCAGTGTAGGAACTTTTAGGCAAAGAATTAATTATTAAGAAATTTCAGTAGAAATCAGTGAGAGGAAAGTGTCCATGGCGTGAAAGATAGTAAGTATAGTAAGAGAGTCAAATGCTTTAGAAATAAGGTAAATGAGTACAGTTCGATACCAGGTCGCTTACGAAATCTAGAAGCTAGATGAACCGCACTCATTTAAGTTAATATTTAAGGTTACCGAAGTAACTTTAATTAGTGGTCAACTGGTCAAGTTAATTACCCAGGACACTTTAAAAATTTAAGCAAAAAGTAAGCTACGTAAATTAAGGAAAAAAACCATTCACATACACAAAAATAATTAAAAGATAATAGACACAAGAAGGATTAAAGAAAAATGAATTGCTCAAGTTCTAGCCAAGTAGAGCCTCCTCCATCACCAAGAGGCTGCGTCTGAAGAGGTGGAGAACGCACCGTATGCCACGACGCAGCCCGACGCTCCACAGAACTCCATCCAACGAGGGCCCTGAACAATCCCTCGCCAAGCCAACACACCGAACGTTACTCTGGCTTCATTAATAAAACCAAGGTAAACAACCTTTCACGATAAGGATGTTGAGAGTTCAAAATATAGTAAGTGGTTCAAAAGTAAGGTATTCTAACGAGTTCAAAAGCATTCTGCCACAACCTCCTGCCACAACGACCCACCTCAGCTTCGACCCGACCGAAACAGCCAGAACCTCAGACTCACAGTACAACGCTCATGACAGAGGCACACGAGACGTACAACTTTGAGGAATTATTTCCGATAACTTTTTTATACTCCTCAGAATATACAGTCCTTTTATCTATGTAAATTAGAGCTCCCGAGGGAATGTGTGAGGTCCCGAGTAAAAAGTTAGGTAGACCTTCCTTCTGTTGAAATAAGATATGTTTTTCTTTGTTACGGATTATGTTTTTTCGGTTACTACTTTTTTTGGTACCTACAACTTTCATCTTTACTTTTTAACTTGTTTTAAGAACATCTTCCTCAACTTCCTATTTTCCTTATACCTTGTGCATAGATTCTGCATCCCTTTAAGGTCATACTAATAATGCCTACCTCCTTCCTCTCTTTGTAAAGCCTTTGTTGCGCTAAAGGAGCCTTAAAAATCTAATCTGATTTACTCTGATCTAATTTCATCTGATTTTCCCAAGTCTGGTCTCTGGTCCAGCATTTAGTCCCTTCTCTGGTCCGGTTTCTGGTCCAGCATTTGGTCTGGCCTCTGGTCCATTTTTTTGTCCAGTCTCTGGTCCGGTCTCTTGTCCTGTCTCTGGTCCGGTCTCTGGTCCGGTCTCTGGTCTAGTCTCTAGTCCGGTCTCTGGTCCGGTCTCTGGTCCGACCTCAGACCCGGTCTCTGGTCCGATTTCTGGTCCGGTCTCTGGTCCGGTTTCTGGTCCGGTTTCTGGTCCGGTTTCTGGTCCGGCTTCTGGTCCGGTTTCTGGTCCGGTCTCTGGTTCGGTCTCTGGTCAGATCTCTGGTATTTTCTATGATCCTGTCTCTTTCCCGGTTTCTGGTCCAGCATTTCGTCCTTTCTCTGGCCCGGTTTCTGGTCCTTTCTCTGGTCCGTTCTCTGGTCCGGTCTCTCTTCCGGTTTCTGGTCCGGTCTCTGGTCCAGTCTGGTCCGGTCTCTGGACCGGTCTCTTGTCCGGTCCCTGGTCCGGTCTCTGATCCGGTCTCTGGTCCGGTCTCTGGTCCGGTCTCTGGTCCGGTCTCTGGTCCGGTCTCTGGTCCGGTCTCTGGTCCGGTCTCTGGTCCGGTCTCTGGTCCGGTCTCTGGTCCGGTCTCTGGTCTGGCTCTGGTCCGGTCTCTGGTCCGACCTCAGATCCGGTCTCTGGTCCGGTCTCTGGTCCGATTCCTGGTCCAGTCTCTGGTCCGGTCTCTGGACGGGTCTCTGGTCCGGTCTCTGGTCCGGTCTCTGGTCCGGTCTCTGGTCCGGTCTCTGGTCCGGTCTCTGGTCCGGTTTCTGATCCGGTTTCTGATCCGGTCTCTGGTCCGGTCTCTGGTCCGGTCTCTGGTCCGGTCTCTGGTCTGGCTCTGGTCTGTTCTCTGGTCCAGTCTCTGGTACGGTCTCTGGTCCAGTCTCTGGTCCGGTCTCTGGTCCGGTCTCTGGTCCGGTCTCTTGTCCGGTCTCTGGTCCGGTCTCTTGTCCGGTCTCTTGTCAGGCCTCTGGTCAGGTCTCTGGTCAGGTCTCTGGTCAGGTCTCTGGTCAGGTCTCTGGTCAGGTCTCTGGTCAGGTCTCTGGTCAGGCCTCTGGTCAGGTCTCTGGTCAGGTCTCTGGTCAGGTCTCTGGTCCGGTCTCTGGTCAGGTCTCTGGTCCGGTCTCTGGTCCGGTCTCTGGTCTGGCTCTGGTCTGTTCTCTGGTCCAGTCTCTGGTACGGTCTCTGGTCCAGTCTCTGGTCCGGTCTCTGGTCCGGTCTCTGGTCCGGTCTCTTGTCCGGTCTCTTGTCAGGTCTCTGGTCAGGTCTCTGGTCAGGTCTCTGGTCAGGTCTCTGGTCAGGTCTCTGGTCAGGCCTATGGTCTGGTTTGGTCATGTCTTGTTTGATCGGATCTCAGAATATTGAAGCATCCTGAATCTTACGGTTATTAAACGTTATCTTTTGTTCGTCATGAGTTATAAAACATTAATTTCGGTAAAACATATCACAAAGAAATGAACACTGTTTGCATAGGATAGCTCACATTTTTTATTTAGCACAGAATCTCGTCGATGGAAACTCGCTCAAAAAGTAGCCACCAATGATAAGCAAATATGCAATAAAAACATTTATCCGGAATAAAATCAATTAATCGCTATTTCGATTAAAATAAAGTTGACCTCCAATACATTTCAATATCATCATTCGGTTGAGTATTACACTTGTCGTTAAACACAGAACAGAAAGCTCATAATATGCTGTTAGGAGCTCAAGTTTAAGTTATTCCATCAGCATTGAAATTGTATTTAAATAGAATGCATGATTTAGTCCACTGATTACTCGTGGAACACAAATATTGCCTATGAAGATTCTCTTCTTTAATCGTGTTTACTCGTTAGAAATGCATTCATCTTATGTGTTGTTGGTTTTCATAGAAAGTACATTTTCTCTTCAGGTGTTATTCTAATGCTTTTGATTGCAAATAGCTATGTATATATTTTTTTCTGCAAAAAATATTGTTGCATCTGTAGGAGGGAGCAAACGACGGCTTCCAAACATTGCATTGTCAAGTACTAGATTGCAGACGACTAGATTTGCTGTTTCCATTCCTAGTGCTGGCTGCACTGTGATCTTTAGAAGAGACGTTAAGGCTGACTTTTAAAGACCGGTACCATCGGAATATCAGTCGGTAAATAAAAGAAGTTTGCGGATACGATGAATTCCTGTTTGTATGCGGATTCGTATCGTACATCAGACAGAAACCCAACGTCCGCGGTCCGCCAGCATAGACTGCGGCGAAAATTACAAATTGTGCCACCCGGATGTTCTGAAAAACAGTTCAGGACCGGCTGTTGAGTGACTTAGCGGAAGGTAGTTGGTGCCGCGGGTTCATGGTAGAAAGCCTACCAAGTCAAATATTGGAAAACAGTGTCGTAGTGGTTAACGAATATTTGTGCTTGCTTTACTTAAGTGTTCAGCAAAGTTGTTTTCTTTCTCTCTGAAATACGACGCCAAGGGAGTGGCGGCAATGCCAAGCCTCCGCCCAAACCACCGCCAGATGAAATAAGATAAAAAAAAACAGAAGCCAAATCTACATGTGTGAAACGGCGTAATGTGTCACTGACTACTAGTGCCGGTCCTTTCAAAAAGCTTCCACCAATAGACCAAACTTTGCCATCAGATGATTACTCAGAAGTGAGTGGAGTGATATCTGACTCATGCCTGAGCTTGAACTCCGGAAATCTTCCTGCAACTCCGACCTACTCAGCTAAAAAAGGAAGCATTGACCCTGATAACCTACCTCCAACACCAACCTATCCTGACAGAAACAGAAGTGCACGCATTGACTTGGATACCACTGAAGGTCTGGAAAATATGCCAGATGCAACCCGTCAAGTTATAATGACCAGCACTAATCACAAAGTGCAACTTTCAAAGAAGAATCCTCTCCGAATAGGTAAAGCAATGGACCTATCATGTAAACCTGTTGAATCAATTGTGCATCAAAATTCTGGTGCTCTTCTCATCACCACCAAGACTCTTGAGCAAGTAAAAGATTACTCAAAGTGTTGGAACAGCCAATGTTTTTCAATCTTGAAAGCAGAAAGTTACTTTAAGTTGGCTATTCCAAACTAGTAGGTTAGCCCCGTCACCAACCGGCCCCACCATACTAAATAATTAACATGAATTGGAGTAAGGAAATTCAGATATACGAAGAACAAGAAGTTTTATTCGAGAAATCTGCAGCACATATCGATTCCTCAAACAGAATAAACGACAGGAGGAGGCGGCTATAGGACGGCAACGAGCCCCCTACACTAGAGTAGTAATAGAATTGGCACAGCAATGAAATACACAGGACGCCCAGCTCCCGCACGCCGGCACAAAAAGCAAGACACCGCACATCTGCACTTCACCGTAGCTATAATCCCAATAAAAATTCAACCTAACAATGATTAATTTGACCTCGGTGCGGAAGAATATGTGCCACGTATTCCGCCAGGCAGTACGAAACTTACATAATCTAGTTCTTTATTTAATAAGCAAAATATACAGTAATTTTTTATCACCCTAAATAAATTCATTTGAGAAAATAAATCAGAGCTAAGCAACGGGGTATGAATAATTAAACAAGGTTTACGAAATTGAACCAAATACTAAATTTCGAAGCAAGAGGTTTTTCGCAAACGCAGGGAAATTCCGCCATAGAATTCGCAAGAGAAAATTTAAGTAAATTGCAGAAAAAAAACGTATCCCACAGCCGCCACCTCCCCATGAAATCTTTGCTTTAGAAAACAAAAGATCTTTCATATCTTAGCCTGCGAAGACCTGGAGTTGGGACAGCGACTATCCCAACACTGGGCCCGCGGCCAAAGAAAACAAACATCGAACGCTTAACTTCTAAGTCTAGGAAATGGAACAAACCATTTCTACAAGTTAATCTGAGCGCTCTGCAACTAAATTATTCACAACGAAAAATTCGACACAGTCTTTCACCAGTTCAAAAAAAATAAAGAGGTTATGACAAACCTCCAGCCGCCATACACTTTATTCTTTGAGCTAAAACATTTTTCGCATGTCTATCCTTATTCAAGGTTGCAACCTCATCTTCCTCAGCAGAGGAAGGCTCACATATTTCATCATCGCTAAATTCAGGATAAATACTATCCAGCTCAAGTGGACACAAATTATAAAGCTCAGTTTCGACAACTAGACCATTAGGTCTCTTAATTTTCACAGACCTAACCGCCCCATCATTCGATTCATTGACATCTACAATTATTTTTACAAGTTCATATTGAAATTTCGGAGAATTGCTAGGCCTAAATACAACTAATTCATTTTTGAAAGGCACCCTAGGTCCTCGAGAGGAGTAAAGTTTACAAGGGAGTCCTTGTTCCCTCAAGCTAGCAAGATAGTCTTCGTAAAACAGGCGCGCGAATTTTTTTAGTAGTGCTTCTCTATCATCCAACAAATCAATGATGTCAGAAAGGATCATGCTAATGACGTTCCCTTGCCAAACTTCCAATAATTTATCAGGATCAGGGCTGAGATTAGAATATAACTGCTTGTGTCTCAAGAAAGAATTGGGGGTTAAAATTTTTGAATTTTCGTTAGATGGAACATAAGTTAGGGGCCTGCTATTCAATGTAACAATAACATCCGTTATCAAAGTATAGAAAAAGGAAATTGACATCAGTTTTTTCCCTATTGTTTTATATATGCAAGCCTTAACAATTCCTACGAGTCTTTCGTAAAGTGAGAGCTGTGGGGCTATACACTGGAATAAAATTGAAATGTATATTATGTTTAGAAAATTCATTGGTAATAGCAGGATTTTGCCACAACTTAGCTAAAAGCTCCGAGCACTTCGTGAATGTTTTCGCATTATCACAGAAAACTATTGAAGGTATCCCCCTGTAATTCATGAAACGTTTAAATGCAAGTAGAAATTCAGCTACCGAAAGGTCAAAGGTTATTTCTAAATGGCACGCTCTAGTAGCAAAGCAAGTCATTATCAACAAATAAATGTTCATTTTATTGCCATTAACATCTATTGTTCTAAAGGGTCCGGCATAGTCTATGCCTTAGTAGAGAACAGGGACAGCACTTGCTTCCTATAATCAGGCAAAGTAGGAGCATCAGGATTTCTATAGAATTTTCCTTGGTATTTTGTACAAGTGACGCATTTAGATGTAACTCTACTAATGGCCGAACGTGCATTCGTAAGCCAAATGCCTGCTGCTCTCAAATGAGAGAGCGTAGTGGACAGTCCCATATGTTCGGCTTTACAGTGGTAATGAGTTATAAAAAGCCGGCCGAGATGACTAGAACCTTTAATTAATGCGGGATTTACACTGTCGTAAGAAATCTCCTCCCCAATTTGAAGTCTACCTCGAGACCTAAGCAACCCATCCCTGTCAGCAAACACTCTCAAGTTACGGCACAGCGGAGGGCAGCTATCATCAGTCGCACCCGGTAACTGCAAAAATTTGACAACGTCGTAGAAATAACAGTCTTGATGAAATTTCACTATGGAATTAAAAGCTTTCTTTCTCAAACTAACAAGGTTGAAGGGTCTTGTCCTAAATTTAGAGATTACAACAAAAATAGTGGTTACTCTACGAATTAACCCATCAAGAGTAGAAAAGTTATCAATATCAATTGGGAATGCGGCACCACAATTTGGAGGCCCCGAGACCCCGAGTGCAGGAGCCGCGCCGACAGCGACCGTTCGGGGAGGCCCCCCCCCCCCCCAATGAGGAGCCATCCAGAGCACCTTCAGTGCAAGAGCCAACACCCACGGGAAAGGAGGCCGTCCCGGCCACCGCCGACCCGACGCACACCTCCGGAGTCTCAGGAAAAACCTCTGCACATAACGCACTAGTTAGTTTCAGAAAATCTTTAGCTTTGGCTGGCCTAGTGAGCAAATCCGCTCTGTTCTCTTCCGATCGTACATGATAAAAATTACATTTTACAAATAAGGGAACTTCTTTAGAGAAATCAAGCGATTTGACACAAAGACATTTTTTGTTAGAGGAGTTCTGCTCTGAATCCGAGCTAGGGCTATGGTACTGCCACTCAAGATTTTAACAGATTCAATGTTAACATTTTTGAAACCCACACTAGATGAAAGTCGAGACAAAAATAAAACTGCATTATAAATGGCGAGGAACTCCAGTTTTGGAAGAGTTGACGGAGATTTACCTGTTACATGAGTAGCACAATAGATGAAGGAGTAAACGCCATTTTGCAGACAATAAACAACGAAACCGTATGCGACGGCAAAAGCATCACAGTATGCTACAAGTGAACATGGAATGTCTGCATTAAAGGAGGCTCTTGGTAATTTAAATTCATTTACAGGCAGTTTGTTGAAATTTTCTACTAGTGATCTCCATTCCTCTCTGAGATGAGCCAATAATGGAGTATCCCACTGGTAATTGGGCACGCCTAACCTTTGCAAAAACAATCTAAGAGGCAGGACAAATGTAGCAAGTAAATTAAGCGGATCATAGATGGAAGCCACAGCGCTAACTACAGCTCTCTTCGTTTCAGCACAAGTACTAATAGGTGGAATGTTCAGTGAAATTTCATCTTCAAATGAACTATAGACGAGCCCCAGAACTTTCATCCTACCAGGAACCGAACAGACAACATCACAACAGAATTAACCTTGAAGAGGTCTTAAGTTTGTACAAAATTGTTGCAGCCTAAATCCTCCATCTTCAGTGGCAGGAACAAGATTATTACAAGAAGACGTTAAACTTTCCGAGCAATTGGACGTAAGAATTATGTTGTCCATATAGATTTTTTCACTAATAATTTCTTTGACAGGGCTAGAAAACTTCTGCGCATGCAATTTCAATATATACAGAAGAAAAAAGGGGACAAGGAAAAAACCAAACAGTACAGCAGCAAACCTAAAATATGAAAACGTACCCTCATGAAACAGAACAAAAGCAAACGAGTTACGATCCTCTACTTTTTTCAGCTTAATATTCAAGAAAGTTTTTTGAATATCAGAAAGAAATGCGTATTTATTTGACCTAAAATAAATTAACATGTGCAACAGATTAGCCAGAAGGTTAGGAGCACACGGTACGGCGTCGTTCAGACTACATGAATTTTTAACAGATAAGCTAGCATTACATACAGGGTGAATGGAGAAGGTGGAAGACTCTTTATCAGCTCTATGAGGCAAGAATTTATAAAGATTAGGAACAATTTTGTTCTGGAGGCGTTCGATTATACCATCCCGTTCAAACTGAAGGAATATGTCGTTATATTTCTGGGCAGCCCCCATCTTCACATTTCTATGGTAGTTAGAGACTGCAGTTTTTTTACATACAATGAAATTGTTCGGTATCCGAGAATGAATTTCTTTAATCCACGGCACTTCCACAAAATAGTTAGAACCGTCGTAGCATACAGTCTCCTCGAATTTTTTGAAGAGATCAGCAGAATTTACCTCATAGCCCCGATTGGGCTGAACAGTTTCACTGTTCTGTTGCCAATAACAGAATTGTTCTATTGAACATTCCTGTTCTGTTGCCAATGACAAAATTGTTCTATTGAACATTCCTGTTCTTCCATGACCACATGATCGGCCTCAGATAACAAAGGAAATTTTTGCCGAGGTGAAATGTTATTAGGGAAACTATTTTTGGAACCTCCATTAGATTTTGATGCTACTTCAGCTTCAGCTTCAGACTTTATCGGATAATGACAGAGTTTCTATCCTCGATCACTTTTAGTTTTTCTGTTAGGTCTAATCGCTTTCAAACTAGAGTTCTTTACAACCATACCAATCAAAGGTACCGAACTGGATTTTTCCCCGGCAAAATGTGAAGGGATAAATCCGTCCGTGAGCCGTAGGCAAGTAATTCCGGCCGAATTTACTATTTCAATAGGTGTGAATGAAGATAAACAATCTGTACCAAAGACGCCTTCTATTTTTTCAAGCCCGTCTGAATGCTTTACAGCTCTGAACGAAGGAGAAACAGGAATTCCTCTTTCCTCGCAAAATTCTATCGCCCTCTTAATATTAGCAAGGTTAACATTGAACTCCAAATCTAACAACGCAGTAGCTGAAAGCACGGCCTCATCACCACCAGGAAGAATTACTGAAACATTTGTCTCCCATGCACGAACCTTACCAACTCTACCCAATTTAGACAAAGAAATAATTTTACAATTTTTACACGAGTTTGCCACACATTTAACAGTACTTCTATTTAAGAGTGAACACTGCGCACCAGTATCAAGAATTACATTGACAACTTTAGAATTTCCCGCAGCTCCACATCTCAAAGCAATCACAGGTAGAAAAGGCACAGGCGAGCCTGTGACGCAATGTCACTTCGAAAAATGTTTGAACTTAGGACAAAAAGGAGAGACGTGACTTTGACTTGAACAAATACTACACGGGAAAGGTAATCTATCTATACATGTCCCCGTCTCATGTTTACTACTGAAGCAAGATGAACAAAGTTTCAATGCTATGACTCGAGACTGTCTACTCTGGAAGTCTGGATACTTCAGACACCTGAAGCTAGAGTGTATGGAGGTACGGCGAAATTTACAGTGTACAACCCTGTCAGCTTTAGATCCCTTAGCCCTTAGATTGGCCCCCGACGTTAGGTTGGCACTACTGCCTGCCCCATCAACGCAAGATTGCGTATTATTGACGCAAAAACTATCCATCAGATTCTCAGCAGCACTGGTAGAATGCCCTAACTCAAATCCCCTGGACCTGTCTGCAGCATTTCTATCAGTCAAACTTTTATTTTCAATATTTAGAGCAGCAATCACATCCAAATAATTTTTCAAAAAGTCTGTCACAGAGGGCTAACTGTTACCTACTTTCCTAATTAACTCAAGGAAAAAGTACGAAGGAAGAGTGTCTTTCAATTTTCTTGCTAACATGCAACCACAACCTTCCTCCTCGAAATTAATTCCCAACGATTTCAAGTCGTGCACTTTGAACTGAACCGCGGACAACAGATCCTTTATTTGCATCAAATTACGAACCGACTTCATGCACAGAAGCTCGCCCATTAGATGATCTATTATAGCTTTTTTATCGTAGAAGGTGTTCTGCAGGAGCTTTATCGCCTCCTCAAAAGTAGGAAGATTCTCTACCAACGCGAAGGGAGAACCCTTCAACCGACTCTTCAGGAAGATCAACTTTTGGCTATCAGTCAAATGAGGTGAAGCCTCTAATGCATTTGAAAATTTTTTCCAAAAATGGAAATATTCTAAACAGGATTTGTCATTGCCTGAGAACACGGAGAGCTCCAACGTTGGCAACTTAAAAGGCAAGGAGGTACTAGGAACGCTAACCTTTTTGAGGGACACTTCTACAGTATCTAATTCAGACAAAAGTTTTTCTAATTTCGAAATATATGGAGCAAGATCAGAATCTATTTCATTTAGTTTATCTTCCAAATGATCGGAAGAAGTCTCATCGGTTATGGCTTCTATTAGGAGAATCTCATATTCTCCTATTTTCCTATTCACTAAGAGGCTACTACAGAGACAGACGTCAATGAACTAACTAGTCCTCCAATGGTAGCAGTACGCTTAGTTATAGATTGTTTCAGACCAGAAATACGCTTTTTGATAGACAGACAGTAAGCCGCACTTACTTACTTACTTACCAATTCTGACGAGCCGCACTTACTTACTTACTTACCGGTTCTGTCGAGCCGCACTTACTTACTTACCGGTTCTATCGAGCCGCACTTACTTACTTACCGGTTCTGTCGAGCCGCACTTACTTACTTACCGGTTCTGTCGAGCCGCACTTACCTACTTACCGGTTCTGTCGAGCCGCACTTACTTACTTACCGGTTTTGTCGAGCCGCACTTACTTACTTACCGGTTCTGTCGAGCCGCACTTACTTACTTACCGGTTCTGTCGAGCCGCACTTACTTACCGGTTCTGTCGAGCCGCACTTTCTTACCGGTTCTGTCGAGCCGCACTTACTTACTTACCGGTTCTGTCGAGCCGCACTTACTTACTTACCGGTTCTGTCGAGCCGCACTTACTTACCGGTTCTGTCGAGCCGCACTTACTTACTTACCGGTTCTGTCGAGCCGCACTTACTAACTTACCGGTTCTGTCGAGCCGCACTTACTAACTTACCGGTTCTGTCGAGCCGCACTTACTTACCGGTTCTTTCGAGCCGCACTTACTTACCGGTTCTGTCGAGCCGCACTTACTTACCGGTTCTGTCGAGCCGCACTTACTTACTTACCGGTTCTGTCGAGCCGCACTTACTTACTTACCGGTTCTGTCGAGCCGCACTTACTTACTTACCGGTTCTGTCGAGCCGCACTTACTTACTTACCGGTTCTGTCGAGCCGCACTTACATACTTACCGGTTCTGTCGAGCCGCACTTACTTACTTACCGGTTCTGTCGAGCCGCACTTACTTACTTACCGGTTCTGTCGAGCCGCACTTACTTTCTTACCGGTTCTGTCGAGCCGCACTTACTTACTTACCGGTTCTGTCGAGCCGCACTTACTTACCGGTTCTTTCGAGCCGCACTTACTTACCGGTTCTGTCGAGCCGCACTTACTTACCGGTTCTGTCGAGCCGCACTTACTTACTTACCGGTTCTGTCGAGCCGCACTTACTTACTTACCGGTTCTGTCGAGCCGCACTTACTTACTTACCGGTTCTGTCGAGCCGCACTTACTTACTTACCAGTTCTGTCGAGCCGCACTTACTTACTTACCGGTTCTGTCGAGCCGCACTTACTTACTTACCGGTTCTGTCGAGCCGCACTTACTTACCGGTTCTGTCGAGCCGCACTTACTTTCTTACCGGTTCTGTCGAGCCGCACTTACTTACTTACCGGTTCTGTCGAGCCGCACTTACTTACCGGTTCTTTCGAGCCGCCCTTACTTACCGGTTCTGTCGAGCCGCACTTACTTACCGGTTCTGTCGAGCCGCACTTACTTACTTACCGGTTCTGTCGAGCCGCACTTACTTACTTACCGGTTCTGTCGAGCCGCACTTACTTTTTTACCGGTTCTGTCGAGCCGCACTTACTTACTTACCGGTTCTGTCGAGCCGCACTTACTTACTTACCGGTTCTATCGAGCCGCACTTACTTACTTACCAGTTCTGTCGAGCCGCACTTACTTACTTACCGGTTCTGTCGAGCCGCACTTACTTACTTACCGGTTCTGTCGAGCCGCACTTACTTACTTACCGGTTCTGTCGAGCCGCACTTACTTACTTAACGGTTCTGTCGAGCCGCACTTACTTACTTAGCGGTTCTGTCGAGCCGCACTTACTTACCGGTTCTGTCGAGCCGCACTTACTTACTTACCGGTTCTGTCGAGCCGCACTTACTTCCTTAACGGTTCTGTCGAGCCGCAATTACTTACTTAACGGTTCTGTCGAGCCGCACTTACTTACTTAACGGTTCTGTCGAGCCGCACTTACTTACTTAACGGTTCTGTCGAGCCGCACTTACTTACTTAACGGTTCTGTCGAGCCGCACTTACTTACTTAACGGTTCTGTCGAGCCGCACTTACTTACCGGTTCAGTCGAGCCGCACTTACTTACTTACCGGTTCTGTCGAGCCGCACTTACTTACTTACCGGTTCTGTCGAGCCGCACTTACTTACTTACCGGTTCTGTCGGGCCGCACTTACTTACTTACCGGTTCTGTCGAGCCGCACTTACTTACTTACCGGTTCTGTCGAGCCGCACTTACTTACTTACCGGTTCTGTCGAGCCGCACTTACTTACCGGTTCTGTCGAGCCGCACTTACTTACTTACCGGTTCTGTCGAGCCGCACTTACTTACTTACCGGTTCTGTCGAGCCGTACCTACTTACCTACCGGTTCTGTCGAGCCGTACCTACTTACCTACCGGTTCTGTCGAGCCGTACCTACTTACCTACAGGTTCTGTCGAGCCGTACCTACTTACCTACCGGTTCTGTCGAGCCGTACTTACTTACCTACCGGTTCTGTCGAGCCGTACCTACTTACCTACCGGTTCTGTCAAGCCGTACCTACTTACTTACCGGTTCTGTCGAGCCGTACCTACTTACCTACCGGTTCTGTCGAGCCGTACCTACTTACTTACCGGTTCTGTCGAGCCGTACCTACTTACCTACCGGTTCTGTCGAGCCGTACCTACTTACCTACCGGTTCTGTCGAGCAGTACCTACTTACCTACCGGTTCTGTCGAGCCGTACCTACTTACCTACCGGTTCTGTCGAGCCGTACCTACTTACCTACCGGTTCTGTCGAGCTGTACCTACTTACCTACCGGTTCTGTCGAGCCGTACCTACTTACCTACCGGTTCTGTCGAGCCGTACCTACTTACCTACCGGTTCTGTCGAGCCGTACCTACTTACTTACCGGTTCTGTCGAGCCGTACCTACTTACCTACCGGTTCTGTCGAGCCGTACCTACTTACTTACCGGTTCTGTCGAGCCGTACCTACTTACCTACCGGTTCTGTCGAGCCGTACCTACTAACCTACCGGTTCTGTCGAGCCGTACCTACTTACCTTCCGGTTCTGTCGAGCCGTACCTACTTACCTACCGGTTCTGTCGAGCCGTACCTACTTACCTACCGGTTCTGTCGAGCCGTACCTACTTACCTACCGGTTCTGTCAAGCCGTACCTACTTACCTACCGGTTCTGTCGAGTCGTACCTACTTACCTACCGGTTTTGTCGAGCCTTACCTACTTACCTACCGGTTCTGTCGAGCCGTACCTACTTACCTACCGGTTCTGTCGAGCCGTACCTACTTACCTACCGGTTCTGTCGAGCCGTACCTACTTACCTAACGGTTCTGTTGAGCCGTACCTAATTACCTACCGGTTCTGTCGAGCCGTACCTACTTACCTACCGGTTCTGTCGAGCCGTACCTACTTACCAACCGGTTCTGTCGAGCCGTACCTACTCACCTACTGGTTCTGTCGAGCCGTACCTACTCACCTACCGGTTCTGTCGAGCCGTACCTACTTACCTACCGGTTCTGTCGAGCCGTACCTACTTACCTACCGGTTCTGTCGAGCCGTACCTACTTACCTACCGGTTCTGTCGAGCCGTACCTACTTACCTACCGGTTCTGTCGAGCCGTACCTACTTACCTACCGGTTCTGTCGAGCCTGACCTACTTACCTACCGGTTCTGTCGAGCCGTACCTACCTACCTACCGGTTCTGTCGAGCCGTACCTACCTACCTACCGGTTCTGTCGAGCCGTACCTACTTACCTAACGGTTCTGTCGAGCCGTACCTACTTACCTACCGGTTCTGTCGAGCCGTACCTACTTACCTACCGGTTCTGTCGAGCCTTACCTACTTACCTACCGGTTCTGTCGAGCCGTACCTACTTACCTACCGGTTCTGTCGAGCCGTACCTACTTACCTACCGGTTCTGTCGAGCCGTACCTACTACCTACCGGTTCTGTCGAGCCGTACCTACTTACCTACCGGTTCTGTCGAGCCGTACCTACTTACCTACCGGTTCTGTCGAGCCATACCTACTTACCTACCGCTTCTGTCGAGCCGTACCTACTTACCTACCGCTTCTGTCGAGCCGTACCTACTTACCTACCGGTTCTGTCGAGCCGTACCTACTTACCTACCGGTTCTGTCGAGCCGTACCTACTTACCTACCGGTTCTGTCGAGCCGTACCTACTTACCTACCGGTTCTGTCGAGCCGTACCTACTTACCTACCGGTTCTGTCGAGCCGTACCTACTTACCTACCGGTTCTGTCGAGCCGTACCTACTTACCTACCGGTTCTGTCGAGCCGTACCTACTTACCTACCGGTTCTGTCGAGCCGTGCCTACTTACCTACCGGTTCTGTCGAGCCGTACCTACTTACCTACCGGTTCTGTCGAGCCGTACCTACTTACCTACCGTTTCTGTCGAGCCGTACCTACTTACCTACCGGTTCTGTCGAGCCGTACCTACTTACCTACCGGTTCTGTCGAGCCGCACTTACATACTTACCGGTTTTGTCGAGCCGCACTTACTTACTTACCGGTTCTGTCGAGCCGCACTTACTTACTTACCGGTTCTGTCAAGCCGCACTTACTTTCTTACCGGTTCTGTCGAGCCGCACTTACTTACTTACCGGTTCTGTCGAGCCGCACTTACTTACCGGTTCTTTCGAGCCGCACTTACTTACCGGTTCTGTCGAGCCGCACTTACTTACCGGTTCTGTCGAGCCGCACTTACTTACTTACCGGTTCTGTCGAGCCGCACTTACTTACTTACCGGTTCTGTCGAGCCGCACTTACTTACTTACCGGTTCTGTCGAGCCGCACTTACTTACTTACCGGTTCTGTCGAGCCGCACTTACTTACTTACCGGTTCTGTCGAGCCGCACTTACTTACTTACCAGTTCTGTCGAGCCGCACTTACTTACTTACCGGTTCTGTCGAGCCGCACTTACTTACCGGTTCTGTCGAGCCGCACTTACTTACCGGTTCTGTCGAGCCGCACTTTCTTTCTTACCGGTTCTGTCGAGCCGCACTTACTTACTTACCGGTTCTGTCGAGCCGCACTTACTTACCGGTTCTTTCGAGCCGCACTTACTTACCGGTTCTGTCGAGCCGCACTTACTTACCGGTTCTGTCGAGCCGCACTTACTTACTTACCGGTTCTGTCGAGCCGCACTTACTTACTTACCGGTTCTGTCGAGCCGCACTTACTTACCGGTTCTGTCGAGCCGCACTTACTTACTTACCGGTTCTGTCGAGCCGCACTTACTTACTTACCGGTTCTGTCGAGCCGCACTTACTTACTTACCAGTTCTGTCGAGCCGCACTTACTTACTTACCGGTTCTGTCGAGCCGCACTTACTTACTTTCCGGTTCTGTCGAGCCGCACTTACTTACTTACCGGTTCTGTCGAGCCGCACTTACTTACTTAACGGTTCTGTCGAGCCGCACTTACTTACTCAGCGGTTCTGTCGAGCCGCACTTACTTACTTACCGGTTCTGTCGAGCCGCACTTACTTACTTACCGGTTCTGTCGAGCCGCACTTACTTCCTTAACGGTTCTGTCGAGCCGCAATTACTTACTTAACGGTTCTGTCGAGCCGCACTTACTTACTTAACGGTTCTGTCGAGCCGCACTTACTTACTTAACGGTTCTGTCGAGCCGCACTTACTTACTTAACGGTTCTGTCGAGCCGCACTTACTTACTTAACGGTTCTGTCGAGCCGCACTTACTTACCGGTTCAGTCGAGCCGCACTTACTTACTTACCGGTTCTGTCGAGCCGCACTTACTTACTTACCGGTTCTGTCGAGCCGCACTTACTTACTTACCGGTTCTGTCGGGCCGCACTTACTTACTTACCGGTTCTGTCGAGCCGCACTTACTTACTTACCGGTTCTGTCGAGCCGCACTTACTTACTTACCGGTTCTGTCGAGCCGCACTTACTTACCGGTTCTATCGAGCCGCACTTACTCACTTACCGGTTCTGTCGAGCCGCACTTACTTACTTACCGGTTCTGTCGAGCCGCACTTACTTACTTACCGGTTCTGTCGAGCCGTACCTACTTACCTACCGGTTCTGTCGAGCCGTACCTACTTACCTACCGGTTCTGTCGAGCCGTACCTACTTACCTACCGGCTCTGTCGAGCCGTACCTACTTACCTACCGGTTCTGTCGAGCCTTACCTACTTACCTACCGGTTCTGTCGAGCCGTACCTACCTACCTACCGGTTCTGTCGAGCCGTACCTACCTACCTACCGGTTCTGTCGAGCCGTACCTACTTACCTAACGGTTCTGTCGAGCCGTACCTACTTACCTACCGGTTCTTTCGAGCCGTACCTACTTACCTACCAGTTCTGTCGAGCCTTACCTACTTACCTACCGGTTCTGTCGAGCCGTACCTACTTACCTACCGGTTCTGTCGAGCCGTACCTACTTACCTACCGGTTCTGTCGAGCCGTACCTACTTACCTACCGGTTCTGTCGAGCCGTACCTACTTACCTACCGGTTCTGTCGAGCCGTACCTACTTACCTACCGGTTCTGTCGAGCCATACCTACTTACCTACCGCTTCTGTCGAGCCGTACCTACTTACCTACCGCTTCTGTCGAGCCGTACCTACTTACCTACCGGTTCTGTCGAGCCGTACCTACTTACCTACCGGATCTGTCGAGCCGTACCTACTTACCTACCGGTTCTGTCGAGCCGTACCTACTTACCTACCGGTTCTGTCGAGCCGTACCTACTTACCTACCGGTTCTGTCGAGCCGTACCTACTTACCTACCGGTTATGTCGAGCCGTACCTACTTACCTACCGGTTCTGTCGAGCCGTACCTACTTACCTACCGGTTCTGTCGAGCCGTGCCTACTTACCTACCGGTTCTGTCGAACCGTACCTACTTACCTACCGGTTCTGTCGAGCCGTACCTACTTACCTACCGTTTCTGTCGAGCCGTACCTACTTACCTACCGGTTCTGTCGAGCCGTACCTACTTACCTACCGGTTCTGTCGAGCCGTACCCACTTACCTACCGGTTCTGTCGAGCCGTACCTACTTACCTACCGGTTCTGTCGAGCCGTACCTACTTACCTACCGGTTCTGTCGAGCCGTACCTACTTACCTACCGGTTCTGTCGAGCCGTACCTACTTACCTACCGGTTCTGTCGAGCCCTACCTACTTACCTACCGGTTCTGTCGAGCCCTACCTACTTACCTACCGGTTCTGTCGAGCCCTACCTACTTACCTACCGGTTCTGTCGAGCCCTACCTACTTACCTACCGGTTCTGTCGAGCCGTACCTACTTACCTACCGGTTCTGTCGAGCCCTACCTACTTACCTACCGATTCTGTCGAGCCGTACCTACTTACCTACCGGTTCTGTCGAGCCGTACCTACTTACCTACCGGTTTTGTCGAGCCGTACCTACTTACCTACCGGTTCTGTCGAGCCGTACCTACTCACCTACCGGTTCTGTCGAGCCGTACCTACTTACCTAACGGTTCTGTCGAGCCGTACCTACTTACCTACCGGTTCTGTCGAGCCGTACCTACTTACCTACCGGTTCTGTCGAGCCGTACCTACTTACCTACCGGTTCTGTCGAGCCGTACCTACTTACCTTCCGGGTCTGTCGAGCCGTACCTACTCACTTTCCGGGTCTGTCGAGCCGTACCTACTTACCTACCGGTTCTGTCGAGCCGTACCTACTTACCTACCGGTTCTGTCGACCCGTACCTACTTACCTACCGGTTCTATCGAGCCGTACCTACTTACCTACCGGTTCTGTCGATCCGTACCTAGTTACCTACCGGTTCTGTCGAGCCGTACCTACTTACCTACCGGTTCTGTCGAGCCGTACCTACTTACCTACCGGTTCTGTCGAGCCGTACCTACTTACCTACCGGTTCTGTCGAGCTGTACCTACTTACCTACCTGTTCTGTCGAGCCGTACCTACTTACCTACCGGTTCTGTAGAGCCGTACCTACTTACCTACCGGTTCTGTAGAGCCGTACCTACTTACCTACCGGTTCTGTAGAGCCGTACCTACTTACCTACCGGTTCTGTCGAGCCGTACCTACTTACCTACCGGTTCTGTCGAGCCGTACCTACTTACCTACCGGTTCTGTCGAGCCGTACCTACTTACCTACCGGTTCTGTCGAGCCGTACCTACTTACCTACCGGTTCTGTCGAGCCGTACCTACTTACCTACCGGTTCTGTCGAGCCGTACCTACTTACCTACCGGTTCTGTCGAGCCGTACCTACTTACCTACCGGTTCTGTCGAGCCGTACCTACTTACCAGTTGTGTCGAGCCGTACCTACTTACCGGTTCTGTCGAGCCGTACCTACTTACCGGTTCTGTCGAGCCGTACCTACTTACCGGTTCTGTCGAGCCGTACCTACTTACCGGTTCTGTCGAGCCGTACCAACTTAACTACCGGTTCTGTCGAGCCGTACCTACTTACCTACCGGTTCTGTCGAGCCGCACTTACTTACTTACCGGTTCTGTCGAGCCGCACTTACTTACCGGTTCTGTCGAGCCGCACTTACTTACTTACCGGTTCTGTCGAGCCGCACTTACTTACTTACCGGTTCTGTCGAGCCGCACTTACTTACCTACCGGTTCTGTCGAGCCGTACCTACTTACCTACCGGTTCTGTCGAGCCGTACCTACTTACCTACCGGTTCTGTCGAGCCGTACCTACTTACCTACCGGTTCTGTCGAGCCGTACCTACACACCTACCGGTTTTGTCGAGCCGTACCTACTTACCTACCGGTTCTGTCGAGCCGTACCTACTTACTTACCGGTTCTGTCGAGCCGTACCTACTTACCTACCGGTTCTGTCGAGCCGTACCTACTTACCTACCGGTTCTGTCGAGCCGTACCTACTTACCTACCGGTTCTGTCGAGCCGTACCTACTTACCTACCGGTTCTGTCGAGCCGTACCTACTTACCTACCGGTTCTGTCGAGCCGTACCTACTTACCTACCGGTTCTGTCGAGCCGTACCTACTTACCTACCGGTTCTGTCGAGCCGTACCAACTTACCTACCGGTTCTGTCGAGCCGTACCTACTTACCTACCGGTTCTGTCGAGCCGTACCTACTTACCTACCGGTTCTGTCGAGCCGTACCTACTTACCTACCGGTTCTGTCGAGCCGTACCTACTTACCTACCGGTTCTGTCGAGCCGTACCTACTTACCTAACGGTTCTGTCGAGCCGTACCTACTTACCTACCGGTTCTGTCGAGCAGTACCTACTTACCTACCGGTTCTGTCGAGCAGTACCTACTTACCTACCGGTTCTGTCGAGCCGTACCTTCTTACCTACCGGTTCTGTCGAGCCGTACCTACTTACCTACCGGTTCTGTCGAGCCGTACCTACTTACCTACCGGTTCTGACTAGCCGTACCTACTTACCTACCGGTTCTGTCGAGCCGTACCTACTTACTTACCGGTTCTGTCGAGCCGTACCTACTTACCTACCGGTTCTGTCGAGCCGTGCCTACTTACTTACCGGTTCTGTCGAGCCGTACCTACTTACCTACCGGTTCTGTCGAGCCGTACCTACTTACCTACCGGTTCTGTCGAGCCGTACCTACTTACCTACCGGTTCTGTCGAGCCTTACCTACTTACCTACCGGTTCTGTCGAGCCGTACCTACCTACCTACCGGTTCTGTCGAGCCGTACCTACCTACCTACCGGTTCTGTCGAGCCGTACCTACTTACCTAACGGTTCTGTCGAGCCGTACCTACTTACCTACCGGTTCTGTCGAGCCGTACCTACTTACCTACCGGTTCTGTCGAGCCTTACCTACTCACCTACCGGTTCTGTCGAGCCGTACCTACTTACCTACTGGTTCTGTCGAGCCGTACCAACTTACCTACCGGTTCTGTCGAGCCGTACCTACTTACCTACCGGTTCTGTCGAGCCGTACCTACTTACCTACCGGTTCTGTCGAGCCGTACCTACTTACCTACCGGTTCTGTCGAGCCGTACCTACTTACCTACCGCTTCTGTCGAGCCGTACCTACTTACCTACCGCTTCTATCGAGCCGTACCTACTAACCTACCGGTTCTGTCGAGCCGTACCTACTTACCTACCGGTTCTGTCGAGCCGTACCTACTTACCTACCGGTTCTGTCGAGCCGTACCTACTTACCTACCGGTTCTGTCGAGCCGTACCTACTTACCTACCGGTTCTGTCGAGCCGTACCTACTTACCTACCGGTTCTGTCAAGCCGTACCTACTTACCTACCGGTTCTGTCGAGCCGTACCTACTTACCTACCGGTTCTGTCGAGCCGTACCTACTTACCTACCGGTTCTGTCGAGCCGTACCTACTTACCTACCGGTTCTGTCGAGCCGTACCTACTAACCTACCTGTTCTGTCGAGCCGTACCTACTTACCTACCGGTTCTGTCGAGCCGTACCTACTTACCTACCGGTTCTGTCGAGCCGTACCTACTTACCTACCGGTACTGTCGAGCCGTACCTACTTACCTACCGGTTCTGTCGAGCCGTACCTACTCACCTACCGGTTCTGTCGAGCCGTACCTACTTACCTACCGGTTCTGTCGAGCCGTACCTACTTACCTACCGGTTCTGTCGAGCCGTACCTACTTACCTACCGGTTCTGTCGAGCTTTACCTACTTACCTACCGGTTCTGTCGAGCCCTACCTACTTACCTACCGGTTCTGTCAAGCCCTACCTAGTTACCTACCGGTTCTGTCGAGCCGTACCTACTTACCTACCGGTTCTGTCGAGCCGTACCTACTTACCTACCGGTTCTGTCGAGCCGTACCTACTTACCTACCGGTTTTGTCGAGCCGTACCTACTTACCTACCGGTTCTGTCGAGCCGTACCTACTTACCTACCGGTTCTGTCGAGCCGTACCTACTTACCTACCGGTTCTGTCGAGGCGTACCTACCTACCTAACGGTTCTGTCGAGCCGTACCTACTTACCTACCGGTTCTGTCGAGCCGTACCTACTTACCTACCGGTTCTGTCGAGCCGTACCTACTTACCTACCGGTTCTGTCGAGCCGTACCTACTTACCTACCGGTTCTGTCGAGCCGTACCTACTCACCTACCGGTTCTGTCGAGCCGTACCTACTCACCTACCGGTTCTGTCGAGCCGTACCTACTTACCTACCGGTTCTGTCGAGCCGTACCTACTTACTTACCGGTTCTGTCGAGCTTTACCTACTTACCTACCGGTTCTGTCGAGCCCTACCTACTTACCTACCGGTTCTGTCAAGCCCTACCTACTTACCTACCGGTTCTGTCGAGCCGTACCTACTTACCTACCGGTTCTGTCGAGCCGTACCTACTTACCTACCGGTTCTGTCGAGCCGTACCTACTTACCTACCGGTTTTGTCGAGCCGTACCTACTTACCTACCGGTTCTGTCGAGCCGTACCTACTTACCTACCGGTTCTGTCGAGGCGTACCTACTTACCTAACGGTTCTGTCGAGCCGTACCTACTTACCTACCGGTTCTGTCGAGCCGTACCTACTTACCTACCGGTTCTGTCGAGCCGTACCTACTTACCTACCGGTTCTGTCGAGCCGTACCTACTTACCTACCGGTTCTGTCGAGCCGTACCTACTTACCTACCGGTTCTGTCGAGCCGTACCTACTTACCTACCGGTTCTGTCGAGCCGTACCTACTTACCTACCGGTTCTGTCGAGCCGTACCTACTTACCTACCGGTTCTGTCGTGCCGTACCTACTTACCCACCGGTTCTGTCGAGCCGTACCTACTTACCTACCGGTTCTGTCGAGCCGTACCTACTTACTTACCGGTTCTGTCGAGCCGTACCTACTTACTTACCGGTTCTGTCGAGCCGTACCTACTTACTTACCGGTTCTGTCGAGCCGTACTTACTTACCGGTTCTGTCGAGCCGTACTTACTTATCGGTTCTGTAGAGCCGTACTTACTTACCGGTTCTGTAAAGCCGTACTTACTTACCGGTTCTGTCGAGCCGTACTTACTTACCGGTTCTGTCGAGCCGTACTTACTTACCGGTTCTGTCGAGCCGTACTTACTTACCGGTTCTGTCGAGCCGTACTTACATACCGGTTCTGTCGAGCCGTACTTACTTACCGGTTCGGTCGAGCCGTACTTACTTACCGGTTCTGTCGAGCCGTACTTACTTACCGGTTCTGTCGAGCCGTACTTACTTACCGGTTCTGTCGAGCCGTACTTACTTACCGGTTCTGTCGAGCCGTACTTACTTACCGGTTCTGTCGAGCCGTACTTACTTACCGGTTCTGTCGAGCCGTACTTACTTACCGGTTCTGTCGAGCCGTACTTGCTTACCGGTTCTGTCGAGCCGTACTTACTTACCGGTTCTGTCGAGCCGTACTTACTGACCGGTTCTGTCGAGCCGTACTTACTTACCGGTTCTGTCGAGCCGTACTTACTTACCGGTTCTGTTGAGCCGTACTTACTTACCGGTTCTGTCGAGCCGTACTTACCGGTTCTGTCGAGCCGTACTTACTTACCGGTTCAGTCGAGCCGTACTTACATAGCTGTCAAGCTACCCCAAGTGTATAAAGGCCCGTTGGGCCATCCTTGAAACGTTCAACTCTTGTTGATACTTGCTCTGAAATGCATTCTTCTCCTATTGTATTTTCATTATTTTCCCTTCTCTTACCTACCCTCTTTCTAAAAGAAGCCCCAATGGCTTCACTCGGGAAGTAATTCCTTAGGTGAGGGTTATTAGGACTTGACTCGTTTTTAAATTTAAATTTGTGCTTTTATTGAAATAACTGAAAAAAACTTGCTAGCTTCATGTATTTCGCAAGCTTACAGTTTTCTTTTTGTGCAGTATACCGCAACTACGGCCGGGTCCGATCTGCTTCCAACCCGACAGCAGATCAGGGCGTCCTTTCGGCCCCGCTAAATTCTAGTCGTGCGCCGATCTAACTCCTAGTTTTTGTCAGATGTTCCTACCCTTCTGGAGGTACTATTCAAATGTTTAAATACGTTCCTATTCAAACATTTGTTTTGACCATGAATTTGAAGCTTAATGTTTGATTGATAATTCTAAATCTCTTGTTTGCTTTAGTTTGTCTAGATCATCTTCATAATCTCCGTAGTCTCTTTTGATGTAGTCTCAAGCAATTTTTTCCTATTCTTTGTAGACTGCGCTGTTTCTCGTGTGCCCCAGGTGAATACTCGCAAACTAGAATGAAGCGAGGGCTCATCAACCGGTTTCTGAACGGAATACGATTCCGTTCTTGCCTCAACCTTTGCTAAACTTCTACGTTTTCGTTATCTGTTGCGTTGCCAAATTAAAACTTTGAAAACCTTGAAGTGTGTGTTTTCCTTACAATGCAAAGGAAGTTTGTTTTACGACGATGTTAGCACTCATATTAATATAATGAATAATTTTACATACGAAAAGCTCGGTTGAATAGCATCACTTCATAACCAGAATTTTATTTATTTGGCTCCCTTTAACTTAAGAGATCGTTTAATTGCTGAATTACGATTAATCACTGAAAAATAAGTGCAGTGACAGAAAAGCGGGTGACAAAATTAGATGAGTATGTCGTCGACAAAAAAACTGACTGAAATGCTAACATGATAACATGAGAACTTTTTTAAATATCCCATTTAAAGCACAAGAAAACCATAAAAAATAAATCTTGAACCCACATGTGAGCTCATGGAACTTCCACAAATTTCCTACAATTTAAAACAACGGTGCATTTCAGAATGAAAACAGACTCCACAACGCCTTCTTCGAGTTCTCCTACAGCTCGTAAAAATAGACCACCAATGTTGATAAAGAAAATATGAAAATGCTGAAACAAAACTCAGACGAAACCGATAGAAAGATGAATTTCGAGCACGGTGTTTGTTGCTGCGGCACTCTCTGAATGCACAAAAGGCGAATGACAAGTTCTTATTGAGCCAGTGGAAGAAAAGCCGGCGCAAACTCAGATATTAGCTCTCATGAAAGGAAACAGAGGGAGCCACATTTTTAATCGATAGAAAGTTTAATGGTATGCATTCCCAATTGAAGCAGATTTATTCAGCTTACAGTTCAAGACATTTCGTTGTTTATTTCAATTTCATGATCCAGCTTTCGAGCTGATCGTACTTGTAATTAAAAAGAAATAGATATTCTCCTCAAAGAGAGAACGGGCATTTTACAAATATGAACGTTTTACTTCAAAGGAGCCCATACATCATAAAATAGTAGAAAGTGGCAATAATAAGATGCGGCATTAAACAAAGTCAGTTCTAAATACGGTGGCACTCCACCCTTTTTTTCCTAGTAAAAACTGTTGTAAAGTTCTTAATATCCGGGGATTAACATGATATCTGTAGTTATCCGCAATATTAATCGAACACCACCAACGTTGAATAATCTTAGACTTTTGTTGGAATTGATGATTCACATGGCTCTCAACTCGTTATGTGATTGCAAGTAGTTAAAAAGAAATTTGGATCCGAATGTTAGGAATTGGAAATTAACTTGAAAAACTAAATAACTTCCTTGAAATAAATATGTAATTATTTATGTATCTACCGCATGGGAGTTTAATGAAAACATTCTTATTAAATCGCATGGCTCTTCCGCTTATACATTGTACAAATAGTCTTTCATATTTAAAGTTTTGGTCAACAGTTTTGGTTACAACTTGTTCATGCAGAGATGTTCTAATCTTCAATAGTTGTGTGTCATGATTTTTGAAGAACTTTCAAAACCCAAGGTTGTGGTCAAACTTTTGGTATTTACGAAGAATTGTAAAGTGAACTCGAGTTTCAAGTCATGACTTATTTAAGTAAATGGTAAAATTTCAGTTTCATTCTCTGCAGCTATGCATGCAAGATATTTAGACTGAGATGTCAAGGGACATGGTCGAGCTGGAATTGAAACAGCCAACCGAGCCCAAAAGTTGACACCGATAATATAAAGTATTATTTCTGTATTTTGACGTAGTCTTTCGTTTTAAGTAAATTACACTGTGTAACAAATTTCAAATTTAAAAAACTACATGTTACTGAGGGTTTGTTTCAGGGTAAGAAAAACGTTGTAATATGAATCTCAACCTTCATTCCTACAAATGGAGCGCCATTTCCTGTACCAGGTACCATGTGTTATTATTATTATTATTATTATTGGTCATGTATGACAAACGCACGCCTGTCACTTTAAACCACATTTGTCTCTCTATGCCTCTTGTATGGAGTGTGATTTTCATTTTTTACATTCGCGTTGTAGTTTGCCACCATGCCAGGGTTCTATTTTCCTTTGAATCGTTGTCTATCTCTGCAATATCCTGGTGGAATCTAGCGCCATTTTCATCTCTCACATCACCAAGATTCCCGCAAAATATGAGAATGAGAGTGGACCACATGAGCTTTTAGAGGCATGCTACATACCATGTCATTATAATGACGCAGCAGATTGTTCAAAACTTCCACATAGTCTTCTGAACGATGTTTTCGCAGGTCATAACAAACTTTCTTGAATGACTCAAAGGCAAGCTTGTCTTTTCTCCTGAGATGTGTGATAAAAATTTTACCAAGAAGAATATTTTAAATTTGTAGACCTATAAAGATACCTTCTTTAATTTTGGCTTGACGTAGGGATTGGAATTTCTCTGCAAGGTGTTCAAATGCAGAGGAATCCTTGTCCAGAGCATTCACAAATTACTTGAACCAAGTTTAAAATGTTCTGGTGATAAATGAATTCTGACACTGTTCGCAAGTGTTCTGTGAATGACGTTATGTTTTCCTTGCTCATTATCGTCTCGGATCGGTATTGTTCAGTTCTTCTCATGAGTTCCATAAGAAAAGAAAACAACAAATTTTAGTATAGGCAAACTGAAGGCCAGTAAGCATGGCCTCTACCTTGAATTATGCACAAATATGCCAATTATGCTTATCATACTGTATGCTGATTAGAATAACTCTTAGATTTCCAAATGATTCTTTCGTGGTTGCGCTATGAGCTGTAGCAACTGATGGCAGTTACCGTTGTGCAGCAAGACAGCATTGATGCTATCCTTGGATGCATCTATGAAAAGTCGCCAGTTGGTATTATACCTGCTGTCTCACAAAAATGTCCCAGACTTTTAAACTGATTATATCTCCGCTTTAATTAACATATTTGAATTGTCGTTTTTAATAATGTAGTAAATTTTGTTTCCTTTTCGAATAACGTAAATTTTTGAAAATCGTTTAATGAACACTTTACAGTGATCGATTTACTGAAAGAGGTTGAAAAATTAATTGTTCATATGAAAAGTTTTAAAAACAACACTGGTGTTCTTCATTTTTCAATACCTACTATTGAAAATAATTTCTCAATGATGTATCCTAAGTACCATCAAGTCCCCTACATACTCTGGGAGGTTATTCACTTCCTTCTTCCATCATTTGAAGACAACTGAAATGCAGCTCACTAACGATCAAAGAATTTTCATCGTATTGGAATATGAAGCAACGAAAAACTGTGAAAACTTAGAGGAGCATTTAATGAAAAATTTCCGAACAGAACTCGCTCGAAAAGAAGACTGTGGTTCTCACAGTTAGAAAATTAGAAAGAAAATTAAATGCTCTTCTAACTTTTTACAGTTTTTCGTTGCTTTATATTCCATTGCGATGAAAATTCTTTGATCGTTATTGAGCTTCATTTTAGATTTTTTCAAATGATAAAATAAGGAAGTAAATAATCTCCCAGGGGTTTTAAATACTTGGTGGTATGTAGGATACATCAGTGTGAAATTATTTTTAACAGTAGGTATTGAGAAATGAAAAAGAACACCATTATTATTTCTAAAACTTTTCCTCTGACCAATTAGTTTTTCTACCTCTTTCAGTAAATCGATCACTGTAAAGTGGTCATTAAACCATTTTCAAAAACTCAAATTATTCGAAAAGGAAACAAAATTTACCACATTGTGAAAAAACAGACATATCAAATAAGTTAACTTAAAGTGGAGATATCAATTAAAAAGTCGGGGTCATTTTTGTGGGATAGCCGGTATGGTATTACCAGTTAATCAAAAAGTTCAATGATGTTATTAGAAAAGTATAAGTTATCCTTCTTAGTGAACAATCCAAGTAGCGTTTCCGTACGGTTTCTGTAGTGTTATCATAACTCCATTCTTGAGAACATTACGTTCTGCCTTAATGCCAGACGCTCACTTTTGTCTTTGGTTAAATAGAGATCCGTGCACAAGTTATTTAGAGCTTCCTATCGTATTCAATGGTATTAGATTACACGCACTTTTTGGTTCATTAGGCTTCATTTAATCTCTACTGGAATGTTTTAAGGAGAACATCCAGGTTTTTAAACTTTTTTCGTCCGATTGGTTTGAAAATTGGCCAGTATGTGTATTTGTTGAAGGTAAACACTTTTTACTTGTGTTACTTTTTCGATTAAGGCCTTAGTTTTTTTTAAATTAGTTATTTTGTAAATTTTTATATATATTTCAAGACGTATTTCCTCATTCAGTTTTGATACTAGAACAAAACCAAAGACAGTTTTAGAATCCTTAAAGCATTTCTAACAAGAAAATGAAGCGAAATTTTAACATTATGAGAAAAGTTTTGTGATAAGCGATTCATATGATTTCATCATGAAGAAATTATTTTTGGGCTTAGAGCTATATAATTTTTTCTCTCAAATTTGGAAAAAAAGGCTTCATTTTATTGTTAGAAATGTTCAAGCATTCCACAACTGTCTTTGGTTTTGTTCTAGCATCAAAACTCAATGAAGAAATACGGTTTGAATGTTGAAAATTATTTTTGTGGATATAAGCCAAACAAAATTTTTTGTTGAAGTGTAATACAATGGACAACGTATGTAATTAAATGACGTTTTAATTTTATTTCAATAATTTCCATACATAACTTCATATTTACACTGTGAATTGTGATTTCAAAAAAACAAAAAATATTTTTTTCCATAAAAATTAAAAAAAAACATTCTCAGTCTAATTCGTATGAAATTTGACTATGATTTTTAACTTTTGAAAAGAAACACAATTTCGTTCATTCATTTCTTTGATTTAGGCCTTAGTATTTGAGAAAATTTGATATATTGGTTTTTAGGTAATGATATTTCACTGGTATTGATGTTTCAAGACGTATCTCCTCATTCAGTTTTGATACTAGAACAAAAACAAAGACAGTTTTAGAATCCTTGAAGCATTTCTAACAAGAAAATGAAGCAAAGTTTTCCATTTCCCGTTTGTTGTCTTTTTATATATGGTCGAAATGGGGTCGAGAATTAAAGATTTTGGTCCCCTTATCTCCCCTGGGGGGGGGGGGGGGATCTATTGTCCGTAGCGCCATAAAATTTTAGGGCCGAATAGTCCTCCACCTAAGGGTCCTTTTCCAACAAAAACATGAAAAATGACCATCGGAGCGGCAGGGACCTCGGATGTTCTCCTTAAACAATTTCAACAATTTGAACAATTTATTTACCACACGTGATAGAGCAATAGTTTGGATCTTAAGTCTAGTGGAATGTATACATTTCAGTATAGCTACTTGTGGGCCCGAAGAAGTTCAGCGACATCCAGGGCATCCTATCATCAAAGCTATTTTTAAGTGTACAGATTGCGTTTAACCATATTTACTTAACCTAGGGGCATACAAGACTGATCATGATTTGATGCTTAATTTTTCACATAGATAGTTGATATGGGCTAGTACCAGATTCATTAACTGTTTCTGCGGGTGACTAGACTTTGAGCTCTCGATACATATGGGAATAAAATATCTGTCAGGACAGTGCGCCTGCTTACACTGTGCCAAAACATTGCTTTCGTTGTGCTTCGATCACCTTTGTGATCGATAGCGCAGTCGATAGCGTGTTGGCGCGGTGATTACTGGTCCTGAGTTCGAGTCTCACGAACTCCTCGTACATTTATTTCATTTGAAAAAAACCTTGTGGAAGCAGTGTCTTCCCGTACCAGATTCATTAACTGTTTCTGCGGGTGACTAGACTTTGAGCTCTCGATACATATGGGAATAAAATATCTGTCAGGACAGTGCACCTGCTTACACTGTGCCAAAACATTGCTTTCGTTGTGCTTCGATCACCTTTGTGATCGATAGCGCAGTCGATAGCGTGTTGGCGCGGTGATTTCTGGTCCTGAGTTCGAGTGTCACGAACTTCTCGTACATTTATTTCATTTGAAAAAACCTTGTGGAAGCAGTGTCTTCCCGTACCAGATTCATTAACTGTTTCTGGGGGTGACTAGACTTTGAGCTCTCGATGCATATGGGAATAAAATATCTGTCAGGACAGTGCGCCTGCTTACACTGTGCCAAAACATTGCTTTTGTTGTGCTTCGATCACCTTTGTGATCGATAGCGCAGTCGATAGCGTGTTGGCGCGGTTATTTCTGGCCCTGAGTTCGAGTCTCACGAACTCCTCGTACATTTATTTCATTTGAAAAAAACCTTGTGGAAGCAGTGTCTTCCCGTACCAGATTCATTAACTGTTTCTGGGGGTGACTAGACTTTGAGCTCTCGATACAGGGAAGAATTTACCAGCCGCCTGAGACATTGGGAAGAATACGCAGAACGAGCAGCGGAACGAGGAGCTGAACGAGAATCAGCACAAAGAGACCACGAGCTCAGACTCAGACAACTCGATGCTCAAATCGCTCCTCAAAATGCTAGAGTAAAGATACCTTCACCGGCTCCATTCGATCCCACGAAAGAAAGAACGGACGAATTTTTCAACGCTACTGCAATCACCTGACAGCAACGGGATTTACTGAAGTCGATGGTGATAGTCGACTCCATAATTTGATCACACCAAAGGAACGTCGACTCATCGATACCCTGCCCGAAGCAGATCGCTTCAAGCTTCCTGAAATCAAATTGCTTCTTCTAGATGCTCGTAAAGTCACTCCGGCAAAACTACGCGCTAACTACTACGAATTGATGCCAGAAGAAGGCAACACTATGTCACGTTACCTACGGCAAATAGAACAAGCTTTCGACGCTTATTAAAAGGATGCAACTACGAGAATCTTCGTGACTTTCTTCTCGTTGACCGAGCTTATTCAAGCTTGCCTCCCTTCCTCGCTACTCAATTGCGTGACAGGGGTGGCAACACAGTCGCAAGCCTAGGAGAGCAGGGCGATAGCTTCCTACAAGCAGGACCACATACATCGCTCCATCAGCTTGCTAAGGTCGCACGCTGACATCAACGACGCATGCGGGCCCTCCAGCACTCAAAACATCATTAGCACCCGAGTGACGCTCGACATTCCCTGTCCGAGCCCCGAGCACTCCAGCAAGATCACCCAAATATAGCAACAACTCCCGAGGAACGCCACCAAGAACTTCTAAAGCCCGTGACACACCTTGCAACTTCGCGTACTCCATGCCGCATCGACGAGTTGCCCAGAGCTCTCTCAACCGCTCGGCTGCATCAGGAGCAAAAGTCCAGGCAGCTTGATTCATGTAGCAGGACGACAGCGCACAAAAGAGTCAGAGCCATGGAGCTAGGATATATGGAGGGAGCATAGCCGTCTGTGAAGAGAACCAGTTTTTGAGATTTCTCCTATGCCTGTGGTAACCAATAGCCGTCTCGCAAGTGTGACGTCAGCACGGAAGCCAGTTACCTCCTGACTACGTTGGGATGCGCACACGCTCGCTGAATGCTCTTCCAGCTGTTGAGTTAATCGTCAATCATTAATTTCGGATTCTAAGATTCCGAAAGATAATAAATTGTGTTTCCTCACTTGAGGACACTTAATAATATCAAATTACTAGCAAAGATACATTTAGAGTTGAAAACTATAAAGAAAACAGGCCCTTGAATATAATAAATTAGAGAGCGACTTGCACGCGCACCTCATCCTTTGATTTGTGGAGCGGTACTAATCTTGCTCCGGAAAATGGAAGGGCGAGTCGTAGAGGAGGTGAGAAGGCGAGGAGGAGCCAACTTCAGCCAAGCGTCTGTGGTTGGCTCACTTGTGGGGCCTTGCCAATGTCCCAGTCTCCCAACTTTTGCAGCTAATTTTAAACCCGATTGGAATCGGCTATGCTCCCTCCAGTCAGTGTTTCCACGAACAGGGTAATTACCCTAGTTTAGGGTAATCAGGGGTACCTTAGGGTAATGTTTAGGGCAATGAAAAACCTGGGCAAATTTAAGGTAATCCGAGCTCCGTGAAGGAAGTGCCCGCCTAATTTACGGAAAATAGAAAATTGAAAGCCAATATACAAGCACCCTACTGGTAAGTACTTGAACGAAATGCAATGAAACGACTCAGAATTTAGTGTTCACAAAACTGCACTGCTATTGTTGTTAATGTCGCACATTTGAATGTCATCAGGTATCGCCCTCGAAAGACGGCGTCAAGATACGAAGCCAAAATATCTCTTATCCACTCCGTTTTGAAAAATGATTCTGAGTTGCATTTCGCTAATAAAAAACTCGATCGGTGTCAGCAACAGCCAGTCGACGAAAGTCACTGTCCTGTTCTAATTGTGGGCATGCTTATAAGCTTCAAGAGAATATTGACAGGTATGTTTGTTGTATTGTTAAATACCAAAACTAATATATTTCATCGTAGAAATAATTAATAGGTTCATTCATGTCATAGTCATTGAATTAACAGCAGAGTTACCTCACAACGCCGGTATTTTGCAAGCTAATTAGGTGGAAGGCGTCCTATTTTTTAGCCATGTTGCACGCCAACGGAGCATTTCATTGTAGATGTAAGCAAAAACATTTAGACAGGCTTCTTTGACACTTCGAGTTACAAAAGGTGGTAAAGACGAAAGGAAGAAGTCATGAAATTAGTTTCAAAAATTCATATAAACAAAAGAGTATAGTTATTGGCTTGAAACTTGCAATATATGTATGTATTCTCACTGTCATTTTTAGGTGCTGTAACACGGACGTAGAATTTGATATAGCGGCGATCATGCCTAGAATTCCGTCAACCGAAATTGAAGCACTAGGGCTTCTAGCAACTGAGTGTTAATGAAAGTTTATACATATTAATAAAGGCAAGGTAGTTTTTCCAAAAACCTCTGAATTTCCTCTCCCGCCCTTTAGGAAATGAATAAATTTGATTACTTTACGATCAACTTTATTAGTTGATGAGTGAATGTGATTGCAACGAGGTCTTTAAGAAGCATATGTGATGTAACAAGATTGGATAAAATCCTTAATGAAAAGGTATGACGAAGGTCATGTGTGAGGAAAGCCAGAAAGCCATCAGAGAGAGTGGATCAAAGTGTTAGGTTAGATTGAGCATGTGGAAAGAATGGCTGAAGCGCGTGGATGGATGGAAAATTAAATGAAAAATAGATAATTATACTAGGGATAGGCAAACATATTATTGCATTTCTTGTAGCACGTCAGATTAGGGTGGCCAGTACTCATAGGGTAGTTTTTTTTCACAAAATTTTCTTGAAGGGACCCCCTAAAAAGGTGAGGTTGATAGAAAAAATGATACTGGTAAAATTTCAGACCATTTGAACATCGTTAAAATCGCGAAAAATGCCATTTTTCAGAACTTTGAGGCCGTTGGGGCACGGGTTAACGATTTTCAAATGGTCTGAAACTTTACCAGTAACATTTTTTCTATCAACCTCACCTTTTTAGGGGGTCCCGCCAAGAAAATTCTGTGAAAAAAAATCTACCCTATGAGTACTGGCCACCCTAATGTCAGATGATCGCGCACTGAGTGAGGAAGAGCCAACGACACCACCTCGAAAAATGGAAAGCTCCACGTGAAAGCTAAAAACTACCAGCAGAAATTTAAAGAGTTCATCATTGATGCTTCTCAGCTTGAGAATAAAAAGCAAGGCAAAAATCGCTACACGTAAAGTCATTTTTACTAAAAATGATCAAATAAAACTGAACGAACGTTTCGGACTAACTGTCCTTCTTCAGCAAGAAAAATTTCTGTAAAACGAAACTAAATAAGAGAAATTAAAGCACTAAAGTAGTATATATACAAAATTTAAACTTTGAAAAAATGCAACCAACGGTAAGAAAAACCTTTATCATATTTATTAAGAAAATTTTTATATTTTACATATTCTTTTACCGTTGTTTGCGTTTTCTCAAGGTTTAGATTTTGTATATATACTACTTTAGTGTTTTAATTTCTCTTATTTGGTTTCGTTTTACAGAAATTTTTCTTGCTGACGATGGACAGTTAGTCCGAAACGTTCGTTCAGTTTTATTTGATCATTTTTAATAAAAATGACTTTACGTTGAGCGATTTTCGCCTTTCTTGAATTTTAAAGATTCGTAGACATCGGAACCTGAGTTTGAGGGATTGTTAGCCAAGTCCTCAAAATCAACAGAGCAAATGGATGTGGCATATTCTAAGGTTTGTCGAACCTCTATTACTTGTCGGAAATCGGAGATCAAGCGTCACATGCTCTCAGAAACACAAACAACGATCCACGGTGGCAAAGAAAACCCCATAAATTGCCAGCTACGTTTTATCCAATGATCCTCTTGAAAATCGTGCTCGTAAAGTGGAACCACATGTTTGTGCATTTTTACCTGAGTACCCCTTACCTATCTCATCGTGTGAGCCTCTTTTAGATTTAATGAAATAAATGTTCCCAGATCAGGAGTCGCTGAAAAAGGTGCGCCTTGGAAAACAGCGGGTATCGAACATAATTCGACAGGTATTTGGCAAACATCTTGTACGTGATATCGTCTGGGATATCAAACCAGCATTCTACCCAATTGAAAATTATCGTCCTTTTCAGGTAGTAAATTAGTCGTAGAAGGTCAAAAACAGCACAAAATGGCCAAAAATCACGACTTCAAACCGACTCCTACCTATACCTGGCCTATTAGGGCTTGAAAAGGGCCCTTCATTCAAATGGCCTACTATAGGTCAAGTCAATGGCTGTTTTCGGGCTCATTCGGGTCGTTTAAAGTCGTTTTCAAGTCTTTTTCGACAACCTCTAGCCTCGTTCAAGTAGTAGAGAAGCCTAAAATGGCCGTTGCCTTAGCCGTTTCGATGCCCAGAAATAGCCGTTTAACAGGGCTTAAAATAAGTGACATTTGCTCTGAAAAGGGCTAATTTACTGCTTGAAAACGACTATCTCTTGGTTTATAACTGCCTGAAAACGCTTTGTAAAAGGCTCAGAATTTCAATTGGGTAACACCGATCAACTGGCCTTTCCTCCTGACGCTCATGTAGTATGTAACACAGTGCCAATTCATACTGACGTAGCTCAGGAGACCACTCCATTGACCTTATAGTTAATTTATAGATTATAGGTCAGGATTAACTGTTTTAGGGTAATCTGGGGTAATCAACACCCTTGAGCTAGGGTAATTTGAGTCGTCTCGCGTGGAAACCCTGCCTCCAGTATCAGTGTTTCCACGAGCAGGGTAATTACCCCAGTTTAGGGTAATCAGGGGTACCCTAGGGTAATGTTTAGGGTAATGAAAAATATGGGCAAATCTAGGGTAATCAGAGCTCCGTGAAGGAAGTGCCCGCCTAATCTACGAAGAATAGAAAATTGAAAGCCAATTTGCAAGCACTCTACTGGTCACCCCTGAACGAAATGCAATGAAACGAGTCAGAATTTAGTGTTCACAAAACTGCACTGCTGCTTCGGTGCAGCAGTGCACTGCTGCTTTTCGGTGCAAAACTGCTTCAACGAAAGACGACGTCAAGATACGCAGCCATAATATCTCATGTCCACTCCGTTTTGACGAATGATTCTGAGTTGCATTTCACTAATAAAAAACGCGATCTGTGTCAGGCTGTCAGTAACAGCCAGTCGACGAAAGTCACTGTCCTGTTCTGATTGCGCGCGTGCTTGTAAGCTTCAACAGAATACAGGCAGGTGTGTTTGTTGTTTTTTTAATTACCACAGCAAATATATTTCATTGTAGAAATAATTTATATGTTCATTCTTGTGATAGTGATTGGATTAACAGAAGAGTTACTCCACAGCGCCGGTAAATTGCCAGCTAATTAGGTGGAAGGCGTCCAATTTCTCAACCATGTTACACGCCAACGAATGTACACATGTTATTGTAGCGATGCAAACAAAAAAATTTTGACAGGGTTCTTTGGCACTTCGAGTTGCAAAAGGTGCTAAAGGCGAAAGGAAGAAGCTATAAAATTAGTTACAAAAATTTATATGACCAAAAGTGGACAGTTATTAACTTGAAACTTGCGATATATGTTTGTAATCTCATTGTCTTCTTTAGGCGCTGTAACCCGTACGTAGAATTTAATATCGCTACGATAATGCCTATAATTCCGTCAACCGAAATTGAAGCACTGGGGCTTTTAGCAGCTGAGTGTTGAGGAAAGTTTTTACATATTAATACAAGCAAGGTAGTTTTGTCCAAAATCCTCTGAATTTCCTCATCCGCCCTTTAAGAAATAAATAAATTTAATTGCTTTACGATCAACTTTATGAGTTGATGAGTGAATGTGATTGCAACAAAGTCTCTAAGAAGCCTATGTGATGTAACAATATTGGATTAAATCTGTACTGAAAAAATATGATGAAGGTCATGTGTGAGGAAAGCCAGAATCCATCAGAAAGAGTGGATCAAAGTGTTAGGTTAGATTAAGCATGTGGAATGAATGGCTGAAGTGCGTGAAAGGATGGAAAATGAAATGAAAAATAGAATAATATACTTGGGATAGGAAAACATACTGTTGCCAATGTTGCAGCATGGCAGATGATCTCGCACCGAGTGAGGAAGAGCCAACGACACCACCGCGAAAAAAAGAAAGCTCCACGTGAATGCTAAAAACTACCAGCAGAAGTTTAAAGATTCGTGGACATCGGATCTTGAGTTTGAAGGATGGTTAGCCAAGTCCTCAAAAATCAACAGAGCAAAATGATGTGGCATATTGCTAGGTTTGTCGAACCGATATTATTTGTTGAAAACCTGAGATCAAGCGTCACATGCTCGTAAAGTGGAACCGCAAGTTTGTGCATTTTTAGCTGAGCATCACCTACCTATCCATTGTGTGAGCCTCTTTTAGACTTGATGAAATCAATGTTCTCACATCAGGAGTCACTGAAAAAGGTGCGCCTTGGAAAACAGCGGGCATCAAACATAATTCGACAGGTATTTGGCAAACATCTTGTACGTGATATCGTCTGGGATATCAAACCAGCATTCTAACGCCGTTCAACTGGCCTTCCCTCCTGACGCTCATGCAGTATGTAACACAGTGCTAATTCATCCTGACGGAGCTCTGGAAACCAGTCCATTGTCTTTTAGTTTATTTATAGGTCATAGGTCAGGATTAACTGTTTTAGGGTAATCTGGGGTAATCAACACCCTTCAGCTAGGGTAATTAGAGTCACCTCGCGTGGAAACCCTGTCCAGTATATCCTAGCTCCATGGTCAGAGCGAGCCAAGCAGGCATTGAGCACGGTTGTCTCGCTCAAGCGCTCACTGTTGTCTCGCTAGCGCGTTCCGCGATAATCCGAGCGCAGCTGCTTTGCAGAGCACATTGTCGTCTGACGTCTTAAGCCGCAGCGGTTGTTCTGCGACACCAATATAGTCACAGCATTGACGTAATGCAAGGTGTTTCACGGGCTTAACACACGTGGTGGTCCAACCAGCTCAGGGTCGGTCAACACTCCGCAGCGCGAGGAACCACGAGGACTTCACACTGGATTTTACTGCACCTTCCATGGCCCCAACCGATCACATTCCAGTGATGAGTGCCTCCTATTACAGAGGAGGCAAGGTGATAGCCACAGTAATGGAGCAGCCCATGCAAGCCCACCTATCTCCAATACTACAGCTCGAGTAAACAATCTAACAACGCATGAAGAAGCAGATGAATACGACGATATTCTTCCAGTCGCATGCAATCACATCGCCTCGAACAAGCTGATCGAATTGGGACAGCTGAAAACCTAAGAGACTACCCGTCCAAATACTACTAGATGGAGGAGCAACAGCGGTCTTCGTCAAGAAGGCTCTCGTCCCAGCTGACGCCGTATTGAAGAAAGAAATTACCGTTCGACTGGTCAACAATCATTCTTTCTAGGCGCCTCTTGCCCGGGTCTCTCTCGTTTGCCCGTACTACCACGGAGAGGTGACAGCCGTAGCCATGGAAGAACTCACCCACGATGGCGCCTCTTGCCCGGGTCTCTCTCGTTTGCCCGTACTACCACGGAGAGGTGACAGCCGTAGCCATGGAAGAGCTCACCCACGATGTCATCCTCGGCCAAGTTCCTGAGACTACCTCCTTCAGATGACTTATCATGAAGAGCAACCAGTTGTTGCAGAAGTCTCTCACGTTGTCACAAGGGCAGCAGCAAAAACGATCGAGAATCTCCCTGCCGTACCAAGCACAGTCGATGTGCTGCAACACAACAAAGAAAACTTCAAGAAATTACAGCGGGAGTTTAAAACATTGCAGTTTCTATTCAAAAAAGTTGACGCTGGCAAAGAAGAAACGCACAAGGATAGCAGATTCATTACCTATGAACTCCATGACGACATTCTGTATTGGAAAACGTTACGAGACGGTCAAGAAACCCATCAACTTGTAGCACCTGCAAGCGTGCGCCCACAAATCTTGGAAATGGCCCACGACAATCCACTTGCTGGCAATTATTCCCAAAAGAAGACTCAGGCTCGACTAGAACGAGATTTCTACTGGCCGTCCCTAGCGAAAGATGTGATCCAATACTGTCACTCCTGTCATACTTGCCAGACGCAAGCTCCATCTCGACCAAGAAAGGCACCTATCTCGAACCCCACCGATTACCACTCCATTCTCCGCGCTCAGTGTTGATTTGGTTGACCCATTGCAACCAGTTTCGGCACGTGGTCACCGATACATTCTCACCGTGGTGGACTAAGCAACTCGGTACGCAGACGCAGCCCCGCTCAGACATATAGATGCAGAAACGGTCGCCCAGGAGCTACTCGAAATCTGCAGCAGAGTTGGTTTCCCTCATACCCTAACGAGCGACAACGGCACTCAGTTCACAGCCGCAACCTTCGAAGCTTTTCTGAAACTCGTAGGTCTCCAGCACCGATTGACGCTATTATACCATGACCAATCGAACGGTGTAGTTGAACGCTTCAATGGTACACTCAAAGTCATGTTGCGAAAATTAGCCGTAGAACAACAACGAGACTGGGACCTGTATCTGCCTTCCATCCTATTTGCTCATCGAGACGCTCCTCAAGCTTCAACCGAGTATTCTCCCTTCGAACTCATCTACGGCCATCACGTCCGTGGACCTTTAACCGTGCTCAAAGAATGCTGGACAGATGGAAGCTTGCAAGACGACACGAGCACTGCCCAGTATCTAATGGAAATGAAGTACCGATTAAAAGAAACATGCAAAATCGTTTGGGAGAATCTAACCAGGAGCCATGAGAAAACCGCCAAGTTCTTCAACAGACGTACCAAGATGCGGACTCTAAAGCAAGGAGATAAAGTCCTCGTATTTCTGCCCGATTCTCGAAAAAAGCTACTTATGACTAGGAAAGGTCCCTATACAGTGAAATCACGCCTATACATTGGACGTGGATGGAAACAACCAAGTCAATCACATCAACCTCCGCCTCATCAAGCAAGAGCCATCTCAAGGAAAGCGACGAGAGAGTAGAGGAAGATTTTGCAGCAGTTGGAATCGCCCTAAACCTACCTGCGAAGAAGAAGAGCTCGACCGGAAAGAACCAAAGATACCGTCACCTGTCGGAGAAACCATTGAAAACTGCCTCATCTCCTCTACGTTGACTACAACATAACGCTCAGAACTCCAGGAACTACTTAAAGAATATCGCAATCTCTTCACAGATACTCCCGGAAGAACCCGCACAGCAGTTCATGAAATAAAATTGAAGGATCCTACCAGTTTCCGATTTCAACATTCGAATCCACTTCCCCTAGCGCTGGAGCCTGAACTGCAGTCAAGTTTTGAATAGTGGATGAGGATGGGAATCGTGACGCCATCCACATCCCCTCACTATTCACCGTTTTGCCGTCCGGAAGAAAGACGGTACCCATCGATTTTGTCTGGGCTGCAGGCACCTTAAAAGCCAGACAGTATCCGATGCTGAGCCAATAGCAGACTCCACTGCTGAATTCACCAATCTAGCTGGCAAAACAATGTTCAGTAAAATGAATCTGACCCGTGGATATTGGCAGGTACCTTTACACCCTGAGTCCCGCCAATACACCGCCTTCAAAACTAGGTCTGGCCTCTATGAATTCAATGTCATGCCTTTCGGCCTAGCAAATGCTCCAGCCACTTTTTCCCACCTTGAAGCCATTATAGACGTGCGGAGTTTTCAACGTCAGTTGACTACTGGTGTACACATGAAACCACGCCCATGAGAGTAACTGCGTGCGCAACTACAGCTGATGCTTTTACACGGAGTTACCGCTAGCAGTCAACGCAGTCAATGTAGTGAAGGGAGCAGCTACAATATAGACAAACTCTTGGTAGCTAAAGATCTATTTTTCAAGAGCTAAGTACTGATAAGAAATTATTCAGAAAGTATATGTGGCTCTAAGTACCTCTTTTTCAGTAGCTTCTCCACAAAGTGACTGAAAAAATTCGGAAATAATGAGAAACTCCATCCCACCAGGACCTGGAATGAGAAGCTAGATTACCGGAAACATCTTTCAAAAAGCTGAGAAGATCGTCAGTTTTGGTGGAACACGTCGTCAGTTGGAGAACAACTTTTTTGTATATTTTCAAGACCATTTTTTCAGTTCTAAAGTTTGAATTTTAGATTTTATTGCTTTCACTGGGTAATTTGGGAGACTCTCAGCAATTTTCCAATACGCCGTCATCTCTAGAGTTTATATTTTTATATTCTTCCAATTTAGTATTCAATAAACATGAAGAGTCTTTGTACATCTCGATTAGTATCACAACATCATCTCCTGAGAACACCATCGTGTATACTCGACAATAACTGCCCGTATGGCACTTGCCGCCTCATTACCACCGGCAAGCTAGCAGCTGCAGTCAACAGAATCAAGACATGCTTGATCGCGGCGGTTGACTACTGCCAGGTCGCGAGTAGTCAAAAAGTGGGCGGGGCGTTGAGCGAATGGGTAGCGTTTAGTGCACTTGTAGTCAACTGACGTTAAAAACTCCGCACGTCTATAATAACCTTTATACGTCAAGTCACTGCAGAACTGCAAGATACCGAGTTTTACATGGACGACATCTTAATCGCCTCGACTACTTGGGAAGACCACTGCGCAGCATTAGCTTAACTGTTCGATGCTCTTTCTCGACATGGCCTTTTAAAGCGAAGCCGTCCAAATGTGAATTCGGATTAAACAGCCTCCAGTAATTGGTTCATCAACTCAGCAGTAATCAGATCCAGCCTCTGGAGAACCGAGTCGAAGCCTTAAAATCAGCTCCCCTCTCAAAAACAAAGCGGGAGCTCTGAAGTTTTCTCGGTACAGTTGGGTAATACGAACAGTACATTCCTAACTACTCTCAACTGACTTCTAAACTCCATGATTTCCTAAAGAAGAACTCCCCAGAACAAATACCTTGGACCGATGCAACAGAAAACCTATTCGAAAGTTTGAAGACAGCGTTAGTCATGAAACCGGTCTTACAGTTACCAGACCCCAGATGTCCTTTCATTCTAAGGACAGATGCCTCCCAAACTGGACTTGGAGCGGCTCTCCTCCAGCCAAGCGAACGAGACTTCCGTCTCTACGTGCCGGTAACATATGCTTCACGTCGACTGAGAGGAGCAGAAATAAACTATTCTACCATTGAAAAGGAAGCGCTAAGCATCTACTGGGCTCTACAGAAGTTGAAGGTCTACCTGTAAGGACGAGAATTTGTGTTACAGACCGACCATCGACCGCTCCTTTATTCGCAACAGGCAGACAAGTTGAACCCCCGATTGAAACGCTGGGCTTTGTATTTCATCCTTTTTAGGTTCCGAGCAGAACACCTTTCGGGAGTCGACAACCAACTTGCGGATTTCCTTTCTCGGCTATCGTAGTAGAGACACCTTCCCCCGGGCGTGTCAGGCAGCAGGTGATACCGAGTGCAGTTTGTTATAGTTACCCATCATCTTAGAAATTTTCTTTATGTGTTTAGCCCCTGTACCCGACTCGCTTTGTGTGTCAGCACCGATGGTGCGTCTGTGCATTTACTTTAGTTAGCCCTTATGTGTCATTTGTATGGTATTTTAATATTCCCATATTATTTTGATTACCTAGCTGAATAGCACTAATATTTTAGATGTAATTTCGCATGTTGTACCATTTTATGCAGTAACTCATGTTTGTACACACTATTTTTGCGAAAGAAAATAAATCACTGTCTTTGGTGAAATGAATCTGTCTATTTAAGAGGCACAGTAAAGAGATTTTGCAAAAAATAATTCACATCCTGAGGTCAGAGGAGTTTCCTTTCTCTTTTTTGATAAAGGCTTTAATCTATTACCACACCTTGCCTAAAAAAGCGGCTTAAGGAACCATTTTGGGAGGAGAAACTATTCCGCAACTATTCCTATACTTGCGGACAAACGATTCCGCATACTCCGCAACTATCTGTCGTAAAGGAAGACGCTGTCGCAGTTCGGCGAATCAGGTAATTTGCTGAGGAGCCCTAACGGACTGATTACGGCGCAGACAGTTGCTCGTCTTCCTAACGGTACCGCCGTAGTTCGGCACAAACAGAATTTACTTCTGTTGCCCTAGCGGACTAGTTATGGCGGAGGCGGTACCCACACAAACCTCACTCTACACCTTTTTCACTTCAAATTAATCTAAGTCAAGTTCAATTTAATCCAAGTCAAGTTCAATTTAATCCGAGTCAAGTTCAATTTAATCCGAGTCAAGTTCAAATTAATCCGAGTCAAGTTCAAATTAATCCAAGTCAAGTTCAAATTAATCTGAGTCAAGTTCAAATTAATCCGAGTCAAGTTCAAATTAATCCAAGTCAAGTTCAAATTAATCCAACCCTTAGTTGAGTTAAAAATGACGTAATAATTTGTTAATTTGAGTTTTTTGTTAAATAGGTATCTATTGGATGTGATGAGCAAAACTGGATTCGAGGATTTATTTACACTCATAGTAATTCATACACGTGAAATTCCACTTCATCACATATATGAAATCAAATACATGCAAGTACAAAATATTATCATTGACCGAAATGTAGATTTAATCTTTAAAAGAAATATACAAGTGCCATTCACTGAGCACTAATGTACGATTCCGTTTGATTACAATTTATACATGTATATTACTACCCAGATACATTCCTGTATTAGCAATAAAAATGTTATCCCTTCTAATTCCGAGTTCGTCAATGTGAAGAAATGTAGGATCCACTTACAATACACAATAATAATGCAAGAAAAAATGTTTCTAACTTAATACTGCTTTTATTTGTGTGTGCTCATACTTCGCTGTATAATACTTTCAAGGCTTAAATATTCATAAGATGATTATTATAAAATTTATTGAAGTATGGAAAGTATTATATATTGAATTGTAAATAAATATTAAATTGATTAAATCTACATATCGTCCAATGATAACATATTTTACTTGCATGCATTTGATTTCATATATGTGATAAAGTGGAATTTCACGCGTATAAATATCTATGAGTGTAAATAAATCCTCGAAACCAGTTTAGCCCATCACATCCAATAGATACATATTTAAGTTTTTGGAAGGACCGTAGAAAGCGTGCTGTCATCGGCAAAAAATATGAATTTGAAAAAGTTTCGGATTTAATAATATCATTTAGAAAAATAGAAATAGTAGAACCCCAAAGACAGATCCTTGTGAAACTCCATGGTTAATGGTGTCTGTAGGCCTGAGTTTGCATCATCATTGGCAACGTATTGCTTCCGATTTGTTAGGTATGATCTGAACCAATCATGGGCAACTCTTCGAATGTTACAACAGTGTAGTTCCGAGAGTAATATGTTATTCTCCACACAATCGAATGCTTTTCGAAAGTCAAGAAATACAGAGAAGACAGGCATTCCTTCACCTATATTAGAATAAAGGTATTGTAAATGATTTAATAAAGCCTGTGTTGTTGATTTTTTAGAACGAAAACCAAATTGTTTATCATAAGTGAATTAGGTTAAACACTATTGTACACCTTAGAATAACATGATGGTAGGATGCCCTAGAAGTCGCTGAACTTGTTCGGGCCCACAGGTGAACGATGCAATAAAAGAGCTAGTCGAAAGTTCCTATTAAGCCGGAAGTCTTCCGCGTTAATAGGAAGTTTCGACTAGTTCTTTTATTGCACAGTTCACTGCGGTCCGTACAAATAGCCTTGCAGCTATACTTCTATGTATCAAAAGTACATCGCATGTAAATTTTACTGGGCACCATAATGTATCTGCAGGTGGCAGATGCATGAGTAGAGTACCGTCCAATTTCCGGTTCCTCTGTCGTAGTAACAGAATCCCTTGAAACTGTTACAAACCCAGAGGATTCTTCGTGTTTCTGTTGATTCAACAGAAGCTCAAGTCTTCATTTTTATAAATCTCATAACCGCTGACAATTCAGGCTGCTTGATGAAAATATTTCATACACTTCGTATGTTTAATAAGATTCACATGTATACTTCTTGGGTTGGTCAAAAACGAGTTACTAGCTCGAAAAGTGTACTGAAAAAATATTTTGGTATACAAAGGGTTTTTGTCACACCCTATGACACACCTGGGAACGAATTATGAAAGACATGTATAACAAGATAAGGCATGCTGAAAGAAAACGGAAAGCATCGAGAGCTGAAACTTCGAAAACTGTTTTCTGTGATGAAGCCCTACCCATAGCGTAGCTCACTTCTATCCGCGCAGGAACATTATGAACTGAACTATGTGTTAGCAACATGAGACGTGAAAGCACATTGGATGTTATTCAGAGAGGTTTCATTTTGTAAATAGGCAAAGATTCGAGAAGGTGCAGATCTGTTCTGAAAGATGTACCGGCCAAGATTGTAAAGTCGTTCAGGGAGACCGGAACATTGCACTCTCCTGCATGAGATCTAATAGAGGACAGTGGGGGGGAATGGGGGGGACCCAAGAGGGAGACCAGTTCTGCAACTTCGCCCAGCATGCTCAGAAACTCTAATCATCAGGGTGCGGCAGGTAGAAACAACGTACCGCGATTCACAACGTGAACAACTGTATTGGTACACCAGAGACGAGCAGTGAGGGTGGCAGTTTGTCTTTGGAAGGGAGTAGAGAATAAATTGTAAAATTATTCACTAGAAACATTTGAGTTTCGAGTTACGGGAAAACATATTAGTAAGGGAGTTCACATCCTTAGCTTCAATGACTGATGGCCAAAATACGGCAACTTCACGAAGGAAGCTTGTTGAGCACAAGACTGAACTGAAAGAGTGTTTTTGTATTACAAAAGTATTCTCGCCCATAAGCGAAAAAGTGTCCAATTTGAAAACATAAAAAAAGTACATTATTATTAAACGTAACCACATACGTTGAACCTTGTTTTACTTTGGAATCCAATGAATATTTTCATGCTTTCTTCATTAGTAGCAAATGCTCGATATTTTAAATGTAGATGACTATCGTAAAGAATCATTACTTCAGGGTTCAATATTACAAAAAAGTTCTCATAGTCTTTCTCTAGGTAATCCCTCTCATTCCGGAGATCCCACGAATACCAAACATTTGCATTAGGTTTTAAATAACTCAGAATTACAGGAATATTCGAATCAGAATATGATCTCTAAATGTCAATTGCAGATTTGATTGCCCTTATCTTAGTCCAGAAAGCGAAATCACTGTAATGATGCAAATTTTGAGAATTCGGTGGATGTCCGGAATTGGAGAGACTACTTTGTTGAGTTCTTTCTAATTTTTTAATGAACAGGCAGAGCACAACAAAGGTATTTATTATTACTTCACTAAATGGAAATGTATCGAAAATTGATACAAATTTCACAGTTGTATTTTCACTTCAACACTTTAGTACGTATAGGTAGACCTATGTGTAGAACAGAACAAGAAAACTATCACTAGATGTACAAAACTATCACACCATGCAATTCTTAAATACAGCAAACTTCATTAAATTCAGTTCGGACACCTCTATTGTATTTTATTGATGAACCATATTCAACAACTGAAGAACAGGTCAAGTAGGTAACCTGGGGATCAGGTGCGGAACATAGCGCACCGGGTAAAACTTGTGATGTTGCTTGCAACCGAGAGTAGGTCCCAGCGAGATGTCCCATCAATGTACAAAATTTCTGGATTAAGGAACAAATTTGCAGTTTTACCTTAAAAACAGGACAATCAAATTACACCACTCGCATTACAGCATATATGCAATGATATTGTGGATATGCATAAAGACTTTGCATTTTACATCTGTTACAGTGTATATGCGTAACTGCATATGTGATTTTGCATATGCACAAGATAATTTTTGGCATTGCATAAAACATTCTGCATACCTCTTCGTGCGCAAATATGCAAGTTATGCAATGACACAGCTCTACTCATAATATTGCCTCACAAAAGTCTACATGCGTAAGAAGCATGAAAATGATAATTCTACTGTACAACAGAGAAAAAATCTTCACCACAAGCCGGGGGGATTCGAAGCCACGATGAGAGGAGGTACAGGGCCTAAAACGACAAGACTATGACCAGCATTCAGACAGCAATTCATAATTAAGATGACCGCGGCATTCGCCAGCGTGGATTATGGGGCTAGGAGAACCTTGCTCTCTGTCACCCCCCAGGGAGCTTATGAGAGTTTTATTATACACTCAAAGCTGGAGAATGAATTGACGCTTAAAATTAAACCAATTTCAAATTTTTAGGTGCAATAGTTCAGAAATTATAATGCGACTAGAATGAGCTTTATAGAGAAAATCGGCCGACCATTGACGGACCACGAGAGCCCCGCTTCCTGCCCCCCACAGGGGCGTAAAAATTTTTTTAAAAACATAGAGTTTAAAAATGTTGTACTCGTCACGACCATGAATTTGGAACTAATTTCAAGATTGTACGTCTTATAGTTCAGAAATTACCCTATTTGTCAGGGTAATTCAGGAAGGATCTTTGATCGGTGCTCAAAAATGGGTAGCCGGTGTAATAAAAATGGATGTACATCCAAAGTAAGTCACTCATTAAAAAAAAACTAATAATGAGAGATTGTGATTGTAATTTAATATGAGACAATTATTTAAGATACAAAATAAATAGGCAATACAGCCAATTTAAGACATTTTAAACATGATTAGTTATATATAAAATACTTTTAGAATAGCATTTGTTACTAAATTTTGTAGAAAAAGCCAACACTATACTGATCTTACTGTCAATTAAATTTTGGGGTTGTCTAATGTTTTTTATTTTAGTTTCCACTACAAATAGTTAATTTTGCTAAGCCTACATCAATGGCAACATAAGTTGAAGCACATACATATTTTTCTCTTCATAAACTCATGCTATTAAGTGTCAATTAAGAATCTACTCATTTTTCAAACATTGGGTAATAAAAAACTCATTATTAATTTATGAAGCTTTGATTCACTGAGTTAATTGGGATAAATGATGTACCTTTAAGATTTATATTACCTTGGTCTTGCACAGCTCTTTCTGGAACTGCCAAGATTTCGAAATCTTTCTGGCATTTCTGATGAGAGATAACATGGATTTAAAGTTCGAAGGAAAGAAGTGCTCGCAATTCACTCAACACAAGACTTCTTCGGCATTTTGGAAATATAATGCATCTTCAATGTTGCATTCAACATAGTTCAGTTTCATCAATTATCGAACACTTTTTTCAAAGCGTACGCAAGGAGCCATTTTAACTCCTGAAATCTACTTCGCATCACTCACAGCCGCCATAACCAGATTTAAACAAAGTCACGTGACGATTTTTCGTCACGTGACGTTTTTTGGGCTCTGTAATAGGCCAATTGGCATCGCTCACGATCTTCTTTTGTATGATCTTTAACCAGCTGGACGTTCAATTCCTTTGAAATTTAGTATCAACGATTTAAAAGTGTAATGTACACTTAGGTTGTGCATTATATGCCCTCCACTGTGCTGAATTCCACTACGATGAATTCCACTCTGGACCCAGGAACAGGGACTAGTTTGTGACATACGTTCGAAAGTGGACACGAGTAACGAGTCCTTTCTATTGTTGAAAATATATTCTACTCAATGCATGACTGGACATGAATTGAAGATATTTCTAGCATTTTAGAGAGCATAAACGACTCTAAAAAGGTTGATAAACATTTTCTCACGTTCATTTTCACATCTAAAATCATTAGTTTAGAATGGAATTTATTACCACTAATAAATTCAATACGGAAACGACAACGTGTTTTTCATTTCATAAACAGCTTCATTTTTCTTTATCCTTTTATTCTTTTCCGAAGAAGTAGAGAAATTTAAAAATTTATTAAAAATGTCCTCAACAAGTGTGTTCTATATTAAAGTTATATATAATCGCTCTATATTATTTGGTATATTGTTCACGAGAAACCATAGTTTCTCAAAAAAAAGATTATTTTAGTGAAGCACCAAATGAACCAATGAAGTATGGGTTAGGGCAGTTCCAGTCACTACCTGTTCCAATTTCGGTCACAGCAGAAAAGTTTGAGAAACCCTGCTCTAAGGTATATATATATACGTTGAGTGTATATAAAATCGTGTGATCGAATTTGTCAGTTGATCAGTTACAAATGATTAAAATAACTTCTTTATGTATATATTAGGTTATGAAAACAGCTTGTGCTTCATTTCAATTTTTCAACATTAAAACTTTTATTTGCGTAAATTTAAATACCGCTTTAACTTGTTCGATAATACAGTATGTGATACCATTACTGTATGCCATGCATTATTAGACTGTGTCAGGTATTAATAAATATAAAAGTGGGAATAAAAACGCTGCATGTTATCCTGTTTTTCTTTTCACAGAGCATAGTTCATGTGTGAATAATATAATGAGCTTCCTCCCTGACAGAGGCTTAATTGCAAATTCATATAGATTTCAATGAATACTTTTATAGTATTTTTCCCTTTTTTGTACGTGTGTTTACGCGTATATACTTACGTATATTTACACACACACAAGTGAATGGAAAATATGTGTATGTACGTATAAACGCACAAGCCCCTAATTGCATTATGTTCTTCACATCCATAGAGAATGAAAATATACACGTTTAAGTACGGTTATTTGCCAACTTATATACGGGCTATCCTATTCTGGGACAGAATACGCTAAATTGTATACCATCTTTACGCTGCGTTGTCATATCGGAAATGAGAGGTAATGAGCACATGTTTTGAATAAATTTGCACAGGCCGTTTATTAACGTTTCGCTTTCTGCCATGTCCATCATATATTTCTAGTTGGAAAATTGATGTATTTGCGATTTAAAACTCTTTACGCTGCGCTAATATTGTAAATTCTATTCTGAGAGAAGAATTGATTTTTTAAATGAAGCTGTTCCGCCAGAATTATCAATTTTTTATCTCATACTTGGCAAACGCAAATCGGTAATGTGTTGGTTGAGCAAAAAGTAAAACGACAACAGAGTAATACAAGACATACTGCAACATTAACAGCTTTTGTGACAGATATTTGATCATGTTTTTACTGTTGCGGAAATGGAAATTTAATCGAATTCTGTATAATCTCCTGAAGAGTCAGTCGAATCTGTAATATTTAATTTGTCTGTGAAAACTCCAAAATGTAAAGAAAAGCCGTTGGATCAACGGACAACTTCCAAGATTCCGTTACGACAACGAAGAATTCAATTTACTTCCGTAATTTTTAATTGACCCGTGAGGACAACGGAAATCAGCAAAATTGTCTGGTATGGAAACGAATTATGAATGAATTTGTTTATGTAACAGATAATATTCAGAAAACGGACTTGAAGTATCATTTTGTGTCATTTTAACAGATAATTCGTCTGTTTTTGTCTGCATTTTTGCAGTTTTTTTACAGTGCTTGATGAGCGCTTCTTAGAAGGGGTAAAGAATTAAATATGAAATGAGAAATTGGTGCTCCATAAGAAGGCGTATGCAAGTTGTTAATGCGATGGATGTTGGAGCGTGTCTGAGATTTGTCAGGCACGACGTTCTTAGGATGGTTTAAGAGGCGTTTGTGTTGAAAGGGTGTCAATCAGTTTGTAAATAAGAGCACATTGTACCGAACGCCCTCGAAAATCTTAAATGTTCATAATTAGATTCTTAAATTTATGAAGCCTTAAAACTAAATCCCCGAGTAAGAAAAAATGGATTAATTCAACAAAAATATCTTGTAATGTAACTGAGTTGAACTGTAATTTTGATTTTCTGAGCTTTACCGCAAGTCGGCCAGATGACTCAACTAAACACATGATTCCAATACAAAACTGTTATAACGATCATTCACTCCCAATAATAAACGTGGCGGGGTTATCAGTACGTACATACCTAAACACATATCTTCGAAAATCATTGTAAGTGCAACTATGAATCGTGAACATATTGAGACTCTATTTATAGAACTAACAAAAAATAGTAAACGAATTATACTTGGAACTGTGTATAGGCCTCCAACAGCTTGGCCTGTATCTTTCCTGAGCAAACTTCATAGTATTATATCTCAGTTTAACAAGTCTCTTTACAATGTTATAATTAGAGCTCTGCCAATATGCACATGCATTTATGCACGCACGTATTAAATCATGAGCGCATAAAATATGCGACTGCAGGTTAGATATTTGCGATTGCGGAGTGTCGTATGCACAGTACTCGCATTTATATTCCAACAATAAGGGATCAAGTCTTGCACATGCATGGCTGAATGACCGACTTCAGTTAGTTGGAACTTGTTTGATATTGTAAATATTGAACTCTAAGGTAATGATTCACTATAATAGTGCTCAATATTTACAATATCGAGCATTTGCTACTAATGAAAAAAACTTGAAAATAGGATTTCACAAGATTTCAAAGTAAAACAAGGTTTAACGTATGTGGTTACATTTAATAATAATGTACTATTTAATGTTTTCAAATAGGACATTTTTCGCTTATCGGCAAGAATACGTTTGTATTGCGAAAACACTCTTTCTGCATCGTATGACCCCAGGGGAGCAAATTAAAATTCTCCATGTGAGATGGAAAGAGTTGACCACCTATTTCGTTGGTCAGCAAATTTGGTTGGTTGGTTTTCGTTCCTCAGGATAGCCATGCAAAATTGAGTTGACATCCCTAATCATGGGAAGAACTTCTCGTGTTAAAAATCTAGAAAAAAACTTTATTCCAATCAATTAAGCATGATAAATATTATCTTGTACATTGATTTTTCAAATACCGTATGACTATCACCAGGACGGTCCCCTGTCGAGCTGGTACCCATATCAGAAATCTGGGTAGAGTGGGGTATTGTATTTGAGTTTTCCTTTTACCCAAAGGGGAAAATCGCCGCGCAGCGCCGGGATTCGAACCTTGGCACCTTCACGGAAGGGTGCGTTCTCAACCACTCGGCGCGCGAGCACTAAAAGTTGGTTTCGTACTTTAAATGAGACATGGAGCTTAAACTACCAGCTCTCGGAGATTTTATCGTAGATGAAAATGGGTCAATATCGGTTAACTTTATCTTGAACTAAAAGGATTTCTTCGTTATTCATATCTATGAAGTCGCAGCAGATATTTTGACAATAACAGTGTATACTCTCATAATATATTGCATGACAAACTTACAGTTTTCTGGCAAGAAGTACAAAACAGATTTCCGTCCCGAAAGTCATATTCTGGGAATTCATTCTTGAAAGTATCATTCCTTACACTTTGTGGCACTTTGGGATGGGGTAACTAATAAATAATGGTAATCATTAGAATACTAAAAGAAAATTGTTCATTTCTTCATTCATCATCATATTATCCAAGACATCTGTAAATTTCAATACAAAAATTAATAATAAAAAATTATAAAAAAGTTCATAATCTTCCTCTTGGTAATCCCCCCCATTCCGGACATCCCACGAATACCAAACATTTGCTTTAGGTTTTGAATAACCAAATATTGCAGGAATATTCAAATCAGCATATGATCACTAAATGTCAATTGCAGATTTGATTGTCCTAATGTAAGTCCAGGAAGCTAAATCACTATAATGACGCAAATTGTGGGAATTTGTGGCATATTCGGAATTCGAGGGATTCCGAACAATTTTCTTTTAGTATTCTAATGATTACCATTATTTATTAGTTACCCCATCCCAAAGTGCCACAAAGTGTAAGGAATGATACTTTCAAGAATGAATTCCCGGAATATGACTTTCGGGACGGAAATCTGTTTTGTACTTCTTGCCAGAAAACTGTAAGTTTGTCATGCAATATATTATGAGAGTATACACTGTTATTGTCAAAATATCTGCTGCGACTTCATAGATATGAATAACGAAGAAATCCTTTTAGTTCAAGATAAAGTTAACCGATATTGACCCATTTTCATCTACGATAAAATCTCCGAGAGCTGGTAGTTTAAGCTCCATGTCTCATTTAAAGTACGAAACCAACTTTTAGTGCTCGCTCGCCGAGTGGTTGAGAACGCACCCTTCCGTGAAGGTGCCAAGGTTCGAATCCCGGCGCTGCGCGGCGATTTTCCCCTTTGGGTAAAAGGAAAACTCAAATACAATACCCCACTCTACCCAGATTTCTGATATGGGTACCAGCTCGACAGGGGACCGTCCTGGTGATAGTCATACGGCATTTGAAAAATCAATGTACAAGATAATATTTATCATAAATAAATAAAAAGAAAATGAAAGAAATAGATAAAAAGTAAATTGAATATGTTGTTCAAGATAATGTAAAATATCATGAGAAGAAAGAAATTGCTAATCTCTTTAACAACTTCTTCGTAAACGTAGGGAAAACAATAGCTGATGGTATTCCAAGTGAACCTACTGATCACCTGGAATTTATGGATCATATTCGAGAACCCAACTCCTTTTTCTTTACGCCTACAAACTCCTCCGATGTAATTACGTGCATAAACAACATGAAAAATAAATCGAGTGGGTTACAAACGTTTCCGACTAAAGTACTTAAAGTTATTGCTGACATTGTAGCCGCACTGATATCAAATATTATTAACCAGTCTCTCTTACTAGGCACTTTCCCGAACTCCCTCAAAGTTGCTAGAGTAACCCCTATCTTTAAAAGTGGTGAAAAAACCTGTGTAAACAATTATCGACCTATCTCCATTCTACCAATTATTAGCAAAGTATTCGAAAAGATTGTGTATAAAAAAGTGTACTCTTATTTTGAACAAAAATCATTTCTTTACGATAAACAATACGGTTTTCGCTCTAAAAAATCAACAACACAGGCTATATTAAATCATTTACAATTCCTCTATTCTAATATAGATGAAGGAAAGCCTGTCTTCTCTGTATTTCTTGACTTCCGAAAAGCATTTGATTGTGTGGACCATAAAATACTATTATCGAAACTACACTGTTATGGCATTCGAGGGATTGCCCATGATTGGTTCAGATCATACCTAACAAATCGGAAGCAATACGTTGTCATTGACGACGCAAAATCAGACCCACAGACAATTACCCATGGAGTTCCACAAGGATCTGTTCTCGGGCCTCTCATGTTTCTGATTTTTATCAATGATATTGTAAAATCTACATCATTCTTCAAATTCATACTTTTTGCCGATGACAGTACGCTTTCTGCGGTCCTTCCGAACCAAAATCCTGCTATGATTGTGGAGAGTATAAATACTGAACTTCACAAGGTTTCATCGTGGCTCAAAGCTAATAAAATAAGCCTAAATATCGATAAAACAAATTATATTACTTTCTCATACAAGAAAGATGTATCTCTCCCATGCATTTAAATTGGCGAAGGTGAAATCGAAGAAACCAACTCATGTAAGTTTCTGGGCATCATAATAGATAAACATCTGACCTTCAAAGAGCACATCACTCATATTAGTTCTAAATTATCAAAATCCATCGGAATCCTAAATAAAGTTAAAAATTTTCTGCCTGAAACAGCTTTACAAATGCTCTACCGAACGCTCATTTCTCCATACTTGCAATACGGAATAGAAGCATGGCACGGAACTGATAAAAATAAAACCAACAAAATTTTTACTCTGCAGAAAAGGGCTGTCAGAGCGGTAAAGAACCTAGAATATAATGCTCATACAAATGATTCTTTCAAAAATTTACAAATACTTAAACTTTCGGATCTCTACAAAATCTCCATCTGTAATTTCATTTACAAAACATTAAGAAATGATGGCGACAATAGCCTAAGACAATTATTGACTGCGCAAACTGTTCATCACGACCATTTAACCCGAAATAGAAGTAAATTCATGCTTCCTCATTATTCAAAGGCCAGGTCGCAACACAGTATTCTCTTCGTTGGAACCAAAACTTGGAACTCTATACCTGCAGAGATCCGTGAATGTAATTCGTACAAAGTATTCAAAAGACATCTTGAGTCTCACTTCCTATCAGAATACTAGTCGTGTAAGATCACCGTGTCGAAATCTTGCCTCCTACATGTAACTAATGATAATGTCATAATGTAACTTGCCTTGTGTCCCATAACCAATCTTCTCTCTGCTCTTGAATCGTTTTATCGAACATACTGTTAAATATAGCCGACTTGACCTATATTGTAAAATACAGCATAAAATATCGAGTTAATTATCTCAATGATCAGTCTAATGCAAAACTAGGTTAAGTGAATTAGGTTAAACTTTTTTGTACACCCTAGAATAACGTGATGGTAGGATGCCCTAGAAGTCGCTGAACTTATTCGGGCCCACAGGTAGCTATACTCAAATTTGACCATTGTACTAGACTTAAGTAAAATTCTACCTCTGTATCACCTGTGGTAAATAAAATTGTATCATGCTTAATTGATAGGAATGAAGGTTTTTTCTAGATTTTTAACACGAGAGGTTCTTCCCATGATTAAGGATGTCAACTCAATTTTGCATGGCTATCCTGTTGAGGAACGAAGACCAACCAACCAAATTTGCTGACCAACGAAATAGGTGGTCAACTCTTTCCATCTCACATGGAGAATTTTAATTTGCTCCCCTGGGGTCATACGATGTAGAAAGAGTGTTTTCGCAATACAAACGTATTCTTGCCGATAAGCGAAAAATGTCCTATTTGAAAACATTAAATAGTACATTATTATTAAATGTAACCACATACGTTAAACCTTGTTTCACTTTGAAATCTCGTGAAATCGTATTTTCAAGTTTTTTTCATTAGTAGCAAATGCTCGATATTGTAAATATTGAGCACTATTATAGTGAATCATTACCTTAGAGTTCAATATTTACAATATCAAACAAGTTCCAACTAACTGAAGTCGGTCATTCAGCCATGCATGTGCAAGACTTGATCCCTTATTGTTGGAATATAAATGCGAGTACTGTGCATACGACACTCCGCAATCGCAAATATCTAACCTGCAGTCGCATATTTTATGCGCTCATGATTTAATACGTGCGTGCATAAATGCATATGCATATTGGCAGAGCTCTAATTATAACATTGTAAAGAGACTTGTTAAACTGAGATATAATACTATGAAGTTTGCTCAGGAAAGATACAGGCCAAGCTGTTGGAGGCCTATACACAGTTCCAAGTATAATTCGTTTACTATTTTTTGTTAGTTCTATAAATAGAGTCTCAATATGTTCACGATTCATAGTTGCACTTACAATGATTTTCGAAGATATGTGTTTAGGTATGTACGTACTGATAACCCCGCCACGTTTATTATTGGGAGTGAATGATCGTTATAACAGTTTTGTATTGGAATCATGTGTTTAGTTGAGTCATCTGGCCGACTTGCGGTAAAGCTCAGAACATCAAAATTACAGTTCAACTCAGTCACATTACAAGATATTTTTTGTTGAATTAATCCATTTTTTCTTACTCGGGGATTTAGTTTTAAGGCTTCATAAATTTAAGAATCTAATTATGAACATTTAAGATTTTCGAGGACGTTCGGTACAATGTGCTCTTATTTACAAACTGATTGACACCCTTTCAACACAAACGCCTCTTAAACCATCCTAAGAACGTCGTGCCTGACAAATCTCAGACACGCTCCAACATCCATCGCATTAACAACTTGCATACGCCTTCTTATGGAGCACCAATTTCTCATTTCATATTTAATTCTTTACCCCTTCTAAGAAGCGCTCATCAAGCACTGTAAAAAAACTGCAAAAATGCAGACAAAAACAGACGAATTATCTGTTAAAATGACACAAAATGATACTTCAAATCCGTTTTCTGAATATTATCTGTTAAATATACAAATTCATTCGTAATTCGTTTCCATACCAGACAATTTTGCTGGTTTCGTTTGTCGTCACGGGTCAATTAAAAATTACGGAAGTAAATTGAATTCTTCGTTGTCGTAACGGAATCTTGGAAGTTGTCCGTTGATCCAACGGCTTTTCTTTACATTTTGGAGTAGTTTTCACAGACAAATTAAATATTACAGATTCGACTGACTCTTCAGGAGATTATACAGAATTCGATTAAATTTCCATTTCCGCAACAGTAAAAACATGATCAAATATCTGTCACAAAAGCTGTTAATGTTGCAGTATGTCTTGTATTACTCTGTTGTCGTTTTACTTTTTGCTCAACCAACACATCACCGATTTGCGTTTGCCAAGTATGAGATAAAATATTGATAATTCTGGCGGAACAGCTTCATTTAAAAAATCAATTCTTCTCTCAGAATAGAATTTACAATATTAGCGCAGCGTAAAGAGTTTTAAATCGCAAATACATCAATTTTCCAACTAGAAATATATGATGGACATGGCAGAAAGCGAAACGTTAATAAACGGCCTGTGCAAATTTATTCAAAACATGTGCTCATTACCTCTCATTTCCGATATGACAACGCAGCGTAAAGATGGTATACAATTTAGCGTATTCTGTCCCAGAATAGGATAGCCCGTATATAAGTTGGCAAATAACCGTACTTAAACGTGTATATTTTCATTCTCTATGGATGTGAAGAACATAATGCAATTAGGGGCTTGTGCGTTTATACGTACATACACATATTTTCCATTCACTTGTGTGTGTGTAAATATACGTAAGTACATACGCGTAAACACACGTACAAAAAAGGGAAAAATACTATAAAAGTATTCATTGAAATCTATATGAATTTGCAATTAAGCCTCTGTCATGCAGGGAGGAAGCTCATTATATTATTCACACATGAACTATGCTCTGTGAAAAGAAAAACAGGATAACATGCAGCGTTTTTATTCCCACTTTTATATTTATTAATACCTGACACAGTCTAATAATGCATGGCATACAGTAATGGTATCACATACTGTATTATCGAACAAGTTAAAACGGTATTTAAATTTACGCAAATAAAAGTTTTAATGTTGAAAAAGTGAAATGAAGCACAAGCTGTTTTCATAACCTAATATATACATAAAGAAGTTATTTTAATCATTTGTAACTGATCAACGGACAAATTCGATCACACGATTTTATATACACTCAACGTATATAAATATACCTTAGAGCAGGGGTTCTCAAACTTTTCTGCTGTGACCGAAATTGGAACAGGTAGTGACTGGAACTGCCCTAACCCATAAATCATTGGTTCATTTGGTGCTTCACTAAAATAATCTTTTTTTTTGAGAAACTATGGTTTCTCGTGAACAATATACCAAATAATATAGAGCTATTATATATAACTTTAATATAGAGCACACTTGTTGAGGACATTTTTTATAAATTTTTAAATTTCTCTACTTCTTCGGAAAAGAATAAAAGGATAAAGAAAAATGAAGCTGTTTATGAAATGAAAAACACGCTGTCGTTTCCGTATTGAATTTATTAGTGGTAATAAATTCCATTCTAAACTAATGATTTTAGATGTGAAAATGAACGTGAGAAAATGTTTATCAACCTTTTTAGAGTCGTTTATGCTCTCTAAAATGCTAGAAATATCTTCAATTCATGTCCAGTCATGCATTGAGTAGAATATATTTTCAACAATAGAAAGGACTCGTTACTCGTGTCCACTTTCGAACGTATGTCACAAACTAGTCCCTGTTCCTGGGTCCAGAGTGGAATTCATCGTAGTGGAATTCAGCACATTGGAGGGCATATAATGCACAACTTAAGTGTACATTACACTTTTAAATCGTTGATACTAAATTTCAAAGGAATTGAACGTCCAGCTGGTTGAAGATCATACAAAAGAAGATCGTGAGCGATGCCAATTGGCCTATTACAGAGCCCGAAAAACGTCACGTTACGAAAATCGCCACGTGACTTTGTTTACATCTGGTTATGGCGGCTGTGAGTGATGCGAAGTAGATTTCAGGAGTTAAAATGGCTCCTTGCGTACGCTCTGAAAAAAGTGTTCGATAATTGATGAAACTGAACTAGGTTGAATGCAACATTGAAGATGCATTATATTTCCAAAATGCCGAAGAAGTCTTGTGTTGAGTGAATTGCGAGCACTTCTTTCCTTCGAACTTTAAATCCATGTTATCTCTCATCAGAAATGCCAGAAAGATTTCGAAATCTTGGCAGTTCCAGAAAGAGCTGTGCAAGACCAAGGTAATATAAATCTTAAAGGTACATCATTTATCCCAATTAACTCAGTGAATCAAAGCTTCATAAATTAATAATGAGTTTTTTATTACCCAATGTTTGAAAAATGAGTAGATTCTTAATTGACCCTTAATAGCATGAGTTTATGAAGAGAAAAATATGTATGTGCTTCAACTTATGTTGCCATTGATGTAGGCTTAGCAAAATTAACTATTTGTAGTGGAAACTAACATAAAAAACATTAGACAACCCCAAAATTTAATTGACAGTAAGATCAGTATAGTGTTGGCTTTTTCTACAAAATTTAGTAACAAATGCTATTCTAAAAGTATTTTATATATAACTAATCATAATTAAAATGTCTTAAATTGGCTGTATTGCCTATTTATTTTGAATCTTAAATAATTGTCTCATATTAAATTACAATCACAATCTCTCATTATTAATTTTTTTTTAATGAGTGACTTACTTTGGATGTACATCCATTTTTTATTACACCGGCTACCCATTTTTGAGCACCGATCAAAGATCCTTCCTGAATTACCCTGACAAATAGGGTAATTTCTGAACTATAAGACGTACAATCTTGAAATTAGTTCCAAATTCATGGTCGTGACGAGTACAACATTTTTAAACTCTATGTTTTTAAAAAAATATTTACGCCCCTGTGGGGGGGCAGGAAGCGGGGCTCTCGTGGCCCGTCAATGGTCGGCCGATTTTCTCTATAAATCTCATTCTAGTCGCATTATAATTTCTGAACTATTGCACCTAAAAATTTGAAATTGGTTTAATTTTAAGCGTCAATTCATTCTCCAGCTTTGAGTGTATAATAAAACTCTCATAAGCTCCCTGGGGGGTGACAGAGAGCAAGGTTCTCCTAGCCCCATAATCCAAGCTGGCGAATGCCGCGGTCATCTTAATTATGAATTGCTGTCTGAATGCTGGTCATAGTCTTGTCGTTTTAGGCCCTGTACCTCCTCTCATCGTGGCTTCGAATCACCCCGGCTTGTGGTGAAGATTTTTTCTCTGTTGTACAGTAGAATTATCATTTTCATGCTTCTTACGCATGTAGACTTTTGTGAGGCAATATTATGAGTAGAGCTGTGTCATTGCATAACTTGCATATTTGCGCACGAAGAGATATGCAGAATGTTTTATGCAATGCCAAAAATTATCTTGTGCATATGCAAAATCACATATGCAGTTACGCATATACACTGTAACAGATGTAAAATGCAAAGTCTTTATGCATATCCACAATATCATTGCATATATGCTGTAATGCGAGTGGTGTAATTTGATTGTCCTGTTTTTAAGGTAAAACTGCAAATTTGTTCCTTAATCCAGAAATTTTGTACATTGATGGGACATCTCGCTGGGACCTACTCTCGGTTGCAAGCAACATCACAAGTTTTACCCGGTGCGCTATGTTCCGCACCTGATCCCCAGGTTACCTTCTTGACCTGTTCTTCAGTTGTTGAATATGGTTCATCAATAAAATACAATAGAGGTGTCCGAACTGAATTTGATGAAGTTTGCTGTATTTAAGAATTGCATGGTGTGATAGTTTTGTACATCTAGTGATAGTTTTCTTGTTCTGTTCTACACATAGGCCTACCTATACGTACTAAAGTGTTGAAGTGAAAATACAACTGTGAAATTTGTATCAATTTTCGATACATTTCCATTTAATGAAGTAATAATAAATACCTTTGTTGTGCTCTGCCTGTTCATTAAAAAATTAGAAAGAACTCAACAAAGTAATCTCTCCAATTCCGGACATCCACCGAATTCTCAAAATTTGCATCATTACAGTGATTTCGCTTTCTGGACTAAGATAAGGGCAATCAAATCTGCAATTGACATTTAGAGATCATATTCTGATTCGAATATTCCTGTAATTCTGAGTTATTTAAAACCTAATGCAAATTTTTGGTATTTGTGGGATCTCCGGAATGAGAGGGATTACCTAGAGAAAGATTATGAGAACTTTTTTGTAATATTGAACCCTGAAGTAATGATTCTTTACGATAGTCATCTGCATTTAAAATATCGAGCATTTGCTACTAATGAAGAAAGCATGAAAATATTCATTGGATTCCACAGTAAAACAAGGTTCAACGTATGTGGTTACGTTTAATAATAATGTACTTTTTTTTATGTTTTCAAATTGGACACTTTTTCGCTTATGGGCGAGAATACTTTTGTAATACAAAAACACTCTTTCAGTTCAGTCTTGTGCTCAACAAGCTTCCTTCGTGAAGTTGCCGTATTTTGGCCATCAGTCATTGAAGCTAAGGATGTGAACTTCCTTACTAATATGTTTTCCCGTAACTCGAAACTCAAATGTTTCTAGTGAATAATTTTACAATTTATTCTCTACTCCCTTTCAAAGACAAACTGCCACCCTCACTGCTCGTCTCTGGTGTACCAATACAGTTGTTCACGTTGTGAACCGCGGTACGTTGTTTCTACCTGCCGCACCCTGATGATTAGAGTTTCTGAGCATGCTGGGCGAAGTTGCAGAACTGGTCTCCCTCTTGGGTCCCCCCGATTCCCCCCCACTGTCCTCTATTAGATCTCATGCAGGAGAGTGCAATGTTCCGGTCTCCCTGAACGACTTTACAATCTTGGCCGGTACATCTTTCAGAACAGGTCTGCACCTTCTCGAATCTTTGCCTATTTACAAAATGAAACCTCTCTGAATAACATCCAATGTGCTTTCCCGTCTCATGTTGCTAACACATAGTTCAGTTCATAATGTTCCTGCGCGGATAGAAGTGAGCTACGCTATGGGTAGGGCTTCATCACAGAAAATAGTTTTCGAAGTTTCAGCTCTCGAAGCTTTCCGTTTTCTTTCAGCATGCCTTATCTTGTTATACATGTCTTTCATAATTCGTTCCCAGGTGTGTCATAGGGTGTGACAAAAACCCTTTGTATACCAAAATTGTTTTTCAGTACACTTTTCTAGCTAGTAACTCGTTTTTGACCAACCCAAGAAGTATCCATGTGAATCTTATTAAACATACGAAGTGTATGAAAAATTTTCATCAAGCAGCCTGAATTGTCAGCGGTTATGAGATTTATAAAAATGAAGACTTGAGCTTCTGTTGAATCAACAGAAACACGAAGAATCCTCTGGGTTTGTAACAGTTTCAAGGGATTCTGTTACTACGACAGAGGAACCGGAAATTGGACGGTACTCATGCATCTGCCACCTGCAGATACATTATGGTGCCCAGTAAAATTTACATGCGATGTACTTTTGATACATAGAAGTATAGCTGCAAGGCTATTTGTACGGACCGCAGTGAACTGTGCAATAAAAGAACTAGTCGAAACTTCCTATTGACGCGGAAGACTTCCGCGTTAATAGGAACTTTCGACTAGCTCTTTTATTGCATCGTTCACCTGTGGGCCCGAACAAGTTCAGCGACTTCTAGGGCATCCTACCATCATGTTATTCTAAGGTGTACAATAGTGTTTAACCTAATTCACTTATGATAAACAATTTTGTTTTCGTTCTAAAAAATCAACAACACAGGCTTTATTAAATCATTTACAATACCTTTGTTCTAATATAGGTGAAGGAATGCCTGTCTTCTCTGTATTTCTTGACTTTCGAAAAGCATTCGATTGTGTGGAGAATAACATATCACTCTCGGAACTACACTGTTGTAACATTCGAAGAGTTGCCCATGATTGGTTCAGATCATACCTAACAAATCGGAAGCAATACGTTGCCAATGATGATGCAAACTCAGGCCTACAGACACCATTAACCATGGAGTTTCACAAGGATCTGTCTTTGGGGTTCTACTATTTCTATTTTTTTAAATGATATTATTAAATCCGAAACTTTTTTAAATTCATATTTTTTGCCGATGACAGCACGCTTTCTACGGTCCTTCCAAAAACAAAATCCAGTTCTGATTGCAGAGCGTATATATAACAAACTCTATGAGGTTTAGTTGTAGCTTAAAACTAATATTTTCAGCCTCAATGTCGATAAAACAAAATATGTTATATTCTCATACAAGAAAAATATACCTCTCTCCCGCATTAAAATTGACGAAAGTGAAACCGAAGATGTAACTCATGTAAGTTCCTGGGCATCATTATAGATAAACATCTGACCTTCAAAGAGTACGTCGCTCATGTGTGTACTAAGTTATCAAAAACCATCGGAATCCTGAAAAAAGGTAAAAATTTCGTGCCTGAAATAGCTCTGCAAATGCTTTACCGAACGCTTATTTCACCATACCTGCAATACGGAATAGAAGCATGTCACGGAAGTGATAAAAATAAAACAAATATATTTTTTACTCCACGAAAACGAGCCATAAGAGCAGGAAAGAATCTAGAAAATAATGCTAACACAAATGATTTATTCAAAAGTTTACAAATACTTAAACTTACTGATCTGCAAACTCTCCATATGTAATTTCAGACATAAAACATTGACCAATGATGGCGAAAATAACCTCAAACAATTATTAACTGCACAAACTGGTGGTCACTGGTGGTCAAAATCCATCGGAATCCTAAATAAAGTTAAAAAATTTCTGCCTGAAACAGCTTTACAAATGCTCTACCGAACGCTTATTTCTCCATACTTGCAAAACGGATTAGAAGCATGGCACGGAACTGATAAAAATAAAAGCAACAAAATTTTTACTCTGCAGAAAAGAGCTATCAGAGCGGTAAAGAACCTAGAATATAATGCTCACACAAATGATTCTTTCAAAAATTTACAAATACTTGAACTTTCGGATCTCTACAAAATCTACATTTGTAACTTCATTTACAAAACATTAATAAATGATGGCGACAATAGCCTAAGACAATTATTAACTGCGCAAACTGGTCATCACGACCTTTTAACCCGAAATAGAAGTAAATTCATGCTTCCTTATTATTCAAAGGCCCGGTCGCAACACAGTAAATTGTCACGATCATTTAACCCGCAACAGAAGTAAATTCATGTTTCCTTATTATTCAAAGGATCTCTCGCAACACAGTATCCTCTTCGTTCGAACTAAAACTTGGAACTCAATCCCTGCGGTGATCCGTGAGAGTAATTCTTACAAAGTGTTCAAAATCAATTGTGAATTCCATTTCCTATCAAAATACTAGTCGTGTGAGATAAACAAGTCAAAACTTGCCTCCTACTTGACTGGTCCTGATAATGTAATTTGCCATGGTTAATATCGCTGATCTTCAGTCTGCTCTTAAATCGTTTATAGAATATACTGTCAATATTTAGTCCAAATAAACTATTTTGTAAAATGAAGCATTTAATATTGAGTTACCTATTTCATTGATCAGGCTAATGCGTAACTAGATTAAGTAAATGAGGTTAAATATTATTGTACACCCTTGAATAACGTTGATGATAGGATGCTCTACAAGTCGCTGAACTTATTCGGGCCCACAGGTAGCTAAACTCAAATTTCCCCATTGTACTAGACTTAAGAAACAATCAACCTCTGTAACACTTGTAAATAAATTGCTTAAACTTTTTAAAAATTGTTTACATTTTAGAGCAAAAACTGACAGTTTTTCTCTCATAAAAATGTCAGAAAAAGATTTCTTATTCAATTCTGATATACTCGTAAAGCTTTGACGTTATAAATATTTTCCAAGTTTATTTTTCCATGAAAAGGTTAATGATTAATGATGTTAACTGTTCTATTAATGCAATCCATCAACGGATATTTGCTTCTGAAAATACACGATTTTGACTTGGTGGTTTGCAGACCAAATAGGTTCATAACAAATTTATATTATTCATACGTAGATCTTTGCATTCGTTTCAATTGGTAAATATTTGGGTGATTTTCAATTAATGGATAGTTTTTTGACGGTTTTGCATTCCAAGCTGCGAGAGGAATAACAGGCAATAATTCTGGAACACGCGGAAAGGACAAGAGACACTAATGTTGGGACTTGGGCAGACGTAGAAATCCGTTTAGAAAAACAGAAATTTTTTCCTTAAATAGTAAATCATTTTCTATTCTTAAATATCACAAGGTAAAACTTAACTAGCAATGTTAATATCTCAATTTTCTCTACGTCCCTGTTTAAGGTTTGATGGAATTAAGGATAAATACTCATTAGTTTAAACGTAGTTAACATGAAAGAGGTAAGTCAGTAGGGGAATCTAAAAAATCAATTAATGTAATATTCTAATTAACAAATGAGTCTTTTGAGATTTTCATCAAAAATAATTTTATATAGCTGAGTGATCTAAAGCAAGGAAGTTCGCAGCGTACTCCTGTGAATCGTCCGCGAAAACATGAGTACTGCCTCCACTCTAACTGTTTCTTTCACACAAAGCATCGAAATTTGTGGGTTAACTACGTTATATTATCTGCTCCAGCGACACATGTGTACTAAAGAAAAAAAAACAGTGTATGAATTTGCTTTCTCAATTACCTCTTTAAAAACGTCCCTTGAAACGGGTTGCAGAGACGACTTTTTAACACTTTGACTGCGACTACTAAATGTTAAGTACAATGTCAAACTCAAATTTAAAGTCAATTTTAGTAAAATATTTGAAAAAAAACATGAACTGGATCGTGCCTTCGATTAATGTATGAAAATTGAATTTGCGACAACTGGTCGGTCAGCAACATTGTGAAAATTACCTCCGTGTACCACTGGTGGCGCTCGTCGCAGTCAAAGTGTTAAAAGCCATGTTGGTTTTCATTAAACATTCGTATCTCGTGCGCCGAAAATTTTTTGCCAATTTTTAGTCATCATAAAAAATCATGAGAACGTTAGAGTTTAGAGTCCTGAGATGTGATTTTTTATTTTTGAAAATATATAAATTTTTATATGCAGGAGCAAATAGCTGTGAAATGCAGAGTTTTAAATATATTTAACATGTAAAAATTGCGTCAGTCGAAAAAATTTTCACCTCTTTCAATGTGATTTTCTACATTTAAGCGAAAAACAAGTAATTTTGAATTTAGGTTTTTACTTGAAAGGATTGCTCAGGAATCGATTCATATCTTTGGGATTTAATGAAGTGAATCACAACGCTTGGTCAACTTGACTTACACAGCAAGAAAAAAAGAAAAGAAAAACAGTTTATTTCAAAAATAGATGGTACATGAGTACCATCATTGGTTTTTAAAATATCTTAAGGGGATCATCACAAGATTTCGACTATTTTCATCCGATTCGTTTGAAATTTGGCCAGTATATGTATATGTTGAAAGTAAACTTTTTTTAATCATATAATTTTTTTGATTTAGGCCGTATTTTTTTACGAAAAATTAGTTTTTCGGTATATTTTTATGGATATTTCAAATTAGCACTCGTCAGTGAGTTTTGATGCTAGAACAAAACTAAACGCAGTTTTAGAATCCTTGAAGCATTTCTAACAAACGTATTGAAGAAAATTGGAACATTTGAAAAAAAGTTTTTGTGATAATTGATATTTCATCATTACATCAATAATACATTATTTTTGGTATTGAGCTTTTTATTTTTTTCCCCAAATTTGGTAGTTTTCTTCAATACGTTTGTTAGAAATGCTCCAAGGATTCTAAAACTGTCTTTGGTTTTGTTATAGCATCATAACTCACTGACGAGTGTTCATTTGATTGTTGAAAGTTAGAGGTTTTGGGTATAAAGCAATAACAAAATTTTTTGTTGTAGTGTATTATAATGGAAAATTTATGTAATTTGAATGCTGTTTTCATTTTATTTCGCTAATCTCCATGCATAACTTCATATTCACACTATGAATAGTAATTTACAAAAAAAAATTAAAAAAAAAAAATTTTATGCGTAAAATGAAATTTTATATTTGTAGTCTGATTCTTACGAAATGAAACTATCATATGTAACTTTTGAAAAGAAACACAATTTCATTCATTCATTTCTTCGATTCAGGCCTTAGTTTTTTTGACAAAATTGGATATATTGGTTTGTTAGTTCATTTATATTGATATTTCAAATTAATAGAACTCATTGAGTTTTTATCCTAGAATAAAAACCAAGCACAGTTTTAGAATCCTTGAAGCATTGTAAACAAAGTTATGGTTTCATATTTTCCATTTCCCGTTTTGTTTTGTTTTTATATGGGGTCGAAATGGGGTCGAAAATTCAGGATTTTTAGTCCCCCTCCCTTGGTTGGGATCTAGTGTCCGTAGCGCCATAAAATTTTAGAACCGAATAGTCCACCACCTAAGGATCCCTTTCCAACAACAAAACAAAAAAAGGTCACCGGACCTACAAGGGCCTGGCAGGGGCCTGAGATGACTCCTTCAAAGTTAATACACTCAGATGATACACACACATGAGTATTGTAATACCCATGTCACTAGTCGAAAAGAACTGATTGAGATCAATGTACTCCTAATGTTGCTTAATCTACATTTGATGATACATGTAATTATAATTATAAGCGACAACACACTTTCATGGACGATGCATTTTCATTGTGGGGTTAGAACACTTGTGACAGTTTACATGTACATGACATGAAGCTTTGAAATTCTTGACGCCAGGAAACGATATCAGAATTACTTGTTTCGGCAGATGTTTACAAATGTCATTTCAAGGGAGCATGAAAAAATATAAATATAAGCATGAGGACCACGAAAATTATAAGTTTTGTATTTCTAATTAAAAAAATTTCAACATAACGGTCATTAGTTGATAAGCATTTTATTTACAATAACAAAGAGATGACGAGTTAGGTAATGTTGCAAGTTGCGAGTGAACAGAAAAAAGACCGGTATCTCTAGTTAAAATGCCAGTTGTCGGCCTAGTACACACATATGTGCATATGTAACATGTAAATATATACACATATGCATGCACATACATACCTACGTACATACATATAGCTAACACGCACACATACACAAATACATATCTATGCATCTAGGCAATCACAATGCATATGCGTTCTACAAAAATTTTGTGCGATATACTGAATTACAGGATAATGAGCAAAAGAAGTTCGTGACAACTTTTTCAGTATGTGCTGCTGCTTACAATTTCTAATGGAATATTGAAGCGATGTTTAATTAAATATTGTAACGAAAAGGTCATTGGTTGATAAGCGTTTTATTTATCATGTGTCGGTGATCGCGCAACAAATTTAAATATATTTTTTATAAATGCTTTACAATAATGAAGTGAAATGAAGTATTACGTAGTGACACATACACCCATCTACGCACACATAGCGTGCACACGTACACATATACACTAGTAAGCATGTGCGCAAATTCCAGCGTAAACTAGTCAGTGTAAACTAGCATTCCAATCGAGGGGCTCGGAGAAAATATCTTTTATCATGGCATGAATTTTATGAAATTTCCGTTCTAAAAATAGTGGCAGAAAACAGTCTACCTGAGTTAGAAACATGAAAACGATTGTTCTACAACGGTTCCCAAGTACAGAATAATTCCACAAATAGGTGAGATTTTGGTGCGGTTGTTATAATATACTTTAGAGCGTAAGAGATGATACAATTTGCACTACACTAGCCTAACATGAGCATTTTTGGACGTGAATAAGAAAGAAAACATGAATACCCTATAAGGGTTTCATATTAGAAAAAAAATCACATTATCTTTGAAATATGGCACAGAATGTCTGCAATTCATAAACATACGTAGGTATCATGACGGTCTAGTTTGATGCTTGCACAAAAACGGAGATGAAAGACATAAAATGCATCCTGTGGCTGGTTTATTTAGTTTAAACAGAGTTTGTTAATTCATGAAAGCAATAAAGATACTAAACTTTGTGGGTTGAAAACATGACATTCAACATGTACAATACATTTTAGCTTTATATTGCTTTACAGTAATAAAATGAAATGATGTGTTGGGTAGTGTTAGAAGTTAGAAGTGAAAAAAATGGCGGTATATGTATAGTTTACATGCTAGTTGCTAGTCCTGTGCACGCAGGTGTATGTACACATATGCACACCCACATGCGCACATACTCCCATACACGTACACACATACAAGTAAGCATATTTGCAAATCCCAGCGTATAGGCGATCATATCATAATACCTAAGCATGCTTTAAAACTGTTGTGCAATGTCTTAAATTATAAAACAATGTGCAAGGGAGAGTATTCAGCTATGGAGATAATAGGCAAATGAGATTCGTCAATACGTGTTCAGTGTGTTCTGTAACTAAGAATTATTGTTGAGACGCAACATAACGAATTATTTTGGCTCTAAATTCTCTCAATCTTTGAGGGATTTTAATACTCAGAGGAAGTTTGTTCCACAGTAAGGCGCCTGATATTGAAAGAGCCTTCTGCCCTATGTGAGATGGACGATAGTTGACTAAGACATTATTGTTTCCGTTTGGCTTTTGGTTGGTTATAATGGGTGGATGGAAACGCACTACCTCAGCATTGCTCTGAGGAAGATATAACGAGGAGAATACGTATTGGGCCCTCTGCATGAGGAGCATTTCTTGGATAGGAATCCAGCCCAGTTTATCAGGGAGAGGGGTTACGTGATCACTTCTTTTGATATTACCGTTGCATACCACCTTGGCTGCGAATTTCAGGCACTTTTGTGAATCCCTTTGAAGGTATTGAGGTAAGTCTCCCCATACTAGGCTGCAGTAGTCAATGCGCGAGAGCACCGGAGATTGAATGGGTAATAGTATGGATTTTTCTCCAGCATACTCTTTATACGATGAAAAAACATTAAAGTTCCGTAAATTTTGTTGCAAGTATTCTCAACGTGAGATTTGAAGGACATGTTTCTATCGAACCAGATACCTAGATTTTTAACTTTTTCTGATGCATTAATTTTCATTATTTTTAACTGCAAGAGTATGATCTGAAGTTTTTTATTTGCATCTTTGGATCCAAAAATAATGCACTGTGTTTTATTAGCATTTAATTTGAGACCATTTCGGTCGTCCCATGTTTTCAGGCTAGTCAGTATAGTTTCGGCTTTAATTTGCGTCTGTGGTATTTCCGATACAGAAGTTACAGAACTTGTTATTGCTAATTTGAACATCATCTACATACATTGAGATCTGTGTGTTAGAGGGCAATTGGAGGGAAATTTATCATTATTGAAAATAGAAAACAGTAGCGGACTAAGAATGGATCTTTGGGGAACACTAAAATTGTGTTTAATGAATAGGGACAATTTTTTTTCTATGCGGACTGCATGAGATCGATTTGACGAGTAACTTTCAAACCATTGCGTTTCTACTCCCAAGTTCAGTATTTTACTTAAAAGTCTATCATGTTCGACGCTATCGAACGCTTTAGAGAGATCAAGCAGCAGTAAGAATGTTACATTATTTTGATCGATGTCACTGTATATTTTTTCAGAGATATTAAGCACAGCGTCTTGAGTGCGAGTATTTCTTCTATAGGCGTATTGATTTCGGTGGAGTAGATTTGACTCGTCCAGGTGACATAACAGTTGATTTGTCACCACTTTCTCCAATATTTTGGACCTGACAGGTAAAAGACTGATGGGCCAGTAGTTTGATGCTGTATTCAGGTCACCACTTTTATGCAACGGTCTAACAATGGAGTGTTTCCATTGGCTTGGAAATGTGTTGGTTGCTATTGATGTATTAATTAATTATCAGACGAATTCATGGTGCTGTGACTTGGAAACTGTCGTTGATACATTGAAGACTGATACCATCATGTTCAACTGCCTCTGTATTTTTTAGTGAGTATAAGATATTTCTTATCTCCGGTCAATCGACAGGACGTGGTCTCCATCTGACATCAGCCCTGTAGGGTGCAGTGGGGCATGCATTTTCAACTGGCGTTCCACTTGAATTGGTACACACCTCACTGAAAACTTGAGCCCTACTTTCGAAAAGAATGTGTTGAAGTCAGTGGCTGTTGCAAAGGGATTTTCAAAATTACTTATACGGTCTAAATTTTTATATGGGGCTGCCTCACAAATGATTTCCCAAGTTCGTTTCGGGTTATTTTTAGCCGTTAATAGTTCACGATGGAAGTGAGTTTGTTTCGCTTCAGTGATTTTCTTTAGAAGAATTTTTTCATATTCTTTATATCTCTTGTATGAGGTACTGTTTGATCTATTGTTTTGTACTCTCACAAGTTAGTTTTCTTAATTCTTTTCATCTATTCAAACTTCGTCAGTAAACCAAACAGTGCGTTTTGGCTTAGTTTTTTGGTGACGTAAGGTGCGCATTCGTCGTGAGCTGCTGTGAAGTTCTCGTTGAAGGTTGACCCTTGAATGTCAATATCGTCAGATTGCATCAAACTCTGGAATTCGGTTGACAAGAAGAGAGAATTTACGTTTTTCAACTCATTTTGCTGTTTTGCATAATCATTAGAGTATTCAAATTCTTCATTCAGGTCATGGGAGTTTCTGACACAGGAGGTAAAATGTGAAGTTAGTCTCAAAGGCGATCTTAGAGCAATTTGTTGAAGAAAATGATGCGCTTCTTTTCGTGTAATAGGCTAAATGCAGACATCGTTGCAAGCTTCATCAACAGTAATAGTTTTTGCATTTGTTCGCAGCGAAATCAGTTTAAGACTAATTTTTCTGCGCAGACTCGATGCCATGTACAATTGCTGTCCACTGCAGGCACTTACCACATAAATATGAGAAAAAAACATGCTATGTCATGATCAGATTTTTTAACTTAGGAAGGTTATGAGACGAGAGGCTCAAACCTTTGAAACTAATTATTTAGTTCCTGAAAGGAGGCGCGCGTTCAATCTCATCATAGAGATCGTTGAGACGTTCCGAAGTTATGGTCTGAATCTTCCATGCACTATCTATGTCAACTCTGTTGATTTTTGTGAGACTAGTGTCTTCAACAAGAGAAGTGTCTAGAGAGGATTCCGCATTTGGATGGTTACTCGCACCCACCACCGGCTTAAAATCATGAGCGCTGATACAATAATTTAAAGCAAAATGCTGTTCTGTAATCATTTGAATATTTGATAAAGTGGAAAAAATCGACGCTGGGCTTGGGGGACAATTTTGTCTCAAAGCTTTATTGAGAAATGCAGCCGTAAGAGACAGCGTGTTATTTATTTCATGAATTGTTTGGGAACTACTCATTTGGAGAGGGTGTAAGTACTCATCATAAGCGGTAACAGGTCTGTTTGTATTGTTCTCCACTGAAAATCTTACGTCATCCGCGCAGTTCACGCTCTGAGGTATTTTACTGCCAGTATCAGCTGCTGCGCATGCATTTTCAAACATAACTCCGCCGCCTGGAATGCCTACACACAATTTATCATTTAAATTAAAATTAAAATTAGCCCTTTTACTTTCTAACTGGTCGCTCACGTCTAAAATTTCATCGCGTTCTAACGATGACGTTGGTGTTGGTGTCTTCGTCGGTGGTGAACAATTTTGAGCTTTCTCAGTGACGCCGGACAGGGGAGATGTCGCCATGACGCAACCGTTGGGACGAGACGAAGGAGCTGGCGGTGCTGTGGCAGCTCCCGCCTTCCATGAGGTACTTTCTTTACTCGAGATTGTTGACTTTGTGGATGATGAATCTTTGCAGGCTCAGTTTAAAGTGTGGGGAAGTCGAGTGTTGCTTGTGTGCAATTACTTGAACTCGCTTCGGGGGTGTGTACGTAGTTGCCGTCGAAACTTGAGAAGCTAAGACGTACTTTGAATTATTGCTAGCGGTGCCTGAAAGATATTTACCGTGTCGGATGATTCTGATTTTGCGGTCATCACTGGTGGTGCTTTAAGGCCCTGATACACTGGCGTTCATGACTCGAGAAATTGCGGCAGTGGATCCGGCCGCCAGTTGAAGTGAGAACTGGCGGCATGATACACTCAGCACGCAAGATGAAGCACCGCGGAATGCATTGCAAGGCGTCATTATGCCACTGCGTGTGGTACGAGTAGGTGCGCGATTGCGACAAGCCGTATAGAGCGCCGAAATAAAATAAAGCGCCCATTGCGCTGTCCTTTAGCCTTCTGTAATTAAGGTCCCGGTACACTGGGCAAAAATCGCGGTGATAACCGCCAGCACGCCTCTCAATATGCCTCCCATCCCTGCACACCAGCCAGTTGGCAGAGTGGCCACCGAGCTTTCAGCGATCCGAGCATGTCTGGATTAGGAGTTTTATTTAGGACGGTCGTCACTGCGACGAGCAGTACCGTTTCGAACGTTGACGGGAGAGGTGCACAGCCATGTCTTGCTCCGCAATTGAGTAGACAAAACTCGAACGCTGAATTCTATAGACGCATTTAAAAATTTCGACTGCTTGCAGAATGGGATGAGCAGCGCTTACAGAAACCTAAAGCACAGCGCAACGTGCACTTTGGTTTAATCCTGCGCTCCATACGGCTGGTCGCAATCGCGCACCTACCCGTACGACACGCTGAGGCAGACTGACGCCTTGCATTACATTCCGCGGTGCTTCATCTTGTGTGCTGAGTGTATCATGTCGCCAGTTCTCACTTAAACTGGCGGACGGATCCACTACCGCAATTTCTCGAGTCATGAACGCCAGTGTATCGGGGCCTTAAGAGCTGCTTTTCACATTCCGCAAGCAGTGGCATTTTTTAAATGCATCAATAAAGTTTAGCGCTCGAGTATTGTCCACTCAATTGTGGAGTAAGACATAGCTGCGCACCTCTCCTGTCAACGTACAAAACGGTACTGCTCATCGCTGTGACGACCGTTTGTTTGTTTCCTACATGCACGGATCGCTGCAAAGCTCGGTGGCCACTCTGCCAACTGGCTGGTGTGCAGGGATGGGAGGCACATTGAGAGGCATGCTGGCGGTTATCACCGTGATATTCGTTGAGTGTATCAGGGCCTTTATACGTTGAGAGGCATTTGTTGACGTCAGACTTCATGAACGTCTTAGAAGCTTTTGTTGTTTCGAGCATTTGAAGCCCTTGAACTGGTAGTTTCATGGGTGCGGCTTTTTGTCCCCACCTTTCCGCTTTATTGTCGGTGCATTACGCTTCGTACTAAAGCTTTCGTTCGAAACTGCACTGGAGGATGTTTTATTTTCAGATGGGGCAACCATCCGAGTAGTTGAGCGAATTCTATATGGATACATTGCGAAATTGATAAAGAAAAATAAAAATTGAATTTTTCTTCACTGAGTTGAAATTGGGTAATTAACTTTCAATGAGAAGGATAGCAATTGAAAGATAAGTGAGAGCTTGCTGCTCGTAAAGGTTAGAAAACTAGAAGGAATTGCCTTTAAAATGAGATGAGAAGAAACTGTCAGGCGATGAAAAGAAACTAGACTCAGAAACACACAAAAACATCGCCTTTTGATGGTCAAGGAAGAAGAACATCCTATGCTAGCAAGGCTGCGTTGCATTCATTTGACCACAGGCTTGGAACAAGGAAGTGTGGAGGAGAGGGTGGGCTGGGGGGGAGGAAGGAGTGTGGCCGCAGGCTTGGCGAAGCAGAGCCCTCATAGAGGTCTATTGTTTCAGGCCTGTACAGGGTTTCACATTTTACTTACTCAGTTTCAAAACGTTTCACATTTACAGAAATTGTTTTCCCTCGTTCACGTTCTACGTCACTTTTTCACCAAAACTTCTCAATCAAAGGACATAGTTACTTACTGGTAAAGTAATTTGAGCATAATTTTGTGAAATAAATGACACAATTAAGCGTCGTAGACACTCAACATAAATTTTTTTGCAATAACAGATGAGAATTGAATAAAATTTATCACTGCATTTAATGTTAGTCTTCACAAAATTAGACTTGGCGACTGTATCGGGTCTTACACAACATATACATACACATTAACTGTGAAATGCCACCCGCAATTTTTACATCAAATAATTTGTGAAAAACGAACACCATTTCAATGATATGTCAAAACAATTCCAAATGTTTATAAAGAAAATCGCATCTTGTTTGAAATTTTTCTCATAAGGTAGCACAGGTTTATTTGTTGAGCGATTTGCTGTGTTAAAGAATTGATTAACCAGTTGACACCGTCATTGATTTAACATACAGAACTGAAGCATATATTTACTTTCTCTCTCAGCAATAAAAATTTCGAATTTTATATTTTCTTTCTCAAAAAAATTGAATTCAATCCTATTTAAAAATGGAAATCTTTTTGAATCCGATCTCAGAAGTCGGCTCGTGAAAACGTAAGATTTAAACACCATTTGGTGTATCAAGCTCACGAGCTCAGAACATCGGCATTCGATTTTAAACCATGATTGTTTCCAAATAGAAGATAGATTATCATCAAGATAAACGTTGCATCAGGTGCGTCTATTTCTCTGGAGAAGAAAAAAGCAGGGACAATTTTTTTCCGATGGGCGTTAAACTTCAACACATTATGATAATGAAACAGTTTTGAGAGGATAAAATTTCACCCAATAGTGAAAAAAATGCATTTAGTAAATGGTATCGCCATTTCATGTAATCTAAATCACGAAAATAATAAAAACTATCAAAGGAGTTAACGCGTCTATTACCTTGAGTCATTGATTTAAAATAATTTTACAAATTTAAAATAGTTTAGGAGATAGTCGTAAAACTGCAGTTTAAATTCATCACTTCGTGAACAAATTGCGAATTACTATGAAGAAAGTAAACATTACTTTCTTTACAACTTCCTACGTTATGTATGAATAATTATCTCACGTTAGCATGAGAGTTATTGCCTGTTTACTAGTGCCAACTTTACCCACATGAACGTTTCACTGCAGTGATGAAAATTGAGTTTATTGGAAATTATTTCCTGGCATCACTTACTGAGTTAACAAAATTAAACAGATCGCACGAATTGCAATTTATGCAACAACCTTGCAATGCTGAGTTTGTAAGAGTTGTATTAGAGCTGTTTTTTATGTCAAACAATAAAAGTAATGAGACATCGCATACACTTGAAAAATTTCATTTCAGTGAAGGCTCAAATAGGAACGTTAAGTTTGTCAAATATGAACAGCAAATATCATTACCATCACGTTGCAACAGAACAACTTAAATTTCTCAAGCAATTATGGAAATTTATCATTCTACTTCATCCCATTTTTCCATATTTAGACTTAGACGTATAACGAGTATGAATGACAAAGGTAGCTCGGCAACGAAGAAGTCAGTTTGACTATTGAGCTTAGGCCATAACTGAAATGAACATTTACCTTACGTTTAACTCGGTAAAGTACGGGACTATGTTTTAGCCCTCATCGTTTGTTATTATTGCAGTTCTTCACATAATTTCAATATTTTGTTAGCATAATATGTCATAGGCTATTTAGCAATTAATGTGTGTCAATGTATGGTAATAATTCGTGTTTAAAACAGCCACATTCATTAACAAACTGGAGCATACAAATGTAAGCACAGTGCTTCACTTTTTAAGCTAATGTTGAATAATCAGTTATCTTCACCTAATACTGTTCTTTCTTCATGAATCGGCGACCACATACCGTGCACACACCTATTACAATCTATAGATAGAGATTAAAAGGACGATTTGAAATAACGTAACGGTATATGATTACTTTTAATTATTTCCTCACTATCGGCTTTGACTTGCTCAATCTAGATTTAAATGCTGTCCACTGAACATGAATTTTTTTATGACAAAGTGACATGAAAGTGTGACGCGACCACAGTGAAACATCCTCAGCGACGTAGGATACGCAATGAGCTTATTTTAGATAAGTTTTCTATCTTATGCTATATGACTGGCGCTCCTCAGGGAATGTTTACATGTATACTGGGTTATCTCAGTTATAGATATGTCTTCGGGACTTATATCTCTCGAGCTAACTTCGTTCTGATCAGTTTTCAGAGCTTCTTCGCTACTCTTCTTGTTTTTTAGTGTTCATCATCCCTCATTTGTTATTACTACGCACAGAGAAGCCTGTGTGGGAACACAGTTTGTGCATAAATTTTACGTTTTTTAAGTCCTTACTAACCAATCACTTCTGTAGAAAGATCTTTACAATGGAAACGGAGCCATTTACTAACTGATAAATTAGAGTGAATGTTGGTGTGACGTAGTATTACATTGGTATTTAGCTGAAATTATTCCGTCAAAATAAGTAGTGGAATTTTACTATTACGGGTTTACTATACGCTCACTAAACAATCAACAGCTATTGATTAAGCAGTAATTGACGATAAATAAAAATTGCGTTTTCATTTGTCCCTTTACACAAATTTTAACCTGCAAAAGTTGAAATTTTACTTATCTCAGAATTTTCGATTTTTACGCATAGTCTCTGCCTCCGTAAGTTTGCAATGTCTTTTTGAATAATTTATTCTTCGATCAGAAATGATCTTCAGACCGTTTTCTCCTATACATCGATATACATACTGTACAGTGATGGATTTTCCCCAGCATTATATTCAACTGAATTAAGGAGAAAAATAAAGAGTAATGTCCAAAAATAGGATGCGTGCGGGTTGGTATATTCCAGTTAGAAGCCTGAGTTTAGTCACACGGTGCTTCAAAGGCATGTGGTCCAATGAAAAATAATCATTTTTCGGAGAGCGGGCACTTGATACTCGGCCCCATGGCTCGGTGAAGCCCTCGCATGTTGCGCCAACGATATACTGACGCAAGTTTTGGTTTTAACATTTATATTTATGAGTTAGTCAGAGTTAACCGTGATTGGCCATGCTAATAACATTGTTGTTTGAAATCGAACATGTTTCGTGTGCCAGCCTTCAATTTAAGAGCACTAGATTTTAACAATTCACGAGAAATTTAATATTACTTTCAATGAAACAAAGAAAGCTTATGTCACGTGCCTCCTATTTCTAAATACTCGTACCTGAAAGGAAAATGAAAATGGTCGAGATACGAAATTATTTCGTAAAAGCACAACTTTGCGCATAAGCTGAAATTGATGATGTATTGTTGAGTACAGCTATGCTCAAAATGCTTAATGTTGCGAGTTTGTTCCTTCAGCTGGCAATCGAAGTAGGGAAAAAGACATTCAAGTACAAATCCATTGGAAACTCAATGCACTCGTTGTTGAAATACGTGTACTCAATTAAGATGAGGCTTGTATACTAATTGCCAAGAAAATTCAAAATTAGACTGCGCAGTGACAAAAACACACATCCGTAGAGACTCAAATGCTCTCCTAAAATGGGTAAATGTGTTTTACTTGCAATGAATTCATAGCATTTAAATCTTTCTTTTTATAATCTGTTGCAGAGAAACACAAGAGTAACCCCACCAGCATCAACTGTGAAAAATTGTACTATAGCAGATAAAAATATACAAGTCCGAAATAAAAGTTTTGTTAGAGCTTTCGAGCCATCCACAACTCATCATCAGTAGTTACCGGTGAAACAATAGATCTGTGAGATCTAAAGCGTAGACATATTGCTTTGAATTTTAGAAAAACAGAATTATAATTGAAAAGTTAAAAAAAATAAAAGGCACGGTTCAAAAATTGTCATGTTTAATCATGCTGTCTGCCTCTGAATTCACACCATAAATAGAATCTGCCCCCTAACCTAAAAACTCGAGATATGGGCGAGTCATCGTGGATGAGAATTGGCTTCAGTTTGTGAGGCGAGATGCTTTCGGTTCATTGGTCTACGGTTTAGGTCCCATGCTTTCCTGCTCTCCAATGTTTCACAGATTACTAAAGATTAGCTGTGGATGGCTCGAAACCTCTTGTAGAAAATTTCATTCAAGACTAGAGTAATTTTACCTCCTATATAACACTGAAGCTTTTTATAAGAAATCGATTCCGCAAAGTAAACCTATTCATGAGATACAACAATTTTTGCATGGTCAACCAATTGTCTGCGTTCAACCCATTCTTTAACGGATTAATTTCTAATCTACAATGAATGCAAGCTATACAGCTTATGTATGTAAAAAACATTGAGCATAATACTGAGGTTTTTGGAGTTTATCCAGTACCCGTTGGACACTACCCTTCAGTACTGCTTTAAAAGAATAGGTTCGATATAATATATGCTGTTACTGATAAGCTAGTCCAATATATTTAGATTTTGTATATTTTGATAACCTGTGTAGTATGAATATAGAGGACTATGTAAAGTGAAACTGTTCGTACTAAACAGTTTCATAGACTTGATGTGATTTTTGTGTCTGTAATTTTTTACACCGAAGATAAAATAATGAATAGAATAAAATGGAATTCTCAATCCATCAATAGAAGTCATTTTTGTAAAACATGTGCATTAGGAGTCAGTGCAAAAAAAAATACTGTACCCGAGGAATCCCACGCGTTCGGGAGCCTCACATTAGGAGGGCTACCTGCATGTCTCTCTAATGTTTTGCCCTGTATACTGTATGTTCTGCCTTGTACAGTGAACAGGGCCGTCAAGATATATTGTTTTTTGCGGAACGCTCAGATGCATGTAATATCAATCGCAATAAATCGATATTTGTTTCACGAAACACTTATACAATCTACTTTCAGGTATATATGTAGTAAGCTCTAGACCTCTTTTGACATAGATAAATATTAACACTGGAATCTGTACGAAGAAACACTATTTGAAAATAGAGACGCGCTAGAAATTCACCTGCGGATATTACAAAAGCACTGGGTACTCTTAAGTCAACAGTTTACAGAATTGTAGCTAAGTTTGATTCTGAGCGCAAAGTCAAACGAAGTCCTCGCAGACCTCAAAAGGATCGAAAGTAAACTCCAACCTTTTCGATGGGTTTGAGAAGTTCGATACGGGTGATCCATCTCAGTCTGTGACCAAACTCGCCAAAAAACGAAATGTGACTCGTGGTACACTAAGTCACGTAGTTTGTATCGATGTTGGGATGAAGTTTTACGTTAGAAATCATCGTAATATCCTAACTGCTCGGTCGAAAAACTCTGAACTGAAAGAAGCCCATAGATTCTTTACCATCTGAAAAACAAAGGAGGACGTGTTCGCATTTTTGTGGACGAGAAAAAAATTGTTGCGGATGAAGTTGATAATCGCCAGAATGCTGGAATCAATGAGGTTGGATATCTGGAGCCGGCGTCATCGCTTTAAAGTGAAGCCAATTTGCCGCAGCTGGAGGCGGACAGCCCCGGAAACGGGGGTGGTGCGCAATTTGCGGTTAGCCACAAGCAGTCAGAGAAGCAGGAGGCTGCTTAATTATATATCCATGCTGCGTTCAAGGACTACTTTTCTAATATGCAGCTCTCATGCATTATGCGCAAGTGCAGTAGTACTTCCAAAAGCGATTCAGACATAAGTTTTCATATGTAAGTACAGAAATTTTATGAATTACAAGCTTCAACATGAATACATTTAGCTAATAAGTTAAAATTAAAGCACATAAATTACTTTTAAAAAAATGTCAAACTTGCTGCTCAGCTTTTAAGTGATTTCATTGCATATGGATTACAATTTTGTTGAAACAACAACATTGACGGTTTTAGCGGTTGTGAGGCTCAAGTAAAATTTATTAGTAACTTTGTTATGTTAAATTTCAAAAATAATTTGTCGTATAGGTATGGAAAACCTATTTACACAAATAATACCTGCAATTTATTTTCTATCCTCGATGAAGACACTTCCTAAATACAAACACTTTGCTGCCCAACATCTGGCAAACTAGTGCGCAAGTCGGTCAGTAAAACAGGATTTGTAGGATTATTAATTTGTATTGAAAGCATTAAAAACTTATTCTAAAAAATTTTAATGCTAGGCATGAGTTTTTTACTTACGTATAAAATAAGTCATAATCATTTAGAATTAATTTTTGGAAAAATTGGAAGCAGAGGTGATTGCAATAACAACCCTACAGCAAAACAATTTGCTTGTTCCTATAAACATCCATTTACTCACAACTAATTGAAAGATGTTCTTAAAGGCTACTGGACGGCTTTTGAAGATGTATTAATTTTCACAGCATCTACTAAAAACAACCCATCTTCATTAATCTCATCTTGCGCTATAACAGAATTTAACAATTCGTGTTCTAAGAAAAGAATAATGTCTGACGATGTTCAATGTAAACATGAATGCAAAGACGATACATGTACCAAGATTGTTCTCAGAAGAAGACTGTTTTAATTTTTTTCAAATTCAGTGTTTTTTTACAACGTTGTTCCTCAAATAGGAAGATACATGGTAAGAAAATTTAAAAATGTTCTTTGTTGCGAATCATGTGTAATTTCCCTTTGTCAAAATGCTAGTAATAAAAATTAGTTATTGACCTACCCAACAAAGGATGTTATTGGCTCACGTTTAATTGCTGAAAATGAATGTCAGCAAGATCTTGCTACGTGGATGAATCCTAAAACTTACAACTTGAAAAAAGCTTATTTCTACACTTTACATTTGTACTGAGAAGCAACTGTTCACTTCTCTTCAAAACCACTCTTTCGAAGTCGATCTTCTACATAATCATGTTTATTTATTAATAAAATGTTTCGTACCTCAATATATTATTTTAAGGTGTCATCACTCTACTAAACTATTAAACGAAACCGTTCATAAACAGAAAACTTTAGCCATCAGGTTTCAAATAAATTAACCTTACTTGCAGGTATGTAAAAATAATACCTATATTCTATAAAACTTACTCTGTACAACAAAATGAAATCACTTCATGGTTGTAAAAATGTTCTCTGTTATCTTAGGACACACAAAAAAGTCATGTATGTAAAGCGGATGTAATTATTTATTTCATTTTACATAACTGGATGTAAGCTGTTAAATAAATGTTTCTTTGTAAATGTTGTTTTTCTTTATCATTCAGCGCCGACGCGATTGAAATATATGCCTAAAAAAACCGTATGGCACAGAGTAGCGCAAGTCTGCCATTTCACAGAGCGGTGTTCAGACCCAGATGTTGCAGGTGGTGGTACCCCCTCCACTGCATCACACCTCCACAACAGGGGACAAATGCCGGACGGGCGGAGCTTGAGACTGCGGATGAGGCTTCACTGGCTTGTCTGGCAAAAGATAGCGATGCTGCCTTCACCCGTTCAACCTCCTTGGCCAGAACCATTGCAGTCAGCCCTTCGCAAGTGCCACCAGTGATACAGGGCAAAAATGTTTCCTCAGTTATGGTTTAGGAGCCGTCACAAGTGATGGACAAGTGATGCCACTCTATTTCGCAGAAGCAGGAGTTAAGATCAACATGGAGGAGTATTCGAAGATATTGACTGATGTTTCACCGCCTTGGATTCGCAGGAACTACGATGCTAACAAAGTTACGTTCGTTCAAGATTCTGCACAGGCACATGCGGCTGAAAGAGTCTTGAACTTCTTGAAGGAGGATCTTCCATTGTGTTACTATGGATATATGGCCTTCCATGTCTCCAGATCTTAATCCGTGCTAGAGCTCCTTAAAAGGATATATTTCGAATTTCGTCATCGGATCACAGGAATGATTGGAAAAACAGTGAGGTTACATCGAATAGTGTTAAATCAGATGTAAGTAATTCACTAAACATTTAAAATTGTATTCTGCCCCGGATACAATAGAAGCATTGACTCATTTTCATTAAATAATTTTGGGAAATGGCAAAAAATCACAAATTATATAAACGGCCCTGTGCTTAAATTCACTGGGAGCAATGAGCATACAACCATAAGCGTTGAGAAGCATGGGAGCCTCAATCAAGAGCATGAGAGCCTTAGTGTCACCGTACAACCTCCAGCACGAGTGTCATCCAACTTTAGGCACCAGTCTACTTCATTTTTTGAAGCTTCGTGTGGGACTCTCTTGGAATAGAAATCATCACTACATTCATTATGAAATATGAGGAAGGTAAGAGCTGTACTTCATTTTATTCTGAAAACTAAACTTACAAATGAAGTACAGGGAATTTTTGTAGGACGAAATCTACATCTAAGTGACAGAAATGGCTCCAGCAGTTGAAGCTATATAGCACAGCAACAGGCTTTAGCTATTGCAGAAAGTGTGGAGGTGAAAACCTACATAAATGAGTACTGATGAGCTCAATGGTGAACAGAACGTTGGAATTTCAAGATGAGCTCGATTCTTTCTCTTCTCAACGCGAATGATGTCCTTCTAGTTCAAATAATCACTTGAAAAGAAAATGGATTTCTCATAATAAAAGTAATAAATAATTATAAACGCATTGACTTAATTATAATGAGTCTCCCACACCTACCTCAAAGCCGGACTGTTTGCCTGTCTGCAGTTGGTGTTGGCTACCATAGCATTCTGGAAGGCAATCAGAGCATTACAGCTAAAATTAACAGCAATCAACTTGTTGAAATGCGCACAAAAAATGAGACCTGCATTCATGAATTGGCTTATCCAAATTTTGATCCCCGATACTGAGTGGGGCTTATTGCCAGAAAGACAGTGCAGAAACTTACAGATTTGAGACGCAAAACTCGTTCCCATTCTTTTATTCTCCTGATCTTTAACCTAATGAATATTTATATTTTCAAACCCTAAAACACGTATTTGAATCGTGAAACTTTTGGGTCTAAGCCCATTCCGAATTTTATCTTTGGCGTAACGGTAATTATCATCGGTTTTTATCGTTTATCGAAGTACTCCGACGGTATATATATTACCGGTGACAAACAGTAATTTTAGACGCTATAAATGCCCGTTGACGACGATGACTGTTATTTACCGTCGATTTCTGACCATCATTCTTACCGTAGAAATACGACGGTAAAACTACGGTTGTTTTTCAGACTATACTTCATAATTTGAAATTAGCGGCAATGATAGATAGCCCATGTCTAAAGCTCATTTTACACTAGCGGTGTGGAGCGACGGTGAACTTCCTACAGCTCCTCCTACGAGAGGATTGAGCGTCAGTGCACACCGGCTTGCTTTTACGTCGCCGCTCAATACAACGCTCTTTCTCGAGAGGCAGCAATCGTCACGCAGGGCTCAAACTCCTGGGTTTTTGAACCCAGATCTTTCTTTTTTATCTCTCCTGGATTGCTAGGTTTAATTTTTGATATATTGCTAAATATGTTTTCTTTTTTCAAGTCAGACAGTGAATTCATCATTAACTGAAGTAAATTTAATAATCCAGTTCAGATTTATAGTTTTAACACCGTATGCAAATGAATATCTGATTCAAAACCACGCCTATCGGATGGGGTAGAACACACGTTCTACCCCATCGACCTTAAATACGCGTAACGAACGAGTATCTTACGAACTTGCAAGCCCGGCCAAGTCAGGTTTAGCCGGCGCTCGACTTGGGTTGCCTCGATTTGCTTGGCACGTTGCAATGAGATGACACGCATTTTGATCGTAAAACTGGTCGTGCATTCCTTTAAATGAATGTTTCATAATTAATTTTCTTGAATATTCAAATTTTCATATTATTGCCGCACTATTTTTCAAAATGTTTAGCCCTCCAAAAACGATGTGAATAGTGTGTGTTTCTGCCACACTCTATATCGTACTGTTAATTTTATATTGCTTTATTTTCTGCAATGGTATTACGTTAAGAGTCAATAGTTGAATTTAATACGGATAGTCCGCTGCCACCAGAGGCACAGGGCCTCGAATTGATTGAGTAATGAGTTAATTAGGAATTTCTCGGAAATGCGTTACTGGATGGCGTTAGCGCGCATGCGTGAGCTTTTATGTCCACCCCTACTCATATATCACGCATTTAGTAGCAATGGCCATAGGGTATAGGCTCGTGTTTCTCTTGTGGCGAGTTTAATGCGCGATGGGAAGAGAATAACGACGCTCGAAGATTTTGATACCTTTTTGGGAGGCAATTACGGAACGGCGGGAGCACTCGAGGCAAGGACTTTACGACCACTCCACTTCGAACAGGAAAACTCAAACTCACAAAATGTCCTTCAACTGATCGCCCACAATGACCAGACAACAGACTGTGTACCGACAGTCGGAATACGCTCCCGATTTCACACCAAGACTAGCGTTAACTTCGAAGCCGGAATAGTGTTTCACATACCCTCAATCTCGATCTCTCAAAGAGTGTTTCGCATACACTCCGATCTCGAACCCTCAAAAGTGTTTCGCATACACTTAAATCTCGAGCCCTCAGAAGTGTTTCGCAATCACTTAAATCTCGAGCCCTCAAAAGTGTTTCGCATACACTTAAATCTCGAGCCCTATAAAGTGTTTCGCATACACTTAAACTCGAGCCACGAATCAATAAAACCTGAATATTTTAACGGTTGGTTTTTAGAAAAGTCGAAAGGACGCTAATCACAGGATGCATATGAAACCCAATCACCAGAAACAACCACTTTTGGTAAGGCAACCCAGCCTCAAACTCTGACTTCACAAACTCGCTCGAGTGCTGGACTTAACCTTCAGACTAAGGATTTCTCCCAGACTATGCCTCCCGCAAGTTTTCGGCCTAAGATAGTTCATCTTCCACTCCGGAGCCTGACCGCTCTCTATCCTGACCGGATACTCAGTGACCAAATCCTTCTTTTTGGGGCGAAGGTATGCAGGGGTATGCTTTGGTGGGGGCCCCGCTTTCTCTTTAGCCAGGGCTAATTTAACAATTGATCCCACGCTCTGTCCTTCGTCCGAGCGACCTAAGCCAGCAAATCGTTTTTATATCACTCTAATAACTTATATTGTCCTTGACAAATTTACGCGGCCGGCGCTACGAGCCCTGCGGAGTCTGAGCGACCGTGTAACCGCTGCAGACAAGCGCAGCAAATTTATCCCAGCTAAATGTGGTAACGTCATCGGCGACTCGAGGCTCCAATTCAAGTTTTATAGCCGACGTGAAAAATTTTATTTCATCATCGCACGAGAGAGCTTGTTCTCTCCCGCACCCGGCAAAATGAAATAGGGGATGAAATCTGATTTCATACAGATGTCTAAAACGAGGTATACGCAGTCTTTCAGAGAAGAATGGTTAATGGAAAGGATGAAAAACCAGTCACGGTTGGAAACCTAAACCGAAATTGGAAAGAGATGTCATCAACTGAGTATGTCACCAGCGTAATGAAAAGCGCCTTGCACAACGGAAAAGTAGTCTTAATGTTGAAATTTGCGCTTCAGAAGAGAATTAAGAGAGACAGGAATAAAATCAGCATTAAAATTAATTAAAGTTTTGCATGTTAAAACGTTAAGTTAATATTCAAAGTTGAAAAATAATTACTGGAAGATATGTAAAAAATATTAATGTTGAAAGTTACTGATTGAAAACTAGGACTGCCGCACATTTTTAACATCTCTTAATTTTGAAAAACACAAGTACTTATTCTTCAAGAACTTCTGCGTTTCGCCTCCTTTGACGAAGAAAATCGGATGAAAATACCTGAATTCAGAAATAAATATATATATATAAGAATAATTACCAAATAATTTAACTCAATGAGGGGAATGTTGAGCAAAAACTCAGTGAGCTGTGTGAATGAGATTGTTCACTGTTCAAATTATCATCACTGGCAGCCCTGGTTGACGGGCAGTGCACACCGCCATTATTTAGCATGCAGAATGTTGCCGCTCCTTACCGTGAGCGTGGCAATAAGGGTCATTTTGCTCTGCCGTGGGCGGAGCTTATTTGACTGGTGGGATGGAGCGACGGTGTGGAGCGCGAAGACACCGTCAATGTAAAAGGGCCTTAAGTTTAATCAAGGACAAGTCAGATAAAGTTATGTTATGTATTACTCGTGGTCAAATGAAATTGCATGAATTAGTTTACGTAAGCTTCACATGATGTAATTTGAGCTTTGTTTCTTTTATTGTGAAAATGAAAACTTTGATTTGAAGCTCAGATATTTGAATTTGATTTTCCCGTATAATTTTCCGATATTTATACATTTTAATTTTATATGAAGTTCAAATTTTTATGAATATGAAGTTCAAATTTTTAACTAAGGCTTCAAATGTTTTGAATTTAATTTCAAATGTTTTAATTTCAACTCTTTATACTTTATATTGCAAGTGAAACTGTGATGTTAAAAAATGCAGGACTATAATACCGGCAGACCGCAGCCGAGACGGTACAGAAACGGTTTTGTGGAAAGTAGAGAAATTTCTTGAGTGCGCAGTCAAAACACTCATGTTTACCACTCGTAACTTTTGAAAGAATGCATCTATTGACTTCAAAATATTCTCAAACGAAAGAGCAAAGCATTTTATAATAGCTCATCATAAACGAGACCCAAAAGGTTTTCTGAAAATTACAAAAATTATTCCATAAACCTGTCCGAATGGCGCGCCGTCAAAAGACTAAAATTTACCACTCATTACTTTCGAAAGAATGCAAATATTGACTTCAAATTACTCTCAAGCGAAAGAGCAAAGCATTTTCTGTTAGACCATTATAAACAAAACCTAAACGATTTTCTGAAAATTACAAAAATTCTTTGATAAACCTTGCCGACTCGCGCGGCGTCCAAAGACTAAATTTTACCACTCGTAACTTTTGAAATAAATGCACCAATTGACTTCAAATTGCTCTCAAACGAAAGAGCGAAGCATTTTCTATTAACTCTTTATTGAATCATTACACCTATTTCTATTGAAGTGAATTGGTGCATTATTACAAAGGTTACGAGTCGTAAACTTATGTCTATTGACTGCACTACGGACAGGTATCTCAAGAAATTTCTATAGGTTCCACAAAACCGTTTCTGTACCGTCTCGGCTGTTGCATGTCGGCGCCTATAATGGGATAAATAAAAAATATGAACATTCCTACTAAATATCTCATTCATGCACTATTATATTTCGATTCCAATAAACTAACTGTATTTCAGGCTCTACTCATTTTATAGCTCAGGCTTTGAAATATTTCTCGTTTTAAAAGACTTAGAATACGAGAGTAAAATTGTTTATCACGTTCCCCGGCTAGCCATTTATAGCGTTCGTATTTATAACAATCCTAAGCCTAATTGACCTATTTTCTAGTAAAATTTTATGTGAAGTGATTAAAAACAAATATAAAAAATTCTAGCCTATCTTTATAAATTCCCTGCTTTTATTATTGAAATATTTGTAAATTAGTTAATCAACATAGAAAAATCATTGAAACCTTCGTGATTTCTTAACGTACTGTTAAGGTATCACATTGCTCGTTGTTGTTCATTGCAGCGCTCCAAGTTTGAGCGTTGGAACTGTTTACTGTTTGGATTGCTTCAAAGTATTAAGGTCTAAACATTGGAATTGTTTCATAGCTAATGATATGTAGACCGAGGTCTAGTTTCTATAATGTTGGTATTTTAAGTTATTTTGATGTGTTTTACTGCTAACCTGAGATTTCAAAATTATTCCGTGTGCATTCACAAGAAAAAATTACTTTTTTTATGTGCATTTGTGTACACACACCAAAGTTACCATTCAAGCTGCTATATTATAATGAACAAGGATCAAGGTATAAAGAACTTACCTAAGTTGTTCGGTACCATTAAAATTACTATTATGATTTACTTCAGCTGCGTTTCTTAAAATAGTGTGGATGAAAGTGAGTATATAACTGAATCAAGCTGCTGATTCATGCCTGCAAAATCATGGTTTAACCCTTTCGGTACTGACGGCTATTCCAGGGCCAAGTTGGCTAGTGCTTCCTGTTTAGGGCATCTAACCTAGTTTTAAAGTAATTTAACTAGTGAGGGAATATTTTGGAGTAAATATCAAAATTAGGGAAATTACAAACATCCATTAAACTAGTTTTTAAACAATTCCAGAAGCCTGCACGAGTAAATTACCACAGGTTACCATAGGACCCTGTAATTATCATAGGACCCTGTAGCATAGGCACGCGTAAGTTCATGCTACAGGGTCCGTGCAACACATTCACTACACTTTCCATCTAACTTGAGCAAGTTAACTGAACTTTGCTTATTTTTGATAAATTCGGGCAAGAACTTATATATAATTTCTTTGTAAATACAAAAAATTCATTATCAGCATCAAAAATTTCTGTCGCCAAGCATAGAGCTTCAGAGATTCAAAAAAATTTTAAAATTAAAATAAAGAAGTAGGCACATGGTTAAGCTAAAAGCATCCACACTAGGACAATTTTACTGACAAATCAGGGTAATGACAACTTTTTCCCTAGTGAATTTTTAACCAAACCATTGAATTATCATACCGAAAGGGTTAAGAAAAATTTTAATTTAAAATATTTTGCTACCTTCAGATTTATTTGTGCTGATAGTTACTCTCTGGAAATTTTTGGTAACTTACTGCTGCCAATTTTGTTTGTGCTTGTGATGGTGCAACTTGTTTCCTGAGAGACTAAAAAATATTTATTGATAACTATGCATAATAGCCTAAAAATATAACCATTGATTCCACCTCTGGAAGGCCTATCTTGATGAAATGTGAAGCATTCAATGCTCACTCATTGAATTCAAGGGTAATGTATCTTGTGGTGATCCCAGCGGCAAGCCGCGGACCTCCACAAGACCTGAGAAAAGCTGCCTCCAGACTACAACCGCATCCGTTCCAGAGCACCTCCGGACCCGAAGCGCCTAGTCAACCAAACACGGGACCTGAGAGAAGCCGCCTCGCGACTATGAGAAAAGGTGCCCGTAAGCTACAACGGCTTCCTGCCTCCAGCACCACAGGCCCACAAACTCGCGACCAATCAGGACTCACGCCCGGACTCAAGGCTTGCACTCGAGGCCTACATAAGGCGACCCCAACAAGGCTCGCACTCACTCAAGCCCTCGTCCTCGTTCAAGTCACATCTCCAGCACCCGCCTCGTGTTCCTGCATCTAGCTTCCGAGATCGACTTTGTCTCTCGCGTTCCTGCACCAAGCTCCGGAGACCGGACCTGCCTATCGACACCCCAAGGTGTTGCAAGGTCTTAAACCAGTAGCGTCTTGACGCTTCAAGGTGTTTCAAAGACTTAAAAAAAGTCACGTTGCAACGCCTCGCGCCGGCGTCGTCGGCCAAGCCTTTCTACGACATCTCTCGCCCGCTCCGGCCGGCTAGCCTCGCCGTAGCTACTTACCAGCTACAACGGTGACCCGCGTGGCGGCTGGGCCCGACCCAGCTGACTAGCCTCGTCTCGGCGCCCCGCTAGCACCAGCTGACCTGTTCGTAACAGTCGCACGACGTAGCGCCAATCATCACGCCTCGCCGCTGCGTTCGTAAGTAGCGTCCTCGCGGACGTTACCCGCTATTGGTGCTTGTTCCATTCGTTACGTAATTCTCGCATAGTATTGTATTTCAATCATCACGTATTAGTACTATTCTCGCATAGGATTGTGTTTCAATCATTACGTCATTCCCGAATAGAATTGTGCTTCAATCATCACGTATTTGTGCTATTCTCGCATAGGATTGTGTTTCAATCATTACGTAATTTATGTCATTTTCGAATAGGATTGTATTTCAATCATCACGTATTAGTACTATTCTCGCATAGGATTGTGTTTCAATCATTACGTCATTCCCGAATAGGATTGTGCTTCAATCATCACGTATTCGTGCTTCAATCATTACGTCATTCCCGAATAGGATTGTGCTTCAATCATCACGTATTTGTGCTATTCTCGCATAGGATTGTGTTTCAATTTATGTCATTCTCGAATAGGATTGTACTTCAATCACCACATATTGGTACTATTCTCACATAGGATTGTGTTTCGATCATTACGTACTTCTAGAATAGTGTTGTATTTCAACCATCACGTATTAGTGCTGTGTTCCAATCATTACGTAAATTACGAGTAACGAACAGTGCTCATAGTAGTCACCGAGGGCCCAGTGTAATGGTCCGTGTTCCGGGTACCTAACAGTCACCAATATAATTACCGTGTTACCCCCGTGTTGTCCATATCCTGCCGAATACGGTTGTACCTCAGGCACTCGCTTCGGGCTATCCTATCACGAAAAAGATAGCTCAAAGTCTGCCCGAAGCGTGTTGCAGCCTGGGGGAGAACACCACAATCTCATTGGTTCATACAATTTTCATAATGTTGGTATAATTATTATTTGGATTAGTTAGAGTGTAAATGTAAATTTTCAAAGTGACTTTCTTTGTCACTTTGTGTAATCACTACAGGAAATTAATTTCTAGTAATATATATGTTGTGAAAATTATTTGTACATGCATATTTTCTTTATTAGTATTATATTTTTAGACATAAAAAGTTATTACAGATAAGTCATCAAAGAGAGCAGTTTTTAGCTGCATAAAATAGTCAAAAATTTTGAATTTGGTAAGATCTTGTTTTAACATATGAGTTGACATAACAAATTCTATTCTGAGTCACCTCTGCTGTGTTTTTAGAGATGATGTGTGGTGTATTTCTGAATCAAACTTTTAATGGACACCAGCTATATCGTGGGGGAAAAATTAAATTTAATATTTTCTCACACCCACTCCAACTGATTTGTACTGATAGTTACCTTCTGATATGCCTTTGCTAACATCCCACTACCTATCTACAATGTCTTTGCAGAAGCTCAAATTATATTCTGGATTTCTTGTGCAGTAGAATCATTAGAGGAATGGCATGATCATAATTATTTCAGAAGATCATTCTCAATCTAATGATGAATTTGAATTAGTTTGTCATAATTTTCAACTTTACCAAATCATTTCAGTTCGTCATGTGTTAAAGTAGTAATAAAATCACTCAGCAGTTTTTTATTGAAACAATGTCAATTGTTAAAAAATTCTCTAGCTCTGTAGTCTATAAAAAGCGACGATCCAATGAACGAACATGTCCAGGCTAAAATTAAACAGAAAAAAATTTTCAATCATATTGATAAAATGCAAATCTAATACTCAAAGCTACATCAGACAAAATAATAATGTTGGAAATGACAGCACAAGAAAAGGTATATATTCAGGAGAGGACCATAATCGATTTTCCACTTTTCAGTGCCTAAACATAGCTAATTAGATGTAAATGAACAACTTTTCTTCGAAGCACTTTCTGTCGCATATGAGTATTTAACGAGTTATAGAGGTAAATTACTGACCGCAACTCTAGTGTTTGAAGCGGAAAGTAATTCATTGAGCGCGTCGGATGGCAACACTACAATGGACTCTCCTTTCCGACGCGCTCGAATGATCGAGCGCATTCCCGCCATCTAAGACAAAAGTTAACATACCGCTATAACTCGTTATTTTTGGGTGATAATTTCAATTGTGTTATTAACTAAAAGAAAGGAAAAGAAATACAAACATTTTATTTCCAGTAAAGTATAACATGAAATGTTGTTACATTGGTTTTTAAAATACCTTAACATTAACATCCTTAACTGATAATAACACATTGGAATCGTAGTACCCGTGTACAATGTTGAAACAAAAAATGATGGACAGAAAAGCACAACAAAAATAAGTTCCTTCCCTTCCTAATCTGATTTTGACAGTGCATTTAATTATAAGTAACTAAGAGAAAACAATCCTCGCGGCGCTCATTTGAAAAACAATTCCATTAGATCGCAAATTTATTGAAATAAAAGCGAAAAACGCATTCAAATACCTTAGCATAGAGACCCTTGATTGCTATTCATACATGGTTATCGTAATACCCATGTTAAGTGTTAAAACAAATGATTTAGATCCTTAATTGCTATTCATACATGGTTATCGTAATACCCATGTTAAGTGTTGAAACAAATGATTTAGATTCTTAATTGCTATTCATACATGGTTATCGTAATACCCATGATAATTGTCGAAACAGGATTTGGAGAAAAGCGCGAAGAAAATACATTCCCTCTTCGTTGCGGTAGTCATATTTCGGTAATGAATTTAAATACAAGTGACTAAGAAAACATAATTCATGTGACGCATTGCTGAAAACGCTCTCGTTAGTGCGTACCGTATTGAAAATTTGAGCATAAGAACATAAGAGCTAGTGATACTAGCGTGAGGGATTGATGTTTGAACAAAATGAGCAGATTTGATTCATTTTGCGTCTAGAAGTATGAGGTCGACAATCGGGGTTTGGGACAATTTTTCACACTGACGTATCATACAGTGTGCCAAGTGGTGAGCTTGGAAAGAATATAATATTCGCTATAACAAAACAGAAAATGGTTATGATATTTCTTACTTACGCTAATAGTACTGACGCAAAGATTTCATCGGAGTCAAAGACTTGGAAATTATTGTTGTACATTGCTCGCCGTAACATTTTCAACATAGGTGGAACCGTACAAAAACTTAACTATCCAAAATAGTGTTGTCATAGTGTATTCACGAGAGTAAGAAGGTAAGAAGAGTTTACCACACAAAGCTAACAACAGCAATTTGAGACCAGAATAAGAAGATTAAGAAATGATGTTCTTTTATGTTATGACATTCGAAGAATCCGTGTTTTTTTTAAATGTTTTAACAAGAACGAAAAAAGAGGAAATAGTTACTAAAATACCCTCACATTAACATTCATTCTTTGCGGTAATAATTTGGTTTTGGAAATGCAAAAACAATGTGAGTTCTCAAAATTGAATTCTTGGTAAATCTGAAGGATATGTCAGTTATCGATTTTGTAAATTTCGATGCCTTAGCATAGTTAAATAGATCGAAATAAACAAGTTTTCTTCTATGCACTTTCCGTCTCAAATGAGTATTTTATTAGTTATAGCGATAAATGACTTACCGCAACTCCAGTGTTTGAAGCGGCAAGTAATTCGAGGAGCACGTCAGACAGCAACACTGTAATGCGCACTCGCTTCCAGCGCGATCGTCATCAAAGACGAAACCAAACCTACTACAAACCTACGAAACCAAACTAAAAATACCTCGTTAAATACTCATTTGACGGAAAAAGTGTAGGGAAGAAAAGTTGTTTATTTTGATGTTATTACCATGATTCAAGCAACAAAAATTCAAAAATCGATGAGTAGCTGTTTATTCGAACGCATTCGTCTTCATAGACGAAACTAAACTTACCGCTATAAATCGTAAAATACTCATTTGAGACGGAAAGTGCATGGATGAAAACTTGTTTATTTTGATTCAATTAATTAGGTTCAGGCACCAAAAAGTGAAAAATCGATAACTGATATATCCTTCAGATTTACCGAATTCTTTAAAATAAACTTGAGCTTTTTTAAAATTGATCTTGATGTTTTCCAAACAGAAAAGAAAACAAAATCCCTGTGGCACATAGTTGAAAACACTTGTTAGGGTACGCGTATATTGGATCATGAATCCATATTATTTGCTGCATAGCTGGAACAATACGAAAAGTTAGCCAGCGAAAATGATTTTGTGTTAATGCACACACGAGCGTAGGAAAGTGAAAATTGCCAATGAACTACGTCGCATGTTCAAATGTTTCAATACGAGCAAAAATTGCTTTCAAATATTTAAACAATTTTAAACAATTTATTTACCACAGGTGATAGAGATAAAATGTTTCTTAAGTCTAGTACAATGGTCAAATTTGAGTATAGCTACCTGTGGGCCCGAATAAGTTCAGTGACTTCTAGGGCATCCTACCATCAAGGTTAGCCTTAGGAGTACAATAATATTTAACCTAATTCACTTAAACTAAAAACGCATTAGACGGTCCAATGAGATAATTAACTCGAAATTAGATACTTCATTCCACAATATAGTTCATATGGACTAGATTTAACAGTATATTCGACAAACGATTCAAGAACAGACTGAAGATCGGCGAAATTAACCAAGGCAAATTACATTATTAGGACCAGTTATGTAGGGGACAAGGTTTGACTCTGTGATCTTACACGACTAGTAATCTGATAAGAAGTGAGACTCAAGATTTTTTTTGAATACCCCATAAGAATTACTTTCACGGATCTCCGCAGGTATTGAGTTCCAAGTTTTAGTTCCAACGAAGAGGATACTGTGTTGTGACCGAGTTTTGAGTAATAAGGAAGCATGAATTTACTTCCATTTCGGGTTAAATGGTCGTGATGACCAGTTTGCGCAGTTAATAGTGGTTTTAGGCTATTGTCGCCATCATTTGTTAATGTTTTGTAAATGAAATTGCAAATGGAGGTTTTGCAGAGATCCGACAGCTTAAGTATTCGTAAATTTTTGAATGCGTCATTTGTGTGAGCATTATATTCTAGATTCTTTACCGCTCTTATGGCTCTTTTTTGCAGGGTAAAAATTTGGTTGGTTTTATTTTTATCAGTTCCGTGCCATGCTTCTATTCCGTATTGCAAGTATGGTGAAATGAGCGTTCGGTAGAGCATTTGTAAGGCTGTTTCGGGCAGGAAATTTTTAACTTTATTTAGGATTCCGATAGATTTTGATAATTTAGAACTAATAAGAGCGATGTGCTCTTTAAAGGTTAGATGTTTGTCTATTATGATGCCCAGGAATTTACTTGAGTTGGTTTCTTCGATTTCACCTTCGCCAATTTGAATGCGTGGGAGAGATATATTTTTCTTGTATGAGAATGGAATATATTTTGTTTTATCGATATTAAGGTTTATTTTATTAGCTTTACGCCACAATGAAACCTTATGAAGTTCATTATTTATACGCTCCACCATCCTAGCGGGATTTTGGTCTGGAAGGACCGCAGAAAGGGTACTGTCATCAGCAAAAAGTATGAATTTGAAGAATGATGTAGATTTAATGATATCATTGATAAAAATTAGAAATAGGAGAGGCCCAAGGACAGATCCTTGTGGAACTCCATGGCTAATTGTCTGTGGGTCTGATTTTGCGTCGTCAATGACAACGTATTGTTTCCAATTTGCTATGTATGATCTGAACCAATCATGGGCAGCCCCTCGAATGCCATAAGAATGTAGTTTCGAGAGTAATACGTTATGGTCCACACAATCGAATGCTTTTCGAAAGTCAAGAAATACGGAGAAAACAAGCTTTCCTTCATCTATATTAGAATAAAGGTATTGCAAATGATTTAATACAGCTTGTGTCGTAGATTTCTTAGAACGAAAACCGTATTGTTTGTCGTAGAGGAAAGATTTTTGTTCAAAATACGAATACACTTTTTTATACACAATTTTCTCGAATATTTTGCTAATAATTGGTAGTACAGAGATAGGTCTATAATTGTTAATGCAGTTTTTATCTCCATTTTTAAAAATAGGGGTGACTCTCGCAATTTTGAAAGAGTTGGGGAAGATACCTTGAGAAAGGGATTGGTTGATAATATAAGATATGCACGGTGCTATTATATCAGCTATAGCCTTAAGAACTTTAGCCGAAAAAATTTCCAATCCACTTGATTTATTTTTCAAGCTGTTTATGCACGTAATTACATCGGAGGGATTAGTTGGCGTGAAAAAGAAAGAGTTAGGTTCACGGACATGGTCCATGTATTGCAAGTGGTCTGTGGGTTCACTGTAGACACTATCGGCCATATTTTTTCCTATGTTTACAAAAAAGTTGTTAAACACAGTTGCAATATCTTTTTTCTCGTGGTATTTTACATTTTCGTGAACGACGGACTCAATTGTTGTCGTAGTATTATTATTCGATTTATAGCATGAATTAAGCAGGCGCCAAGTTTTTTTAATATCAGTTTTGTATTCAGTATATTTGCGCGTGAAGTAGTCTCGTTTTGAGGTTCGTATTTGATTTGTCACATGATTCCTGAATCTGTTATACGTTAATTTAGATATTCGCACTTCGTATAGTAAGGCTAGGTACGCTTGACGTTTCTTTATATTGATCACGATATCTTCAGTAATCCAGGGCTTTTGTCTATTTTTCGGCGTAATTGTGCGGATGATTATTGGACAACACTGGTTATATGCGGTCCGGTCGTTATAATTTCAGTTAAATTTAGTATTGCTTCATCAATGTTAATCGCATTATTGTCCCGTTCATAGATGTCTTATGATGGCAGTAATTCTTCTAGAACAGTTCGCATTGTTCCCAAGTTGTATTCGTTTACACAACGAAACGAATAAGTATCAGCCTGTGGGCTGGTACAAGGACTATAGACATTTTTCTTGATGAGAAACACCGGGAAATGGTCAGATAAGTCAGAAATTATTATTCCGGTACGAAAATCAGTCGGATCTAACATAGAAATATTATCGAGTAACGCAGCCGATTCAGAAGCAACACGTGTAGGTTTCGTGATGATTGGAAGGAAGGAGCTAGACTGAAAAACATTTATGAAGTTTGAGATTTGCTCACAGTTATCATATTGTAGAAGATCGTAGTTGAAATCCCCGCAGATTATTATGTCATTATATAGAGACTTGTTGAACTGAGATATTATGCTTTGAAGCTCGTTCAGGAAAGAGACGTTACAAGCTGTTGGGGGCCTATATACAGTCCCAAGCATAATCCGTTTATCATTTTTCGTTAGTTCTATAAATAAAGTCTCAATATGTTCACGATTCATAGTTGCACTTAAAATGACTTTCGAAGATATATGTTTAGATATGTACGTACTGATGCCACCACCACGTTTGTTACTACGGAGTGAATGATGGCTATAATAGTTTTGAATTTGAATCAGGTCTTTAGGTGAGTCGTCTAGCCAACTTTCGGTGAAACTGAGAACATCGAAATTGCTGTTCAGCTCAGTGATAGTACAAGATATTTCATCTATTTTTGGATAAATGGATCTACAGTTCCAACATAACAGAGAAAAATCGTTACAGGTCTTCCTCATCGATTCATTGAATTCTTTAATATTTAGGTATTTACAGTTTCCAGTTTCATTTAGGTTTGGGTGCAGTCTATTCAAATGATTGAGATCTGGATCAATATTGTCGAATATATCAACATGGTCAGTCATTAGAATTAAGAGACAGTAAGTAAAATGTAACGTAAAAATAAAAATGATACAAACTACAGGATCAAGGTAAAAATAAGGACATTCCTACTTATAATTAAATTAAAAAAAGAGAAACTAAAAACACACAGAGATTATTAGTATAAATTGTCTAAAACCTAGTATGACTTCATAAGGAGAGCGCAAACTCAGTCCATGAGCAGGAACATTAGGGATCATAAATGGCAAATAATGTAGTTACAAGGCTGTCGTACCAGAGGTATCCGCATATAACACTTATAAGATGTAGCAAGGACGAAATGGATTTAAAAACGAAGTGACAGTGAAGTTATTTATGGAATTTAAAAATCTTGACTATCTGAATTGTTTCCAGATTTAGAAACTTATACACGAGTTAAGTCTGAGCAGCAAGTTCGGTATGAGCATTCGATAAAAAGGAGAAAAGAAAGAAATTGAAAAACAATTTAGTAAGCTGCAAAACAAAGCTGCAAGGTCGACGTGGATGCCTTGAAAAGGTAAAGGTAATTCAATCAAAAATCAAAAAGAAAACATGTGGACAGATATCAAAATAATATTAAACTCAATACATCAGTCCAAAAAAATACTAATCACGAATAATTTCCTCTGAGGACTTGCCGACATGTTGCAACAAGTACTTGTCATGTTCTTCAGGTGTATTGATGGTTAGAGGTCTCTGAGTTGCTTGTCCAGTTATCTTTGGAGAGAAGACGTTGATATTGCCATCCAAACTTCTTGCGGGTCCTATTTGTTCCGGAAATTTTCGTTTGGCCAATCTCAGAGTGTACATTATACTTGCTCGCGAAGGTACTAAATATTCATTCACGTAGAGTTGTTCCGGTTTAGTCACACGGCAGGCTGTCAGAACTTCTTGCTTTTTTTCGTAGTGTCGTAGCTCAAAAGAAATGTTTCTTCTATCGACGTTTCCGGGTGGAGTTTTTTTCCCCAAACTACTCGCTGTGGTGATGTCAGATTGACTCAGTTTGATTTTGAGTTGGTCCTTCAGGAGCTGGCACACCGTTTCTATGCAATTTTCTTCAGGACGTGATTGCGGCAGTTCCCCTGATATAACCAAAGTGCTTTTTTTGTTCTCCAATTCTTCACGTTCTTCTTCCCTTTCGAGTCGCTCGAGACGAGAGACTATGTTATTTATCTTCTTATCTTGTTCTTCAATCCTTGCATTTTCATTTGATTCTTTCTTCGTTAGTGTTTTAATCATCGTTTTCAAGTCACTAATTTCGCTTTGAAATTTCTTCATTACTGATTTGAAGAGATCAATTAGGATGGAAACTACTTGCTTACTCTGTTTTGGCAGGCCTCGTACGTCTGGATAGTCAAGCTCCAGCATACCCTCGCTGTTGTTGTCCTTGGTTGGGCTTGTCGCCATCTTGTGAGAAGGGAGACACTCTCAAAAAGAAGCAAGGGTTGAGTGCTTGTTTTGATGAAATATCACACTTTTTGTTCGATTTTTTGAATTTAGTTAGATAAAATTTATTCTTGGATCCTCATGGTCTGAGTGGGCACTCTTTTTTGGTTAGAAATGCATGATCATTAACCAGTTGGGCACTTTGTTTCGGAGCAACGACACAGACGTCCTCACTGCCTCACTGCACTCACTGCACTCTTAAAATTAAGACCATGACTTGATATCTACACATGGGAATCGTAATACTTAAGCTCATTTTACACCTACGGTGTGGAGCGACGGTATGGAGCGACGGTGAACTTGCTATAGCTCCTCCCACGAGAGGATTGAGCTTCAGTGCACACCGACTTGCTTTTACATTGCCGCTCAACACAACGCTCCTTCCCGAGAGACAGCAATCACCACGCAGGGCTCCCCCTCCTGGGTTTTTCCACCGAGATCTTGTTTTTTCAATCCCTCCTGGGTTGCTAGGTTTAATTTTTGATCTATTGCTAAATATGTTTTTTTCAAGTCAGACAGTGAATTCAACATTAACTGAAGTAAATTTAATGATACAGTTAAGGACTATTTCTTCAACACCGTATGAAAAGGAATATCTGATTCAAAACCACGCCTATCGGATGGTTAGAACGTGTTCAATCTGTTTCTCGACCTTAAAAACGCGTTACGAACGAGTATCTTACGAACTTGCAAGCCCGGCCAAGTTAGGGATAGCCGGCGCTCCACTTGTGTGGCGTCGATTTGCTAGGCACGTTGCAGTGAGGTGACGCGCATTTTGATCGGAAAACTGGTTGCGCATTCTTTTAAATGAATGCCTGAAAATTAATAATTTTAAACATTCAAATTTTCATATTGTGCCGCACTAGTATTCAATATGGCTAGCCCTCCAAAAACGATGTCTTAAAAGTGGTAAATGCAGTATTTCAAAGAAGAATGGTTAATGGAAAGAATGAAAAACCTGTCACGGGAGGAAGCCTAGGCCGAAATTGGTACGAGATGTCATCTACTGAGTATGTCACCAGCGTAATAAAAAGCGCCTTGCACAACAGAAAAGTCGACTTAGTATTGAAATTTGCGCTGAAGAAGTGAAATAGGACGAAATACAGGAATTAAATCAGCATTACCATTATTGTTTCTACTGACGCATGTCAACTTTTACTATTTTCTTGTTAAAACTACACTTCTACGTTTATTTTTACCGAATCTGTTTTTTTTTCATGTTTAATCTAGGTTTATCTGAACATTTTCAGTGGCAGCCCTGATCGTCAGTATTGCTCGTACAATACTGACAGAATACTTGGCAGAACAATTTACAGAATATATACAGAATATTTTGCAGAAGTAAAAAGCAAATATTCTAAAAAAACTTCAATACTACCCAGTTACCTGCAAAAAACACTGAAAATAGAAAGAGAAAATAAATACCAATTACTAATTTGTAGGTGTATTTTTTACTTTTCATTTAATTTCAATAATCTTCTAATGACAGCTGCCGAATGTTTTTCGTCTACTTGAAGTACTTTTCTCGATAGCAATACACACTGTACAATTTTAGCTGCATTGGAATTAATTTTACGTTCACATACGCTGTGTATGTTTCTTTGATTTTTTGAATAGTGAGAGCCGTTTCCTATCGTGGCCTCTCAGTGTTTGAATTTTTATTTTAACCATTGAAATATTATAATTTGGGAAATGAGAAGCTATACTTTTAAGAGCATCTTCTCTGGACACTGTTTTTATACTCTGCGAGCTTAACATTCCATAAACATGGAAATTCTTTACATTTTTCGATAGGAGTTTTAATTTTTTCTTTTCTCCATAATATGTGAGCCATGACTACACATGTTCTCTATGGTTTCAAGAGCAACTGAACGTTATCGACAGGCAGTGAACACCGCCAATATTTAGCATGCTGAATGTTGCCGCTCCTGACCGTGAGCGTAGCAATAAGGGTCATTTTGCTCTGCTGTGGGCGGAGCTTATTTGACTGGCGGGATGGAGCGACGGTGTGGAGCGCGAAGACACTGTCAATGTAAAAGGACCTTTACACCAGTTAATTTTTGAAAGATCCTAGAAGTGTGTTCAGGCTTCGCGGAACCGGCAAATAATAAATTACTAAGTACCCAAACTAAACCTGCCGCTATAACTCGTTTAATACTAATTCGCGACAGAAAGTGCAACAAATAAAAGTTGTTTATTTCGATCTAATTAGCTATGTTTAGGCACCAAAAGGTGGAAAATCGATTATGGTCCTCTCCTGAACATTTACCCAAGAAAATGACTTGAAACTAAATTTGTACCTCAGCAATATGTACTACTGTAGTGGGATTAGGTAACAGTATTAACATATATTTAGTATTACACCTAGAGCAATACTGTTACCTACACCTTTTTATTTTACTTCTAATAAGCTCAAGTTCATTTAAATAGGCTCAAGTTTAATTCAAAACAGATCAAGTTTACTTTTAAAAATGTAAAGTGTATTTTAAAACAGATCAAGTTATATTTTGATAAGCTTATGTTCTAAAAATTGTTTATCTATGTAATGTACTTGACCTTTCATAAATTAATCTTGACCTTTTTTATGTCAAAATTGAGTTCTTTAAATTGAACTTGCGCTTTTTAAAATTGATCTTGTTGTTTTATAAATTTAACTTGATAATTTTCAAATAACCTGGGCATTTTTAAATTGAACTTGAGCATTTTTAAAATGAACTTGAGCATTTTTAAAATGATCTTAGCATTTTTAAATTGATCTTCAGCATTTTTAAATCAAATTTGAGTATTTTTGAATCAAGCTTGAGTATATTCAAATCAAACTTGAGGGTTTTCGAATTGAACTTCAGGTTTTTCAAATTGAACTTGAGGTTTTTGAAATTGAACTTGAGGTTTTTGAAATTGAACTTGAGGTTTTTGAAATTGAACTTGAGGTTTTTGAAATTGAACTTGAGGTTTTTTAACTAGAACTTGAGGTTTTTTAACTAGAACTTGAGGTTTTTTAACTTGAACTGGAGGTTTTTTAACTTGAACTTGAGATTTTTAACTTGAACTTTAGATTTTTAACTTGAACTTGAGGTTTTTCAACTTGAACTTGAATTTTTTTTAAATTGAACTTGAGGTTTTTTTAAATTGAACTTGAGTTTTTTTTAAATTGAACTTGAGGTTTTTTAACCTGAACTTGAGGTTTTTCAACTCGAACTTGAGGTTTTTTAACATGAACTTGAGGTTTAGGTTTTTGAATTGAATTTGAGGTTTTTTGAATTGAACGTGAGGTTTTTTAAATTAAATGTGACCTTATTTGTATGACCCTGAGCTTTTTAGATAAAAATCGAGTTTACTTGCCAGTACTTATTGCTGTGGTGCAAATTTTGCTTTTAATCATTTTCTAGTGCTGTCATTTTCAAAATTATCACTCTGTCTGAGGTAGCTTTGAATATTAGATTTGCTTTTATCATTGCGATTGAAAATTTTTTAATATATATTTTCAGCCAGAAGATGATGTTTGTATAACAAAATATTACTTGTTGACTACAGACTTAGTGAATTTTTCAATGATTGACAGTGGATCAATAAAAATATGTTCTGTGAATTTCTTACTACTCTCCTTACCGTGATGTTCTGGAAAGATTTTGTAACGTTGAAAAGTAAGAAAAGAAATAATCTAGTTTTTCACACCAAGCCTTGTGTTAATGATTAATTAAATTCAGAATCATCCAATAATGCAAATGAAAGGAACAGCTCTTAGTTTCCCTTAATTCTTAGTCATTTCTTGATGAACGCTTAGACTTGATCAGTGAATGATTCATTTTAACAGTCAAAATTAAATATGTGATACTCCCATTAATAACAGCCCACAGACAATCAGTAAACTTTGGAAACTCAGTGAGTGAAGTTCCTCTATATTTGCTTGAGTCCCTCTATATTTGCTGGAGACAAAATTTCTTTTTATGCAATTCCTTCTATGAAGCCTTGGCTGATACCTCAAGTAAACTTAGACCTGTCATGATGAAATGTGAAGTATTTAACTCATATGATTCAGTACTAATGCCTTAAGTTTCTTATTGGACGTTTCTTTCATTTCCGTAACATGGTGTCGACTAGGTAGTAAAGTAGTAAAATGTAGAAAAATTTGAAAAGTAGTAAAAAAGGAAGTAAGAAGTGGTGAAATTTGGTTTGAAATGACTATGTTGAACTGTGAGACTTACCGTAATTGTCTCGTGTTCTACGATGAAGATGGCAATTTGAGCCCTCTTACTGTAGCCTTCATCTGCATCGCAGCTATTTTTTCTAATAATGCATTGTTACTTGTTACAATACGCCTCACCCTGTAATACTAATCTGTTCAATTATCGCAATTTGTAAGAAGCTTGATGAAATATATAGACAGTATTAAACAAATTTGCTGAATTTAAATAAGTAATCTCGGTAATTTTTGTGAAGTCTTCGAATTCAGGGTAATTGGACGGATGCGTTTCGTGAGGTGTGGCTTATGGTTTTTGAGAGCAATTCGCGATTTCCGGGAAAAATCGTTGCTCATGAATCTCCCGGAATATAGGGGTTAGAGAAGACATTTTTAACGTTAAATTACCGGTAATTATCGTAAGTTTTGAACGAAGACCAACTTCAACAACCGTTTAACTACCGGTATTTCACTGGTTAATATCGTTCGTCTTCGTCCAAAATTTACGATAAAAGCCGGTAATTTAACTTTAATCCGACGATAATATGAGACATTCCCGACACCTATTCCGACGATATATCGTCGGTTTATGAGAAGAAGAAGATTATAATAACGGGTATATTCAAACGTAAATTATCGTCGGTCAGACGATAAATTTCAGACTGGGAGCCAGAGGCAATGTCCACATTCAAAAACTTTCTTTCACAACATCGAATTTTTAACAACATAGCATAACTAATTTCATTGATCGAGGATATGGACACATAGGTAGGAGAAGCTCATATTTGGACAAATTTTATTTCTTCAATCCTAAAATTATACTTCTGAAATCTGCCATATATTTTGACTCAACCGAACAACAAAGTGCAAAAACTGCCAAATCATGGGAATAAGCTTATGTGGAACGGCCACGAATTGAGCTATAGTGTCGACGTTATGAACTGACATTTTTGTGTTGACATTTCATGAATATTGATGAGTTTAAAAGTGTTACTCTGGTGCCTGTGCATGAGTGGTGTCTAACGGCCCAGGAGTTTGTAGCAGCCCTAGCGTGTGCCCTCGGCTTCTTCATGTAACCTGATATTATTCTATTCTACACGGCTGCATATTTTTGAAACCAAGGTAAACTTACGCGGAAGTTAACGGAAATATGAAAGTTACTTTTACCCTCTTGTCTCTTCAAAGGTTACAAGTTAATCATCAAACTAAATGATACAGTACCCTAGAAAATATTAAAAATGATCTTCATTTTAAATAGTATTTGGTACAATACCATGCGTTTGTATGCGTTCATCAATATTTGATTAAAGGTTAAGGTTTTATTCAAACTTAGAGTAATTACCCAATTAAAAATTAAGGGAGTAGCATGGTTGATTAAAGGAGACAGCGGTGAATTAAAGGAGTATTAAGCGAACCGAGGCCTCTTCCCTTCTGACACTTCCAGGGTGCAACTCATAAGCGCGATGCGAGCAAGTTCTCCCATGTTACTACCAGAGGCCACCTGGGCAGATGGCCTCTAGGTGAGACGCCTGCCATCTTTCTCGAGAGAAATGACGGTTGCCATCTTTCGCGTCAGTTTTGAAGTTGGTGTTGTGCGTGACAGATGTCTGGATCGTGTCTCTATTATTTAAAACGTTTCAAGTCGTGTTAGAGTGTATATCAGTGCGAGTGTGTATTACGTGAGGGTGTATAGTACGTGAGGGTGTCAGAAGTCTTCAGCAACCTTTGAATCGAAGGACGTTCTTGAACGTGATCAACGATGTGTTCAGATACATATTTGTGTGTATGTGTAGGGGGGGGGGGTTGTGTGTGGGTGTGAGGGTAGGTGTGTGGGAGGGGGGGTGTGGGGAGGGTTTGTGTGTGGGGATAGGTGGAGGAGTGTGTGTATATGAATAGCCGGTGTAATTAAGCTCGGGCAAGGTAAAGTCATTTTATAGTCCTTTCTAATTTCAGGAATGAAAGATGAAAAATCTGCTGGACGATAGTTGTTTTTGTTATATATATAGCTACGAGTATATTCTTTCAACAACCCTAGGGTATTGTTGCTATATTCTTTTCAAGGTACATTTATATTGTTCCCTGAAGGCTTTCGCGTCCAAGGCTGCGTACAGCTGATTTCTCATTATTGCACATTCAACTGTTGACGCTTCTCAACCAAATATAGCCAGTTGCACATTAATTACCTTAGTTATTGCGTTGCGAAAACTTCAAGCATAAGTAATACGTCACAAACATGTCCCATTAATGTCAGCTTAATAATGAACACGCACCCTTGAAATTTTCTGCACATTAGTAGGAATGTATTTAATTTACATACTCTGGTACATTTTTATTGTGCTATCAACCGTGTTTGTTTATGATGAATTGATTAATCGCGCAAGAACTAAGGTAATTCAAGGGCAAACTGGTTATAATCGGTTTGAGCAGTGTGACGGTTGGAAAGTGTGACTAACGGGAAATCAGCTGTGCGCAGCCTTTTTTTAAAATTATATTAAGAGGTGGCCATCCTGGGCCTCTCATGATTCTCCGATGGTGAATAGGAGAAACTGGTCGCGCCTTGGGAGCGCGACGGTAGTGCTCCATGCTGAGCCAGCGTGGCCACCGGTTGGGACAAAGGTGCAGGGGCGCCTATAAAGTGGACACTTCGAATCCGAATCAAAGGAGAATCATGGATGCAACAACCAAGTAGTAATGCGAGCGCTCCCAGGAATCACCGATGCCACTCCTATAATTTTTAATAGGGTAGTAGCCGACATGGACTAAAATGATTACTCAATACCAGCCGGAATGCTGAAAAATTAATCCCCCAATTTCACACAGTTCTGTGCCTAATTATGTATGGTTTTATTCAATATTAAATATTTTCATATCATTGAATAAATGATAGAAAAATACGTAAGAGAAAAGTCCGGATCTTCTTGTCAGTGTTCGCTGAGGGCTTCATATTTTCGTTCTTGAGAATAGATCCCATTTTCGGACGCGATTCAGAATTTGGAGTTTTACATTGGGATTTTTTTAAAAATACAATAATTCCAGAACTTTCCTTTAACACACAGGTAACTATGGTTTATGATGCTCATTTGGTTTGATAAAATATTCCAAGTACTTTAGATGATCTGCACATACAATGGCACCAGAGAAAAACTTAGGAGCGCTAATTTTTCATCAAATTGTTAATTACCTTAGATTTAAGAATGCTTACATTAGTAAGCTATGCGTCATGTGATTGAGCATCATTTCCTCTTATAAATAGCATAATCATTTATGACTTTTTGATTAATGATGCTGGTGCTCTCCTCAGCTTTTCATATAAAATACAGAAGAAAAAACTCAGCATATTGCAAAAATGTTTTTTTAATGAATGTATAGTGAAAAATTAGAATAAAAAATAATAAACATGTCAATATTTTGCAGCATAATTTCTCTTGAATTTGACATACTAGTAGGTTGGAGAGAGGGCGTCTCTTTTCACTTTTTTTTACCCCAAAGTTCACCAAGATTATCGATAGTGTCTTTCAGTAACTGTTGCTGGATATGATGCCAAACTTTCTCGATTGGATTAAGGGCTGGTGACTAAAGGCCCCCTCACACGTACAAATTTGTTGGCAGACAATCTGAACTGAATTTGGTTTGTCGGTCTCAAGGCCCCTCACACGATGCAAATAACACACTGCAAACTTGACAAAGGCTGGCGCACGCTTCAATATACCAGTTGCAGGTAGGTGGAGAGTACGCACAAGAATAGCGACTCCAGACGGCAAATTCGTACAATTGATAGGATTCGCTATAGTTGCAATGAATAAGAAATAAAAGAGATGTAAAAGCTCGCTCAAAATGGGCTAAAGAATAGTTCCTAAAAAGTAGTGAACATACAAATAAGAAATTGCTTATTGAAGTGCATAAGGAGGGAGAGAGGCAGAGTACAGTCGTGCACCACACACGAAGGCTGGCGTGACACTGACTTGGTGTCAAGGTTTGCAGCCGGTCGCTCCAAAATTATCAAGCATGGCTCATCTGCCTCGTACTGTCTGTGCCAACCTGAAATGAGCGTACAAACGCACGAATTCAGCACCAGTTCAGATATGTTTGCAGATATATTTGCGCGTGTGAGGGGGCCTTAAAAAAGCCAATCCAAACATGAAACGCAATGCTCCCGGATTATCCTCTTGAAATTGGCCACTATGTGTATGGTGCATTATTCTGCATAAAGATAAGATTCTTTTCCGAATTATCATATTAGGGCACAAATTATTAAGCCAACAGGGCAATATTAGTTGACCTGTTAGCTGTGAGCAAAGCTTTAAAATACTCAGTCCAATTAATGCAGGCGAACGAAAAATGCAAACTGCTAAGTCGCCAAAATGTAGGCGAACGAGAGGCCCTAAACCATGAGCACTGATGACTCCCCTTATCATGACAGAACCTCTAAGCCACCATGAAATGTTGAAACTGGAAGCCTGGGATGAAATTCCTAACAACTCATTCATTGAAAAATTGCCTCGCATCGCTGCTTAGCCTTTTTCCATTTGCTGTGATCGCTAAAAAAAAGCACTTCCCCCCAGTATTAGGTGCCAAAATCAATATGACTTCTGACGAATTGCTCACGGTGGCTTCTGTTCTTCATCGAAATCATCGGTTTGCACCTTCCAATGCAACTGCTGAACTGAAATTATTCAATCTATTCCTAATTTTTGACACAGAACATTTTTCAACAAAGCAACACTGTTTTTGAACCTGAGAAGTAGTTTGAAATCTGTTTCTGAGGCTGGGGATCTTTACGGCGCGATTTCCCATAAAAGAAGCAATTCTAGAGCGGCCAGAATTTAGACTATATTGAACACTGCTGGTGTTCTGATGTCTTAACTCAGTCCACAGCCCATTTTTTTACCACATTAAAGTATTGTACCAATTTTTTCGGTTGGTCAATCCAAAATTACGGAAATCAACAAACTCCTCACGAGCCCTAAAAAAATAAGGCATTCTGAATTAACTTTTTCTTAATTATGACGTTAAACACATTGAAACACCTTTGAACAGGATTTAAAAAGGTGTTAAGTCAGAAATGCGGGGAAATATTTGGGTTTAACGTCTAACTCTTAATGGCATATATATATATATATATATATATATATATATATATATATATATATATATATATATATATATATAACATGTATTCATATATATATTAACCATCTAAATTTCGCTCTGTGACGTCCTAATAAATATATCTTCCCAAGTACCAATCAGATTTCAAAAATAAATATGAATTTTAAGACAAAATAACGATGCATCGAATGGTATTTACGCAATATAGGGTTAGTTCCCCAAATTTTGGTGTAATTTACACTTTCATGAAAATATCGGCATTGCGGAGATTTTTTCTGACGCTACTGTTTCATCATATTCTGTAACTTTAAAATCCTTTTTTACGGACAACATACGTGTTCCTTCGTTATGATTTCGGGGTGAACAATTGCCATTGTTATGGTAAGATGTTAATATCAAAAGAGTTACTTGGACGTGAATCGTTATGGAATGTTTCCACGTGTTGAAACTAATGTGCTAGTGCTTATGCGTGTAAATAAATGACTGTGAATGTGACTGTTATTTGACCTCTACTTCTACACTGGGGCCTGTGCGGGATGGGGAGTGACAGGATGGAACTTGAGAACCAACTGAGAAAAGGTCAATTGGCTCGATCTTGTTTTCATATTCTATTCTTTCAAGAAAAATACATTCAAGAACACAATGCATAGGATAACCGATTGGTGTAATAGGGCTAATCTTGTACAAAATAGCCTAGCTAAAGGGCTTGATATTTATTTATTAGCGTAAAGATGTTCAGCCTGGCAGTCAATACGTAACAACAAGGCATCAGAAAAAGTGAGAAACCTATTTTGCAGTTTATACACCTTTTGTCTCACAAAAATATCACTTTTTTTGTGAAACGAAAGGAAACGAGTATTCTGAGTTTAAATATAGTTAAAGACTTATTTCTTTGTTTCATCGCGAGGAACTGTATTTTTAGTATTATTCGGTCCGAAAGAAAATTGCAAATGAATTTATAAGCTTCAAACATTTGTAAAGTCGGAAAAGAAGTTTTAGAAGAATTTATCGTTTTTACCTTTTCAGAAACAATACAGAATTTTACGACGTTCTAATTCTTAAAATCGCTGCGCTTAAGTGAATTAAATAAGATTAGGTCTACCATGACTTACTGAGTCGTCTCAAATTAATTACCTCAAGTGAAAATAGCCTTCAGCATGGGAATGTACTGTACACGCGCACTGCATAGACGTTCAGTATTTTCAATTCGCTCCCAACAACTAAATGGGATGACAGAAATAACTCATGAGTTTACAAACACCACTGTGGGGCCTCATTACAGGTTGAAGGGTGCGGTTCGGTGCGTTAGGCATAGTACGTGACAGTGAAACTTCCTGCCGTCACCATGCAATGGTCTGACATATATCGCGGCTTTATGGTGAAAATGATTTTATAAAAATAAATCTGCAATTTCGAGATAGTAAGTGATTTGTATTAGGTTCACGGGGGTAATGACAGTGTACCAGACCGGAAAACGATTTTGCTGTAGGTTCAAAGAGGGAGAGCAACTGGATCTGCACTGATGAGAAACATCCCGGACGTCGTAAGAATGGAACATTGCTACAGGAGGGTATCGATTGAACTGTTCAGCTCGGTAACATGTCTCAACTCTCCAGATTTTAGAAAAAACTTCGACACAAATTTTACACAATAATCTTCATTCGGAGCCCATGCAAGATTAGGAGAGGTCAGAAATTATCTCCTGCAGACTGTGGAAGATGCATCCATTGCTGCGATAGAATCCTTGCGCGCTCGCTTCTCACCGACATTCCACTGAACAGTGACGAAGCTTCTTAGCATCATCCCTGATGAAGAAGCTCCTTTCCAGTGAACAGACAAAACTTTCGCTTTTGGGCCGCTAAAACACCTCAATACTACATACACCATCTTTTTGCAGCCCGAGAGTGAGTTTGGCGTACTGTGTGTGCGTCTATACGTGCATCAATGGATATTAGATTATGAGAAGGGCGTAGTTACAGTTTCTCTAAATTCAAATTAATACTAGCAGATGTTGACGTCTTTTCTACGCCCAAAAATTGAGTATGGGAAAAGAAGAAATTCTGCTTCCATCAGGGGGGAGCAACAACATTAGCTCATCATTCGTCAGCTCATCATTCGCAGGTATTTTGCTGATTTTTTTCTGGGGTCGAGTGGCCTTGTGTGAGGCTGTTCCGTCACATGAGCCGTCGCTTGATTCACGTCCCTGTGACTTTTCCTGAAGGTTACTTGGAGACAGAGGTTTTCACACAACATCTTCAGTCATTTGACCATCTAAAGGAAGCCATTCGAAAAGAATTCGTCTGACACGCTAGTGAGTGCTGAAAAACAACCACGAATGGCTCAAAATGTGTATCGACCATCATAGTCCCCTCGTGTACGGTTAAATTTTCCAAACATGAAGTAAAACCATTTTTTGTTCTTCATGCTGTAAATAAAACATTTTGATGATATTTTGTGATATTTTTTCAATCCCTCTTTGATTTGACAAAGTTATTTTTGTGGCATCAGTTACGGGCAGAAGAACTAAAATGCGTTTGACTATGTTCTGCTGCAGTTGAGATTCCTAAGTTTTTAGGCTACTGAGAAGTCAGCGCGCAGAATGAATATGGCTTGGAAAAAAAAGTTGGGGAGATCATTCATGCATGCACATCTGCTAGTTGTACAAGACGACCATTTTCAGGTACCTGCATTTGATATTCAGGACTAAAATTCATGAACGATGCAAGACGTACAAATAATAATTTAGTGTTCCCTGTTCACACATCTATGCTCCTGCTAATCAATTTTTAGGATATCCCGTGAAGGCTAGTTGTTTCATTTTTTATAAAAAAAATTCAAATAGTGTTTCATTGAATTTTATACAGCATTTTCAAATAAAACTGCCTCTCATAATACTAATTAATGCATGTACTCAGAGCAGCGAATTCTTCCTTCTTCATCTCGCGTGTTAAATAAGCACGAGTACATGAAACAAAGGTTCTTTGTTTGCGAAACTAGTTGATCGCCTCCTTTTTTATTGCGCATCATTTTGGAATATTTTCAGCTGAACATTGAATTGTATTTCAAAGTTGTTATTCAGCATTTTTTTACAGGAGAATTATTATTTTTATTTCTTAAGCTTGTTGAAAAAAACGAACAAGAGGAATGACTGCACTTGGCTCAACTTGCGCTTATGAGTGACCTAGATTCCATGAGGATCATTTTTCCTGGACCTCTTTCAATGCATTGAATCATGTTTTCGGAGTCTAAGGGTTAAACTTTTACATGGAATTCACAGTATATATGTTGCATGGTATGTGTAGTCATGTACGCAACCAATTTTGAAGACCGTAACTTTCACAATTGCGTAGTAAAATGTGTGATTAATTTTTACTCAATCTCAGTAAAATTTCGCAGCCTTCTTCTTCCATTAGCACAGTAGTTCCGTAGTTTTAAGCATACTCTGTGGATGCCTTACTTTCTGAGGAGGACAGTGTTCGAACGGTATAGTATAATGCATCTCTAAATTTGAACTCGACAGAGTCGTTCCGTAATCTGACCCAGGCACTCCTACAACCAAATTTTCAAACATTTTCCCGTGTCTCAGCTCCGCAGTCAGTAGTAAAAGTTTACTAGTCGACTTGGCAACCAACGGGTGATTTTTTGGGCCCACAGCAATTGGCAACTCTATGTGGATGCCTAGCTCCAGGAGCTCAATTTTTTCAATAAAATCCCAACGTTAGGATTTGAGAGCTAACTCGACATGCAACCATTTACTGTCACTGTCATGCTGTTCATTGTCGTCATACTGCGACAACAACAAAAATCCCTGCATCCCTGCAAAAACGTGCTATAGAGGATACAACTGTGCTATGCATTGATTTCCTCTAACGACATTGGTAAAAGTATGATTTTATTTCTCAACTAAACAGGTTACTTTTCTCATCCCAAATATTGCCCTACCTTACGCTACAGTTGTGAATTAATATTGTTTTCGCTACCACGCTCAAAATTTTTTTTGGGCCCAAACACTAAAAGGAATGTGAAGAAATGAAAGCGTCTTAGGTTCTGACAATGCCAGCAAGCATACTTATTCAAAAATTAACTTACATTTCTTTAATGAATACTAAAAATTCGTGTCTCAGGCTTATTAGATCTGATTTATACTCTAAATTCCAGTAAATTGATCTTTTTAAAATATCAGGCTAGGTCACAGAATTTAATTTTGTATGGAACACATTCCCAAAGTTTTATTTGATATGCATTCTAAAATCACAGCCATTTTATTTCGTCCCTTAGCACATCACAGACTTTGAGCTGATATCGAACTTAGTTGCATAACACCTAAATGTTTCCGTCAGCGATCTTGAAAGAAAAAACACTGCAAGCGTTTATTGTCTATTTGGAATACACATAACGATATATATGAACATTACATCTATAGTGCAGTAAACAATTTCAAAACTCTTTCTAAAAATTATTCGTTAGTTTTCTAAATAATGTATAAATGCCCTTCAATAAATTTTCACGCCTCATCTGAAAGATTGAGAAAACAACATGCCTAAACGAAGACAAAAAACATATCCAAATTTCCAAGCAAATTCTGTATTCAAATTCCGAGTTTAAAGTTTCCTCACGAATGATAGGCTGACAATGCGTTATTTCTCACAATTTTATCCTTATGCAATGAATAATAGGTTACATTCCAAAGTTTATAACTAATAGTCACACAGTGTTATGACAGGTTATGTTTTTTAACAATATAAGACGTCACATGATTAAAATGACACATACAGTACACTGGGAATATCTGGAGAATAATAGCTCACAATGCGCTTTATATGTAATCGAGACCATGCACAGGAAAAACGAAAAACAGCGAAAGTAGGCCACAATTCAGACACTATAGATATGATGGAAATAACAACCCTAATTTTATAAGAAAGTTAAATTTTCCTCAATGAAGCGATGGTCACTCTTATGGATGTTTCGTTTGCGCAAACTGAGTGAAATTCACTCTTCTTTAGCAACCCAGGTTCGATGAATCCCATTGAGGTTTTCTTTAGATGAGGCTTAACTGCAGCAGCTCTCCCATTTGACGATATAGCTTCCGCCCGACATGATTCCATCGTAGTCCGCTGGAGAAAAAGAAAAAGAAATATAGGAAACACCTTCACTTTCATTAGTATTCAATGTAAGCAATTTTTTCCACTGATACGCATTTTACTGGAGCCACGTAGCATGCGCAGTCATTCGCGTGAGGTAATCCTACGCAATTCAAGAGAAACCAGATACTTAACATTCTACAGAAAACATTTAACACGATTAAAATATTCAAGAAGAAAAACTCAATTGGGATTTACAAGATCTGAGTTAATTTTAAAGTGTGACTCGTACGAACGCACATGCATATTTTTTATTTTTCCCTGAGGGTTAAAAAATTGTGGAGTTACGGGGGCATATCTGGTTCATAACACCCTCATTTGTTGATGCGTTGGGCCGGTTGGCACAGCGCTGACTCGCTACCACTGCCCTGTCCACCGCCGACTGGCTGGCCGGTGGTTATACGGCGGAAGTTGTTAAGCGCTTTCATTTCCCTTTATCTTCGCTTCCGTAGATATTGAATGGATGTAATGCATCTTTTCCTTTGTTTCAGACCAAATTTTGTAGTTGATGATCACTTTTATCTAAAGTCTTCATTTTAAACGGTTTTTGCCTTTGAAATACAATGTTGAGATTCAAAATCCCTTCTTTGCTTTATCTTTTATCGCCAAGCTTTGTAAACAACAAACAACGTTCTTCATTGAATTGGGTCCCATTTATTCGAGAAATTGAAATTGTAGAACATTGAAAGAAATTCTGTTTTTTTCAATCTTGATAAATCTCATCTTACAATGATTACATCTTTCTTCAATCACATCTTACATCTCTAACAACATTCATTTTGTTCATGTTATAGTAGATTTAACAGGATTTTCCCCATCTTCGGAGGAAATTCAGGTTCTTTCAAAAGTGAATTTATTCGTTCTGAGAGCTGTAATGGCCAAAAATATTCCGAAGACGTTGTGTAGGGTTCATCCGCGATATGAGTTCCCCCCGGCCGTAAACTATACACTTAGAATTCCGAGCTAGATCGACATCGGATGCAGATGCAAAGCAAATAGTGGCAGGCGGAAAGTTTTCCGTTTAAAAGCCTCATAGGTTGCGCTGCTCACGACTTATACCATGAGATGAAACTTTAAAATGAATGAATACAATTATAGCAGGACTCAGAAGAAGTCTGCACGATAAAGAATAGTTTTCAGGAAATTTTGCGTTGAGAAAAGATGCGAAGAACCAGTGCCACCAAAAGCAATCTACTAATAACAAGCGTTTACAAATTTACCTGTCTTCAGGGTTCTGAACAATCTGAACAAAACCGTTTCACCTGAACGTCACTACAAAACGTACGATATAAAAACTGAAACCAAATTAAATGAAAAACTCAGGAAACAATAGACATTTTTACGGCTGAATCCCATTCTTTCAGTTTCGGACAGGGTATAAAAGTATGCAAAGATTTTAAAATTTGATAGTTGGTTGCAATACGGGCCTAATTTAAATAACAAACAGAACTGTAATCTTCAATTCACTTGTTGCACTTGTTTACGCTTTTGCAAAGGTAATTAGCGAAATAACGGTATTTTAGGTGCAGCAGAGGGATTAAAATTAAAAAAACATTCATCCCTCATAAATTTTCGCAATTTCAGAGCAAAAACTCTAGGGTGGAAAAAAGTTATATATTCCAGTGAATAGTTCATTTCAGCATGGAAGAGAGAATAGGTTGGTGAAATCTCGTACGTTTTGTAGGTCAAAATGATAATTTCAGAATTTCTGTATTGAGCGAGAAAATTAATAAAATAATAAGTTTCTAGCCCCTTTTTAGACTCGTGATGAAAATCAAAACTATCTCATTCATTACTTTTGAAAACTTTTCGTCTAAACCGGAAGTGAATCTTATTTTGCGGCCGTCAGGGTTTATTTTAAGTTTTAATATATTTACACCTTTTCAGTCACAGACTGGAACAGAATGCATTCATTCAACGTCGCCTTTATTCTTTATTTTGTTTGAGTTAAATACAATCGTTATGTTAGAAATAGTTGGACAGACTTTTCAACAGTGTTCAAATTTAGTGTTGTTTTCCATATTTCTAAAACACTGAAGATGGTCACATGTAAAGTTCAAGACATTTATTTAGAATAATGTTTTAAATGATGTTATTTTAATATTGTCGCTAAAGAGGTAATCCCATAAAACCTTAATTCTGAAATTGAGAAGTTCTCAAAAAGCTGTAGGGGTGATCTCACAAAGTACGAACTCATTTGGTCCTTATAACTCTTTTATAACTAAATGGAAAATAACATTAATCTCATTTAGAGATAAAATTTTTCACACTATTAAAGTTGTCACTTTCGTAATTCTGCTCTGGTTAATTATTGTAATTAGGACGTTCCCCGCGTATTGGGACGTATGTTTACCACTAGGTAGATTGCTTATTCACAGACCGGTATAAATTAATAACATTTCATCTGTTTTGCAACATTTTTAAAATTTTTAAAAAATAACTTATCATGCGAGGTGAAATGTTATCGTCCAATTGTGCTTTTTCAATTTCTTATGAAGAAGAAAACATTATTTGAGCAGTTAAGTCGAATAAATAATTCTGTTGCTTACAACCCATAAAACCAACCCTTAATTAACAACCGCAAAAAGACGTGGTAAATGAGTGAAACTATGTTCTCTGCGCTTTTTTACCGACATCCATAGCCATGAGCGGGATTTTTAAACGCAGACCCATCTTTTGGCGGATATGCCATGGCTATTAAGCCTTAATATCATGAGTAGGAAAAGTCAGCCGGGTGCACAGTTGTAAAAATAACAACCTTTTTATCACAGAAATAGTAGTATGACTAGATACATTGTACAAAACCGATGTTCATCACACGAGAGACAAGAGCAAAATGGTCGAGCAGCCTCGTCGCACCTAGCAAGCTGAAGTTCTACGAAACAGTTTGAGAGCGAAAAATCATTCGTGTTTTCATTAAGAGTGTTCGTGTTCTCATAATATGTACAACCGAAGCTCCATTTAAACATATTGATGGTAGTTTGTTCCGACAGGTGGATGGCGTTGCCATGGGTTCCCCTTTAGGACCTACTTTTGCTAACTTTTATAAGTCATTTGTTGAGAACTTGGTGTTAAATACGATGGATGTAAAACCGAGCGTTTACTGTAGATATGTGGACGACATTTTTGTTGAAGTACAAGACCTTGAGCACCTGGAAGCATTGAGGAGTTTGTTTGTTGAAAAATCTGTTTTAAATTTCACGTATGAGTTGGGTCTACACGGTAAGCTCCCATTTTTGGATGTTTCGGTTGAAGCTTCTAACGGTACATTCCATAGATCCGTTCATGTTAAACCTTCCCATGCTGGGGAAACTATTAATTACGATTGTGAAGCTCCTCAAATCTATAAAGAAGGCGTCATACATACTTTGATAAATAGAGCTCGTAAAGTTTGCAGTAATTGGGAAAACTTTCATTCCGAAATGCTTCGAATCAAACGTTTACTTGTTAATAACAACTTTCCTAATACATTGATTGATAAAACTATTGATAAATTTTTGAACCGAATCATGAGCAGTGACAATAATTCAGCAAATGCAAACCGTATCAATATTTATTACGAAAATCAAATGCATAATAATTACAAAATTGACGAACGGGTCTTTAAAAACATTGTTAAAACTTTTGTTGAACCAATAAATCCAGAAACTTCTATTAAAGTTTGCGTGTATTATAAGAACCGTAAAATCAGTGACCAATTAGTAAAAAATAATCTGTCTGCATCTGGGGTCAACGATCTGGACAAGGCCGGTGTGATTTATCAATTTAAATGTAACCGAAGAGAATGTAAGTCTCTTGATAAACGTTACATTGGCATGACCAGAATGACCCTGAAGCAAAGATTAACCGCTCATAAATATCAAGGTTCCATTTTCAATCATTTTCGTGTTGACCATAGTTGCAAACCATCCAATGAAGATCTGTTCCCTAACACCAAAATTCTTTATAATGTTATTAAAAAAGATCATGTTCATATAATTGAAGCATTACACATTCATGAGCTTAAACCTCCCCTTAATGAAAACACGAATGATTTTTTCGCTCTCAAACTGTTTCGTAGAACTTCAGCTTGCTAGGTGCGACGAGGCTACTCGACCATTTTGCTCTTGTCTCTCGTGTGATGAACATCGGTTTTGTACAATGTATCTAGTCATACTACTATTTCTGTGATAAAAAGGTTGTTATTTTGTCTAGTCGCTTTCGTCTTTTGTGATCTACTTATCTAGTCTCTATTACTTAAGTTGTAAAAATAATTACATCCTCTTCGTAAAAAATATTTCTCTGTTCTGATTAAAAGAAAATTGCTCAAACATTTGACGGTGACATCCTCTTCGTAAAAAATATTTCTCTGTTCTGATTAAAAGAAAATTGCTCAAACATTTGACGGTGACATCTTCTTCGTAAAAAATATTTCTCTGTTCTGATTAAAAGAAAATTGCTCAAACATTTGACGGTGACATCCTCTTCGTAAAAAATATTTATCTGTTCTGATTAAAAGAAAATTGCTCAAACATTTGACGGTGACATCCTCTTCGTAAAAAATATTTCTCTGTTCTGATTAAAAGAAAATTGCTCAAACATTTGACGGTGGAAATTTGAATATATCATTATCGTGGTTGATCATACATGTTGGCTCATACTATGAGAAATATTGAGACCTATTTAAAAACACTTCTAAACAAATATTGACTTGACTTCTTAGCAGCTTAAAAGAGTTCTGAACCAAAAAGCATGAAGATCGTAAATAGCGCTATATGGCACACTCCCTGGTATCTTCTATAGATAAATTGGAGAAGTGGGTTTCAAGTCGTCTTTCGTGATCAGCACAAGACCACTAGAGTAGAGCTGGGCGGTAGTCCTAATACAGGAAATTTGTTAGATAGGCTGCATTAAGAAATAATAACAAAATGAACAATAGTTAAAGAGATTCAAAAAGTACCTGGAGTTTTGCAGAGCCTGCTATTCAGTGGGACTTACTATTACTAATTACCATCACGATCTAATACCTAAGAACCATGTGTGACACTATATAGTTTAGCCAGATTCCAGATACAGACGTCATTTCAATTGAAATTTTTCCTCTACTGCATTACCTGCTCATATTTGATGCTGGTGTATTTTGAGCAGTCGAACCCATTACCTACCACCCCACTTTAACTTTTTATCTCTCACAGCACTCTTTATTTGCATCCGCGACACAGATTATACGGAGTCTCAAGTCTCTCTCGATGCCTTTTTATTTTCTCAATCTCTGGAATATTTATCTATATCGATCACTAGTTTACATGGCGGTAAGAAATTTTTATTATTTTAGTCATTCTGTTGACCAATTGTAGCATTTTCAAGGACACATTTCACAGACATTGAATTCCTAATCCAACAAAGAGCCCAGCTCTCAGTCTGAGACAGGAGCCAAAAGGGTTTGAGACTCAAATATTTACTCACAACTCTCTCTTTCACTTCAGATCACAGCTCAAATTTCTGGTATATATTCAGCTACTAATCGACATCAAAGCTTGTATCATAATGATGGCGAAGGTATGACTTTGACTTGCCTGAAATCTGTAAGAAGTTTAAACTCCACAATTTCACCCCTGCTTCAATTCATGTGCTTTTGCTGTTTCAAAGATCGCATTGCCTTTTACTTTCAAAGCAATTTTTAGCAAATTATAAAATTACATGAGCGGAGACAATTTACAGAATAATAGCTCAATCACCTCACAATTGCTGTGCAACGAGGTTCACTAGAATATGGGGTATCATCGACAAAAACTTTTACTCAGTGTAAATTCAAGCTGTGCTCTATGCACTTCCGTTGTTATTCTAAAAAGTCAGCTGTCCCCATTGGAACAATGTCTTTGGTTTCAAAAATATGACAGGTTATTCTTTTCTACTTTCGTAGAAAAGAATGTACTTTCGTACTTTCCCACTTATACCTAAAATGAGCCATGTGGCAATACCTTTCTTTTTCAAGAACAAAAATTCAAAATAATATTTCATCCAATTCGTGAGTCATCCAACAATGCCTACTTGCATAAACAAATAACAATTGTGTCTGCTACCATAAAGTTTAAAACACCTTTCTGAAGAGGGATGAATTATCTCTTTTAATCGCAAATTTAATCCGTACTACACCTGTAAAGTGGTTGCTTGTTGGGCAGAAAGAACGGAATAGTAACTTTTAAATAAGTAATGTAACAGATCCTCTCCTTGAGTAGGAAATAAATGGTGCGTAGTATAAAAATTTGATGTATAAAAATTAATATTCCCAAATGATGTATCACTACCTTAGGCAGAGTTTGTTAAGCAACTTATCACGTTGTTTCCAAACGAACTGATTTATATTTTTATGGCTACCAAGAAAGAATTATTTTGAAAAAATAGTTGTGTCTCACACAGTTTATATTTACACTCGAGGAAAAGCAGCCAGTTTTTTTTAGTTCTAGCAGATTGAAGCTATGTTACTAACCGGTATAACTTCCTTCACTGACTGTGAAACCTTGAGGCTCGCCAGGCACACTTTGAGCCGTGACAGTGAGGGCGGCAGCTGTCGCGGCGTCGGTCACGGTCCAGTTGATCCCGTCGGCGCTGGACACTGTCGCCGAGCCCTGCGAGTCTCGGGCGTAGAACAGGCCATTGCTCGCACCAACAAGAGACCCAATGTACGACGGCAGAGCTGAAAGAACGAATTAATTGATTAATTACCACGAAAATATATGCAAAGAGAGCAGGGACAGAGGCACCATTTAGTATCAAGTTCATTGTACGCGGGATCCATGCACTAGGTGTGTTCCCGCACAGAATCCAGTGCACATAGAAACAGTAAGTTGAGAATGAAGGCTAAAAAAACAAGGTAACAATCGAAGAAGGAAATCAGAGGCGCTGAAAAAATGACAGAAGTGAACCGGAAAAAAGATGATCCTTACCAAAGATAAAAAAATTATTTTAATAAAAAGGAGGCCTACCAACTCTCAGATCGGTACCTTACATTTTTGAACGAACGAATGAGTGCGTTTTTTTCACAGTACATATGCTGCCTAATAAAAGTTACGTGCAATATTCAGCGTGATTGATGTTTTATGAAATAACTACACCTCAACCGAAAGTTATGTATGAGGGATTGTTACGTATGTGTATTAGGTACAATGTCATACGTAATCCGAAATAAAGTATCGGAAATAAAGTCAGTTTTGAAGGTCACAGTTTATAAAATATTTGACGCTTTTACACTTTATTCCAGTATATATTGTAGTAATTGAAGAATTCTCGGATCAATTTTTTACAACAACACGAGTCACGGACATACAAAATCATTAACTAATTCATCTAACTTGCAAGTTTTCAAGGAAGTAAAAATCCGCGAAGTCATAGCTTAAATTTGATGAATATTCAAATGTTTTTACAACAACATGTGTTTTGATGCATTATTTTTGTTCAATTTTTCTCCCGAACTTAAGTTCAAAATCCAAACGGATCTTAACGTATTTCATCATAACGGTTAAAAAAAGATGATGGATGGAGGCACCATACACTTTAGAGTTCATGAATCGAGGATTCAATGTACAAGAAGAGTTCCTATACAAGAACCCTTGAGCATATATAGAAACAGTAAGACAGGAAGGAAGTCTATGAAACAAAAGTGAAAGGTAAAGGTAATTAGTGCTGAAAAACAGGACAACAGTAAACTGAAATTGAAGGTCTCTAACAAAACAAAAAACCGGTCCTGATTCAATAAAAAGGAAGACATCAAGCCCGCAGCTAGGGAGTACACATTTTCGCTATAGATTACTAATTACCATAGATACAACAGTTGTACCCCCATGAGGGTCTGTAAAATTCAAAGCTCGTCATTTAAATTTCATCATTTGAAATCTCACCGTTCCAAGAAGTGCCGTCAGCTGTAGAGAAGCAGACAGTGCGCATTTTTTTCGGGTTGTAGTCACAGAAGTAAAAGATGCCATTCGCGGCATCTTCGGAGACCTGACGCCAGCCGACGTCGTCGGTTAAGGACGTCTGGAGCGCGGTGCACGTGTCGTCTACAGTCTCCAGTGGGCAGCCGTACCATTGCTGGAAACTGGCCGGGCATCATGGATTTAGAGAACTGAAACTTGCTGAATTGAAGTATTTACAGATTTCTAAAGTAGTTATGAAAATATTGTTCAAAACATAATAAAGTGGACAAAATTTTTAATTAACTCAATTATAGAGGGGAAAACTTTCAACGAGCTTTCAACAGCCTGTCACACTTTTCTCACTCTCTCGTAAAACAATAATGCATTTATTTAATGCCTTCTTCAATCAATTGTTTTGTGTTTTAAAGTTGCAATGTGATGAATAATATGAAAATGTTAGACTGCGTGTAGGAGTAAATTACGCATTTTAAGCAAAAACTGTTGAAATTGCTGTGAGGAAGATGTCATGTGAGTAAGCTTAATTCATGAGAGTCGACGCTGCGAGAGTAAAAGAGTCTGCGCATCTGTTCATGTTTCACCACTTTGGTCACCCTAAGCCATTAAACGTCTCATCAATTGGAAAAGAAAAACAAACTGGAAAGAAACATCCATAGACACATAAGTGCAAAAAGAACGAGGAAATATGACGAAGTAGGAGAAGTTTATACCTGAAAAATACGTGCTCAGTGGACTTTTTCTTAATCCTAATGAGCGAAAATTTTACATGAGATGACTTTCAGAATTTGAAGCTTTTATTTAGTGCGAAACCTCTTTGAATGTGGGTCACGAATAGACATGAGTGCGGTAATTAAATTTAGGCGTTTGGCGTTTGCTGCTGACAAAAATGAGTGCTGACTTTCAACATCAATTACATGATCATTGTTCTGCAGAGCCAAAAAGTTATAACTACGTGAAGATTGACTGAAAGGTTTAGAAGTGCACGGTTATAGGTAAAAAAAATTAGTCTCGATTTATTTTCGGAACTAAATACTTCATTGATCTGACGACATGGGAGCAATTTTCACGCCGTTTTAGGTTTGTAACTAAATGAACATACTTGACTCCGAAAGCAGTGCTCGCGTCAGTTGGATCGACGATGGTCAGACGCCCGTAGCGCGCTTCGAAACGGCACGGCGACGGCAGCTCCGCCACCGAGGCAGTCACGGTGATCACCGACTTCCATGAACGAGATAAACACTCAGTGAATGTCACAGAAAAATGCTCTGTATAACCACAAAATCCTTTAAAGTTGTTGGTAGCGAGCCCATACGTAGTAAATGTTTCAGCCATACATAGTTGAATTCCGGGTAAGAAAATAATTTAACCCTGCATGAGCCGAAACCCATTCAGTGTAACGGGAAAAAATTTAAGTAAGCAAAAAATTAGTATCCTGCGATATCAAATTGCGCTAGCATCAGTTTTCCCTGCTTATGCAAGGGCCTGTTTATTTTTTTTTTAATTGAGAAATTATACTGTCTAAAGATATTTGCGGAGCGAGAATATAACTTTAAATGCTCCAAAATTATGCCGATTCTTACTTCAGGAATCACGTTTTTGCCTTAATTAATCAGTAAACGATCGAAAATCTACAAGGTGAAACTACATTCGATGAAGTGAAAAATGCAACACGTGTTTCTCGAACCTTCTAACTGAAAATTAGTGAAAATCAACAACAAATTGCACATGCTTGGATTCGGGAATGTCGCGAAGAATAGTTTCAAGAATGTTATTAATTGCCCTAAACTTGATATTTATTCTGAAATTTCGGATCATTACTTAAATTACGATAAAATTCTGTTTGTTGGCCTTAATTAAGTGTAAGTTCGAATCATGTTGACTCTCTAGTTACCGACAGTACACAAAGGAGTAATAAATATGATTCAATTGAAACTGCTCCCTACTTTGGAGAAAAAACTTGGCATTTTCAATTGTAAGTGTAGGATACGTCAATTAAAAGATCACTTAATCAATAACACTCGCACCGCAATAAATGTTTTAAGCATCTAGGTGAAAGAATCAGTGACAAGAAATTCGCGAAAACTAATTGCAATTTTTTTCTAGGAGATAATGGCATTTTTCAAGCTTACATTTACCATCGCGTGTCCTCCATCAGCCGTTCAGAGTAACCGTTTCTATTCTTCTCTCACATTTGTCTTTCTTCCCTTTACTGCAGCCTTACTTACTTGCTTGGCCGCTGCTCAAGTGTTAGTTTTATAATCCAATACGAATGCAGGTCTAACAGCACAGGCATATAATTTCAAAGCTTTGTCTTTAGAACTATAACCATTTATGCCTTTTTACAAATACTTCGGAGAGAGATGTGTTTCCTACCAAAAAATTATCAATGCTTATATTTGCAATTTCCACTTTCTACAGAGCCAATCATAAATTCACATTATTCCATAAGACTCTAACGCCTGCTCAACTCTTGATTGTCCCGGAAAACTCATTTTTTCTGAAAGAAAACTAAGAATATCAAAAAATATTGAGGATGCTAATTTGGAGCATCGAAACGATTTTTTCACTGTTCCATTATGCACACGACATCCGTGGTAAAAAATAAATTAAAATTAATCTCTCCGATTACTCAGCTATCATGAAATGAATAGAAATTTTCAGCAAAACCGCAAGTGTTCATCGCTCGTAAGTATTTTACATCAAGTCTCTGAAATCAGTGAGGCACCCTAAAAAATCTCAACAGTGGGCCGTAACTGTGCTCTCCAAACTCGTTAACTGGCGCTTCATTGATGACATCTGCCTACATATAAATAAGTACCCTATCTTGAATATGATTGCTAATGCCTCTTCGTTGGAAGATATCTCACTTTATTAAAGTGGACCTCTCTGCTAGTAATGAGTAACTTATCGATAGATTTTCCTCAAATTTTTGAAAAACGGTATTCGCTCCATCAATGATTATTTTCGAATATTCTCAGAGGTAGTATTGACAGCTCTGTCAATTTGAACGTCCTATAGTGAAGAAAGGATGAGGAATGTTCAAAAATAAAAGCTCTGATTTTGCTGAGCATAGAATTGGACAACACTTGTGTCACTGTGCCTTTACCCAGGACGATCCTTGTTACAAGTTTGTTGTAAGTTGGTTGCAATTTGTAGGATAAACCTAACGTTAGTTCCTTTTCTCTGTATGTTCCCTGAAAATGACTAGTTTTTATTTCTTGTTAATAATGATGCGCTTCAGAGCTAGCTTTCTCACTTCACATATTCGTTAGTTTGCTTTTAAATTTTAGTCGCCCGCAAGTCATTTCACGAGTGGACTCTTTCAATCAGCAATGCGTTATTGAGTACTTTAGAAAATTCAGAAGAGATTTACTAAACCGTACCGTTTTTTACAACATTTGTCTATGCATTTACATCCTGATGAAATAAAAAGCAAAGCCAATCACATGATGCAGCGTGCCTTGAAATTGCGTCATCTTTTATCATCATACGATAACAGACAATAGATTTCTTGTCTGTGTGCTCAACTTAGAAAAATGTACACTCTGTATCAACTCACATCACAAGGCGAAATGAATGAGGCTCCATTGAAAGAGTATGAGACTTTGAACTGCGTGACTTGTTTTCCGCTGCTCGACGCGAACTCAATTTTGGTGACACGAGTCTTTTTGAGGAAGTCGATAGTGATGTGATGCTCCCACCCCGGGCCCGAGCGCACGGCAGGTGACCACACTGCACAGTAGCAGGGCGCGCAGTGAGTGCAAGAGCTTTCACCTACTCGAAAAACAGCATTGAGAGACATCGGGATGATAATTATTTAATAAATATTAAGCATATATTTAGTGCCAGCTTATTACCATAACTAATCCAAAAAATTATATTTTGCTATCCAGTTAAATAAAATTTCATAAATTTTAAACAATTTAAACAATTTAAACAATTTATTTACCACAGGAAATACAGAGGTAGAATGTTTCTTAAGTCTAATACAATGGTCAGAGTTGAGTATAGCTACCTGTGGGCCCGAATAAGTTCAGCGACTTCTAGGGCATCCTACCATTACATTATTCTAGGGCGTACAATAATGTTTAACCTAATTCACTTAGCCTAGTTTCTCATTAGACTGATCAACAGGATGATGAACTCGATATTGATGTTTAATTTTACAATATAGGTCATATGGACAATATTTAACAGTATATTCGATAACGATTTGGGAGCAGACTGAAAATCGGCGATATTACTCATGGCAAATTGCATTATTAGGACCAGACATGTAGGAGGCAGGATTTGACTTGGTGATCTTACACGACTAGTATTCTGATAAGAAGTGAGACTCAAGATTTCTTTTAAATACCTTGTAAGAATTACTTTCACGGATCTCCGCAGGTATTGAGTTCCAGGTTTTAGTTCCAACGAATAGTATACTATGTTGCGAGCGGGCCTTTGAATAATAAGGAAGCATGAATTTACTTTTATTTCGTGTTAAATGGTCGTGATGACCAGTTTGCGCAGTTAATAACTGTTGAAGGCTATTGTCGCCATCATTAGCTAATGTTTTGTAGATGAAATTGCAGATGGAGATTTTGTAGAGATCCGAGAGTTTAAGTATTTGTAAATTTTTGAATGAATCATTTGTGTGAGCATTATATTCTAGGTTCTTTACCGCTCTGATGGCTCTTTTTTGCAGAGTAAAAATTATATTAGTTTTATTTTTATCAGTTCCATGCCATGCTTCTATTCCGTATTGCAGGTATGGTGAAATGAGCGTTCGATAAAGCATTAGTAAGGCTGTTTCAGGCAGGAAATTTTTAACTTTATTCAGGATTCCGATGGATTTTGATAATTTAGAACTAATATGAGTGATGTGCTCTTTGAAGGTCAGATGTTTATCTATTATGATGCCCAGAAATTTACATGAGTTGGTTTCTTTGATTTCACCTTCGCCAATTTTAATGGATGGTAGAGATATATTTTTCTTGTATGAGAACGTAATATAATTTGTTTTATCGATATTGAGGCTTATTTTATTAGCTTTAAGCCACAGTGAAACCTTATGGAGTTCATTATTTATACTCTCCGCAATCGTAGTGGGATTTTCATTCGGAAGGACCGCAGAAAGCGTACTGTCATCGGCAAAAAGTATGAATTTAAAAAATGATGTAGATTTAATAATATCATTGATAAAAATCAGAAAAAGGAGAGGCCCAAGAACAGATCCTTGTGGAACTCCATGGCTAATTTTTTGTGGGTCCGATTTTGCGTCGTCAATGACAACGTATTGCTTCCGATTTGTTAGGTATGATCTGAACCAATCATGGGCAACCCCACGAATGCCATAACAATGAAGTTTCGAGAGTAATATGTTATGGTCCACACAATCGAATGCCTTTCGAAAGTCAAGAAATACAGAGAAGACAGTCTTTCCGTTATCTATATTAGAGTAAAGGAATTGTAAATGATTTAATATTGCCTGTGTTGTTGATTTTTTACAGCGAAAGCCGTATTGTTTATCATAGAGAAATGATTTTTGTTCAAAATAAGAGTACACTTTTTTATACACAATTTTCTCGAATACCTTGCTAATAATTGGTAACATGGAGATAGGTCGATAATTGTTTACACAGGTTTTTTCACCATTTTTAAAGATAGGGGTTACTCTAGCAACTTTGAGGGAGTTCGGGAAAGTGCCTAGTAAGAGAGACTGGTTAATAATATTGGATATCAGCGGGGCCACAATATCAGCAATTATTTTAAGTATTTTAGTTGGAAACGTTTGTAACCCACTCGATTTATTTTTCATGTTGTTTATGCACGCAATTACATCGGAGGAGTTTGTAGGCGTAAAGAAAAAGGAGTTGTGTTCTCGAATATGATCCATAAATTCCAGGTGATCAGTAGGTTCACTTGGAATACCATTGGCTATAGTTTTCCCTACGTTTACAAAGAAGTTGTTGAAGAGATTAGCAATTTCATTCTTCTCATGGTATTTTACATTATCTTGAGTGATATGACCAATTTTCTTTTTTTCGGCGTTATTCGGTTTATAACAAGAGTTAAGGAGGCGCCAAGTCTTTTTAACGTCAGCTTTGAATTGAGTAAACTTGAGGGTAAAGTAGCTCTTTTTTGATGTTCTTATCTGGTTGGTCACATAGTTTCTGAATCGGTTATATGTTTCTCTAGATATTCGCCCTTCGCAAAGGAGGGCTAGGTACGCTTGGCGTTTCTTTATATTTATCACGATGTCTCTAGTAATCCAGGGCTTTTGTTTATTTTTCGGGGTAACTGTACGAGTTACAATTGGGCAACACTGGTTGTATGCGTTCATTATAGTTTCAGTCAACTTTACTACTGATTCATCAATGCTCCTTGCATTATTGTTTTGTTGGGTGATGTGCAATGTTGGCATTAAATCTTCTAGAACGGTGCGCATTTCTTCTAAATTTGATTCGTTTATTTTACGATATGAGTAAGTTTCAGCCCGTGCTTTGGTGCACGCAAGATAGACATTTTTCTTAATAAGAAAAACTGGAAAATGATCTGATAAGTCAGAAGTAATTATTCCAGCAAGAAAATCACTTGGGTCTGTCATAAAGATATTGTCAAGCAGCGTGGCACATTCTGAGGTTATTCGTGTTGGCTTTGTGATGATCGGAAGGAAAGATTTAGAATGAAATGCATTTAAGAAATTAGAGATTGGTTCATAGCTTTCATGTTTCAGCAAATCATAGTTGAAGTCACCGCATATTATTATGTCATTGTAGAAGGACCTGTTGAACTGAGAAATAATTCGATTAAGCTCATTAAGGAAGGATATAGGACAGGCTGTAGGCGGCCTATACACCGTTCCAAGCACAATTCGTTTGCCATCTCTAGACAGTTCTACGAATAATGATTCTATATGATCCTGATTCAGTGTTGCACTTGCTATGATTCTCGAATCCATGTGCTTAGAAATGTATGTACTGATGCCCCCGCCTCGCTTGTTTTTTCGTAGCGAATGGTAACTATGATAATTTTCAAATTTAATCATGTCTTTGGTCGAGTCATCTAGCCAGCTTTCGGTGAAGCTAATCACATCTAAGGTATACTTAAGTTCAGTAATAGTGCATTGTATCTCTTCCAATTTTGGATAGAGTGACCTACAGTTCCAACACAGTCGCGAAAAATCCTGCCGGGTTATTCGTACAGATTCGTTGAATTTTGATATGTTAGTATATCTGCAGTTTTCAGAGTCGTTTAGGTTTGGAAATATTCTGTTCAAATGATTGAGATCCGGGTCGATTTCATCTAATATATCAGCGTGATCAGTCATTCAAAATTAGTAAACAGTAGGCAGTAAGTACTATTGTACAACTTAAAACGAAATACAGAGTCAAGATTAAAAGGATATATCTATCTAAAAACTAGCTTAGAAAGTATTGAAAAGAGTAAGAAATCTAGCGTGATTTCGTGGGTACACTCAATACTCAGCCAATAGCGATTAATATTGGAGTTCAATATACAAAATTGATGCGTACAAATTGCTGAAGGCGTTGTTACAAAGTTCACATACAACAGGTAATAAGTTTTAAAAAAAATAAAGATAAATAGAAAAAAATTTAGCGACGATGATAATCTAATGAGCTAATATGTTTTACACATAATAATAGTTTGTTGGTTAAAAATTACATACAATTTACGAGGAAAGGTGAACAAGGTGGATATCAATATTCCATCATAATATTGGTAGGTACAAATTGCTGATGGTGCTGTTGCAATTTCCAATACAGTTGTCATAAATGTTCATATATATATCTGTCATAAGATTGTCAAAATTGAGGTAAAACTTCCGTATATATCTTCAGAGGTTGGAACTGATTCATGACATGAAGTTATGCAGTTTGAAGATCTAGTGTAAAGTTATAGAATTCTAGGCGTTATTGGCATACGAGTATATAATTTGACGCAGGTACATGTTTTGATACCTAATTGAGGTGAACACCCAAGACCTGATTCGATGATTTATCCAGTTGCCGCATCAGGTATTGGTCGAGCTCTTCTGGCGTGTTAATCTGACGTCTCGAGTCCGGTTGTCCAGGGATGAATGCGAAGATGTTTCCATCTTGGGTCCTCGGGGTTCCGATTTTTTCCGGGAAATTTCTCTTGGCTACTCTCAAGGTGTACATGATCTTGGCTCGTGAAGGTATTAGATATTCATTTATATAGAACGTTGGTTTATTTACTCGGCAGGCAGAGAGAATTTCACGTTTTTTGTTGTAATGTTTCAGTTCGAAAGCGATGTTTCTTCGATCCTCGTTTCCACTTAGTGGTTTTCTTCCCATTCTGTTAGCTGACGTGATGTCAGCATCACTGAGGTCGATGTTGATGTCCTTCAGAATTTTGCAGACTGTTTCTTTGCAATTTTCGTTGTTGTGTGAATGAGGTAGTTCCCCCCCGGAAATGACGAGAGTACATTTTCTATCTTCCAGGTCTCGGCGCTGATCATTTTTTTCCAAGCGATCGAGACGTGACTCCAAGCTTTGTATTTTTTCATTCTGCTCTTCAATAATTTGTTTGTGTTCTGCTTCTTTTCCTGCTATTGTTTCAGATAGTGTTTTAAGGTCGCTTATTTCACTTTTCATTTCGTCAATATCACTATTAAATTTTGTCATCACTGAGTCGAAATATTTTATTAGAACAGATACCACTTCTTTGCAGTCTTGCGTTAGGCTAGACACATCAGGATATTGACCAAACTTTGGTTGATATTCACAGCTGTTATTGCAGCTGCTGATGTTGTTGCGTTGCTTCCTCGCTCCCATCTTGTAGGTTTAGAGAGTTGGCTTTCTTGTATAAACGAGGGTTGAACACCTTCACACTTTATGAGGGAATATTATATTCTTAGTTTGATGATTTATATGTTGATATCACATTTGAATCCTCATGGCGAGAGAGGGTACCCATTCAGGCTAGAAGTACATTCTTTCTAACAATAGGCACTTTGTTCCGGAGCGAGCGGAGCGAGCGCAACGCACATCCTCACCATATGGAGTCTCAGAGGACACTGATAAATCTAATAGTATTACGTGTAATAACGGACGTGATAAAATTTCGCGTTAAATTAAACAAAGAATTTGCTCAAAAATATCAGTAGACACAGTCGACCATGTAAAATAAAACTCGTGCCATGGAAGATATTTAAAAACCGCAATTCATCGATCTTAGTCTTCGGTAAGTCATAAATTTAAATATCCCGTAAAAAATGCCTACCCATTAAACGTCTTTTGAGAAAACATTGGTCGCGCCAGGAAGCCAACAGAAACTAAAGCTAAAAATAGGGAATATAGGATAGAATCTTTATAGATGCAGCACTGTGTAAGTGGCACCCCAGGTTGATATTGTCAGACCGGATGAATGAGAATAAAATTGCTTAGTTTGGTATTGAAAGCAGAAAAGGAGGTGAAGTTATTACTCTCGAATAATGGTGTATCTTTTCATTTGCATAATTCATTACAGCAGTTAGGTTTTCACTATTTTATAATCGTGAATCTAATTATTTCAATGAGCACGTGTATGATGATGACTCGCGATCGACGGCCCTACAGGAAATTAGAGTGCATGAGCCGGAAAGAACTTCATGCCTTGGAACAAAGATAATGACACATGAAGATAAAAATACTAGAGCCGATTAGATAGACTGATTATTAAGTTAGAATTTTAATATATTTCTAAATCACGAATAAATCACTTAACCTTCAATAATCCTTGACGTGAAGAGTCGAGAGAGAAAGTAATGTAAGGTAGCATCCACAGCAGTAAACAAATGGCCTCGAGTATTTATATGGGTTCTATTAAAAGCTCCTGTCAAGGTTATCAGTATTACACACTAAGTGTCCAATTACAGCAGTATCACGAATGTGCTTAAAAAGATACATAAGCGCAACTTCAGTGTTGCAAAATTCCTACAACGTAGTGTTTTTAGAGCTGAAAGCCAGCTTTAGAAAATTTCAACTAGAAAAACGGACGTTTTCAAACGAAGTGTAGACAATCTCATTGGTATTCAGGTGTCATGCGAGTATATTTAAGATAAAACAAAAATGTGTTATTTGCTACGAAATATGAAAAAGTCGAACAAAACAAATACGGCATACACATATCCCGACATCGCAAATAATTATAATCAATTCCCTGTTAATATGCTCATGATTATTGAAAGATCATGCAAGTACCAATCATATCGGCCGAACTAAAGTATAGAGCAATTATCGATGCAGAATGAGTTACAAAATCAGTGTATAGAAATTAAGATTTGCAAAATTATTTATCATTTTAACTCCGTAAAAAAGGAAGTTAAAGAATAAAATGAGTGATTTACTCGTGCACCTTTTTCGCAAGTTAAAAATACTAACTGCACTCAGGGTTGTTGCGTTACTATTATTTAAAGTTCTTGCAAGTCCCATATTTCGGGGAAATAATTTCTCATGTTCTCTATACGGGAGAGTAGTTTCTGTGTGTGACTACTCTCCCCGATGTTAAGAGGCAAATTTTAAGGCCAAGGGCTCTGGCAAGAGTCAGCTAGTTACAGGTATTTCATTCCGTTACAAACAAACGGAAGTATTTCAATGAGGAATGAGACTGAAACTGTAACAGATCGGTCTGTCATCTTTCTTAGCGAACGGAAGAGAACAATATTTGTTTGTTTAACAATACTCTTGCTCTAACTTAAATTTAAAAAACTGATAAATATCTCCATTACATTAGCACAGACACATTGAAGCATGAGTTTCTAGAACTTGACCAAATTGGTGTTCCTTTGAGTACATGGTCGTATAGGTTTTTTAATTTGAAATGGCACCGTTTGAAAAAATTCTTGCATCTGCATTTGCTTTAGTAGCTGGGAACCTCAACATTGCCTGGACAGCCGCCTCGCGCTGCCAGGTCTGTATCTTCTTTTTACGAAATTGCAGTCTGCGAGACCAGCTACTTCAAATTATCGTTGTTTTGAAAATATGTGGAAACTAGTATTACTGGTTCAACCCGAGTATCGGGTTGTCCGACTTGCCTAAAAATCAAAAATAAATAAATAAAAAAAAATAAAAAATAAAAAAAATAAAAATAAAAAAAAAATAAAAATGAAAAAAATAAAGAAAAAAAATAAAAGATAAAAATGAATAAAAAATAAAAAACAAATAAAAAAAATGAAGAAAAAAAAATGAAGAAAAAAAAATGAAGAAAAAAAAATAAAAAAAAATAAATAAATAGTTTTCTGCAAATATAGACACCAGTGGCTTCAATTTAATACCTCACTTGACCATATAGACCGGTTCAACCCTAGTATTACCGGTTCAACCCGAGTATCGGGTTGTCCGACTTGCCTAAAAATAAAGAAAAATAAATAAATAAATAAATAATAAAAATAGGCAAAAAAAATAGAAGAAATAAAGGAAAAAAATGAAAAAGAAATAAATGAAAAAAAATAAAAAATAAATTAAGAAAAAAAAAATTAATAAATATTTTTCTGCAAATATAGACACCAGTGGCTTCAATTTAATACCTCACTTGACCATATAGACTCAGCCAATTTTCTAAACGGACTCGGACAAATATTGAGTTACTGAATTAAGTATATAGATTACTGCATCCTTATCAGGCAACTGAATAAACTTATGAAGTACATTTACTTGGAAGAGCTCGTAACATGAACGGTGTGTTTAACAAAAACATTAATTATGTCCTTTTTTATATACGTATTAGGCTAGTTTAACATACATCACGCATAGTTCCATTTTATTTCCATTAGTTCCATTTTTAAACTTATGAAGTACATTTACTTGGAAGAGCTCGTAACATGAACGGTGTGTTTAACAAAGGCATTAATTATGTCCTTTTTTATATACGTATTAGGCTGGTTTAACATATATCACGCATAGTTCCATTTTATTTCTTACAGTAGTTATAAACAAAAATGAAAAGTTTCATTGAAATGACCTGGAATTTAACCTGTTTAGTCGACCATAGCTGTGCGCAGTGTTTTTATTTTCCACATCTCAGGGCTTCATCATAAACGAAGCAGCGAAAGAGGTTTTAAAACTCAGACGCATGTGTAACCAGCCCTCAAGTTTATTTGCCAGTGTTGATGTGAATGACACATACATTATGGCCCTAAATCTTCAAACTTTCTCATCTTGCTTTACCTGTAAGCGCGAGACTAAATTCACTGTATGCATTTAACGAGCATGTGCAGTGGGCGGAGTTACGTTTGGGCGTGTGAATTTGAATTCGTATCTGTGTTACGTCGTTATTAATAAGTATATAATAATGAGAAAACATTAGTAATTTTGCATTTGCTTGACTGTTATAGTGATAGATCTTACTACTGGCCTGAAGATAGTCCATGGCAAGGCCTTCATGCGCAGGCAAAATTGATATAGTCAGGTAATTACCGTAGCACGATTTATTTCTTCATGTAATGTATATTCATGATCCTAATAGTTAACCCCACACGTGTTAAGAGACAGAATTCCCTCTTGCTTTCAAATTGTTAGTTTTGTTACTGTTTGTTAGAAAGTTTTTTTATATTGTAAAATTGTTAGTAAAATGTTTTAAATTGTTAGTTTTTTTAGCGAAACTTCAATTATTGTTGAAATTTCGCCAAAAAAGACTAACAATTTAAAACCATATACTAGCAATTTAATAATTTTTAAAAAACAAACTAACAAAAATAACAATTTCGTTCAAATATAATTGAACGAAATTTACTCGCGCCAAACTGATCCGGAGACTTCCTGATCTTAAGAGCAAAATAAATCTACCTGGAAAAACCATGACATGAATGAGAAAGATGATAAATTGAAATAACTAACCATAAAAACTACCTGTTAACAATTGACAACGGAAAAAACTAAATTGGTAGTATAAAATCTGTTTATATCTTAAATTGCATAGAGACTCTAAAATCCTAAAATCAGAGGGAAATTAAGATTTAGTAACAATTTTGATCTTAAATTTCCTCTGATTTAAGGATTTTAGAGTCTCTATTCATTTTAAATAATAATACGATTTTAAACAACCAACTTTGTTCTTTTCCGCTGTCAATAGTTAACAGGTGGTTTTTAAGGTTAGTTATTTCAATTTATCATCTTTCTAATTCATGTCATGTTTTTTTCTCAGGTAGATTAATTTTGCTGAAGATGAGCGAAAGCTCGATTCGTTCAATTGTATTGTTTTACTTGTAATTTTTCATTCGAGTAAAAGTTTTAGAGGGTATTTTTAAATCTCTCCTTTTTACTTACTTTACTCGTGCTTCACGACTCCTAGTGATGACTGATATTTAGTTGATAGTCAATACGATTTTTTGGACTTGCTGCTCTAGTGTTATTATGTTGATGATTGTCAGTTTGTTCTTGTAAACTACTCGACTCCAACAATTTAAAATAATGTATTACTTACGGTATGAAGATTTCCAGATTTTCCAGACGAATTTTTTAGCTGAGTTTGAGGAACTGGGTGAGTATTTAGCCACTGATGTGAGTTATCATTTGCTGAACCTAAATTTGACTTTTATGGGGCCAATACTTATTACCGATGTCAATGATTAAATTATGCGGTAAACTTGCTCGGTAATTCTGTTTCTGAAATTTATTTCGCTTCTTATTAATAAATTAAATAGCTACGATTGAAGTAAAATACGGAAATGCGAACATTTACATCCTTCTTATATAAACTGGACGACCAAATAAACGACCAAAAGCTATAACGCTTGCTACAAGCCTCACGGTGAATTTGACAATTGGAACAGAGTTTCCATTTGAAATCCTCAGCTTGTTTCTCCACACACCAGTTAAAGAAACAATTTTGAGTGAATCTTTCAGTACTGCGAAAAGTGAGGTTAAATTTCCGCTCCGTTTTACGTACCTCCTCCGCTGCCTGGCTTGGCTTGATCTGGACCTGTGGTTGCAGAGATGGCTGTTGAAGCCGAGAACTGGCACGGGTCCATGTTCTCTAGGCCCAGCGGTTCGTAGCACTCTGGACGGAACAGGAGCGTTACGAAACAAAGTATCTTATGCTCGCCGGCGAGTCATCTTAACATCGCACGATACATCGAGGAAAAATTTCTGCCTGTACACAAACTACAAAGCGTGCTCTATGGGACGTACCGTGAGCTGATGAGCATTCATAAATGACGAATGAATACTGTGGAGGTACTCCATGAAACATAAGGCAATTGATTTCAAAAAACTTCGTGCTTATAAGCATCGAGCGGTCTAATAAATTACAAATCTGATTAAGCAATTTTTGTACGAAACTTCATAGAAATATTCTATTTTCAAAGCAGGAACCACTAAATTTGTTCTTTAAATCAGCCTCAACAAATTATAGATAGCTAAAAAATAAAATACTAATTAAGGTAAATATTTAGTTCGCCACTATGTAATTACTCATCATATTCAAGTTATTACTTTGAGTCGTGACCTCACTTAGAGTACTCTCTCGATTAGGAGGAACAAATGCATGACTTCGGCACAATTATTTGAAGGAAAGCATTGCTTCAAGGAAGCGGGAAAATACGAACCTTGTACAAAGCACTACATAAATAATAGCAGTTTTCTTCTTAAATTTTGAGAGGTATGCTTATAACACAATAATTTTTTTCTATTCTTAAATTACCCGGGTTACACTATGCACACGAATTTTTAAATTTTTAACAACAGCATCATGGAATCTTATAATACACTATCCACGCACAAAAAAATTTTGTTTAATATTATTTTCGAAAGGGCTTCTTAAAGGCATTGAAATGTGTTCCTAAGGGCTTAGGGAGGGCGATTGAACCGTTGTAACGAGATATGAAAGCGTTATGAGAGTACATTGAGAAGATGAGCTGTTAAATTCGAGGATAGCAATACATACGATTTATAACCCTTTAAATGCTAAAAATCATAACATTAAGATGGCAGCCAATAGCAGCAACACACTGCTGGAGTGAATATTTGAAGTTTCATTCAACACGTTTTAATATATTATGAAGTATGGCCTCACTTCTTCTACGTAATTCGCTCCCTCAGTTCTGCTACAGGGAAAGAGGACGGACGACATTTAGACACCTTTTCCTTCAGATGTGCCCAAAGAAAGAAATCAAAAAGCTTATATCAGGTGAACTCGTAGGTCATCCTAGAGCGACCCTCGCAGAAATTAAACGTCGGGAAACTTTATTTTCAAAAGATTGAGTAAATTTCAGGTTTTGTGAGCTATCGCCCCATCCTGTTTGAACCACAAGTCCCGTTTCCCCTTCTGTTTAGTGACTTCCACCATTTTAAACATTGAGACATCACGTTTAGAATTTTCTGGCTCAGTCATTCCTTCGTCAAAGAATTTTGAGCTTATCAAGGCAAATTTTAAACGTCACTCATCAACATTACTAAGCTGGAATATCATAGTCTTTCATGGATGATTTAAAGTTTATTTGCTGCCCATTAGTGGTACAATATCACTTACTTTATTGATTTCACGATGCCTCGTTCCTTTTGCAGAAAGCTGTCCCGAGAGCAATCAGTTCACAAATTTTCTGACGTAGATTTTGACGGTTGGTGTAGTCTGCTTAGTTTAATTCTCGAACGATCATTATTTTTGGGGGAAATAAGTTCAAAATACGAGCAGAATCCTCCTCAAACTGCGATCTGAGATTCCCAGAGCAACAGCATGTCTTCGAGGCGAGCTTTTTACGACCGTCCCAATTATCTAATTCCCCATTTACTGGTGTTCTGAAATATCTACGTTAGCCTTGTGTGTCTCTTCTTAGTGTACAATCACTTGTTCTGAACTGTCGAATCAGGATTGAATTGTGTAAAGCTAAGGAACGGAATCGTTACGCGAAGGTTGAACAGTCGCCAGAAAACTTTTTTGGTTTTATCAAAGATTGGTTCTTCTCAAAATATGCTCGCAAGACAACTTTGCGATTCACTTATATTCTTACAATGTTTACCACTTTGCGTTACTGACAGAAAAAACAACGAGCACCTACCTTCCCACTGAATATTAACTCTAAACTGCTAAAACGGTTGTACAGCACCCTGTGCATACACACAGAGCACACTGCTTGTCCAAAATATAAAAAGAACTATAGAAATAGCGTTCCTTTGAAAAAAAAAAACAATGAGGAGGCAGGAAAATTAAAATGAGTTTTTACAGAACGTCGTCATTGACGAATTTGTAAGTGACACATAACAGCTTCACGAAATGGGAAAGACATTTTCACTATGTGAAATTTTCGAAATTTAATTGTTGACTCACCAGTTCCGTCGATCTGGAAAGGCAAAACTGTCGTAGTGCCGCAGTACATTGGGTTGGTGTCATCGAACGTGGTGCACACGAGCCGCACCAGCGCTGCTGCGTCGATCAGGCCCAGGCCTTTGACCATGTCGTCGTTAGGGTCTACCGTCACCGTGAAGTTCATCTCCAAGTAATCCGTGAAGAATAAATTCGTAATCTGGAACCAAACATTACGTTTTTATTTGGATGCTTTAAAACACTGGGAACTCAAAATGCACCCTGAACATCTTGAACAAAATCGTTCATCTTTAAAGAACACAAGCATCAAGCAGAAATGTGCAATAAACTTTGATCGATAATAGTTCAACGTAAGCTATCTGCTTTGAAAATAAAAGAGAAAAACAAAACGAACGTAGAAGAATTCAATTCTGTTGACAGAATTTCATGTACATGCTTGAAATGAAGACGCAGATTAAATATTTCGTTAACTGTGTGTTCGCTCTAAAAGCTTGCGAACATGAGAGTAATTCTTCCGTTTCAAAACTATGTTGTGCACGCTTGAGATTGTTCAGGTTAAGAACGAGTAATATTTTATAAACATAATTTTCAATCAGATCATTGTCATGAATAAATCGAGTTTTCATTTATTAAAGAGAATCATGACGGACAGCAGGTCTTACAAACATAAATGGAAAAAGAAAGATCTAAATTCTTTCGAGAGCCAATTAGCTTACAATGAACGGTTTATCTTTTAAGAATCAGCTGTCAGAAAGGAATAGTAGCATTAACTTCTCTGAATTCAGTAACATTCTGTGTTCTCTAGATACGTGCATTGGTCAGTCGGTAAAGTATCGATCAACATTGAGCTTCGAGACTACACGGCATGGTTAAGGACGTTGAACGCATTCTTTATAACTGCAAGCTTCGGAGGACGCATGAATAACAACAAGCACTAACATCAAAGTCGAGGTAGTGGTTGTTTGTGAAGTTGTTGGTGATGTTGCAGACTTGCGTGTCGCTGGCGTCCACGAACTGCACTGGCTTGGGCAGCAGCACTCGAACGATGGCATCATTCAGCTCCTCGCGGGATTCGTTCATGACGTGTGACAGACGGAATGTCATCGGGATTTGGTCACTGGTAAATGAAAAGAGTAGTTATAATGGCATTTGAATACTTTCTATAACACCATGAACTGAAATCTATAGGGTGACGCAGAAGTTCTTTCGTAAGTTTTTAAAAGCCATTTATCATATTAGAAGAGCAATATTTATAGTTCGAATGAATAATTTGAGCGTCAACAACAGGTTTTAAGGTTGTTGTGCCCACTTCGGCCAACTTTTCATTGTTTTTTTCTTAATTAGCCCCTTTTTTTATCTCCAGACTAATGACAGATTCAGGCAATTTGATAATGCTATTGATTTATCCCGGAAAGGTCAATTTAATCCTCACATGTTGTATTCAAATGTATTAAGAATTTTGTAACACAACCCTTGGTCCACTGGAAGGACGAAGAGCAAAACTCTGAAATGAAGATAGAATTCAGCGCTTGGTCTTGCCAACGGATCTTACTGTCAGACAACTCAAAAATAATAGATTCAAATAAATATTGCATCAAATATATCTGACCGATTTCCCTATATATATTTTGGACATACCGAAGTAAGAAAGACAAATTCTGAAATACGAAGACAAAGTCTGTTATACAAAATCTGCGAAAGCTAAAACCGGCACGACTTACTGAGTGGCCCTGGGTCTGCAACGGCATACTGCCAAAAAATCCCCTCAGTTTCCAAGTCAGCAGTAACCTTTAATAATTAGGAAATAATAACCTGAGGTAAACTCATTTAACGACTACTTCGGTCAATGACTATTGAATAGTCGTTTTGGTAATTCTATTGAACTTATCCTTCACTGATATGAGATGGTACTTTTGCTGAGCGCCAACGTAGTGATTCCTTTCTTTCTCTCTTTCAGGTACACGTCCACCATTCACCTTCCCCTTCTCCAGCCTTCCTCTTTCTTCCTCTCATTTTTTCTTCTATCTTCCACACATTTAAAAACGAAGTGTCACACCTTGACCAGCGAATTCACGTCAAGCGTCTAGCTTAACCAAGTCAGGAAGTAGCAGCAACAAAGCAGGTATATGTCAGCGCTTCAGCGGTTTGGATCTTAGCGGGCGGAAGGCCTCACGAACTCAAACACAAAATTTCAACCATCGAGATGCATAAAGTAGTGCATGGGTATCGGCAGGGCAATTATCAATATTATTAATACAAAAAAGTTGAAGCAATCACAAATGGAGCTATTGTGGTCATTCACATATTTAAATGCATCATCTGATCACTCTTACCATCTTCATTACAATCCAACCACTCCAGATGCTACGAAAGCGATTCAGTTGTGAAATGCAGAACTGTATGCGTCAAGAGACAGGGAATTTTGATGTATTGAAAAGTTACTAATGAGAATAGCGAACGTGGAAGGAGTAGTATAGCGTCTAGTTTTGTGAGTAGTATTAGTTTTGTCACAAACTGAGGATTCCAACTACCCACCCTCGCTTTGGCGGTGTGTCTACCCATACATTGTTCGAGTGCTCAACAGAATGCCGACGATAGCAACACAATTTGATCAGCCAATTTACTTTAATAATGTCTATCAGTGTATTTCCACTGCTTTAAGTCTCGATACAGCTTAGAATATTTTTCATACAGTTTAGAATATCCATTTTCAAGAAATACCAGTTACGTTTAGACTATGACCACTTCCATTCATTTTTACAAATTACCAAACACATTTACTACCTTCATCTATTCCAAAACTTTGTGGGTGTGGTAAGTTAGCCACACTTATGCTTCCTCTCGTCACACGCCAAAACATGCATCGCTGCCAGGGCTTCAACATCACGCCACCCACATAAGATAGGTCTCTCTCTAAGTGCTGTCAAGCTGAAGAGGTGACTGTGGGTTAATGCCGTGGGGTTCAGTCGCACTTAATATCAATAGTCTCTTATCCGTAGCGGTTTAACTTACTGTTGCTCGTCTTTCATCTTCCGGAACATGTTTGGATTGTTTTGTCAGTACTTCCCGACATTCCAGATTCCTTATCTTTTAAATTCCCATTCATTCCATAAAGAACCGTTCTCTGTACGGAATCAATATAAATTCAAGCTCGTATGAGTGCTGCTGCTCTTGTTAGCTGGTTAGATTACTCGTTTTCAGCATCACCCACAAGCGCTGGGACCCAGCTGATCGCTATGTTTTTCACGCCCTCTATGATTTACTGCATCTCCAGCATTATCTTCGTCAAAACTTCTTTATTTTCGGTATTGTAGTCGATTGCTTGTAGGAAGCCCACGAAGTCACTGCATATTACAAAGCTGATGGATGTCATTATACTCGCTACAACCGATGTAGTTATCAACATCTTGATGATATCTCCCATCACGGTGGCTGCTCCAACTCCTGTTTGAGACTTAGAGCCACCTGAATAAATGATCCTACAGATTTGATATTTGCTGGCATGATCTCTATGCATGTGTGTCATGATGGATAGCATCAACTGCATTTTTTCCTGTTCTCCATGGGCTTCTTAATCTTATGCATCTTACATCCATGAAAACGATGAAGGTGTGAGAAGTACGCTTGAACTGACCGTATCTGAATATTGCTTTCAGCGGTGGTCTTGTTCAGTCTCTGAATAATTGATTCTGACATATTTTTACATCTCGAACAAATTATTCCTAGTTTGAATTATTGATAAAATTAATCGTTGGATACAGAATGGGACATTTGCAGGTCATCCTTCTCAGATTCAATCTTGGTCCATTGCAGAACGCGTACAAGTCCGTCATCTGTGTTTGTCTCCTTGAATACTCCTGTTGTGATAAGCTTAGCTTCATTTCCGACAGCACCCACCTCCTTTGACGCAGCTGCGTTCGCAGAACCATTCACCATACATTAAAGCTATAGTCGATCTTTGAGTGGAGGAGAGGTCGATGCGATCTCTTTAGAAATTAAAGATCTGCGCCCCTGGTATAAGAAGATTAACTGATTTAATTCAATTTAGATCCCTAGTGCACTTAATCTTCTCTTTGTGGATAAGGGTGATCCAGTGTAGCTTCTTGTCTCAATATAGTCCTAGAAATTACGTGCTTGCGAGAATTGGACTATTCTTATCTTCCAATTGCAGCATTGGTATCATCATAGGCTCATTTTTTTTTCTGTAGAACCGCATTGCTGTGGTCTTCGATGATTAGAATCTGAATCCGTTCAACATGGCCCAATGAGTCACTCGATCTATTGCTGACTGCAGGGTTTGTTAGACTACACGGTTCCGGCATGATCTGCGAACACAAGAAGATCGTCCGCGAATAAAAAGCTAAAAAAATTCTATAGGATTTTTTTATCATTGAGTTTATTTTGATAGCGAATAGGGTTGCACTTAATGAGCTACCTTGCGGTTATCCTGCACTGAACTCAGTAGGAGAGGATGTTTCCCCTTCTACTCACACTCGAAATTTTCGGTTCTTCAGGAATTTCTCGATGAATTTCGATTATGTTCCTTTCAAACAGGCAGCTGCGAGATCTCTCATTACACCGTTGAGCCATGTGGTGACGGTGTAATGAGCCACTCGACAACGGTAACGGCGCCACGTCCAACGGAATACCTTTTTTAGATCGAAAAATAGTGCCACAACAGTTTTATCACTGGCCAACGAGTTCCTTGTATAAGCATCAAATCTCCCAGGATGGTCTACTGTCGCTCAATGATTTCGGAAACTGTTATGAATATTGGAAAGTGTTGTTATTTTCGAGAAATTTCATTAATATTATGTTGACAATTTTTCCATCTTTTACTCAAACAATTAGATCATAAAATCGGTCTATAAATAATAGGATTACTGTGGGCTCAACCTAGTTTTAGAATAGAAATTACTTCTTTCCAGGGTTTGATAACCTATTCTTTAAACATTAGTTCAGTGTACACCTCCAATAAGTAATGAAAAGCACTGTCCAGAATATTCATGATTTAATGATGTTATCTGCTCCAGCCGTAGGGATTCTATAGCTACTGAAGGATCATGTTAATTTCTGCGTGGAGAAAAATCCATTCTGAAGTTCCCTTTTGTCGCTCAAGAGGTCGATTGGAATTTGTTCGGTCAGTTGTGTGTTTTGTTCAAATTCATCCGAATAATAGATGTTGTTAGACACGGTTTTGAAGGTTTCCGCTGATTACTCTTCAATTTTGCTCACAGTGGAGGATTGGGAGTTTCCTTCATTTAGCATCCTCATATCCTCTTTGCTCTTCAACGGATTTTATTTACTTTGTCCCAAGTGTGGCTGCTCGCTGTGTTGGTGTGGAGGTTGAAGAAATGTCCGCTTGTTTTGTTACGGGACCTAATCGCATTAGGTTTACTGCCAATCTGATAAGTGATACACTTTTCGAGGAGCCCTGGATGACGTATTTCGTCAGTGGGCTTCTTTCATTTTGTAGTCGAAGTGGGTGATGAATTTGTTTGGTGGTGACACGTGCATCATTTTCACATGCACCTTATTTCATTTACTTTGCTCGTCTCATTGTTACTTTTTCTCTTTTTATTATCATAAGCAAACACCACTCCTCTACTTCTCTCTCATCCAAGATGTTTTCAGCTACTTAAGGACCTCCATAATGAGAACATTTCAGCTGACAATTTGAGAAATTCATGGAGGCGTGACGTACCACGGTACAGTGTCCGAGTAGCTTAGGTTTTTCATCAACGCCTAGATCATTCATTCGGTCTTAAATCAGCATAACTTGATATATTGTCTTTCTCGTCGGAAGAAGAGGCTGTATGAAACGGTTGGTTGTCAGAAAGTTATAACAAAAGCTCGGCTTTCTGGATACCTTGGTTTGATGTAGATTGCTTTGGTGACTTTTACTTAATTGTATTGTTCCTGAAGAACAGTCTTAAATTATTCCATATGAGTCATATTAAATTTATTGATGTTAAGGAGGCTTACTAAATGGTTGAATATTTCATACTCAGTTCTTTGGCAAGGTGAACCCTCCGCGCGCATTAGATCGATAATCTTCTCTGAATGCTCTACACTCCACAGCTCTATCACCACCATCTCACGGCTCTTGCTGAAAAATTTTGTAAAAGGATTAACTATCCCCTTCTTTCGACTGCTGAAGGTGGCAGAAGTACCCAGGAAAGCACTTTTACTCGAATAAAACTAGAGGGATGTATTCCCTTTTCTCTTTATCTGTAGTTCTCAAGTTTTCTCATCCCATTTTTCTGTGTCCGTTGGATTGATGGATTGCGGAAACAAAATCCCATATTCATTTTGTACTAACTGCCTCTGAACACCCTTTCCCACCCACCCAACCCCTCACTCCTCCTCCTTTCCTCTTGTGTTAGTGGGCCCTCATCGTTGGTTCTGCCCACTGACAGCAATTTAATGAATAACGCTATGCGCTATGAACACCATAGTATCAGTATACATAAACATTGTGTAATGAGTTACAACTTCGAGTGGGTATACCAACAATACTACCCCGGGAAGGTGTGAGTTGCCAAAAAATACAGCTATGTGCAAGCAATCCTGATCAAATCCTTACCTGTAGACTGTTCACGATACACAAATTATGATAACACAGTTCTGAAGCCGTAAAACGCGGTAAAGGTAACTGAGAATTCCACGCTGGACATACCAAAGTAAGATTGACAGATTCTGATATTCGAAAATAAAGTCTGTGAGTTTGCGAGCGCTAAATGCTGCACGGTTTATTGAGAGGCCGTGGTCTTGCAGTGGCATACCCCTATAAAAATGTCCTACACTTTTCGAGTCGGCAGTGCCCGATAACGGTTAGGAAAGGCCGCGGTGGGTCACAACACCCAAGCGTTTTTGACTGTCGATCATTCCCACATGAAATTTAAGCGTTCACAAGACGCAAAAGACAGTTTTTGCCGAAGGCCGCCATAGGTCGAGAAGAGCGGCTGTACCGACCTAGCTCGAAAAAGTAGCAGTTAGTATGTTGCAAACCTTCGTCTGAGAAAGGAATGCTTTCAATTGCACAGTTAATTGCGAGCAGTTAGTAACTTTTAGTTACTGAAGTAGTTTTGGATCAAATAATGTTATTTAAGTTCAGCATTGAAATAATTTTGAACAATAAATACATTAGAGAGCATGTAACTTGTGTATTATGAAATCTGAAGTATTTCGGTGCTTAAGTGATATGGTGTGTTCAGCATTTACAAAGAAACAAGCGCACCAATCAAAACTTCGAGCTCAAATCGTGTCAAAATGCAGCCTACTCTCGCCAAAACCAGAGAAAAATTCAAAAAATTCACGAAACTACCTGAAATACTAGATATCATATTTTTATTTCTGTTGACATACTATTATTAACTAGTCCACCCCCTTTATTTGAAATAAGAAAGAAGGCAAAATCAAAGAAAGGCTGTAAGAAATAAAAAAATTCAATCTCTCGAAAGTTGATGAGGCCGAGTTCAAACGGCCCGTCAAAAATGTATATTAATGTTAGACAAATCACATGACACGCGTCCCTATTTCCTAAGAATTCACGTGATATTCATTTCTACTTGAATCTGATGGATTAAAACACTGGAAATTGTGGAGTTGATGAAGTTTCTATCACAGATACGCTCATCACAAACTTCCGACAAACTTCGGACTGACAGACAGAGAGACGGACGCGACTCTTATTAATAGATTATGTAGTAACACGTAAATATGCATATTAAAGCTAAAATGTATAGATAAATGCACATGGTTCATTTTCTGACAAGGGAGTGCAAAACAAATTGATTTTCGGATCAAATTTATCTAAGAAGCCCAGGAGTGCTCTGTAACAAGGACAGCCAACTACATGATGTATGCTCTGGTATAGAGGGAACTTGCTGCAAAACACCACACGATTAAAATGACCCGTGACCCGCCGGAAATCCTATTCAAAATCACACTTGATTTTCAAGCATTAGAAAGTAAGTACATTTTATCACGCTTGAATTATTGATACCCTTATGTTGGGATTAGCTACGTTGACACATTTTCTGCGAAGTGACCCACCGGTGGTCACTTATGTGATTTTCATAGTGCTGCTGACCCACCTGCAGTCATTAACTCATTTTCTATTACTACTTAATGAAAGCTAAATAAACGCCCGATCGAGTTTATGTTAGCTATTTTCAAAGTTGATTACCACAATTGACGTTAAATTTGAATTGTATATTGAATTTTAGTTTACCCCCATCGCAGTTAATGTGTAAAACCCAATGATAATTTGTGTGTGCGCACATATGCCCCCTTCACCCCATGCCCTCAGAACACGTAGAAGCGCGCGGCACTTCAGGCATAGCGCTAATCGGTTCGTGTCTCTGCACCTGTATCATCACCTGTCCGCCTCCGCTCTTACCAACTCACCAAGTAAGCGTAAACCAAGACGAATAGGGAATTTCCTTTTATAGGGTCTTCGCATCCTCCAAGCAGTATAATCCCTAGTGCCACGTCAGGGCGGGACAAATTGTTGTCAAGTTGCGCAGTTAAACGAGTAATTACTGATTAAGACGGAATACATGGTGAGGAACTAATTTATGACATTACTAATTGTAAAATAGATATTTTGTGGAGGAAGTATTTTCTGATATCTTTGATAGATAATAATATACTTAATTCAGGTTGAACCATGAGTCTTATTCCTTTTCTCGCTGTGACAAATTTCAGTTCGTGTTACAGAAAAAGGCATAAATTTGTGATCTATTCCACGGGGCAATCACTCCATTGCGGTCTTCCAATCCCTTTGCAGTGAAATATTTGTGCATATTTAGTAATTTTTATGTTCACCCTTTCAATTAAATGCAGCCATCAACAGATCACATAAGACACATACTGTTGTTTCAGATTCAAATGATGTAAGGTGTCAACAGCTTCCAAAAAATATGCAAAAAGTGTAGCTAGAAGCATTTGATAAATGAACATATTGAAAATTGTTCCAAAAGTTTCGAAATGGTGAATACAGCCTGGAAGATTGCCTTCGAGAAGGTCGACCAGTTGAGTTCGAAGCAGCTTCATAGGAGAAAACTCTTGCAGTTCATCCTGCAGTATCCATAAGGCAATTGAGCTCTGAACTCAATGTGAGTGTAATGGCAATTCAACGTCACTTGATCGAGCCTGGAAAGAAGCCCAAACTTGGAAAGTGGGTTCCTTATGACTTCTCTGTCATTGATCGTCCGCAGCGCGTGAGCGCATGTGCGTTTTTGCATTCCCGCCAATTGCAAGCACCTTTTCCGGATACGGTTGTTACCGCAGACGAAAGTTGAATTGTTTAGAGTAATGTATATCGCCAACATCAATGGCTAGGTGCAAATGCACGACCACAATCACAACTAAAAACAGGACTCCATGGGAAGAAGATTTTGAGGTGTGTTTGGTGGAATATGATAGTAATCATTTATTACGAGCGTCTTCAAAACAACAAGACAATCACTGCAGAAATGCATTGCCAACAGCCGCAAAGACTAAATACTGCTTTAGAAAAGAAGCGCCAAACTCGTAAATCGAAAAAGTGTCATCCTTCAGCAAGACAATGCGTATCCGCATACGTCACGAATGACTTGGAAGTTGGAAAACAATTTAAACTCTGAAATGGGATACATTACTACATCTGCCCTATTCTCCATATTTTGCTCCTTCAACCTTCTATCTCTTGAGCAGTCAGGGCAATCGCTTGAGGGAAACCTACGAAAGACATAAACGAAATTGAAAATGAATTAAAACTCTTCTTCGACTCGAAAACAAAAGAATTTCTGTGAACGAGACATTAGGCAATCGGTAAGTAGGCGGACAGAACTCGCGATAAGTAAAAAACAGGCAGGAATTTATGGTGCAACCTGATACAAATACTTTATTCAGGTATAATTTTAATTTTCTATTTCACCTACCATGTTCTATCGACGTAATTCCATTTTGAATCTAGTAAACAACTCTTCAAAAGCAGCACAAGTGGACCGGAGATCTTCCGCGATCGGGGAGGCGGACGCAATGACGGTCGGAAAGCGCCGGTCGAACCTAATTTATTGGGAGCAGTTGGTCAGTCCGATTTCTTTTAATTTCCTGTTACTGGTTCTTGTAAGAGTGTCACGATTGTTAGTTTCAGATGTGTTCATTTAGATAGTGAAAATAATTCATGCGCCTGATGTAATGCTTTACATGAATTATTGGAAATGTTCCCCTGATAGAATGAATCTCACGATGATTGGATGTGAGATATAAAGATGTTACATTCTGTACATAATTCTGACGGTGACACGCCATAGCTTGTAGCCCTGCAATTGTACTCCGAATACCGTGAAAATATCTAGATTTCAATACCCCACGGCTTGTTTCAGCGAACAAAAACTGTACTTACTACCACCTGCTAACTTCTCTACATAATGTTATGCTTAATAGTTCACTTATAAGTTTCATCGCCTAGATCTGCCAATTAGGGCAGTTGGCAATGGTTAATGAGCCGGAAAAAAGGTGAGTTCACCGTTAACCTCATTTCATTTGTGGAGAATTTGCAGAAGATGTAAAAATCCGGCCTTGCCATGGTTCAGCAACCGTTAAACGGAAAGACTATCTTTGAGTGTTTTTGTCATAATAGTGTTATTTCATGTGCAAATTATGTGCATGAAAATATGATCGGCGTATTCATAAATTGCAGAGGTGATATAGAGTCGTGGAAGCCTGGCATAAAAATGGCCCAAATTCGAGGTGGGGCGCCGGAAGGCCGACATTAATTTGTCGAAGGTCGGCGTCGAGCAGCGCGAGGCCGGCGAGTAATCGGGTTGATCTGGAGCCGCGGGAGGCAGAAGTAGCTGAATTGATCCAATGGATTTTAAAAGTTATTTGACAGTTTTGGGCATTTTTTACCTGTCAAATAGCGCAAGTAGCCACCAAAAACTGCTTCTTTAGCGCTGACCTATAGACTGCTAAAGGTCTTGCTTATCGCGGTCTGGAAACTATCAAAAATGGTCCGGATTTCCAAATGAGTTTTTTAATTACCAAGCGGGAAATATGTTAATAAAAACAAATTTATCTCCTCTAATGAATTCAGGACGTTTTCTGTTCAGTTAATTTAAATGCTACTTATTAACATTAAAAACAATTATTTTCCAACTCTAATGGCAGGAGTGCTACATCCAGACGTACAACTGCTACAGAAAGACAACTACTAAAATATTTTCCCCAGGTATAAACTTGATGCATGAACTCCCAAGTTAGGCAGGCATCCAAGCGCTGCCCTTACTCTTTTTTGAAGACGGTGGTTGCGGGCTCCGTGGTGTAATTGAGCTCTGTGCGTAGAACTACCAGGTCCAAGGCAGCATCGCGCACCAGCTCCAGGTTTTTAGTGACCACGTAGATCACATCGCCAAACTGATCAGAAGAGCATTAGAGTTAGAAGAACAGGTAATAATAAGGCTGGTGGAAAAGTAATGTTGATAAAATAGGTATACACTGGAAAATTTAAAGATTAAATTGTCTCATAATAAAAATGTTTTTAAATTTGCAGAGGTTTATGTCTTGAAATGAGCGCAAAAACAGAGTATGATTCGTTCATGAACAAAAAGTAGTTAATGGGTTTAGGATCTGAAATTTTTGGTGGCTAGATCAATTTCAATCAAGTTTGTGGTTTAATTATATAGACCACATTAAGTATCACTATAGATCTACAGGACACTATTTCATAACCTTTATTCTGGCACGCAATTCAAAAAAAGATGATATTAGAATCTGAAGTTTGTACTAACTATAGGCTGTGAGTGGCGCTTTTATGTAAAACTTCAACCCTAAAATTGTGCTCACCGGGCTGCATACATGTTGTTATTGGACTATAGTTCAAGTCTACTATTAAAACGCTTGCCTAGTGTTTCTTCGGTGAATAAAATCGAACTCACTTTTCTGATTCTGTTACAGCGCTTCAACTAAATTTTGCTTGGGTCAGCCAATTACGCAATCCAATAAAGATATTTGATGATACATCAGCATTTCTCGAGCCATTGTCATTTGGCCATTCTTCATGGATGAATTGCCTGCATGTAACACGAGTATTAAGCGCCAATACGCTGGTAACTTAAATAATCGTCATAATCTAAACTGTCGAGATGAATTAGCATGAATTCGGTCATTTGGGTCTAATTCATGATCAGCAATAGATGGAAACTGAAGAGATTCTCAACTTGTGCTTCATTGTTGCCATCGGGAAATTAGGTCTCTTCGGACCTTATGCCTTTCTCATAAAATATGAAGAACTGAGAGCTTTAAATGAATTATCTCAGAGCAAACCGTACACTTATTTTCTAAAGCAGCATTATTCTCTCAAGACTAATGTTCTGAAGTCAATTTTTCGACCGTAGTACGAAAATTTTTACAAGATTTTATAAAATAATCGATTCCCTCAGTTTGCGAGCTTTACATCATTTCACCGGTATATTCCATCGCATATCGTGTGAACTGTTTGTTCGGTAAACAATGTCGATCGATGCTACGTCCCTCTTCAAATACTGTGATTTTTTTCGAATTTCCATCTGCCCCTTATTTCATCATTAAAACTTGACCGTTAATATTATGCAAATAAATGAGTTTAGCATTCAAAAACTGACGGAGAGTATCGCACGGTATCCGTACCAGCGCACAATGAACACCCTGATGATAAAAGGATAGATGTTCATAAGTGTTTCCAAATCATCAAGTGTTTCATCATCAAGGGTTTCCAAAATGGTATGCAACTCAGATGGTATCTCCGAGTGGTCAATTTATACTTGCCTCGAACGTGAATTGGCGGAGATAATTTCTCAATATTAGCCATTTTAAGTTCGGTAAATTTATGTGCAAAACTACGGAATCAAAGCTTGTTGAAGTAAAATATTTTACACAATAGCGAATTCAATTAAACTTCCGCTTACTTTCCTGTACGTCTGAATTTACACGGTACAACACATTTAATACAAAATGAATCTTAAAAAGCAGACTGGTACGAAGTTCTCTCCACTGTCTGAGGCTTATATTCTATATTGCAAATGTGTGAAGACGCGGCAAGTGGATGAGATTAGACTTCGTGGAATATTGGCCTTCAGCATCCTATGTTTCGACAGAATCTCAGCAACCTTTCTTGAACAAAAATTATCTTTTTCTGTATACTAGACAGCGTCTTTGTCACTGTTCATTCAAAACTTACAGCAAGAAATCAAATTAAACGATGGAGAAATAAGCATGTAGTATAGGGAAAACCCATGTGTCCGCGGTATAATACGGAAATATCTTTTCACTAGGCTTATTTTGGTATGGCGCATTACTACATCTAATACTTTGTACCAATAGTAATCCCCAGTCTGTGTCCATGCTATGGAAAAGTTGCAGTTCTGGATGTCCTAATTACCTGTCTGTACATTACTAAAGCTCACATTGGGCTGGTGCCAGTAAATCCGCCACAAATTTCAGTACTTTTACAATCCATGCTTAGCTAGTGAACCAAGCTATGGCTCACATGTGGGTAGGAGTTATAGATTCAAGTTGACTTGCCCTGCGTGAGGGATTACGGGCAGAGCTGGCTAGTTGTGGGATGTCATCAAAAAAGGGCTGAATTGGTTTTGGACGCTTCCACGTCACTTTTGTATATCTTTCGGGAAAATGGTGGGAGATATTAAACGTGTTACTAGGAAAGAAATATTATCTGTACTGTTATAGTTTGAGTTGACTACACACACAGTCGTCGACAATACGTAGTATTGTCAAGTTTTTTCGCAAAGAACAGCGATGTCTACAGCAGCTCTGAACTGCTGGATAAAGAATTTAACTATTCGGCGGCTATGAACGACAGTCGCACTGTTTTCGATCATGAGAGAATTGAAATCGACGGAATCAAATCTCTTTACAGAACTTGATGCGAACTCTTTTCTTAACTTCTTACAGTTTTGAATTTCTTACAGAGGAGCACGAAAACAAATAAATTGTCAAGTGCATTTTAGTCATCACCATCCGTGACAAATACGGTGATGACAATAGACGCCAGTAATACAAAAAACTTCATGTATATGTAAAAGTTCACCTGATAACTCATCACGTAAAAGGAACAGATCGAAAAGAAATCATTCAGATGGCATTGAAATGATGAGCTCTCACCTTTACGGCGATGGAGACGGGAATGACTGATCCGCTGGTCGCATTGATGTGGTCTGCCATCATAATCTCCACTTCCAAGCCCACGGCGTTGTCGTCAGGCTCGGTGGGGAAATTTTGCATGTAGCTCAAGCCTGAAAAATGCAAAGAGTCAGATTTCAGAGGTTCCCCAGAATGATCCAAAGTTTAATCCGAGTTCTCAAAACATACTCGGTAAACTATGAGGCTTCGACAGGTCCGAAGCTCCATAATTCTTCTCCATGCTAGTGAATTCTTAAAACAGTAAGGTGACACAAGAATTTGGTGAAAAATAAACTATTATTGCAAAACATTTAACGATACATCTCTCTGAAAGCTACACAAAGACTACTATTAACACCATCAAACATAATTCAGACGGAAAAAAATGTTTGTCACCTAAGCTACATTTATACATTTTGAAAAATTATATTGTGAGAAAAGCGCCAGAGTACTAGAAGAGTACTAGGTATTTAGTTGTAGTACCTCAATTTACTATTACAATAAGCATTTCCTATAAGTTTCTACTAGTTCCTGGAAAAATTTGAATGATATCAATTACACAACTCATTCTTCTCTGGCAAATATCTTTTACTCATTGAGATTAGTCAATCAACTTGCGTAGTTTTGACGTTCAAGTTTTCTCCTTGAGTTTTTTATCGGCTTCAACCCTTTGCGCACTAAATCTCCCACAGTTATGGGAGTAGAATTAAAGAGAAAAAGTGTTCACGACCATTAAATATCTATACCTGGGGATTTTTACGGATGAGTCCTAGGGACTCCAAAGCAGTTATGCAATTCTGGGAAAACTAGTTTCATTTTGATACTTTTTTACTCTTCAATATAGAATCTCATGGCCATACTGACATCTTTCATTTTCAAAGAGAAGATAAGTAATAACCTACACCCACATGGATTTTGCATAAACTGTACAGCAGACACACGCATGTAATTTGCTGCAAGATCTTTTTGGGCATCATCTCTCATCACATCAGAATCAGTTTCAAACATGCCTAACAAATTGCTTAAACTTCTTATAGAATTATTTACTTGTTCGCTATAACTTGGAACGTGTTCTGTGGTGCCTTCAATCAGCTTCTATCTCTCCACAAAGTAACTCAGAGAGCTTAAAAGGAAATTAAAGTTCTTAGAAATGTTCTGTTTTGCGGCTCTCCAGTGTACTCAGAAATAATACGATCTTTCACATCTTTAGACGACTAATTTGGCTTCGGTATCTTGCTTGCTTTCAGACATGCTTCAAATGTAAAACTAACCCGAAAATATTTTAGCGCTTAGATTCCACAAATGCCAATTTTCGAATCACAATTCTCACTTCATTTTAAATAATCATGTGGGGCTATAGTTAAGCTCTCTAGCTCCTCTAATTCTGGAAATTCGTTCAGAGCGTACCAGTGTTGGTTATGAATCCCAAGTTGGCCACTAGCGTGTCCGTTTGGGACTCGTGGATCATGGTTTGAGAGAGCGAGGAGTTCTGCAGCAGCTTGATGTCGTAGTTGATCATGTCCATCAGGCACCCGACGTTCTTGCCGCTCTCGTTGGCCCAGCGGACGCTGTGCAGAGTGGCGTACGCGCGCCCACCATCCGTCGGCGCCATTGCGCCCACCTTCGAGAAAATGTAATATCAATTCTTTCACTCTATCTTACAGGATGTAGTCCTCGTTATTAATGTCAGTACGAATGTACCTATGTGTCTTCACATCCAAAAACATACAACTTTGGTCACTTTAATCATTTGTTTTTAATGCCATGTTTTTAAAAAATAGTTAGTAGTAAAAAATATATGGTTGGAAATTTTCTGTTTTCCAGCGCATCGTTGTCATAGTTTTGAAATTAATGAATTATTGCACTTGTGTAAGAAAATCGAATGCATGGCGTATTTAACTTACTGTTTTATGAGCATGCATCATTGGTATATAAAATCAAGCTGAGCTGGAACAAATTTAATTTGGTTCGCTTAAAGTGAACATATTTTCACGATAATTATATATTTAGATATAAGTGTAGTGAGAAATATAATAAACAGACCTAGGAAAAAAATCTATCGGCAAACACTTTTTGTAAGCAAAATATTATTTAGTGCTAACAATAACGCGCAGGAAAATCCGAGTTGAACTTTTTAAATCACTGCCACGTTCAAGAAAAGTTTTAAAAAACTAATATTCTAAGTTACTGATTTACTGCGATTGTGCAGAACTCTATTTTTGTGCGAATCCACCATATATTCCGCAGCATCTTTTCAGCTCTTGAGTTTACCCATCGCCATGCACGATTTGTGAGTGTGTCATAGTGCACTGGGTTTCCCCATTGAACTTGACCAGTAAATGAAGGTGCGATTTTTTCTTTGTTGTTACGTGTAGCAAATGTCGTTTCTTCATTTGGTGAAGGGCTTTGAAAGGAATGAGTTTAGATGTTTAGGTATTCGAGAACTAAGATTTCAAAGAGGTAAATTGCACGATAGATTGATTGCGAAAGAGGTAGCTCATGTGAAAGACTATAATTTTAAACGCAGTAACCTCACGTGATGATAGAGGAAACAAACCTCAACCAGTCCTGTTGTATCCGGAGGAATGATGATGTTGACACCGTAAAACATGCTCAGGCCGGGATGAACTACGGTAGTCGTGTTGTCGACGAGAGTCACCTCGAAGCCAGCAGTGGTGGTGTTGATAGAGGCTGGGTCCAGCGGGCCACTCTTCGTGATTTCGTAATCGGCTGGGCCGGTAATCGCCACGCCGTTTTCTGTGATGACCGCCTTTATTTTGCCAGTGCTACCGGTCTCGGTGAACTGAACTCCGGTCCTGATTGTGATCTGGTGCAGTGGAAAAGAAGGATGGCATGCTTGAATTTTCCCTAAAATTTTGAAGAATTTATATGTGGGTATGAAACAAATTGGCAGTGTACAGCTCAGTCGACAAAATTGTTTTGAGCGTGGATGGTAAGTACTATAAAAGTTGAGATGGTCAATTATTATCATTACGAAGGTTAATGATAATTCAAATGTTAGCGCAGAAAGCATAAGTGACGAGCGACCTATATTCACATCACTCAAAACCTCATAGATGTCCAGTTAGAATCTCTTAGAATATGAAGAGATAAATTGAACATATCAGCCAAATCTTGGGCTAATGAATTACCATTTTTTCCCGTATGCTTCATCCCAGGATGTATAGCAATAGGCGAAAACCCTGAACCAAGGAACACCATATTTATTTTATCATTTGTAAATTATTTATAAACTTTCATGAGCCTCCTTACAATGTCACCAACTCAGCTTCCATGGGCTAAGCGTCACCCAAGGTATGGATACAAAACGCTATTCGTGCCCCATTTGGTCGGCTCTCATTCGGCAGCCAATATTGCATGCCGTACACGACCTCACGTGAGTCAGGATATTCGGATAATATTCTTTTTAAGCTCAGATCTCGTTCAATATGTGGTATTTTACTTCTTGCAAACTACGTTTTAATAGCTATTTTGATTTGTCCTTCAGTATCTTTTTACTATTTTTAAGCGTTAAAATATTTATCACCAATGAAGTCGTAAAAACAAAGTAAATACGCAGATTTTTACGTACCACAACATCCCACGAATTGAGTCTGAAATTCGTTCAACAAAAGTACATTTAAATGTTTTAAAAACGCAGTATGATAAAGCTGCGGAAGGTGGAGTGCAATATTTTGCATTGCATAGCAAATCAGTTGAATATTCCAATCCCTTTAGATGAGTTAACACGTTATTTTCAGAAAATAATGGGCCTGAACTATAATTAATTCAGTTGTTAATTTCTCCGAAGTTGGACATCGCTATTATTTTCACAACGCATCACAAGCATTGCTCGTTTTTAACAGACTCAAAATTTATTCCAATTGTTAACCCTCTCAACAATTTCAATTATATTTCCTGCGACCAACATTTACTTCCCCAAGGAAAAATTCTCGATAAAGTCTAGGATACTCAAAATGCTCGGCGCTAACGATCTTAGCGCCATTTCGCGGATACATACAGATTAATTCTTTAGAAAAAATATACGCTCACGATCATCAGCTGTGAGGGTTTGCTCGTGAAATAATATTGAAAAAAATTACGTCAACTGAAACAAGAACGTTGTAGGAATGGAAGACAAAAACATGGTCTTCTCAATATTTGACGTAAGTACGTATGCTTTTTCGACATCACGCTCATATATAACCATGATTATTCAAGAGGTGGGCTTTGTTCTCCAACATAGCTTCAAACGTTTAAGATGAAGCAACCGATATTAGGAACCTTCATCCCAAGCAATTTTGACGACACGGAATTTTCCTATTCCTGCACCCACGAAACTGTCGCGTGTTAGTTCCATAACAGACGAAAATTTGAATATATATTGTTATTATTATCATCAATTTTTTAAACTACAATTAATGTATCAACGGGAAAATTGTGAGTGTTAATTGATCAGGCAAAAATTATTAATTTTGCCTGAATCATTCCCTACCTAGGAAAAATACTAGATGAATTTTCTGTTTTGGCGTCAAACTGTGTAATATTTACGAGTAAGTTAATAAAATACTCGTTGGTCAAAATCGCTACGCAATTTTTTATATATGGTTGTGTTTTCCGTTGTTCTGCCACTCTTTTACTCTTTTGAGGAAAGAATTTTTACCGATAAGACATATCTTACGCTCCCTAACATTTGTATGAATAAAATTTACTGCAATCAAGAAATTACAGTGCTTCGAGAAAGAAGGTCAGCAAAGTATTCAGGTCTATATAGTATAAATATGAAAAACTTAACCAACACATTTAGCAAGGAAACAAGTTGTGAGAGGAATCGCACAAACTTGCCAACAAAGTTAAGTGAAAAGCATGCAGAGTTAATATCTAATAATACAGCTTATGTTAATCACCGCAGATTGCTTGAATTCCTTGCACTGGAACACGTTCTTGCACACGTCAATTAGTGATTTAATTTATTACCAAAACTGTTCATAATTTCACAAAGAGTAGGTATTTTCCAAGTCGCACACACGAGTAGTCACACGTCACCACATATTAACATATGGCATTTAATCACCGAGATACTAACTGAGCAACTCGAGAATATTGACATGGTGTGATTCCAGCCACTCATTCTACCGCGTACGTCGAACAAATGAATCATGTCTTACTCAGTGAAAAATCTACTACGGTTTTACGTTGTTTCCGTGCCGCAGATTGCACACGTTGGCCGTATTTTGATCGGAAAAGCAGCCATTTTTTATTGACATTTATGTTTTTATTCTCGTAGCATTTAGCGCCTGAATATTCTTTAAATTCTATCGAATAATTCGGCAACTACAACCTAGCACCGCTCGGTACCGCATCCCGATGCGACTTCCAGCGAATTCTTACCCATCAGAATGTAGGATGTCAGGATCGAGAGGGTTGCAAATCCTGCTCTCCTATACCTTGTTCAGCCTGTACCAACCAAGTAACCAAGTGTGATTAGTTGTCAACGTAAAAACAGCGACTGTCTCAAACTCTAAACTTTTTTGCTTGTGTCAAGTTTAGTAACAAAGATAACATTCTATTGTTTTTAATTATTTCTAGAACTTATCCGTAACTTACTTGAAGGTTTCCTGCTTGTGCCAGCAATCCTAACTCACAATAATCTACCATGATCATTATTCAAAGTCATCAAAGTGTACATAAAAACATTTTCACTTGTTGGGCGTTAGATTTTTGGCTGGGTTGTGGTATGTGTTGAGCTCCGAACTGAGACTTTTGTTACGAATGTTTTGTTCACATCGTTGACGCTGTTTCTAAATTGTTATTTTATGTTGCATTGACCTCCGACTGGGAATTATATAACGCGTTACTGTGATGTCCTTATGTTGATTCTTTGACGAGTTGAAGTATGATAGAAGTTGGGTCAGGTCTGGTTATATTCATACGTATTTTCTCACAGGGTTGGGTCACCTTATGCTTTGTGAGTGGCGTTCCTAAGTGTTTGCTATATTGAGAATATTAAAAGTCAGGTTTTACATGTCGTGCGAGTAGCTACACGGCTATTTGAATGACGGGGGGATCATGACACGATCGCCCCCACAGGAAGACGGTACATGCACGCGGCCCTGAAGCACCACCCTACCCCTCACCGTGCTCTCGTTGGCGTTGCCAGGCTCCACGTCGTAGTAGCAGGTCTCGAGAATGTCGAGGGTGTGCTCCTCCAGCGTGTCTGACTCGACCACCACCGGGATGATCATGTGAGGTAGTACGCACGGCACGTTCTTGCCCGCCTGAATTGATCAATTGATCAATCAATTGTGCAACAGGAGTGCGGTCTTCTATAGGAAATTACTGCCACATTTTCAGGAAAATACTGTACAAAGTACGATAATTCGATCTTTTGACTCCTCAGCGAATACTTACCAGAAACGTCCAATAACCTGCGTCGTCGATTAAATGGGAATTTGTTTGCTTGAAGCCTCAGTATTTACCAGTATAACTTTCCTATGGAATAATTGACAGCGAAAAAATATTTAATTCATTCTAGACCCAGACGAGTCTCCACTGAAAGAAATTATTGAAACAGCCTAAAATCGCCAAAAATCGCTATCAAAAAACGTTTGACGGGACATCTGCTCGAATGATAATTCCATATATTTATACCGGTAGTAATTAAGAGCTGCCAACATTTATTAACTTTTTTATAGTTTTTACATAATCATTTTAATTTGTGTCTATTACTTTGTCGAAGAATATCTTGTACAGATTATAAGTTATACAAATAAAACTTTCAAGGCAATGCCTTTCATGTCCATTGTGTAACCGAAATTGAGTCAGATGGTTAACGCGAATTTTATATTACTCATCATCTTGTAATCGATTAGATCTGTCACCCAAGGTCGTAAACTTCATCTGCTCTGTTAAGCAGGTCTCTTGGTGAGTTAGGAAACTCGTGTCCTACTTCCCAAGACAAGTGGAGACGAAAAATAAATGACCCACATTCATTCTCAACATCAAACGATCTCTGGTGTCATAGCTGGAGTCTCAACCGACCAACCGACAAAAAATACACCTTATAGTTCCCACCGTTTTTCATCGGAAGCTCTGGTCGTGTGCCCAGTACCTATAAGTTGTATGACATACTATGCAGTTGCGGCAGCGGGAAACCGCTACCGCCACCGCTTGCGGTAAAAACGCATTTGTAGGTAGATGACACATTGGCGCTGAAACCGTGAAGGTTGTCGCGCGTTTTTTCGTACAGTGCTGTTTGGAACTCTGAACAAAATGGAGGTTTCGCATTTCATAAATGTTGCAACTGTGTGCGCTGCTGAAAGCTAAGGATTATTGGATATGCCTCGTGTACGGAGATATTCCGTGCACCCATACAACGTGGCTGAGACAAGTTTCCTGGTTTCTATGAAAATATTAGAAACCACAGTGATAAATGAAATAATAATAGCTATTACATATCAGAAATAATAATAGGTAATAGATAAAATAATAATAAAAAATATTTGATGAAAATATCTGGATATCTTCCTAATATTCTATGGGAAACTAGAAATGAATTGCGTTTACTGCAGCTCTGTGAGCGGCTAATGTGTCACTAGCCATTACTTTCTGTGTTGACGGCTCTAAACCGCGCCGCGGTAAATTTCCTTCCGCCGACATGCGCGGTAGACAAAATATCGCGCGCGTTTTCCGCGTCGCGGTTTCTCTCGTATGTCAGGCCTGATAAAACAACACGTGCTGGCGGATTTGCGGCTACCGCAGCTTTGCGCGGAAGCGCGTTTTAACGCGTAGTATGTCCCTGTACTAAAAAGAGTAGAGGGCGTTCGCTCACCTACTACAATGAGGATGCTGAGCATCAATGGTAAATTTAGGGATCATACTGTAGGGATGCTTACATAGCATAAAATGAGTTACTTGCGGTAAATACACACGAAATAGGACAAAAGTAAATTAACTACATCCGACAGTTGATTTTGGGATAGTAATTACATAACGAAGTTAGAATTTTGTTTCATCAAAAAATAACATAAATGCAGATTACCCGCTGAATAACATACAGGTTGTCGCCACAAGGAGAGGAATTTTGAGCCTCTTGACACACCCTATTACATATACCATCATACTTCTTGTTCAATGAGTTAAGAAGCACTATTCTAGCCCTGCAAAGGAAAATTTCAGGATGCATCGAAACTACCCACATGTGTTGGCAACCCTCATTGCTGGCAGCGCAATATTTCGCATCTCTTAAATGTACGAGGAGTTCGTGGGCTCGAACTCAGGACTAGAGATCACCGCGCCAACACGCTATCGACTGCGCTATCGATCACCCTAAAAGGTGACCGAAGCACAACGAAAGCAATGTTTTAGCACAGTGAAAGCAGGCGCACTGTCCTGACAGATATTTAATTCCCATATGTATCGAGAGCTCAAAGTCTAGTCACCCCCAGAAACAGTTAATTCTGGTACGGGAAGACACTGCTTCCACAAGGTATTTTCAAATGAAATAAATATACGAGGAGTTCGTGGGCTCGAACTCAGGACTAGAGATCACCGCGCCAACACGCTATCGACTGCGCTATCGATCACCCTAAAAGGTGACCGAAGCACAACGAAAGCAATGTTTTGGCACAGTGAAAGCAGGCGCACTGTTCTGACAGATATTTAATTCCCATATGTATCGAGAGCTCAAAGTCTAGTCACCCCCAGAAACAGTTAATTCTGGTACGGGAAGACACTGCTTCCACAAGGTATTTTCAAATGAAATAAATGTACGAGGAGTTCGTGGGCTCGAACTCAGGACTAGAGATCACCGCGCCAACACGCTATCGACTGCGCTATCGATCAACCTAAAAGGTGACCGAAGCACAACGAAAGCAATGTTTTGGCACAGTGAAAGCAGGCGCACTGTCCTGACAGATATTTAATTCCCATATGTATCGAGAGCTCAAAGTCTAGTCACCCCCAGAAACAGTTAATTCTGGTACGGGAAGACACTGCTTCCACGAGGTATTTTCAAATGAAATAAATGTACGAGGAGTTCGTGGGCTCGAACTCAGGACTAGAGATCACCGCGCCAACACGCTATCGACTGCGCTATCGATCACCCTAAAAGGTGACCGAAGCACAACGAAAGCAATGTTTTGGCACAGTGAAAGCAGGCGCACTGTCCTGACAGATATTTAATTCCCATATGTATCGAGAGCTCAAAGTCTAGTCACCCCCAGAAACAGTTAATTCTGGTACGGGAAGACACTGCTTCCACAAGGTATTTTCAAATGAAATAAATGTACGAGGAGTTCGTGGGCTCGAACTCAGGACTAGAGATCACCGCGCCAACATGCGGTGATCCAAAACATTGCTTTCGTTGTGCTTCGGTCACCTTTTAAGGTGATCGATAGCGCAGTCGATAGCGTGTTGGCGCGGTGATCTCTAGTCCTGAGTTCGAGCCCACGAACTCCTCGTACATTTATTTCATTTGAAAATACCTTGTGGAAGCAGTGTCTTCCCGTACCAGAATTAACTGTTTCTGGGGGTGACTAGACTTTGAGCTCTCGATACATATGGGAATTAAATATCTGTCAGGACAGTGCGCCTGCTTTCACTGTGCCAAAACATTGCTTTCGTTGTGCTTCGGTCACCTTTTAGGGTGATCGATAGCGCAGTCGATAGCGTGTTGGCGCGGTGATCTCTAGTCCTGAGTTCGAGCCCACGAACTCCTCGTACATTTATTTCATTTGAAAATACCTTGTGGAAGCAGTGTCTTCCCGTACCAGAATTAACTGTTTCTGGGGGTGACTAGACTTTGAGCTCTCGATACATATTCGCATCTCTTGTTAAATGCAAACTTGAAACTGCAATGAAAACAATTTTAACTTCAAATGAGAAAAGAAACCAATCAAATAGTTTATGGTTTTCAATCAATTCCTATTCCCATTATTGTGGAGTTATTAATGTTGGCGATTCATTTTATATCTGAAAATACACACTAAATATATATAGATGATCCTCATTCGATAACACAATAATCATCTAATGAAAACATTCTGCTCTCAATGTTTAACCTCCAGCAAGCTTATTGGTGAGAATTGCAATTGCAAAGGTTTGAAATATTAGCCAGAACTGAAATTATTGAGGATGAAAAAGAGAAACTTCCTGGCTGACCAAAAACAAAGAAAGAAGGTTTAAGAAACCTTGAAATCTTTTTTTCAATTCGTGAATAAAGCAGCTTCCTAAGTATGCAATAGTCAAAATGAAAATGAACGCATAGTTAAGAAAAACGATGGCAGGTAACCGGACAAAGCAACGCCATTCACTCTCGTCGAGAATTTTGGGTGACGCCGGGTCAATAAACAGCTGACCCAGCTGACCGAGTACAGTAACATAATATCACATGAATGCTGGACCTATATTATAAGGAGATGCCCACCAGCAGCTGCTGAATTGGTTCAAAAGAGTAATCCTTGAAGTTTTGTGATATCTTTCTTTTGGAATATATCAGTATCGATGCTTTTGAAACATTTTGAAGTAATATTTTCTGCATCGATACCCATTTCAAAATCGGTGCGATGTCTCCCGTTGTTCACTGAAGTTGAAGGCAATATGTAAGTGTATTTCGTGGTGGTTTAGTGTAGCTGACCACGAAAGGTGAATGGATGCTTCGATGACTGTTATTTTGTGATGGTTTAAATTTATTTTAATTTCACAGCGAAGAAGAATTAAATTTACACCGCACGGAAGAGATAGAACTTGGTGGAGAACGTACTTCAAATGTCACATGTTTCAAAAACTTCAATAATATGAAATGGATACAGTCGGGACAATTAAGCTCAACATATTTTTATGAATTGACTTGTACGGATTGGCAACTATGCTGTTAAAGAAATATCGTTTAAAAATTGAAAAATCAAGCAAATGTTTCTCCTGCGTTTTGCTTTGAATACTGAATACCGATTATTGAGAATTTTCTTAACTGTATAAAGTTTCACAAGTATTTAAAATTTACCTTATGAACTTAGAAATAATTTCCAACCAAAAATCTCTTTCGGAACTTGTTTTTGAGTTTTTTCATTACTGTAGTTATCCACCGAAATCTATAATTCATCATGGGAACTAATAATTTGTGAAGAAAAATCCCGAACTATTTTCTCGAAAAAATCAATTTTAATGCATACTTTACATAAAAAGATCGTTTTCACAGATTGAGGAGCCGAATGCAGTCTGACAATCATTCAACCATCTTAGTTAAGAACATTAATCTAGTCATTTCCTTCGAATCGCAAACTTCACACTTATTCACTCCTCATATAAGAACACAAAATAAGTTGAAAGCAAATGCATTGGAGTACAACAGAATAACTTTGCGCTCGTGGAGTTGCAGCATTAACGAGCTTCCACTTTCCAGCAATGAGTTATTGGAAGAAACATTTCATTCAATCGCCGCAGAACACTTTCATATTTGCAATACTTATTATCAACACATTTATTCTGCAGAAAGCCAAATTTGAAACCAGTTAATTTTTTATCTCTTTAGAAACGTTTAAGTTTAAAAGCAGGCAGCCATGTGGAGTTACTTGAAGTGATAAAATGTCTAGAGATGAAAAAATATTTTATTCTCAGAAAATCTAGAAAATCTTTAAAAGGGATCCTCAGGCAACTTTTCTTCAACATTCAAATCATGAGCGACTGATAAACAGGTTCACATATTTTTCATCGTGTGTAAAATCAAGAATGTATATTGTGTTCTGTTCTTTACTACTCGTTGGATATCAGAATTATCTCTTAAGGAAATTAACTAAAAATTCCATTTTATTTCCGTGTCTAATATTTTTTGTAGATTTAATGGTATTTGAAATTATAAAATCCCTATTTTAACCAAACATATCCGAACAGCCGTGACTGTAGTGTACTTAATGAAAAAATCCATAGCTATAGTAGCACCAATTTGCCTCATTTAAAAATATAAATAATGGTGTCTAGAACGATTAATAAATAAAATTAAAGCATTAAATTCAGTAATCAAGTAATATCTTAATTACGCTATTATTTTAAATCAGAAAATGATTATTTAAATGTTCAATGGAAAACAAAACTAGATTCAGAATCAAAAATGATCAGTAGATGGCATTCTGCGAAGATTTTCCTGTCAATAGTGCTCGTAGTCACTAATATTTGTACCTCGAGTAAGCCTAAAAATTTCAATACCTCTATACACATAGAGAGTGATGGAAGTATGTATATATTAATTAGTCACAGACAAATAACTTTTATTTTATGTGGGGAAATGATTAACTAACCCACGCTCATACAACGAAAGCTGGCAAATTCGTCTAATACATGCACAAGCGACACTCACGGCTGCGACGGCAGCAAAGCAGAGCTTCATACTGGCTGGATCCGCGTTGCTGATGACCACCTTCAGGGGCTGGCCGTAACCTTTAGGCACTGCGATCACCAAGTCCACGATCTTCATGACGCCCTCGTAAGCATCAGCAGTGCCGTCAGCCGGCTCCCACTTCGGTGTCACCGATCCATTCTGAGAAAAGCTTTATGAATGAATATATGGTGATTGAAAGTATGATGTCTGGACAAACTTAACGCTTGATGAATGTTTACAAACGAACGTTATTGGTGGAACCAAGAAGCAGAGTTTCAAAATAGTTATTTAACAATGAGAACATGGAAGTAAAACCTCGCACTGTACGCATCTATCAATGACGACACACCTTCAAAGTGTCTTGTTGCTGTATCGAAATCCTACTGTTGCGTTCTCAACTCAAAAGTTGAAACACCTCAATAACTTGCGATTTTCTTTCAACGATGCTTGAACTTGTTTATCCCGTTCTGAATTTTTATCAGGTCTTTTCTTCGTAATTCTAAGTTTGGTTCATTGCAGATGATGTAGAGGTTCCCTATTGGTGTCGTTTAAATACGCCCGTACCGATGCGCAGAGCATCGGTGATGACAAGTTCCCTCAGCGCCACATGAGAGCCATACACTATACTTCCATAATCGACTTTCGAACGGATGAGGACTCAATATGATCTCATAAAAATTTCTTGGTTCTGCACCCCCAAGTTTAAGCAGACGCAGATTTCATCATGTTTAGGTCATTTCCGCATTTAGGTTTTATCTTATGAATGTGGGTTGTTCAAATGAGTTTTCTATAACAATGGAAGCCAAGAAATTTAGTTTTTTCGAAGGTTGGTATTATTTTTTTTCGGTTGCAAAGTTAGAACATGTGTTGGCTCGCTGCCTTTATATAACTGTATTATTGTGGGCTTCGTTGAGGAGAATTTGAACCCGTTTTGCTTTGTCCATTGAGCGACTCTTATTGTGTTGACTGTGAAGTTACTTTTACCTAAGTTCTTTCGTAATCTGCAAAGGCAATGAAGAGATCGTCAACGAACATCGAGCTGAATACTTCTGCCGGAATTTCTTCCGCCAATTAATGAGTTTATTTTTCATGAGAAAAAAGTGACACTCAGAGTGCTGCCCTGTGACGTTCCTGTAACCAGATCTCTTACTAAGGACATTTTTTCGACTAGTTTTACTTAGAACGTTAAATTTTTGAGGAATTCCCCTACAAGTTTTGGCAATCGTCCTCTCAGACCTGCTACCGCCTGATCTCCTACTATGCAGCAGCGCCACGTCATTTCACAAGCTTTCTCCAATGCAAAAATCAGCGCCATGACAAATTTATTAATGGCCAGCGACTGTCGCATGTAGGTAATAAAGCTTAAAATAAAATTTATGATTACCCGATGCCATCTTTAACCGAACTTTATCTTAGAAAATATTTTATTGTTCCAAGGTATGTTTAATGATTTTTTCATATGTTCTGCATAGACAACTGGTCAATGAAATAGGTCTACTGTTGTTATGGTTGATGTAATCTTTGCCAGTTTTCGGGATAGAAATTACAATGACTTCTTTCCATGGTTGATAGACATATTCGGAATTCCACAATTTGTTATACACTTTTAGCAAGTACTGCATGGTGAGCATTGATCAGCATATTTTTTATCATAAGGTTATTATATTATCATGTCCAGGTGTCGCGATCCTATACCTTTTGATTGTGGATGACGATTCTTGCATGATGAAAGGTAATTGTACGTTATATGGTTTATTGTTTCCGCTCGGGAAGTCGATGGGGAAATGCTTCATTTGATGCTGGTATTGTAAAAACTTGATTCGATTGGTCGCTGTCGCTGGATATTGGCTTGAATATCTCAGTAAGTTTTTCTGTGATGTCCTTCAGGGATGAGAATTGTACGTTTTCTTCGCTTAGTATTCTTATCTGTCTCTTCGCTCGTCAGCGGATTCTGTTAGCTCTTCCCCATACAAAGCTGATCGGTGTGTTGGTGTTGAGAGTTACGACTTACTCTCCACATATTCAGCTTTGCATTCTAAAAGTCATTGCTGCCATTCCCTTCGCTCTCTTCCACTTCACTGTATCTTCCACTAGTCCCGTTCTCTTATGCATCCTTTAGCAATTTACTCTTTCTCTCCTCGCTGCCCTGCGGTCAGTTGCTCACCATGGTTTTGCATAATACCGTCTTTCCTTACACTTAGGCACCCACCTCTCTGAAGTGCAATTAATTCTCGTGTAAAGCTCAGCTGCTCCTGAAATTTGTTTCTCGGGTGGAGCCCCTTGACAGGCTGGTTCTACCCGCCGACCAATTTAAAAAGTAATCCTGTAATTACTTCGTTATAAACACAGCTCTGCGTTAAACACAGCTTGTTTTCATAAGCCGTGGGTAACGAGTGTCAACTCTGTATACTTACAGTACCACCTCGGTAAGGTGAGGACTGAGGGTAGACTGGAATACTTACTAAGTGCTAGTAAAACTTATCAAATTCTTGTCTACAGACTGAACCCCTCACTGTAGACTAATTGTAACCCAGTTTGGCACCAGTAAACGTGGTAAAGAACACGTAAAACGTCTTGAGATAAGAAAGCACTCGCATCGTCTTACATCAGTCAATCAGAACGCACACAACCTGCTAAGTTTCGGGTACTATTTTCGGCATGATAGAGATGAAATACTTGAAAATTGTACTAACTTCAATGAAAATGTATCGTTTTGCAAATTTATATTTTAATCCTCAGCATGATAGAGATGAAATACTTGAAAATTGTACTAACTTCAATGAAAATGTATCGTTTTGCAAATTTATGTTTTAATCCTCAGCCATTCTTGCATAATAATGGAAGTTCATTTTACGATAAATGATAGGTAATTGTTCTACAAGACGCGAGTTGCAAGATGAAGCAACGTTTTCACTTCCTTGGTAATTCATGATAAACAGTTTTCTAAGAAAATTTTCCCTTAACACCACTGTCACAGAAGCATAACTATTTTTCTATTTGTTTAAAACATTTAAGCCTAGTACCAGTAAGTTTGGGATTAATTTTCTCTTATCTTATACATTTGTACACATTTCTTCTGCGTTTTCCCCACCAGATGATTGACGAAGCTCAAATTTTATCCCATTGGGTGTTAAAAAGTAACGTTAAATAGTTTTATGAAATCTAAGATATTTTGGAGGTCGCACGTTTCATCGCCAAGTCGAGTTGCAGAGCCAGCTGTTCGACACGTCTGCCTTGCAGTAAGTGTCTAGTAAACCTGTCTCAAGCAAGCTAATTTACTAAGAACACGTAACATGCGTCACTTTTCTCTGGTAGTTTCATTTCAGGTACATTAATATCGTTTTACCTATTAAGGTAGAAACTTACAGCCAACGTAGGATAAAGGCCCGAATACACGAACGCTCATCATCGTCACCGATCCTTATGAGAGTCGCTTAGCCCCACCCAATGCAGCTAAGCCCCACCCAATGCAAGCCAAAATGACCCTAATTTCGTGAGCGGCACCGATCCTTATGACCGTCACCGGCATATCAAGCATGTTAGATATTTTCCCTCATCAGCGTCAATTACAATGAACGGTGACGGTGAAGAGCGCGCGTGTATAAGCTCGGCAGTAACCGTTCACGCTCACTGCTTACTGGTGGGCGGGGCTTAATGCCGCTCATGATGATCGGTGACAGTGAAAAAAGCGTTCGTGTGTTTTGGCCTTAAGCGAGCATTCTCATCGTCTATACTCAGCAGCCTCTCAGAGTGCGGTAACTTGACAACCTGATAGGCTCTGAGATTCCTCTCATGAAGATAGAAAAAATTGCTGATTAATAAAAATTGGCGCATTCAATATCATAAGCGCTTTTTATTATATTATATTAGAGTACCAGATTTTGAACGAAAGTTCTTCTCCCTGGATAGCCGTAGCTTGCAGGTTTCCTAGGCGATGACAGCATGATGTCGCAAACTTTTCGATAATTGGGAGCAGAGGACGAACACTTTTATAGAAGTGGACAATGGCGCCACTGTTTACGGCGATAAAATAGTTCATCATACGTGCTTCATCCACGAAAAAAAAATTAAAAATAAATCTTGGAATAATTTTTCCAATTTACGTACATTTTCCTATATTTAATGTTTTCTCTATAACTGATCGACGTCTCCCGTGTTAAGTCTCCTATGTTTAGGTCTCTCCTGAGCTAAGGCTCTAACAATACGTTGAATAAATTGCGTAAAATCTCAATTAAATACGCTCAGGTGGTCGTCCCCAAGCTGAGGGACTCACGCAGCTATTGCATGCGAGAGTGTGAAGTGCTTAATGAATCTGGTCTCAGGCACACAAACGAAAAGCATTACTTGCGATCGTACCTATTACACTTACTGGTGATTGAGCATCGAACTACAAACCAAAGGAAAAGAGAGTCGACGTAATTCAAGTTAGGATCATTCACTATAGGAAGTGCGATGCGTTTCCTGCCGTTACCTTGGTGCTTGAGTCTCATTACGTAATAAAATTACCAAATCGTCTTCTCATAAGCATTAGTGGAGTAAAAGTAGCAGAATGATTGAGTTTTGATCTCCAACATATCACAGAGAGACCCATCATCAGCTTGTACTCACGAGCACTAGAGCATTATCAACTGAGAAAGTCACTGCATTGGTGACGTCGCCAGCGCTGCTTGAGAAGACGATATTCAGGTCGTCGCTGCCGCGCACGACGCCCTTCACAAGAATGCCAATTTCAATGGCGTCGCTGTCCGCTATCTCGTCAGAGAAGAACTCCTGGTATCCTGAAGGAGAAATAACAAATTATTGTATAACGAAGTAATTCGAAGGAATATGAAATTATGAAATTATTGACTTGAATAACTAGTACGAATGAGATATTACCTATTTCTGCCAAACAAATGATGTAAAAACGAAGAAATGCATGAAAAATATCAATTCTATTAACAACCGCTTGCAGAATTTTGAATAATGAAAGAGACGTGAATTTTCGCAAAATGTTTACTCTCAAATCGCTCATAATTGGGGCAAACCGGTAAAAGCTGGTTCTAGCGTTTGTTCGTACCAGCAGAAAAAAGTGAGCAATGGGAGTCACATGTCGAATAATGGGGCGAACTATTACAGAATGAGAAACTCAGACAACCACAAAAAAATCATGCGAACAAATTATTGACTACTCGAAGGAATTGAGGTGACTTTTTCGAACATGCGTAGTCCTCAGTATAAAATGAGATTCGAAAACCCTTAAGACCTTCTGAAAATTTTGCCTTAAGGCCATTATAGACGTACGGATTTTTCAACGTCAACTGACTACGAGTGCACTAAACGCCGCCCACTTGCCCAACGCCGCGCCCACTTTTTGACTACTCACGACCGAGCTGTTGTCAACCGTCGCGATCAAGCATGTCTTGATTCCATTGACTGCAGCTGCAAAGATGCCGGTGGTAATAAGGCGTCAAGTGCCATACGGGCAGTTATTGTCAAGCATACACACCGGTGTTCTCAGGAGATGATGTTGTGATATTAATCGAGATGTACAAAGACTCTTCATGTTTATTGAATCCTAAATTGGAAGAACATAAAAATATAATTTTTAGAGATGATGGCGTATTGGAAAATGTCTGACAGTCTCCCAAACTATACAGTGAAAGCAATAAAATCTAAAATTCAAACTTTAGAACTGAAAATATGGTCCTGAAAATAATAAAAATCTCGTTCTGGAACTGACGACGTGTTCTACCAAAACTACGGTTGCCGATCTTCTCAGCTTTTTGAAAAATGTTTCTGGTAACGTAGCTTCCCAATCTAGCTCCTGGTGGGATGGAGTTTCCCATTAGTTCCGAATTTTTCAGTCACTTTGTGGAGAAGCTGCTGAAACATAGTTACTTAAACCACATATACTTTCAGAAAAATCTCTCATCAGTATTTAGCTCTTGAAAAATAGATCTGTAGCTACCAAGAATTTATCTATGTAGTAGCCACTCTCTTCACTACATTGGTTGCGTTGACTGCAAGCGGTAACTACGTGTATAAGCATCAGCTGCAGTTGTGCACGATATTACTCTCATGGGCGTGGCTTCAAGTGAACTGTGAACACCAGTAGTCAATTGACGTTGAAAAGTCCGCACGTCTATAATGGCATTTACCTATTTCCTTCATAAATCACTGGTGTTAATTATCATACAAACCTGCACCCAGTCATGCTCACTTACTCTGAAGATAATAATTCACTGTTTTACTTATGTATTACGGATCCTTGCCTTGTAGTACGAATTTGAACTCGGTAACGGAAAATGGGATTTGCTTCAAAGTTACTGGCAAATACTTTAAAGAAATATCGATATCAACTGGAATATTTGTCGAGCAAAATAAGTTCCTTCAATGTTTGCGACTGAAGACCGATATGAGGAAACGATATGAGTGAGTCCCGATAACCGATCGAGAAAAATTGACCAGTTTTGTTGTGTATGCCTAAAAAGGGAGATCTTCATTTGTAAAAACAATTCAGCAAAATGAATTCATTCTTCATTAGCTGATCTGCGCTGCTAGCGCAATGATAAGTGTGACACACAAAGTTTTGATGAAATTGAGTTTGAAAATACAGGCTGAGACAAAATTAGTACCCGAATCTATCAAATAGTCCTCGCGAAAAACATAGCACTAAAATTGATCCCATTTTTGTGCTCCGAGCGTGAGAATCAATTTAACACCACACCATATTCACACATGGCTTATTTAACATACTACCAAATATGGACAAAACACAAGGCAAAAAAATAGGAATGCCATCGTAAATCTTACCTAGACATAAAGCTCGCACAATAAATTCTGGGAACATATCATAAAATAGGTCAAACATATTTTCAAAATCGTTAAAATATTAGGCTGATGTGGAACTAAGTAGATGACTGTGCCAATGTTCTGTTAGAAATTATCATGACCCTTTGATAATTTGATTGGAATAAAATTTATTTTCGAGAAGAGAAACATGGGGGCCAAGCCTGAATGATTTATTAAAATGATGATATTGCCCTCACAGCACACAAAACACACAAATGGCTCTTCATGAGTGCAGTTCCGGCTGAAAGTTGGACTAGAGTAGAATGAGGTGAGCAAAAACCTATGAACGCACCAAGATTCCTGAGGACCCCGAAATCGATCGTGGCTTCTGCTCCCCAGTCTGTGGGGTTGTGGATGATGGTGTTCGGTTGCGCGAAGTTTGTTTTCTCCTTGCCGTAAGGGTCAGGGTCCAGACACGGGTAGCTCGAACCTGTAAATGTTCAGCTCAGTAGGGCTTCAATGTTAGAGATTATAAGCTAGTCTAACATCCCTGACCACACCAGTGGTTTTTCCAAGAAAGAAAATAAATCACCATCTATGGGATGGAAATGAGGGAATGGAAAATCTACGCGTGTGTCCCATCTCCTGGGCGTAGAAACAGCACGACTGAAAGACGTATATGAAACAAAGTAAAAGTTGCAGAAGAAAGTGATGGGGGCGTTATAACAGCAATATAACGGAAAAGGTCTACTATTTAAATCAAAACGAAGACTACCTCGCTATCGGGTTGGTACTTCAGGTATTTTCTGGAACCGGCAAGTTCCCATTAAAACAATCGTACCACCGATGGAGGAAGGGCCAAGGGTGCATGTAAACATCACTCAAAAATAAGAAGTTAACGGCTTGATAACGAGTCAAAGTCGTGATAACCATTTTTATCACAAACTGTTTTGAAATAAAGCTTCCCAAGGACTAGAGTGTTAACAATAAATGTTGATAATTACCTAAAGAATATCAAAATGGCTGAAAAATCTTACGTTCCATTAACGTTCGGTTGCAATATTCATACGACTGTGTAAGCGATAAACTCATGAAGCAAAATTTTAAACTATTAACACCCATAAGAGATTTTAACTACCTCAAAACAATTGTTTGAATTGCACTGAAAGAATAAATAAATGGAAAATATGTGGATGATGAAGTATGAGGAAGATATGATATTCAGAAAATGGGGCAGGAAATGGAAAACTCTTATTAAAGTTCCCTCCGAATATCGGTCTGAACATGAATTCGCGTGTGCTTTGATGCACGAAGCTCTCCATCCCTTTTAATATTCTTTCGTTTAGGATTTAAGAATTTACTCTCGTACCACAAGTTCATAGCAAAAGTTAAGAAACTCATTTTGTGGGATAGTGATGAACCCAAAAAGTTACAATTCGTCTGAATAAGGAACAAAAGATCTGAAGGTAGTTCTTTGCTGCAAAAAAAGTGCAATTTTAAAGGAAACATATCATATTAGTTACAACAAGTTAGACCAGTTAACACCAATGCTCTGATCGAGTTTTTTAAGTGGGCAACGTTCGTTTCTTTCCAAACGTATTTCCCACTTGAAAGTTATGATCAATGGTCCTCACATGTATGCAAAATGAAACTGTAGCGACCTTTCGCAACCTTTCTCGTCCGACATCCCTCAAACACATTGACTGCAGAGCCAGTCGATTTTCTCATCTCTACAATTGTAAAAATTTTGCCAGAGGTTGAGTTTACATATATATAGCGAGAAATTCTTAGAATGAAACTATTTTTGTTGACAAAAACATCACTGAAATTCGTGCAGGTTCTTTTTTAACAAACACTCAGAGCATCAAATAATAAGAGTCAGTAAAATATTACATAGAAATTTTTCAGGAGTATAGATACATACTATCAAAGCCAAAAATTTTCTTAATAGTTTACTGCTATAAAATTACTTTACACCGGCTAATTCCAGTGGATCAAAATGTCTACAAAAAAATAAATTTAACAATATAATTAATTCAAAAGAGAAATACAAATTTTCTTCATCACTCTCAGTAATCTAATTTACATTAGCACAACATCGTCAAAATTTGGCGTACCATCAAAAGCACACCCTTGACTATGATGATAAAGCAGCCAGATCGGGTGAGCTGAGCTAGAGCTGGCGTTTGGAGCACACGACACTCACCAATGGCGAGGACGAGGATGCGACACACGAAGAGGATGTCCGAGCCCTGGACAGGACTGGCTTTAACTGAAATGACGTCCACACTCCCCGGTGCCATTTTGAAATGGAACTGCGAACGAGCGTGAACACAGTACGAATCAAAGTTTTTAATTTCGGCACGAATAATCAGGAATAAAATCCAAATTTTATTTGCACAATGGTGCTGCATCTACGTGGTGCATCAAAATCACGTTCGAGATGCTGAAGTAGCGCATGTCTTTTCTAATCTAGCAAGTTTCACCAAATTTTGTTAACAAACAAAATATTGGCAAAATTTTGCAGTTTTCTAGACTCAAACTTTGATCGTAAATGAAATACACTTTAATTACTGCTAAAATGCAACTAGCCTAAGTCCATTCTTGTCATGATATATTTTAAGAAGACGATGGTAGCATGCTCTCGATATTCTTGATTAATAAATTGGAAACGGTCATTTCGCACTCGTCGTTCAATGAGTTAGATTACGGTTTAATACGCAGGTTTAATCTATTCTTCCACAGCTCTCCATCAGCTCGGAACACCAGAATGGACGTGATGAGTAAACGTCCAGCACGTAATACCTTGGGTAGCACAGGCGGTCTACAGCGCCTAACTCTGATAACGCTACTCGACATACATTGTCTTAGTTGAACTGATACTGAATTTTGGATAAATCTTCTGTCAATACATTCATCGCGTGGCCTTTGTTTTGAGATATTAGTGTTGCTCGTGAAGGAGCGGCATCATATAGTAGCCAAAACGAGTTGTGTACCAAATACTGGCAGTAGGATGAAAAACTGTTCACCTTTCTTCTTGTATGTATTTCGGTCAAAAAATTTCACACTTTCGTTGCTAGCATGCTGTAAACATGTTTTGAGCGTGTACACAGGGTGTTTCAGAACAAGCGGTACAAAATTGCACACCGAGTAGAAAATAGCAAAATAAACACTTTTTCTTCTATGAAATTTTCCGAAAATATTCGTTTTTTTTAGATATTAGCTGTTCATTGTTTTAAAGGATGAAATTTAATTACACAATGACTCGCGATATTTAATTTGAATTTATGTAACAAACACTTTTATTCTATGAGAGTTTACACTCATAGAATTAATTTTAGTCATATTTGATAAAAAAAAGTTTGAGCAAGAAGGTTTTAAAATGTTCCAGATCGTGCTACCACGATACTTCTTGTTTGTCTTCCTGGCACTGTTCTGTTTCAAAGAACCCACGACGCCGGTAACATGATCAGCTGATACCTCAAAACCCGAATTTTTCTCGGAAAATTTCATAGAAGAAAAACAATTCATTTGACCATTTTCTACTTGGTGCGCAATTTTCTACCTCTTGTTCAGAAACATCCTATATATAGCAGGCTTAATTGCAACGGAGAATAAAGAAGACGAAAATACTGCAAATGATTTAATCTGCCTAGGAAAGAATCGAGATGCTGACAAATTGGTGTACAAGACGTCAGATATCAGAGAAGCCAGCTACTTCAATTTAGAAAATTATTTAAAGAAAACTTTGATAGTAATTTGTTACATATTTTGAGCAAAGAACGCTGTTATTTTTTAGTTCTCACCCTATTTAAAGTATCTTGAGAAACCTTTGGATTTGAATATCTAAGCTTTCGGTAATGCAACCCCTAAAAAAATTTTAATCAAAAATATTTCCTTGCTTTTGAAAGCCATATGAACAAAAAGGAAACAATGATATGGTTGTGATGGCTTCAAACAAGACACGCCGTTTTGGTGCACTTGCGTCAACACAAGCCCTGGAAATATCGACGGCCTCTCACTTTTTCTCTTCCAAGCTGAATAGCAGTGGGATACGTGCGCAGGTTTTTCTATCTTTTAGTGACATATTCCGTAGGCACTCTTCACTTGACAGTGACCGCTAAGCACATGTGTAATTAATGATAGCTTACGAGCGTCCCTTCTTAATCGATAGCAATTACCTTGACGAGAGTTGGCCGACCAATTTCAAGACTTGTGACTTCGGGCGGAGTGAGCTTGGAGATGATGGTGGTCGGGCCGGCGGGAGGGCCGGCGTCTGTGTTGAACCCGCTCCAACCAGTCCAGATGAGGTTTTCGTCCAGCTGGACGCCCATACTAACGTTGTACGTGATTCCTGATTAGAGAAGTAATGTTAAAGACCGAATGTTTGATGCTTAAAATCTACCGCCACGAAAAAAAAGTAGCTTGATGGTGAAGTTTGCTCTCATTGAAATAATAAAGATGCTTATCTATCGCAATGCGTCTTCTGGCCAGGCATAGAAATTACTAATTTTGCAAGCATGTCTTTAGAGATAACGAAGAATAAGGCCCTCATCGCAACGTTCAATGCGAAAGGCAGTGGGGTCTCCAACCAAATTCGAGTGAGACTGAAAATTCCTGACCTCTTGTACCGTCGATTCATCCCCATCAAATTTTTTCAGCTCCCACAACTAAAAGAAACCTGAAGGCCACTTGATTTCAATGGTTGTTCGAGCAAAATTTAACAGGTCATAACATGCCGTGAGAAACAGCCCGAGTAATTCTACGCAGTTAAAATTTATCGGTGGAAACGTAAGTTGGAGAACTGTTTGGATATGAACGGATGTAGAAAAACGATTGTGTTATGAAAACTATGCTTTTTAGAACATTTGTCTAAGAACTTGACAACTCCTCGTCCTATCAAGAACAGCGGTGCAATTTCTAAAACTAGGGTTAAAGACTACCAGCGGCGGATCGAGGTCGTATCAGCCGGGTTAAGACAGTGGGTCAAGTCGCCCTGTCAGTCCATGAGGCTGGAATCCGCTTCCAGTATAATGAGATCCGAGTGCAGAGAATACTGCTTCCAAAGTGGACATTTGGATCCAAAATCTAGACTGGCCCAAGCATCACAAGAACTTTCAATAATATAAATTTATGCCTATCTTCAGAGAAATTTTGCTAATCTGATACAGACAAATCCGTCAGTTTACCCCCAAAGCGGACCTTTACGAAGGAAAGAGGATAGCGTGTGTGTTTGCGTATGGGTGTGTCATGGGATTACTGTATCTTGTTTATCACTAGTTATTTAACAGAAATAAAATTCAATTTTGAACTGAAAACTGATTTAACTTGATGCTATCGAAACCATGGATTTATATCTAATCTGATCTGCACTAATTCTCTCAAAATTTTAACTCCAACCTCAGACCCCATAACTTCAACCGAAACGTTACTGTTAAAATTAAAATTTCATTTTATACAGGAGCACCAGAAGTGTTTTAGTTTAATCTAAGCCATCTTACCCAATTCAAGCTCAACCCGTCCGCCCTTTTTTAACCTCAGAAAATTTAAGATAAATCTGGGATAAAACAGATAGCTTGGAACATATGTATGGCTTGACCATTTAATGCTCAGCTTAGCAACTTTGAGACGACTGCTGGAACCACTCGCAGCATTACATCCTCCTCCCTTTAGCTATCCAATATGTTTCTTAACAATTGCACCTAAAAACTTTAGATTGATATCAATTTGACGCACAAAAAATTTAATGTTTGGTTAATGTACCTGAAACTAACCTAACTTGAAGTATTTTTGCTCATAAAAAAATAAACTGAATACGACAAATTCAGACCATTTTCAGAAAAACACACAAGCTTAGGTTAGGTTTGGTTTGATTAAGTTAAGTTAAGCACACGGTAAATTATCTGAGCTTTAAATTAATTCAGACTTGTTGTTATTAGGCGCAATAGTTAGGGAAAAAAACTGGGTATCGATGAGTACAGTAGTGCTACGAATATTTCCAGCAGTAGTCTCAAAACAGCATTCCGGTCGTTTCAACTCAGGCCGTCGGGTTACATCGTAAAATTTGGCTTCGGATATATCTTACATAAGCAAAGAGGAAAGGTTTACTTATGATTGTTATATTTAAACTTATGATACGAGTATTTTTTATGTATATTATTCTTACCTGAGACAACAGTCTAGCCAGAAAGACTGGAGCGCATTATGTTTGATAATAAGTCCAAGTTTGTACATGTCTTTTTCTCTGTTGAAAATGGTAGATATTCAACAAAACAGCTGCTAAAAATAACAGAAAGTAATTTTTGTGATAATAATTTCTTAATTCATTATTTGCAATACATCACATGAGATGAACTATGGTAGACTCTCATCCCGACTGTAATCCCCTGAAATATTATTTAAGTTGTTGAAAATGAAGCACATCAAACATCACATCAGATTGAATGGCTTTGATTGACCTGCTTCTTAAATGAAGGAAACTCTCCTTAACGTAATGGTTAGGGTTACCTGAGGGTAAAGTTTGGTTCTTCGGGAAGAAATAAGTCAGCCTTATGATGACATCATTGTCTCCGTTTGCGGTTTTGTCTCCTCGGTCTACCCCAGCGATGGGCCCAACCACCAGCTGCGCTCCGTCTTCGTAGAACGAGGTGGCAGAGCTGAAGGCGAGAGGAAGATAAGCATTACTGCGCGTGAAAACAAGCCTGCAAGCCTGTCACAACGTTATGAGTTTTAACTGGTAACTGCTTTATTCAAAATAACTTCTCACCATATAATTTGGCGCATTGCGTTAGAAAATGAGAATAAATTTTAAATTTTATTCATATAATCCCATTATACAAACACTACTAAATAAGTTATAGAGGGTTTGTTGTACTATAAAATTAGCTCATCAACTAATTATTATACTTTACGAAGTTCATCGTTCAAACCTCATCGCAATACGTAATGCATTTAATATACAAAGAAACTTGAAACGGATGACTTTTGTGTAATAAATACATATGTACACTTAAAAAACGTACTCAGGTATTTTTTATAGATCCCTGAGATAGCCGTTGTACGAAGATATATCAATTATCAGTTCACGATGAAGCTTCACCCGCGGTTCGAGCTTACGGTATACGCATAGAAAACATTTACACTAAGATTTTCATGACTACTCGTAAATAGAAACGCACATGCTATCATATCTATTTTTCTCTTCATATATACTTCTAGCACCGCACTTTCACTCCCATCAGAAAATTGATGGTAAGGTTCTTACATTTTGATCCTGAAAACAGTGATATTGCGAGTAAGTTTGCCAGACGTGTATTACTTAAGACACAGCGAGCTTTTTTAACATTCTCGAAAAAAAGAACCAAACGAGAATATCAAAAGCTCACCGAAAGAGGCGACGGCCCAACCTCAGAACAACTGAAGCTAACTTAGCTATCGTCAATATTATTACAGGGTTACGCTATATGTTCTCGGCAGGTGGAAGCTCGATCACGTCATGACGGACGAAATGACTTTATATCGCCCATGGAATCATACATGTATCTCAAACCATTCAAATAATGATCTTGCTGTATTGATGCAGCGCGCTTCCTGTCCCATCCTAAGAATGTCCCTCTTCCTTCAACAGTCTTGGACAAGCTTTTCACACATATGCTCCGAGGAAACTCCATTTATCGTCATCGAAAATTTTAACCAATGTTGATAATGCCTTGATGGGCGCAGCATTTTGGATTTTTGTTTAATTTCGGAAAAAAATTTCTTCGAACAGATTCAAAATATTCTATGTTAGGCTATTGATATTTTCGCAATCATTATCTCCATTAACAAGATTTGTATCATTAACAAAACACAGAAAAACACTGCTTTTGAATGTACAATGGATGTGATGATTAATAGTTTTTCATTTTCATTTTTAGACGCAAAAGTAAATATGAGTTGGAACTTTAATATTGAGGTTGGCCTATAAACATAAGAACATAAAAAACTATCGGTAGAATTTCCAGAAGTTCAATTTTGACTTTTGTTCTATTGTCGATTAAAAATCCAGTGTTCAAATCTCTCATTAACAATGGCCCGAGCTTACTTCGGCTACGAATATTTACCCCCAGAAACTCGTTAAGAAAATAATTGAACATGTTTGTGGAATATTTTAAATCATATGTATCATCTACTTGATATGCAATAATATTATCTTTTCAATTACCCAACCTTTCAACTTTTAGCAATGTTAGTAGGCTGCTAAATCAATTTAAGGTAATACCTCATGCCTAAATCTCATAGAGACAATAACTCTTCGATCATTCTTCAAGTTATGTAAGACATCTTCGACTTCTCAGCTCGAACAGAAACTCTCAAACTCATGAGGAGCAGAGCTGTAAGCCACATCAACAACGCAGAAGCCGACATATATGCAGTTTCTTACTCTGGGTGACAAAGAATGCGCTGAAAACAAAATGTAAACAGCTTAGGTTAACAGTAAGGTAAAAAAGGATTTGAACAGTCTGAAAACCTCATTGAACACCATTATCTTATTCCAGAATCTGACAATTATTCTTTGACAGTTATCTAGTTTCAAATTGTACTAACTTGGACTGCGTCAGGGAGAGAGGCTGAATACTACTCTGTCTGTAGAAGTATTGGTGTTAAATGTGTTTCCACTATTGCACAGTACTTGATACACAATTAGCAATCGGAAAAGTTATTCTCAGCTCTCAATAAATTATAAAGAGTGACAAATTTGAATCATTAACCAAAGGTTACCACCTTTGATTGGGTAGAAGGGCTGGGTCAGTTCACGGGGCCCCATATAAATTAAGCACATGATGTGGTAAAAATGCTTATAGTAGTTTCTGAAGAAACTAGACCTTGAAAATTATGAAATCAATGAACATTTACACTGACACACTTCACGTAGCATCAAAATCATAACATAAAATGTGCAACGTACTTAGATAATTCTTCATGAAATACACTTCGAAAAAAGTAGTGCAGCACCGTCTGAAACTAATTTTAAAAAGGTGTTGCTTAGAAATTTCTACTGCTGAATCCTCTATCCTAGAAGTTTCTAAAAAAATTCAAATGGTATGTGACCGAGGCTTAGACCAGATTTTAGGAATCGTTTTATATTAGAAACCTATCTGTGATTAGAGAATTGGTGATCAAAAGACGTGAAAGATCGTACATTTCTGCGCCCGCAGCAAAAATGAACTATCGGATTTTATCATAGAACCTTATTTTTTCTTCACATTGAGGATAAATGATAATTGAATGAGACCTAGGAAAACTATCCAAGACGTTGGAACATCCCAAAAAAAATTTCAACCAGAATTTCATGAAACATGCCACGAATGGCTTGAACAAGTCGGTTTGCAACCAGTTAGAAACACATGCATCTATCGGTTTGAGACCCGTTTAGAAAAATTATAGAGCAGCTGGAGAATATGCGTTAGCAAAAATTCAAAATAGAATTTTAACGGCGAGATCTTTCAAGTTATCATGATCTGCTTCCAATGCTTATTACTGAAGAAGCGTCATTTAAGATCAAGGTAGCAATTCCTCATGTAAAATTCTATGATTGTTATATTTTCCTACCTTTGACATGGGATGAAAGTAATTGCGAGTTATATGACCATAATATTGTCTCTAAAGTTTGGAGATAAATGGAACGGCCTACCCACAGACGGGACCACCATTACAGGGAACTGCGACCTCATAAGGGTATAGGGTTGACTGGCATATAATGCCACACAACAGTTGAAAGTAATTGAAAAAGCATGGAATGATCATGCAGCGTAAGGTTTTACAAGAAAATTTCTAGAAATCAATCGAGAAACTGTATGTACGACTTTACATAAACTGTATGAAACGACATCAACTGTTTGAACGCCGGCTGTTTTTCAGGACATTGATTCTAACCATTCCACCGACATAATTCGTGAATAGCTCCCAAGCAACAATATATTGACAAGGCCTAGTCAATTAATGGATTTAAACTCGATAAGAAATTCATAGAGCAAAGCCATAGTTAGATCAACTCATGATGAGCAAACAACCTTAACAAATTGAAGGTGTTTGCCAGCGAAAAATTAACAACGATTTCATTCAATTTTCACAATCACTTAATAAGAAATTACAGAAATCGCCCCAGAGCTGTAGCCACGAATGCATGTAGGCGCTCAACTTAAATATTTATCAAATTTGTTTGTGTCCAAAAACTTTTCCGCTAGATTTTTAGTTAAAATGTCTGTCAATTTTGAGCGCACCATAAAGTTTACATTTTGTTCTATGGTTATATATTGTTTGTGACAGGGGAGTAATATCTGGAGAACAAGGCGGAGGACATTGATTTTCCAAAAAAAGTGAAGTTTTGTATCACTCATTCCATTGAAAGACAGGCGAGGCGACTGGTTAATTAACACTGGACAACATCATTGCAGCTTCTTTGGGTCAGCGCAACCTTTGTGATATCGACGCATTTCGTCCCATTCCTTTCAATTCACCTTTTTGTTATCTTTGAAAATTATCAAAGAGGAAAACCCCGTGCTCCAGAGGCTGAGTTTAAATTGAGATGTAACTTTACTTACTATAAAAATAAATTAGGAAGTAATGTGTCAGAAAATTAGTGAACAGATCAAGGGGTATTGAAGTTTAGGATCAAGAGGTATCAAAGTTCCGTTAAGTGAGCATTTAAATAAACTTCAACACCATTTGAAAAAAATTGTAACAACATTCTGTGGGGGACAAAAGCATTTAGGCACGTGAGATTTTACTTTCATTAAACTGGTCAAAAGGCAAGATACTCAGTCATATTATAATCTAAAATAGATAAACTAACGATTTAGAATGAAACGTTAAAATTTTATTGTTCGGAATCCATAGAAAACAAAAACATGCAACGTACCCAGGAAAAAAAAAAATCTTTTCAGTGAACTCGTTTTCAAATAATAATTAGTCTTCACTTGAAGGACAATTGGATAACAGCCATTTTTGTTTAACATTTTAGGCCTTTTGTAGAACAATAATTCGTGGTTCGAGAAAAAATTGACCGCCAGTAACAAATAAGCCACGGTAGTGAAACATCGCTTAAAACCAACTTTGCCGAGGGCAAAGGGGTTCCGGAATCATCCACGAAGTACATAATTCGAAGTACATAATTAATTTTTGAGATATTTTTGACCATTTATATGTGCCATGTTATACTCTAGGTTTAATAATTTTTGAATTTAAGGAATAAAACACAAATATCAACTTGGCTGAGTCAGGTGCCCCAAGAGAGGTTAGAGTTAATATTAATCGAAGCCTAATGAGGAAGGCCAGAAATAAACTGGTGATTGCTCTAAAATAGAGTTCAACACTGATGCTGAAGCCTACCATATAGAAGTGCATGGCAAAACCATCAGTCGAGAACTACACAGGAACAACATCAACAGTTGTAGACCACATAACGCTCCCCTGTTAACGTGTAAGCATGTTGTTAGTCACTTAAAGTTCCTCAAAAACATAATCGATAAGGCAATATGATAAGTTTCAATAAACGGTATATCAATTTAATGGAACTGAAATTGAACTATATGAATATGATGCCACTCATCATGTTCGGAGGACGGAGGAGACGGCAAAATGAACTAGGAAATGCCATGCCAACTGAGGAGCTCGGAGGTGGTACTAAAAAAGTTGGATTATCGATGCGTCACATGGTGCCTGCTTTGAGTTTGTTTCATATCGTTTGGTACTAGAGCACTCCACACAATTGAAGGAAAGATGGATAGCGTCTTGCATCAGCACATTTTGCAGCAAAATCTCACCTCGAGTGCTCCGCGGTCATTAAAAAAACGCAAGGGAACGTTTAACAAATAATCGACCCTACACTCATGAAAATATAACCCGCGAAGAGTTAAATAAACACCAAATCAATCTTACCTTCAACTGCTGGACATCAAGCTTATTCAAAGTCCTTGGAAAACATTGACGAATGAACAAGCTAAGAAATCCGAAGACTCTTCCGCGTGCGTATGTGCGTATATAACCCCACAAACTTTTCTAAGCATGTAGTTTCATCTTACGGAAACCGTCTCCAAGTAACTGTTAAGTGAAGCCTTTGTGACTCATCATGTAAATGTAAATCATTTTGTCCTTTTCCATACATTTATGTTTTCGTACTGGAATCCCTCGACTTCAAAAATTTTTTGAATCATTTAACATTACTAGTGTAACTTTTAAAAACTATGACCTGTCAAAGCTGTATTTAGGCCGACTAATAAGTTAATAAGCGTAAAACATCATGGGTGCAAAGACTTTGGTCTCGCACCGGTATTACTTGAAGAAGAAGTAATCGAAAAAACTTGATGTTATTATTCATCCAGCAATGAATTATGCCTCGAGAATGAACAGTTAATAACACAGAAATATACAAATGATGTCTGGTCGATGATAATTCAAGGGTTTGATTAACACATGAATGGCTGAACTCACATCTTGGAGAAGGTAACAAGCTCATTGAGACGGTCCATGTTGCCGCCAATGGTGGGCACTCCGTGGCCTGCATTCATGATCTCCAGCCTGCAGATCTGCGCCCCGAAGTCCGTCACGTCAAAATCACCAGAAGTTTCGATGGACATGTTCGCATAGGTAGCGCCCCCAGCTGCCCGAAGTAAGCATTCGTTTCATGTTTATTTTGAGCAGTCAGTAACCTGGATCCAAGTGAGTGGATGCTTCTGCTAATTCGCGTTATCAATTGAAGAAATTAATAAGTTCAATTTTCGAATTTTTCACAGAATTTTGTGTTCTTGGACACTGAATTTGAATTAAGAACTGGTTAAAATGGGTTTCTTTAGCATATCAAGGAATCATGATGTGTAATCTGTACTAAGGATCTTATTTTTACCAAGGAAAATTAAAATAAGGATTATCATGCGAAATGAATAGGAATGTAATTATAATTATATGGCTCAAAACAGATTTTCTTAGCATTCAAAAATATATAAGATAAACTCCGAAAATATTGCTGGATGATAGGAAAAAACACGTTGATCTGCAGGGTCACACGTATAGTAGTTCAAGAGTTCAATGTTCAGACTCATGTGATTTACATCTTCTGTTACGAGAATCTCGTATATCCGTAGAAATTAAACCGAAGTTCTCAACCGCCCGTTGTACGCATGAATTTTTCCTTTGAAGACACTTGAGGTGATCGTACGTAAATTACAGACAAAATGAGAACAAAATGAACTACCTCGTGATAAGAAAGCCGTGTAGCGTCCCATAAAGGAGGCACTCACGTGGGAAGTTGAGTGTGACAAGCAAGGCCTGCTGGTCTCCCTGGTACCAGGTGGTGTCGCTGGGGTACACCGCCTCCGCCGTGCCGGTCACGTCAGCTGTGCCGGCGCTCTGATCAGGCAAAGCTACGCTTTAGGCAAATGTCTATTTTCATCCATAAATAGTATCAGCGTAAAAATCTTTGTCTTTGGCTGTCATTCCGAAGTTCAAGAAAATCCTCTCATATTTATCGAAATATGCATAAATGACCACTAATTCTCACATCGGGAAAATTTTGAATCTTTCGCCTGGAAAACCCCAAAAGTTCATCAAATCAAGTCGTGCAATTTTTAATAGTACAGTGCTTTCTCACTCAAGAAGAGAACTGAGCAACAGATGTGTCAAGACTATTTTGCAAGGCTTCAGGGCAAGCAAATGTCGGCATCTGGTATCAACTTTGACTGACCTCAAACGGATGCATTTTTTTTATCCTCTCTAGAGTCTAAAGCTTGTACGTAGCTCCTCTTACATAAGAAATGAAATTCGATCTTGAAACCTCTTACGATATAGAAAAAAAAATCATCGAGACGTACTGCCGAACGCAGCTTGAGATGAGAAAAATTAATTGATTAAAACTCATTGGCCCTAAAAGTCCTAATTAGCATTTAATATTTATTTTACTCTTCCTCGCGAAATTCAAAGAAACTTATAATTTTTTCCGTCCAAAGACTATACTTGTTCAATGTAAATAACAGTTTCACAACCTGGTGGATTTTTGTACATCAAAGGTTCAGCTTCAGTTAAACGTATGAAATGAATGGAGCTTCTTTATAAAATCTTGTTTGATTAAATATTTCTTCATGATTTATTCATAACTACAAATTAATTGTTCTTTACATTCCAGGATAGTAATCAAAAGTCACGTAGCTGTTGAAAAAAATCGCCTTTGCTTAGAAAAAACTATACGTGACAGATTGAACTCATTTCAGTTGCCGTTGGTTGTGTTAACTATTCGAACTTTTGCAAGTTGAAAGTGTCAGACATTACTATTTTCGCTCATAACAATTGTTTTTAAGGCCAATTACCCAAAAATGACATGTTATAATTCCATTCGGAAGCACTTCCATCTCGCTTCACGGCAGCATTTTCATCATAATACTATTAAAGATCAGTGAACACCTCAAGAGGATTGCAGAATGGTGAGTGCAAAACAAACGCTCTGTAAATTTACACCGACGCAATGACGCCATGAATGTAAGCGATGAATGCATTCGTCACAACAACAGGAATCAATTGAAAAATGAAGGGATACGTTATAATTCTGCGGATGTCCAAAAAAATGACTGACGCTGAGACATATTAGAGTACCATTCATGATTGTTTCCTGAATTGAACTTTTGCCAAATAAGTCATCCGTACTGCTTCGAATTTGAAAGCGCTATACCGAGAAGCTTGTGCTCAAAATTCTCGTGAATAACTTCTTTAGAAAGTGAGAGCTTAATTTATTTGCGGGAATTCGAGCAATTCATAGAACCGAGTCTGATGACTTTCAAACTCAGGCTATATACTTTAGTCTGATAAATCATAATTTTAGCCGTTTGAGTGAAACATCACAACCTATGTTTTAGGAAGCAAAAATCTGCCAACTAAAAAAAGGACACTTTTAAACCAGTCAAGCTTATAAACTGGTGAACAATAACGTGTGTTTATTTTTTTACATAACCACGATATGGAAATCAACTCCACTGAAAAATAATAAAAGCTTCTTAATGCGGTATAATTCAAGCGAAATTTTTTTACAGTAGTGTCAGATCAATGAAGCATAAAAGCAGTTAATTTTCGAAAGGATTGACCCGAATTTTACTGCCAAGGAGACTCTTGTTAGGAAATTAGGGAACATATCCTGAAGCAGCACAAAAAATATGAATATCGATCATAGTACCTAATTTTTCAATTCTTTCCTTTGAAATAAAGTAAACCAACAAATAACTATTCGTTGAAATCTATATCACAATTTTTTTAAAGAAAGATAGGATAGTGACAATGTCTAAGCATTTTTTCGATTAAATGTCATTAACAGAACATCTCGGACTTAGCCCTATCTCTAGCTATATTCTCAAAAACATCATAATTGTAGATAAATTGTGCATTTTCGGCTAAAATTGGGAGGATTTGTAAAAATAAATAAATGCTAAAATAGTCGCCAACAATTCTCCAGTAACCAGTGGTAAAAGCAAGCATCGTTATTGAGCGTAAAAATGGTACGAATGCTAACTGAAATTCAATTGACTTCAACTCCACACTAGACGGAGGAGTAATGAAAGATCGTCTAGAAGTCATTACACACAGCACTGACTGTCGCTATCTATCGCACTCCTGATGTTAGTTATGAAGTTCCTTTACTCGTCGTTACGTCTGGCAAACACTGTAAACGAAGTAATTTAATCAAATTGTTAATGTCAACGTATCGTAATACTATTCAACAAAAAGTAACGCATGAAATTAGAGATGGAATTATAGAACATCATATAGCCAGATACTTTCCACCTTTCTTAGCAGTGTCTCACATCATGATACGACATTCAGAGGATTTCATTAGATGTCACTTAATATTTAATAAATTTTTCGGATTTTTTCATTAAGAACGTTGAACAATAGTTTCAGACAGATCAGTATGTACAGTAGCAAATGGAAACATGAAAAGTCACTAGATTTTGGACAATAAAGGAAATCGTTCAGCAAATATTTATTTATTTAATCATTCGGAATGCACACATTTTTAAGCAATACATTCCAGATAGCAATTTATTTCGAATGTTCTTGGTATTTCCAGAAAATAATTTTGAACGGTGTTAATGTTTTATTATTGTCGTGTAAATAATTTTCATTTTCATTTTGTGGTGAGCAAAAATCTTTCACCTTTATGTAGACCAAAGACATTTGGTGACGGAATTTTACTGCTATAGCAACAGTCAGTGCATGATTTGAATAAGCTTTGTTGCTGGTGTAAAAGATAATCGAAATTGTCACTGAAGAATGGCTTCACGAGGTTTAAATAAACTCGATATTTTCCTGGAGAACATCGGCCACTCCAGGTACCAACCAGCGTCAGAGCACTCGCAGCAGGCAGCTGTGCTTACGGAAAGACTTGCTCCAATTAATCGCGACGGACTCCTCTTCTCAAGTCAAGCCACATTTCTGTTCGCTTTTGAGTGTTATAGAATGATGGAAAAAAGTGAGTTGTCTGAACAAACTGATACCAAGAAAAAGAGAGGCTTTATTCCCAAGACAACACAGTGCTGGCACTAAAAGATGGAGGAGGTTCCATGCTGAGTCGGTACTAATTGATAACAAATGGGTCGAGAAAAATTGTTCCCGGAAAAGAAACTCAGAAATCTAAACACTTCTTCGAGAAACTGGATCTATGCGCAAAACTTAATGCGCTAGATATTCTGCCAAGGTGGCGATATGTTCCAGCACGATAATTGCCTTAAAATTATAATTAAATTATCGGCTTCATGGCTTCAGAAAACAAAGTTAAAATCTGTTACAACATTCGATGTGACTCGACTTCAATTCTACTGTAAATTCACCGCGAAAATTAAAATTTCGAATTAACAATGGTGTTCAACAGACTTTTAAGAAAAAAACAGCTCACGACAGAAACATTTTCAAGACGCGCTTATAAAACGAGACGTCTACCGTGTTTTTCTCCTTTATTTATATCATTTTCCACTAATTCACTTACGTTAATTCAATTCATTCGCATGGAAAATGTTTCCTCTGTCCTTTCTCATGAACCAAAAAGAAAATAGAATTTCGAAGTCATTAGAGAATGACATTGAATAAAATACTGACTGGTGGGGAATAATGGTATACCTACCTAATAAGAATTTCTTCTCAAACCGTAATTTAGTTACTACGAAAGGAATTTTTCCTCTTACAATGGAGCCAGTAAATGAACTAGTATTAGAAAATATCTTCGTTCATTTTCCCTCATCCCTGTACTTTAGTACCTGCGTTGAGAAGCTGCTGCTCGCAGTTTATTAATTTTTTAAGCTAATGGGGGGAAGTGGGCAGGAAATTTTTTGCTTGGTTGGCCCTGCAGCTCAACCGAACACTCGTAAAAACCAAATTCAAAATAGGTCGCGTAGACATGTTTTTTAAAGTACCGTCAAAAATCGTCCATAAAAAATAAATGCATCGAATGAAATAATTTCCAACAATATTTCAAAATGATTCAACTTTTCCTCACTTCAAGTGATTCATTTTGAAATTACAAATTATTTAATTCTGAAGAGCTTAGGATAGCGCATGACACATTCTGCAGTCCATGTGCCTTGCGCCATGTTTGTGTAGCAGGACAAAGCTTAAAATCAAATTTACAAGGCATAGATTAATGGTATGAAAAGGCGCATTTGAACATTACATGCCTAAATGAAAGAGAATTTTATTATACTTTACTTGAACTTTCATTTGAATAAATTATAGTGCTAAAACATAATGAGAATCTACTTTGATCTATAAGTGGAGTTTTGAAGGAGAAAACTATACAATAAAATCATTGATTTCTACTTTCATAACACTCGTCCGAAGCTTATGCGCAGAGGTATTTCTTTCGCAACACTCATCTCCTACTGAAGAAAGTCTACGTTAACTTGGTCACTATTCTGAAGTAAAGACGCAGCTCAGACATTCACATCATCCGCCTTAGGATCTTAAAAATTAAAATAACAGCAGGTGCCATAACCTCACCCAAACCGCATACTTACTCCACTGACTCCTTTCAGAGTGAGACCGCCACAAGAAAGCGTAACGTCTGCCACTGTGGTGGTGAGGTACTGGACGGACACCTCCAGCACCGCTGTGTTCACTGTCGCAGGACCCTCTATCTGCACACGGACAGTCGTACCAATGAGCAGACGCTTCAAAATAAACTGATTCAATGTTCATCACGGAAAAAATTGTCCAAATCACTCTGACCTAAAACCATAAACCCTAATCAGCGTTTAAAAGCATTACAAAACCGTAAAATTACAAAAAAAATCTTTCACGCGTAACGTAAAATATAACGCATTTTTCATTCGAATTCACATTTTTCTACGAAGCCAGACTTTAGTCATAACTGACGATTCTTGACTATCTCGAGTAATATTCTATAAATCGGAGAAAAAAATATATGTAATGCAACTGTAGTTTACCCAACTCATGTTCATGAGATAAAAGATGATCCTAGATATTGAACACGAGAATGAGTAAGCACAATATTTAATAAGTTAAAATTATCAAATTTATTTACGCCGGTTGACACCTAGCCCAAACAAGTTTAAATGTGCTTCTATTTTCTACAATGATTACACAAAAGTGAACTTTGCACAGGTGTAGCAGCATATTCCCTAAGTTTTCCAAAACTTGCTCAGCTCTGTTCCATATAAATTCCTCGATGTATGGGAACTGACTTGATTTCGCTTTTGGATTCATCATAAATGACGTAAAATGTCACCACTCCAGTGACGTCACGATATCCTTGAGTGTGCCTCGAGTTATAGCAGGTAACCACAGTGCGTTCATTTGGTTTAGAAGTTCCAAATAGAACTCTACTTCAAATACATTTTTTACCTTTACTTTCCGAGTCATTCTAGTTCGGAGAATAGCCCTTACTTTTTTCTTCGGTCTTTGAATAGGTTTCACTAAAATGACTTTTCTCATATCTAAAATGAAAAATGGCGCTAGGATGTAGACAGGCTAGTTCAACGATACTGTGATAATAGGTTGGAGATTTGCAATTTGCAAAGTTTAACAATAAGTGATACAGCATTAAGATAGATAAAGAAATGGGCATCTTGTGAGACTAACCTTCACAAATATGCTTCTGTTTTTCCACGAACGACAAAATTATAACCATTCCACTTGAAGCATTTTACAGAAGTTACATTGACGATACCTTAAAATTATTTTACGAAAGCTTTCACAGTAAGTTTTCCTTGAATTCTTTGAAAACGAAACTTCAGAGTATTGAGATCTAAATGTCAATTGAAAAATATAATATGAATAAGCTATAATGCCTAATATAATTATGATAACCGTATTTATTTTTCAAGTGCCAGGACATTTCTGTTGTATTGCACCAAAACTCCCCAAACGCACATGTCATAAGGCAACATAGTCGAGTGGTGAATTTTTGTCAGGCTCTAAAATCGGAATAACTTTTCCTGCGAAAATATACGAACCCTTTACTTGCTTTTTATGTCACGGACTTGAACGATTTGACACAGAATATAATTTTGCGTACGGATCAGCGACTACTACGTGAATATTACTCACGTTTTTCCAGGGGATGAGAATTTACTTCAATGCTCGAAACTTGATATTTGGTGAGATAACAAAGATGTCGCTCAAATTTTAAAGTTAGCGCATGAACAATGTACTACTGAGGAAGACTGGGACATATTTTTTAGCAGAACTAGCGGGCAAAACGAGTTATTTACCCGTTTCGTTTCCTCATTAAGTATCGTTGCCCGGGAATACCGGAAATTGTGATTTGTTACGCATACGCCGAATTTGTCGGAATAAATTTTCGTCTGTGTTGGATAATGTACTCGAGTTACAATTAGTGTCTTTCATAATCCAATTTAATTATGGAATAGAAATGAATTAAATCTCTACTATGGTATTTGTACAAGCGGTCATATTGTATTTACGTTATTTTCGCTTCTAGGAAAGTTCTGGAGGCGCCTGGGTTTACGTTACCCGTAAGATCCATTTCTATTATGACTGGACCGCTGAGCAGTCGAGCATCTCATCTGTGGCGGTGGCCGGGTGGCGCCCACGTCATTCTCGCACATTTTCATGAACGTGTGTTGCTGCGACCGTGTTCGTGTAGGGTGCGTCATGTGCACTTGTCCAGAGTTTACCTCATGGACAGAATTCGCTGTTCGTCTAACTATAATGAGTTACCAGATGTCGCAATGCACTTAGGTTATGGACTTGCTTAGAAAACAGTGCCAGTCGTGATTTGGGAGGGGCCTTGCGCAGTGCGAGCTTGTATGCAATATGGAAGGAGTTAAATTACCAGGTAGTTTTTAACTCGTGTGTCTGCCGGCGATGGGGGAAGGTAAGGAAAATTAAAAAAAGGTAAAAAGGAATTTATGATTAAATACATCTAGAAGTGTGCCAAATGCTAAAATTAGTTATTTCTCATAGTATGCAATTATGCTTTCAAAAAAATTTTTCTTTCATATGTTTCTTAAATGTATTTGTTTACTGGTTGGCTCAATAATAAAGCAATCGTAACTTAATTAATAATAGAAAATAAAAGTTACGATAAATAAGAATAAATAAATAATGAATAATGAGATTGGGCCTAGATAAATAGTGAAATAATGTATCACATATTCAAATAAATATTACTCAATTAATTGTCTTTAATTAATAACATACGTGTTTTACCTATTTAAGAAGCTTTGAAAATGACAGTAAATATCGTCTAATATATTATAGATGTCACGTAAAAACAGAAAAAATAAACTAACTTTGTAGTTTTAAATAGTGTGGCCACAAGCATTAATTTTCATTAAAAACTATCTCAAAATCACCAGAGCAACTGAAAAGAATTCAGTATTGATGAAGCAATATACTTGTATATCATGTATGATAGGGGAAAGGGTGTGTACAGAGGCTGTACACAATTTTCTAATGCAAACGAAAAAATTGCAATATTTGTCATGAAATCCATAACATCTATTACCTGGTGTGCTATCGTCAAGCTTTATCCTGATTGAGAGCATAAAGGTTCCTTTATTTAACCCTTTGCGACCGAAATAGTAATATACTAAACGAGAGAGAAGTGACAATTAAATATTCTGATATGAGCGCATAAAATTTTGTGCTGAAATTTTCTAAGTAATGTAATCGAAATTATTTGGCGTAAACATGCATAAAAGGCAACTTACAAAACGCTTCAGCACTAGAATATTTTTTATTTAATTGATATAATAATGCACTCGGTTATTGCTCGAATTGACCAATTCATAATAGAAACTAAATGAGATTTGCATTGTTAACAATACAGAGTGAACTACGGACAATACATTATGACACCCTCCCCCCCGGGGGGGGGGGGGGAAGGGGACACAAATCTTGAATTTTCGACCCCATTTCAATCCCATATAAAAAGAAAACAAAACAGGAAATGGATAATTTGAAAATTTACCTCTTTTAAAAATTTTTAAGGATTCTGAAACTGTCTTTATTTTTGTCCTAGCAAAAAAACTCATTGAGGAGATACGGTTTGAGATATCTAAAAAAATGAACTAAAAAACTATATGTCCAAATTTTTCAAAAACTAAGGCCTGAATCAAAAAAATGAATTGATAAAATTGCGTTTCTTTTCAACAGTTACATATTATAGTCAAATTTCATAAGAATCAGACAGAAAATAAAAAACTCATAATTGAACATTTTTTTATTGGAAATCACAATTTACAGTGTGAATATGAATTTATGTATGGAAACTATCGAAATAAAAATTAAAACTGCATTCAATTACATAAATTGTCCATTACATTACACTTCAACAAAATATTTTGTTATGGCTTATCCCCAAAGCAAATAACTTTCAACATTCAAACCGTATCTACTCATTGAGTTTTGATGCTAGAACAAAACCAAAAACAGTTTTAGAATCCCTAGAGCATTTCTAACAACAAAATGTAGGCTTTTTTCAAATTTGAGAAAAATATGTATATATATTATATACCTCTCAACCCAAAAATAATTTTTTGTGATGTAATCATAAAATATCGCTTTTCACAGAAAAAAATTCAAAATGTGGAAATTTTCCTTCATTCTCTTGTTAGAATTGCTTAAAGGATTCTAAAATTGTCTTTGGTTTGGCTCTAGCATCAAAACTCAATGAGGAGATACGTCTTGAAATATACATAAAAATGTACCAAAAAACTAATTTTTCGTAAAAAAACTAAGGCCTAAATCGAAAAGTTACATGAGTAAAATAAGTTTACTTTCGAAAAACACATATACTGGCCAATTTTCAAACGAACCGGACTAAAAAAGTTGAAAAATTGAGACGATCTCCCTACTCGTTATGTAATGTGTGTCGTTTGAAACGGCTGTGACTTCTAAGTGTAAAATGGAACATAGAGTATTTTACTCCAATATTAAATGATTCTTATATTTCAGAGCTATACAATACCATCTGTTGCCCTGTGTAATTTTTAAACCTGAGACTCTAGAGCCCATGATCCCTGTAACTTACCGACTGATCAGTCAGGCAAGGAAGCTAGCATTCGTACGCCGTGTTAGAGAGCTTGACCTGGGGGTGATTGTGCGGGATAACCCTGATGTAGCCATGTCTCAGTTTATCCACTCAATCATGCAGGAATATAACACTAGTTGCCCGGTAGTGAGTAAATTAATTAATAAACGGTCCAAACCCACACCATGGATCACGCGGGACCTAAAATCTCTCATTCGTAAACGTAATAACCTATTGAATAGGTACCGCAGAGGCATTATTAGTCACTCATATTATAAATGGTTTAGGAACACTCTTAGGACTGTAATAAAACTAGCTGAAGAAATTTACTACATTAAGAAAATTGAATTGAATGGCAATGATCCAAGGAAGACTTGGCGGATACTGAATGAACTCATGGGACGTTCAAACAGAGACTCTAACATTACTTTGGTTGGGGATCGGGGTGTTGTAATTGGTTGCCCGAGTGATGTGGCGCGCGTGTTTAATGACTATTTCACCCAATTTGTTATGGAATTAACCGGAAACATGCCTCCGCGCACCCAAAATGTTTTGACTGGCATACCTGGAGTGAGTGTCGGCTGTAACTTTTATATGGTCTCATCAAGTGAAATAAAATCCATAGTGGCTGATTTTGAACATAAGAAGTTCCACCATGGCGACTTAGACCCTTCGGTCTTGTTTGAATTGTTGCCTTTTATATCGGACACCTTTGCTGGTATAATTAACGGATGTATTAAGAGTGGTGTATTTCCAAGCATTTTAAAACGAGCGAGAGTTGTACCCGTTTTTAAGTGTGGTGACCGTAACATAACGGGGAACTATAGGCCAATATCTACTCTGTCTGTTTTTAACAAGGTGTTTGAAAATGTTATTTACAAACGTCTCAGCTCCTATTTTAATTCGTGTGGTATTTTATCTCACTTCCAGTTTGGTTTTAAAAAAGGTTCGTCAACATCGACCGCAATATTGTCAGTAGTTTCGGATTGTCTTGCAGCTCTCAACAAGAGAATGTTCACTATCTGCCTGTTTTTAGACCTTCGTAAGGCGTTTGACACAATTGACCCGATTCTCTTGATCACGAAGCTCGAGGCTTATGGAGTTGCTGGGCGTTCACTCGAGTTGATTAGGTCATATCTTACTGGTCGCACCCAATATGTTGCATGTGGTAACTCGTCCTCGTCTGATCAGCCTGTTTTGCTTGGTGTCCCGCAAGGATCTACTCTTGGCCCATTTCTTTTTAACGTCTTCATTAATGATATAGCCTCACTGCCTGATGTTAAGTGTGCCCTATTTGCTGACGATGCAGTATTTTATGTGAGTGACGATAAATTTGCACATGCAGTTCAAAGAGTTAAGCATTTTTTGATACGATTAACAAACTGGCTTCAGCTGAACAGACTTGTGCCCCATGAGAAAAAAACAAAGCTCATGCTAATCACAACCAGAGACAGCCCAATCCTTCCAGACATTTTTTTCAATAATGTTAAACTAGAGTGGGTGATTGAATTTAAATATCTTGGCGTATTCCTCGATTCGAAGTTAACTTTTGGCCATCACATATCGCATGTCTGTGGTAAGTTGAGCCGTGCTCTTGGCATGTTTCATTGCCTCTCTAGGAAACTGCCACTGTGCTCCCTTAGGAGCATCTACTACAGCCTTGTCTACCCACATGTAATTTACTGTGTTGAACTGTGGGGCGGTGGGCCACCCAGTGTTAGGTCAAAAGTCTCAATCCTGATGAATAAAATTCTGCGTGCAATTCTTAAAGTAAAATATAATAACCATGTACCTGAAGTTCACACATCCAGCATGTACAAAGCATTAGAATTACTTCAATTTGACGATTTATACAGATTTTTTTTATTAAAACTAGCTCGTAGGTTCCTTTTTAACGATGACATATCTTTTAATAAGTATTTATTACCGCTTGTCCCAACGAATAATTATGAGCTAAGAAACTTTAGATTCAGACTACCCTATGTACGACTTGACGTGGAAAAATGTGGAACAATTTACCAAATGGTTCAAATGTTAAATACGTTGGATTCTGAATGGCTGATGCCGTTGCCTGGGTACCGCTTTAAAAATGCATTTAAGAAATCAGCGATTGCGCAATATTAGTCTCGCTTCCTTTTCAAATACTTTTAAATTTTACTTTTCTTTCTGTGTTAGCGAGCGCCTACTGTGATTTAATTAACCATAAATCTGTGTCAGTTCCAGCAATGGTTAGGCGCTTGTTCTTTAGCGTGTGAGGGTTGCTGGAACTTTTTATTATCCCCTTATGTCTTATCATGTCAGTTTTATAGTGTTTTCTCTTTTTCTTGTATTGTTGCAATTTTAATCTGGACCTTTGTTGTTAAGTTTCGCTTTGTGTCCAGTACTCTAGTCACTCGTGCATTTCTTCTAGTCATTATGATAGCTCGTCACCGTGTTTATAACATTTTTATTTTGTTTTTGTCACTGCGATTGTACTTTTAGCGGTTTTATTATTTTCTGCGACTATCCCTTGTTCTATTAGGTCCAAGAATGTGAATGAGCTAGAAGTGACCCTTGTCCCCTTTTAATAATACCTGTATTGTATAATAATAAAGAAGTCTGCGTCTGCGCATTATTAGGTACGCTTCCCTTTTTAATACTTTTAAATTTTACTTTTCTCTGTGTATTCTTGACAATTCTACTCTTACTTATTCCCTTGTCACTTGATATTTTCCTATTTTATTTTCCTTTTCTATGTTACCCTCTAATGTGTTTTCCTCTTGTTACTGTATCTATTCTCTGTTAGCTCGACTCGCTGGAACTCTTATTTTGGATGTTTAATAGTGTAGTTTTTATTTTAGCAGTTGGTTGTACGATTTTCCCCTTGTTTTTTATTAGGCCCAATAAGCGAATGAGCTTGTCGTGGCCCTTGTCACCTTTTTAGATTACCTGTATTGTTATTTTAAACGTGACCTTGTGACAATAAATTCTATGGAGTTTCATTAATAAATGTTCGAAGTAGAGTTATGTCACACAGCAACGTTTGCCAGCAGCTGAAGTGTTCATGGTAGTGATTCTTGATGGTGGTGACGAGCCATACACGTACACGGACTTTCACATGCACATTGAAAATGTGCGAGGTTGACGCGGGTCACGGTGGGTGCGGCCGGGTGTGCGCATGATATGGTTGCTGGGCTCGGGTGCCGCTAGTACAGTGCATTGCACGGCGCGTGTCGAGGCGGCCCCTTCGCAAATTTTCCGTTCTCTATCTTTACTTTTACGTCAGTGCTTTACTTGAGTTATATCGTTTACATCAAGTGAGTGTGATCGTGCGTGCTTGTTTTCGTTTCTTCACTTTAAGTTGCTTTCTCAAAGCTGTTCATTTTCGAAGTACTCCAGAATTATAAACCCTTTAAATCAGGCTGCTAGTCTGATTCTTAACTCGAAAGTTCCTCCTTATTGACAAGTCTCGTACTTTGATGGGGTTCCCTTCTACTTTAACCTTGAATTTTTAAACTTCAAATTTTACACCTACCTTAATTTTCTCTGGACCACTATCCCGAATACTGCATTTGCGTCTTAAGTTCCAACTTCTCTCAATTGTTTTAAAAGATACTTCACTGAGTTAGACCATCAGCTCAGGTGTCTATCTATATATTAATACGCTTAAAACCAAGTTCGTGTGTAACGCTCTCATCCGAGTTTGCGGTATCTCTTTTTCAAACGTTAAGTCCTGAGTGTTTCGCCTTGGCATGCATTGATAATTTTGACAGTTTATCAGGATTAGATAGGTTAAATTAGGTTAGGTTTTTTATTTTTTACCTATATATTAACACGCTAAAAACTGAATTCGTGTATAACGCTCTCATCCGAGTTTGCGGTATCATGGATACCGAATTCCTGAGTGTTACATAAAAAGGTCGCTTCTACATGCATTGATACGTTTGACATTTTACCAGGATAGGATTGGTAGACTCTGTTAAATTAGGTTAGGTTAGGATATTTCTTATGGTTATTTTATTTAATTTTTTATTTTTATTATTATTATTATCATTATTTTCATGTCTTTTTATCTTTTTTATTTCTTTTGTTATTTATTCTTTTAATTCATGAATTCATGTTCATTTTTATTTATTATTTATATACGTTTTAAATTTTTCATTTTTTGAGTATTTTTATTCAGTCAATTTTCTTTTATTCATTATTTGTATTTATATTTTTGTAATTTTTTTACTTCTAATTTTTTATTGTTTACCTAATTTTTTATTTTAATACGTGTTTTTTATTAATTGCATCTTGTAATTTTTTTATCTTTTTCGTTGTTTTACTTGTATAATTTTTTATTTTTATCTGTATATTAATACTTTGAAAACTTACTTCTCGTGTAACGCTCTCATCTGAGTTTGCGGTATCCTGTGTTACTGTGTTACATAAAAAGATCGCCTTTACATGCATTGATGCATTTTACATTTTATCAAGTTATCAAGTAAAGGGGAGTGAATGGTGGAACGGAGAAGTAGGAGCGGCTGTGAAAAGAAAGCGGGGGGCGTTTGAAAGGTGGTTGCAACGAGGCAACCAGCAAAATTTTGAAGAGTATAAGGAGAGGAAGAAAGAGGTACAAAGAATGGTAAGGAGAGCGAAGAGGGCGGCGGATGAGGAATGGGGGAGGAAGTTGGGAGGGGATTTCATGGAGAGAAGGAAGGTTTTCTGGAAGGAAGTGAAGAGAATTAGGAAGGGTCAGGTGGAGAATGAGGCAAGAGTGAAGGATACAAATGGTAGGCTGCTAGTGGAGAGTTGTGATGTGAGAAAGAGATGGGCGGAGTATTTTGAGGAACTGCTGAACGTGAGGGATGATAGGATTGCAAGAGTAGTAGCTGTTGGAAGTGATGTTAGAATGCCTGTGTTTGGTGAAGTGAATAGAAGTCGAATAAGAAGTGCAGAGGTGAGATGTGCGTTGGATGAAATGAAAAATGGGAAAGCTCCAGGTTTGGATGGCTGCACGGTTGAATGTCTAAAGAAAGGAGGAAATGTGGTTATAGAATGGTTGGTGCGTTTATTAAATGTGTGTTTCGAGGCTAGTAAAGTGCCGGCTGATTGGAGTAGCGCGTGCGTAGTTCCGTTGTACAAGGGGAAAGGTGACAGGTATGAGTGCAGTAATTCTAGGGGTATAAGTCTACTGAGTGTCGTTGGGAAGCTGTATGGAAGAGTGTTAATTGGAAGAGTGAGAGTGTTGACGGATCGTGTGCTTGCTGAAGAACAGTGTGGTTTTAGGTGTGGTAGAGGTTGTGTGGATCAAATGTTTGCTGTGAGGCAGGTGAATGAAAAATACTTATTAAAGGGAAAGGACGTATATTGGGCATTTATGGATCTAGAGAAGGCGTATGACAGAGTGGATCGCGAGGCTCTATGGCAAGTGGTAAGTTTGTATGGAGTGGGTGGGAGACTGTTGAATGGGATAAAGAGTTTCTACATTGATAGCAGAGCATGTGTGAGAGTAGGGAATGAGGTGAGTGAATGGTTCCCAGTTGTGACAGGTGTGAGACAGGGATGTGTGATGTCGCCGTGGTTGTTTAATTTGTTTATGGATGGTGTGGTGAGAGAAGTGAATGCCAGAGTGTTGGGAAAAGGTGCGCAGTTGGTGGGACGAAATGGTATGTATTGGGAAGTGTGTCAGCTGTTGTTTGCAGATGATACAGCGTTTGTGGCTGATTCAGAGGAAAAACTGAGGAGACTGGTTACAGAGTTTGGTAGAGTGTGCGAATGGCGGAAATTGAGGGTAAATGTGAATAAAAGTAAGGTGATGAGATGTTCAAGAGGTGGAGTGTTTGGAACTTTGGATGTGAGGTTGAATGGGGAAGCTTTAGAGGAGGTAGAGCATTTTAGGTACCTCGGGTCGGATGTGACTGTTAAGGAGAGTATGGAAGTAGAAGTGAAGCATCGAGTGAGTGAAGGTTGTAAGACATTGGGTGCAATGAGGAAAGTTTTTGAATGCAGGAGTTTGAGTATGAACGTTAAGAGGGGACTGTATGAAAGTTTGATTGTGCCAGTTTTGATGTATGGAGCAGAGTCCTGGGGGTTGAGAGCAGCGGAGAGGAGGAAGTTGGATGTGTTTGAGATGAAGTGTTTGAGGAGCATGTATGGAGTAACTAGAAGAGATAGGATCAGGAATGAGTTGGTTAGGGGGCAGACGGGTGTTATCAAAAAGTTGAGCAGGCGAGTAGATGAAAGAGTGCTTGGATGGTTTGGGCATGTTGAAAGAATGAATGTTGAGCGGCTGGTGAAAAAGATATATATGTCGGAAGTCAGTGGTCTTCGAGCGCGAGGTAGACCACGGATGAGTTGGATGGATGGGGTGCGACGTGCTTTGTATGAGAGGGGTCTGACTGTGGACGTGGCGAGAGGGATGGCTGCGGACAGTAGTGAGTGGGGGCAGTGTATAAGGAGGTAATTTTATTTTGACGCGTTACTGGAAGCTGCCCGCGTGTGATGGGATTGACCTGTCATGTGCGGGGGGAGAGGCTGCACTCAATGAAACGGTCGGGGTAAACCAGCTGTTGCTGTCGGGCCTGACTGTGGAAGGTGGTTGTGCTGGGCTGCTGCTGATCCTGGCAGTTCAGGTGCGGCCAGTGCTGCCTCTCTCGCCTCCTAGTGACTAAGTGTGGTGATTGTGGCCTGCTGTCGGCTACCCTCCCATAGGGAGGATAAGCCCGGTATATGTATGTATCAAGTTATCATAGTTTAGGTAATGTTGATGAATTTTTTTCACGGGTCCATGGTTTTTTATGTTTGACATATTAACAGGATAGTTTTGGTTAGGATAGGATAGTAAAATATGTTAGGTTAGGATGGGTTTGGTTAGAATATGTCATGTTAGAATTTTTAGGTAATGTTGAAGGAATTTTTTCACGAGTCCACCTAGCTAAACGATGACATTGGTTTAGTTAGGTTAGGATAAGTAGGGCTAGGATACGTTAAGTTAGGATAGGTTAGCATAGATTACGTAATGTTCGTGATTTTTCACGGGTCAATGATTTTTCATGTTTGATATATTATCAGGTAAGCCTCGGTTAGCATAGGATAGGTTAGTATGTACTATGTTAGGATGGGTTAGGTTAGAATATGTTATATTAGAATTTGTTGGGTAATGTTGACTAAATTTTTTCACGGGTCCACCAAGCTTAACGATGACATTGTCCGTGGAATTTCACCGGATCCTGCTAGTTACTAATGAATATACTGTCGTTGTCGATATGAAACAGATAGAAATAAATGAAAAAAAAACTTCATTTTTGGTGGGGTCTTTCGAACTGAAATTACTTTAGTGTGATTTTTACTTCAGTATCCTCAAAATTCTCTTGAAGAAGTGGTTTTCCCCCCACTTCTATTCTTGGAACTGCATCGGCGTCTTGCTTGGCGACAGTATTTAACAAGGAAATATTCCTAAATTTGACCTTCGCTTGATTATATATTCTTTCACGTGCGGTCCTGGTGTGTTTTGTCAGTCTTTATCTAGAACTTCAGTATTATTTTCAGTCGGTGTTGGCCCATGTGTTCTCCTCTTGCAAGTATTTTACTTTTCGCAAGAGAGCTTTGTGGATCAAAGTTGTATTGCTAAATGCTGTTGACAGTTCGACAGTAAATGGACAAAAAATATTTCCATAACTAATTTCTTCACGACTATACCTTTTCCTATAACGATTATGGGGGAAATAAAAATTTCCCCCACGTGCGAATGGCGTGAGCTACGCTTGAATATCCCAGCATTCCATCATATATTGGAATTTGTGCGCAAGAGCGTGGTTGTCTCACTATTGAGGAAATTTTAAATTTCTTACTTTCTTCTTTAACGTTACCGACGCAAAATTGTCTTACAGCAGCGATGTAATATACAATAACACCTCATACATTTATCTTATTTATAAAAACAATCTATAACCACAGATTGCTCATTTATGTTGAAATTACTGCTATAAGAATATAAAAGCTTTCAAATTAACGACCGAATATCCACACGAACAAATTCCCAAATTTGTATTTCGTAATTTAAAGCTTCTCTTAAATTATAATTATTGAATTTACTCGTAAATGAAGTGAAATTTTTTAAAACGTGAATTCATTGCCATTGCCTACATTTGTGAAATAAGAGAATAATATTATCTGGTTTTTAGCTTGAAGTGAATGTATTTAAAAATTAGTATACCAAAATCACATGGACAAAACTTAAATAATTAAGAATAAAACTGAGTTGGTATCTTTAGGAATTGAAGTATTACTCTTACTTCGGTCATCTCGATCTTATATGATTAGTTACGTTCAAACAACCCTTATCTACTGGGTTGTTCTAGTCCAAAACAACATCAAATCGGTTTTATTGCATGTAGTGTATAGCAAATCAGAATTATTATTCAACATCCACTCATAAGCCTTATATCACCATGCAAAATTTGTTCAATTTAGTTGAGTCTCTTCTGAAATTAATCTGGGATTAAAGCTTTCCGGTGCGCATATTTATCAGGAGTAATTCCACAAACGAGAATCAGTTTCCGGGGATTCTAACACTGAATTTAATTTTGTTCAGTTAAGACATTTACTATAACTAAGCCAAGGTAATGGCCATGAAATATGTATTTTCTAAATTATTTAAACAAATTATGCATCTTATGTGCACAGAAGTAATGTTTCCAAAGAGATTTAGTCTTGAGCAGTACTGGAACTGAGTTAAAGTCAGCATTTAAAAAGTTTACTATCAACGACACAAGAATCTCGGTAAATAATTTGGCTTGTATAGCTGAAGTTAATCCTTTAATATTACTGAGAAAATTATTGAAAATTACTCAATCGCTCAGAGTAATAGATTTTATGAGAGCAATCAGTGGTACAAAACAGACGCTCGGCCAATCTTGTTGCATCAGAGATTGATGCGCACCGGTTGGTTCACAGAGATTAAGCCAGAACTTACCTGACCAGTGGAGTTGATGAAAAACGTCCACGCTTTTACGCCCTCAGTGTCGTCCCATGTCATTGCTTCAGTGAGGTTGGGCATGAGAGCAATGTTGGCGCCAGAATTGCCCCACATGATGCCCGTTATTCTGTCTGTAATTGAACATTGAGTATTGTTAAAACACTCTAATTTCTATTCCAGCAACATGACATGAATTACAAGAATTGCTTCTAGTCATCGCCGAGCAGTTCTGATAAATTACAAACATCCATGAAAGGATTTAGTTAATAAGCCGTACTCCGTCAAATAAATTACAAACATCCTTTTAAGGGAACATTTCCGGACACGATTATTGCATGCGAATCCATGGTACAAATTGTCTAGAGCTTTGGAAGTTTGGGAGTGGGGAGACATTGATGAATTCAACTTCTAACTCTGTCGGAAAAAAAAATTAAGAGGCAGTAATTAATGACCATCTGACACGTTGATATAACCGCAGAGCTTAAATTTCAAAGAGTTCAATGTAGACATGAAGAGGCATTCGTGACAGCACATTTGGTTAGTACTTCTATAGGATGAAAATATTCAGACGCCATTTATGGAACTCAAAGTTACGCACAGGCCCTTGATGTTGCTTATTCAGTAACATGCAGCCTATTAAACAAACATGTCCTTTACATTGTGGCGAACATTGTCAACTCTAGCCTTGCTAGTCATGGTCATACGTGACATTGACTACAGGCGAAACATCACTTTAATATGAATATGGAATAACGGTACATTACATAATATGCAAATGCCTATACCTAAATATTAATATTGGTACATCCTACATATTTACTATCGGATGCCTTAATGTTTATTGAATAAAAATGTATTGTAATACAATGTATATGCATATGTATAATATTTTCTACAGCTCGAAAACAATTAACGGAGTTATCACAATCAAACCGGAAATGAAATACCTTCTCCGAACCCAATATGATATGTTTGTACATCCGAACCTTCGGTACGATGTTAACCAAACCCATGTTACTACTACAAATTGTACATCTGAAGGCACCAGCTTTCGGAAGTTTTCCTGCTCAGCACATGTAATAAGGACCTCACACAGCAGCCAGCAACGGATAAGAAAGCACAGCAGAAACTGCAGCTTCAGCTGCGACTCAATGTTTGATAATGATGGATTTACGCTGAAACGTGCCATATAACCTTTAATTTTGAATCAGACAATTTGTAATCTTTCTGAATTTTTAGAGCCAGATGCTACTCGTATTTTTAGAAAAATATGAAAATTGAATAAAAAATGTTATCAGCTAAGTATGGCGTAGTGTTTAACCAAACTTAAATATAAGTATATGGAGTGGGGGGTGGGGGCAAAATGATACAACGCGTTGATTAAATTGCCAGATTCCTCATTTAGAAACCACATACAATTACGAAAATTGGAACATATACAAACAATAGTGACAGATTTTCAGAGTGTTCTAATACATTCTACTATTTCGCAATTGAACTTTCGTCCTCGATCATCTCTAATAACGCTTCATTGGTGCAGCAGCTCTCGTTATGAAAGATAGTAAACATGGGTCAGAATAAGGACATCAGACAAAACCTTTGCGAACGTACTATGAAGCTCCATATAACGAAGCTTTGGAAAAATCGGAAGATTTGTGCACGAATGTGTGTTCCTATAGCCTCAGTTAGAACCATAATTCGTAAGTGGAAATGCCGGAATACAACCCTAGCAAGACTCGATTTGACCGTCCTCGGAAGATTAACGACCGTGCTGTTCGAAAATCAGTCCGAACAGTAGTGTAGAGATCTCAAACTCCTGGTGAAAACTTGAAGGATGAACTTAAGGCATCTAGGATCGAAGCCATCAAAGACACAATCAGCAGGGCACTACGCCGAGAACGTCTTCGCTCCCGCACCCCTCGTGGGACGTCTCTTCTCTAGATACAGTACATCACGTCAAGGCCAGACTAAAGCATGCCAACAACCATTTAAACAAGCAATCAGCGTTTTCAATCTCAGTACCGCGGTCAGATGAAGCTAAAATCGAACTGTTCGAGAGAAATAACACAAACCATGTTGGGAAGCCACGAAACGAAAAGTATGAAGCAAAGAACACAACACCCCCTGTTAAGGGGAGCGTGTAGCTTCTGAGTCGTCTTGTTTATTCAATGTCTGATTTATCTGATACCTAGCAGTTATATGTAAAAATGAATTTCAATACATTTTTGCCCACATGATTTTTTAAATTTTTTATACTTTTTGGGTAAATGACAATTTTCAGTTTTTTCAGGTAAATTTTCTAATTTTTATTTCTCCGACATTTCCCAACTGACTTTCACCATTCAACTTTCAAAATGAAAAAACTATGTTAGTTATAAAAGTACGATCCTTCCCGTTTGAATCTTGCCACAAGTTTTTAGAAAATTGGAAAAAAAGCAACTCTGGATTTTTTTGCAGAGATTTTTCAAAAAAATCGAAAAAACATTTTCGAGGACAAAAATTTGAAATGCTCTGATCGTACTTATATAGCTTAACCCTTTTTCTTCATTTCTCAAGTTTAATGGTGGAAATTGGTCGAATAATTTCAGAGAAGTAAAGATTTGATGTAGGTACATGTTTAAAAATTGAAAGAAGAGAAAAAGCTTTCTAAAGTATTTAGAGTTTTGTTGCCTGCTAAGCTGTAGTAGACGAATGAACATACGTACAAAGCAGTGAAGTATATAGTTAGATTCAGAGAAAAAATCTCTATAACGTGAGCTACAAACAGGAAATCGGACCACCTATACCGATTTTCACTACACGCCCCACTCAAGTTTGGAGGTGACTCAATCATGGTGTGGAGATGTTTCAAATCATCAGGAATAGGTGCTTTACATTATTGAAGAAACCATGAATGACAGGAAATATCGAGAAATATAGGGAGAGCAACTCCTACTTTCTGCTTTTTTGTTAAAATTGAAACGCGGATGGACCTTTCAACAAGACAACGATCCAAAGCGTACTGCAAACGAACGAAAGCAAGGAATGGTTGAGGATGAAGAAGGAAACCATTTTAAAATGGCTAAGTGAATCTCCGGACAACAATCCGATCGAAAACTCGTGGAAGCACTTGAAATTGTAGCGGTCCGTATAACATCACTGAACTCAAAGAAATTTGCATTGAAGAATTGAATAAGATTACACCCAAGATTTCTAAAAGGCTGGTAGTGAACTATTCTAAACGTCTCAAAGTCATAATTATTAATAACGGCTATGCAACCAAGTATTAATGTATATATATCTTAAAATGTGTTGTAAACTTCTGTTCACGTATTTATTATACATGTTCACGTTCATATTTATTTTTTCCACTTAATATTTGTGGGATTTAGATATATTATCAACCTTTTTATACTTTTTATATATAGTCCAATTTTCGTAATTGTACATGGTCTAGAAATGTAGAATCTGGCGATTTAATCAACGCGTTATATTACTTTACCCCAACCGTACATGTTTGAAGATATTTAGACGTACGTATACAAATGTAATATATTACGTATATTAAATTACATATTGGATTCGATTGGGCCGGCCTTTTCGATAGTAGAGATAACATCGCGTGAAAAATCTTGTAGCGTTTAAATATTACCGATCATGAAGCAAAACTGTCAAACCAAGGGAACACACGTCTGTGTTACGGCTTCGTACTTGAATGTAGTTTGCAAATGGATGTTCTGCGTAAAATTTAATGACTGTCGCTGTAATTTATTTTCCAACCGTAACTGTAATTAATGTCTGTAACTGTACTATGGTGCCTGCATGTGTGTGATTGGTGTTGAACGTCATGGGACTCCAGGAATCCCGATAATGGGCCACTCGGCAGGTTCCTTAAGATGTAATTTACTATATTCTATGTTTTTCTCCATTAGAGGCTCTGAAACGCTGCTATTCACCTCCATTTATCCACCTTATTCCTACTGTACAAAATTGCTTCAAAATTGTTGAATTTTCTTGGAAATCTCTTCATTAGTTAAATGAAATAGCAGGCTGTCATTGCACTTAAATTTTCCGCAGGACAAAGGGAAAAACCGTTGTATCACTGTCAGATCTGACAACAATACTTTGGGTCAGAGAAGCCCTCTGTAATTCCTTATAAACTCACGGTTAACAGGAATGGTCGCATCGCAGACGATCTCAGCTCCTCCGGCGCCACCGAGGTCTATCGAAACAGCGTAGGTTAGGATGCCGTTGGGAGCCACCTGTCGATTTGCTCCGACGTTTGAAACCTGTGAAAATCAAATGCGAAGTGAACTGCAAATAGAATCTTTGCCTCGGTGTTTTATACCTCGCAGTAACCCAGTTAATAAAGTCTCAATTACTGGAGTCATTTATTACTTCATTTAATTCACTGAACTTACACTGTAGGTGGGGGTCAAAGATTTGTCAGGAGTTGTGACGGGGTCTCCCATAGTGACGTTGATGAGGGAAGTCCACAAGGTGCTCGTGCCAATAGTGATTCCCGCACCGATAGACACTATTTCATCCTTTACAGCATCCACGAAGAATACCGTGAAGGCTAGTTCAATTTTGTTTCCCATATCGTTTAGTTCTGCCACGAGGTCGGCTGTAGAGATAAAATTGTAAAAGGTCCATCACAAATCAGTGCTAACATTTTGCATTCATGGCGACTAAACGTCGGTATTGAAGCTAAAGTTTGACTAAAGGTAGTAAAGCTTATTTAGATCCTGTGTTGTCTCGATCTATTATTTTCATTGTTCAAGTAGAAATCATAGAATTGCTAAGACTCACTCGTATGATACCAGCTTATCCGTCAGTTACACCAGTACAAGTCTCACTTGGCTTTCAGGCTGGTTTTAATAAGTTCAACAATGAATACCTCATACCTTAATAATAAGTTATAGTTATAGTAATAAGTTCATAAATGAATACCTCATACCTTCACGAGCTAACGCCATGTACATTCTGAGGATGGCCAAAAGGAAATTCCCGGATAAAGTTGGAATACCAAGAACACAGGATGGAAACATCCTCATATTCAACCCAGGAAACCCAGATTCAAGACGCCGCGAGATAAACACGCCAGATGACCTCGAGCAATACCTGATGCAACAACTAAATATGTCATCACAGCAGATCATGGGTGACTAGACTAGGTGATCCCCTAAATTAGTCAATTTCATTTTCATCCCCTAAATATGTCAATTTCGTGTTAATTTAACCTCAATTAGGTATCATGTCAGTTAACCTCAACTTGATGTTAGTTTAACCTGAATCTATACAAATGTAAAACAGATGTGTTTGTAAACATTTATGACAGCTGTGGGTGAACTTTTGAAACAACGCAATCAGCATTTTTTTACCTCCCAATGTTACTGTGAATTTTTTTCTCTTCTTAACCACTTAAGTATTATTACGCGTAAACCATATTAGCTGATTATATCATTGTCGTTGTAATCTTCTTATAATCTGATAATCGCTTCTGCCCTCCACTGCCATCGTACAACCATACTAGCTGATTATATCATTGTCGTTGTAATCTTCTTATAATCTGATTATATCATTGTCGTTGTAATCTTCTTATAATCTGATTATATCATTGTCATTATAATCTATCAGCAATTTTTCACTTACCAATATTACTGTGAATTCTTCTTTATTTACCACTACAGTTATTATTACGCGTAAACCATATTAGCTGATTGTATCATTGTCATCATAATCTTTAAAACTTATTCCCTCTTGTATGTGAACTTATGAAAACGCCCTCAGCAATCTGTTTGCACCAATGTAGTGATATCGAACTCCAATATTATAACAAATAAATAATAGATGTGTGTGTAAACAACTATGACATCTGTGTGTCACATTTTGTAACATCGCAATTAGTAATTTTTCACCAACCAATGTTACTGTGAATTTATCTTTATTTACCACTACAGTTATTATTACGCGTAAACCATATCAGCTGATTGTATCATTGTTGTCATAATCTTTAAAAACTTATTACCTGTTGTATGTGAACTTGTGAAAACGCCCTTAGCAATCTGTTTGCACCAATGTTGTGATATTAAACTCCATTATCACTCGCTCATGGACTGAGTTTGTGTGTACTCACGAAATCGCGCTAGATTTTTCTTTTTTACTCTATTCTCTCTTACTTAATAAGCTACTTTTTAGACGGGAATATCCCTTTAAGCTTGACTCTGTACTTCGTTTTAAGCTCTATAGTACCTAATTCTTACTTTTACTTATTTTAAATGACTGATCACCCTGAGATATTTGAGGAAATCGATCCAGATTTCAATCATTTGAACAGAATATATCCAAACCTAAACGACTCTCAAGAGTGTAGGTATACTAATATATCAAAATTCAACGAAACTATACGAATAACTGACCGTGATTTCTCACTCCTGTGTTGGAACTGTAGGTCACTCTACCCAAAGTTGGAAGAGATACAATGTACTATTACTGAACTTAAATATAACCTAGACGTGATTAGCTTCACCGAAAGCTGGCTAGATGACTCGACTAAAGACATGATTCGATTTGAAAATTATCATAGTTACCATTCGCTAAGAAAAAACCAGCGGGGCGGAGGCATCAGCACATATATATCTAACCACATAGACTCGAGAACCATAGCAAGTGCAACAATGAATCAGGATCATATAGAATCACTCTTCGTAGAACTTTTTAGAGATGGTAAACGCATTGTGCTTGGAACGGTGTATAGGCCTCCTACAGCCTGTCCTATATCCTTCCTGAATGAATTGAATCGTATTATTTCTCAGTTAAACAGGCCCTTATACTATGACATAATAATATGCGGTGACTTCAATTATGATCTACTGAAACATGAAAGCCATGAACCAATCTCTAATTTCCTAACTACCTTTCAGTCTCAATCCTTCCTTCCGATCATTACAAAGCCTACACGAATAACATCAGAGTGTGCTACGCTGCTTGACAATATCTTTATGACAGACCCTAGTGATTTTCTTGCTGGAATAATTACTTCTGACTTATCAGATCACTTCCCAGTTTTTCTTATTAAGAAAAATGTCTATATTGCTTGCACCAAGGCACGGGCTGAAACTTACTCATATCGTAAAATAAACGAATCAAATCTTGAAGAAATGCGCACCGTTCTAGAAGAATCAATGCCTACATTGCACATATCTCAACAAAACAATAATACTACGAGCATTGATGAAGCAGTAGTAAAGTTGACTGAAACTATAATGACCGCATACAATCAGTGTTGCCCAATTGTAACTCGTACAGTTACCCCGAAAAATAAACAAAAGCACTGGATTACTAGAGACACCGTGATAAATATAAAAAAACGTCAAGCGTACATAGCCCTCCTTTGCGAAGGACGAATATCTAGAGAAACATATAACCGATTCAGAAACTATGTAACAAACCAGATAAGAACATCAAAAAAGAACTACTTTACGCTCAAGTTTACTCAATTCAAAACTGACGTTAAAAAGACTTGGCATCTCCTTAACTCCTGCTGTAAACCGAATAATGCCGATAAAAAGAAAATTGAATATGTTGTTCAATATAATGTAAAATATCATGAGAAGAAAGAAATTGCTAATCTCTTTAACAACTTCTTCGTAAACGTAGGGAAAACCATAGCTGATGGTATTCCAAGTGAACCTACTGATCACCTGGAATTTATGGATCATATTCGAGAACCCAACTCCTTTTTCTTTACGCCTACAAACTCCTCCGGAGTAATTACGTGCATAAACAACATGAAAAATAAATCAAGTGGGTTACAAACGTTTCCGACTAAAGTACTTAAAGTTATTGCTGACATTGTAGCCCCACTGATATCAAATATTATTAACCAGTCTCTCTTACTAGGCACTTTCCCGAACTCCCTCAAAGTTGCTAGAGTAACCCCTATCTTTAAAAGTGGTGAAAAAACCTGTGTAAACAATTATCGACCTATCTCCATTCTACCAATTATTAGCAAAGTATTCGAAAAGATTGTGTATAAAAAATGTACTCTTATTTTGAACAAAAACCATTTCTTTACGATAAACAATACGGTTTTCGCTCTAAAAAATCAACAACACAGGCTATATTAAATCATTTACAATTCCTCTATTCTAATATAGATGAAGGAAAGCCTGTCTTCTCTGTATTTCTTGACTTCCGAAAAGCATTTGATTGTGTGGACCATAAAATACTACTCTCGAAACTACACTGTTATGGCATTCGAGGGATTGCCCACGATTGGTTCAGATCATACCTAACAAATCGGAAGCAATACGTTGTCATTGACGACGCAAAATCAGACCCACAGAGTTCCACAAGGATCTGTTCTTGGGCCTCTCATGTTTCTGATTTTTATCAATGATATTGTAAAATCTACATCATTCTTCAAATTCATACTTTTTGCCGATGACAGTACGCTTTCTGCGGTCCTTTCGAACCAAAATCCTGCTATGATTGTGGAGAGTATAAATACTGAACTTCACAAGGTTTCATCGTGGCTCAAAGCTAATAAAATAAGCCTAAATATGGATAAAACAAATTATATTACTTTCTCATACAAGAAAGATGTATCTCTCCCATTCATTAAAATTGGCGAAGGTGAAATCGAAGAAACCAACTCATGTAAGTTTCTGGGCATCATAATAGATAAACATCTGACCTTCAAAGAGCATATCACTCATATTAGTTCTAAATTATCAAAATCCATCGGAATCCTTAATAAAGTTAAAAATTTTCTGCCTGAAACAGCTTTACAAATGCTCTACCGAACGCTCATTTCTCCATACTTGCAATACGGAATAGAAGCATGGCACGGAACTGATAAAAATAAAACCAACAAAATTTTTACTCTGCAGAAAAGGGCTGTCAGAGCGGTAAAGAACCTAGAATATAATGCTCACACAAATGATTCTTTCAAAAATTTACAAATACTTAAACTTTCGGATCTCTACAAAATCTCCATCTGTAATTTCATTTACAAAACATTAAGAAATGATGGCGACAATAGCCTAGGACAATTATTGACTGCGCAAACTGGTCATCACGACCATTTAACCCGAAATAGAAGTAAATTCATGCTTCCTTATTATTCAAAGGCCAGGTCGCAACACAGTATTCTCTTCGTTGGAACCAAAACTTGGAACTCTATACCTGCAGAGATCCGTGAATGTAATTCGTACAAAGTATTCAAAAGACATCTTGAGTCTCACTTCCTATCAGAATACTAGTCGTGTAAGATCACCGTGTCGAAATCTTGCCTCCTACATGTAACTAATGATAATGTCATAATGTAACTTGCCTTGTGTACCATAACCAACCTTCTCTCTGCTCTTGAATCGTTTTATCGAACATACTGTTAAATATAGCCGACTTGACCTATATTGTAAAATACAGCATAAAATATCGAGTTAATTATCTCAGTGATCAGTCTAATGCGAAACTAGGTTAAGTGAACTAGGTTAAACATTTTTGTACACCCTAGAATAACGTGATGGTAGGATGCCCTAGAAGTCGCTGAACTTATTCGGGCCCACAGGTAGCTATACTCAAATTTGACCATTGTACTAGACTTAAGAAAAATTCTACCTCTGTATCACCTGTGGTAAATAAATTGTTAAATTGTTAAATTGTTAAATTGTTAACTTTCCTTGGTCATGGACATTTTTTTTCTCGTATAAAGTCACGTGAATGTAAGATTAAAGTACGGCTGACGGCTCATATAGCTGATGAGGTGTAATTATGATTGGATGGATGCTGGTTTCATGGCAGAATATCAAATGAATGAGATTTGAAGGAAATTAATGAGTTTCTAAAGGTTTTTAGAAAAAATGATTTCTGTCCTTTTAAAAGTGAAACAAATATCTGAAGACGTGCCTTGTCTATGTCCACACCGGGAGTGCTTGGGATGGAATTGAAAGCTTGGTCAGCGCAAGAAAGATGAAAAGTGTTTCCAGGGATGATTTCTTTGGTAAAGAAATTCTGTGTTGTTGAGTGCAAATCTAAGCACTCAGCAATCATCGCGCGTAACTACATGGCTTGATTGCATGACCGACTTATACAATTCATACAGGGTCTTGTTATATCAGCTTAGTGCAAATGCAACGTCTGATTTAAAGACCGTGGTTGAAAATGAATGTGCTAATGACTATGGAAATATTTATTTATTAACACACTCTTCACTGCCTTGGATGACCTCATTCCATCGTTCATTGCAACAAGCTTACAAATGCCTCATCAAAAAAATTTATAGCCTTAGAATAAAAATAAACAATCAACTTTTTTATTCTTTTCTCTTGTTTTTAAGCTGAGTCTTCAAAACTGGTTCTGTAGTCAAAACTGGTCTTCATCATCAGGAGTAGGTTGCGTGGACCGCGTCCAACTCGCGTAATTTTTCCGGCGGTAACAATAGGACTCTTAGACACAACTCACACAAAAACATTCAACTGATCGGAATCGAGTGTTTTAGGTTGGCGACCTTTCTTTGGCTCATCTTTCAAAAGTGAAATTGTCATTTCGAAAACGAGAACACCATGTTTCACCACTTTTTTCATTCGCTACATCATCCCCATAAGTCTTCTGAATAGATTTTGCGGCCGCACTTACATAACACCTTTATGAAACTCGTCCAGTGGACATTTTTTCTGTGATCTTTAGATGAAATAAACATGGGTGCCAATATTTTAGCAAAAATACGAGTATAACAGAGAAAATCTGAAAAAATCTTTCGCTTAGTCACAGAAATATATTACCCCTATAACAGAATGTAAATAATTGGCAAAAATTATTGTAAATATCTGTTTCATAAATCGAACATCATTTTTGAGCCAACCTGATATATGGAAGTCTTTTGCATCTACGATACGTTCTGAAAACAAGAGCGGGCTAGGAAGAGTAGTGAAGATTTTTTGTGTGCGTGAAATACTCTCCGTGTTAAAAAATATTGATGAATCGTCTAAACAATTATGAATTACGTTTATATTTTACAGATTCAAACGAAAAGCGATATTTCGCTGATTCACATTTCTGTTTCGCTGTTATATAAAGATAAAGAGAAGATATCCTGTGATTCTAATCTAGCCAAAGCAAACATGGAAAGATTCTTGACTCCCATGACAAGCGGCATCACTGTAGGGTCAGAAATGCGAGCGGCGATATAGCCAGCGAACAGACAGTGAGGCTGACATGAGCGACATCCACAACCAGACGGCGGACTTGACGAAGGGACTTAAAATCGTAGGATCGGAAGATCGAAAGTTAGGGATTGCTTTAATTTTCTGGCGGCGGGATCGGAATATCGTATTCGGAATTAGCCATTGACCGGGATCGGAGGTTCAGTGTCGGACCTATATTTTAAGGATCGATGCCCACGTACCCATAGGATTTCATCCGCTTTGCAAATCAGACGCCTAGTCAATAAGCTGACCTATACCAGCTAAAACAGCAAGATATTTAGAACAACAATATATTTCTGATCAGTCATGATTGTTGATTGACACTCGGGCGGGAGTCTCAGATATTTTGTCAGTTTTGCCAATTCATAGTTTGCCTACACAATAATGATCATTGCACACAATGTTTTCTAAAATACTAACGGTATTCGAGTCCAGTCATGACGAAGTCAAACTTGGCGACGCCTCGGTGGTAAGTCCTCTTATCGACAGAGTAAAAGAACTCGTACTCAGGGTTGGGGATGCCGGTACATAGCAGATTCGTCCCAAAGTCCATAGCAGCCAAGTTGGACACCGTGAACTTGTTCTGGAGGCAAAGCAAGACAGACAAATATAAACTCGCTCATGGTGAATTAGCTTAGCCGGGGTTAACTGTAGTAGGAAAATATTTCCTTAAATCCACACGAAGAAATCAAAATGGGTTTTGGGTGAAAACGGAGATAACAATAATGCAGTGATCAAAGTTAGCAGCTTCAGGAGAAGGCTGTCAAATAGGTAGCAATTTCATTTCTATTTTTCATTTGTTTTCCCCAACCTCACTCCCAACAGAGCTCAAGACAGAGCTTCTTTAATCCGTAGAAGTACAAAGTAGATCAAAGCACACCATTTGTTTAGCCGGTAGAATCTGTACACATTTCCGTGTACATCCGCGGACGCCCTAAATCTCTTAGTTTCACAATTTTTCATCAATATTGTTCACATTTTCAGTAGTGAATATTTTATATTCAAATCCCGTAATAAAAATAATTAGGCTTATCAAAAACATTGAAAGCTCGAAAACATTGATATATCAACACTTGGAGCGCAAGTTTTTTCGTCTTCAGTCTCCTAACCAGCAACCAAAATCAGTTCTTAAAGCTTGAAATTTCCCTGAGTTCGTCCTTTTGTTCACAAAGCAAAAATTTCCTACTGTGCTGCATGAAACTCAAACAAAGGCTTGACGCTGTCTTCAGTACGTTTTGACTTAGCTCTCTTAAATGTGAGTGGACCACGTCACTGAATTTTCAATTAAAAAATTCTTTTACAGTAACACTTACTTCCACAATTGTGAAAATATTCATTATATTTTTTCCGTTATTTTGAGGCTTTTGATATGACATTGACTTCTGTAGCGGCAAAACCTGTTTAGCTTTGTAAATTTTTTTCTTTTAATTTTTTTTATTGTAGAGTGCTTATTCGTAAACTCTTTTCAAAAGATAGCAAAGATGAAAGGTTATAACGGTAAGAGCCTCATTCCTTTACTTGTTACTTGTGTTACCTCGTTAATTGGAGGATGTAAATCATAAATGGAAGCGAAAAGACAAGATTTTCGAATTTCTCAGAAATTCCCAGTGTAATTCGACTAATTCACAGTAATTAACTTAGCTTCACGCAAGTGTTATCGATCAATGTGATACAAAATGGGTTGCATGAATTTTGACCCCGTAGTGGATGGTGAGACGACGCTCGCTTGTAACTCCTGCATTGCCTATTTGGCTCCTGAGTTAAGCCTGCGTGTCCAAGTGCAAAGCGGCGTCTACAAGTGACCGAAATCAGTCAGAGGACGGATAATTAGTATGAATTTGATACAGCCAATATTAGACAATGTTATTTTTTGTTGAAGTTCTCCTTGTAGAGTTCTCCAGCTTACAGCTTGAGTTTACAGTTACAGTTCTTAATTTTTACATCATACTGACGAGCAATATAACTTTTTGTTCAAAAATTCCATGAATCAAATTCGGTTGAAACACCTAAAAGAGTCAGCGAATTTACTCCACCAACCTTGTTCATTTTTAGCTTGTGAGATGTTCAGAATGTTTTCTTTACTTTGAGCAACTGAAACATTAATGTGAGAAAGCTTTTGTAATCCAGACATTGCACAGATGAAGAACAAAAATTCGCGAGCTTCAACTCTTCGATTTGATTTCGGGGTAAAAGTTGGGACTCCAGAGCTGTGAAAGCACTTGGAATTACGGCACCATATTAAATCCAGTGACCTAAAATTAAGAGCTGATGACCTTGAATCGTGTATTTGAAGCCTTGTTATCTTCAACACTGTGGCTACGAAGACTGCTGCTCTTGTTTTATCTGAACGCAATGATGCGTTTTTATTCTATCGTATAATTGCAATGAATATGAAGAACATTTCTCAATGGCTTATTACAGGAGCGGCAAAGTTTTCTAGCCTTTCCTTTATTTCACTCAAACTCTACAATTTTATTGCAGCAGGTAATCTTTCCGACTGAAATAACTTTCACTAAATGTGGAGTACGCTTATTCCTTCTGAATTATTCTCACGCCTCATTAGCGAATGTTTTCTTCGCCCATTGGTCGCTGCTGCATACAGACAGAAGTTCAAGCTGAAATTAAGCGTTAATTCAAGTGGAGCTGCATTGTGTTTGTCAGCACTCGAGGCAGTGTCTCCAATTTCAAGTCAAATACTCTATACTATGGTAATCAGATCCCTCTTCGCTGGAGTAAGAGTTGCGAAAATTTTGCTAGAATTTAGGGTGATCAGGCACATGGGCGTGAGAATGCAGTATTTCTATCATTAGTTTATCAAAAATCACTGCCTAATTCTATTACTTTTTCCATTTCTTTATCAGTGCAAGTTTTGATTCCTCAAAACTTTTCCACTGAAAATAATGAGATACACAATGAAACATCCAAATGTGTGTTAAAAAGTACATAAAACTTCAGGAGAATAGTGAACCTCGAAGTACGTGAGCGCATGATTTCACCCCTGCGTAAACACAGATGATTTAGTGCATGATTGCGTGCATTAGTGCGCATGATTTCACCCCTGCGCTGATGCACGAGACCCTGTAATTATATAATCAGCAGTTGTAAGTTGTAGCAATACAATTGTGATTGATAAGAGACATGGCCATTTCTGTATTCTTCTGTCAAAAAAATCAGTAAGCATCATACTGCAAACTTGAATTTGAAACTAAGTAAAGAAGTTTGCAATTTCACATTAAAAAAGGCAATACTTGTTCCAGAAGGAGTACGAAAAACATTGAGTTACTCCAGAGTTCAGTTACCAATGACCTGCTCGCACGATACTTGTATCATTAGTTACTCCGTAGCAAGATGGAAAATATGATTACGTCAGTGTTTTTTTGTATCTTTCTTCTTCGTGTAGATTAGTTTTGTAAAATCAATTTTCCAAATGTTTTCGATTTATATTAGATGATTTCCAAATGTTTCTACACTGATTTCTACACGTCATTGCCTGATGGGGTTCCTGCATGAAACTACGAGTAGGTCTGAGTATCGCTCCTCACCACTTGCATGCAAATACCTTGAATTACTTTTAAATTAAAGCTCATGAATTTTTCTATTTCCTCACATAGCAGTAAGAAATTTTTGCTAAAAAAAGAGAGAGATAGTGATGCTCTTCTCACTACCCCGTACTTCAAATAAATGGGCATTCGCTCAAGCAATAATTTCCTACAAATTGCTCGGAGACGCTTCAAATTATATCGAAGCAGAGAATCTGATGACCTTTAAATCACGAATAACTTTAATTGTTCACGCTTGTGCAATGGGAGAAAAATGATACCTCGGTAGAATGACGGCTTTTGGGAAATTTTCTCAAAATGGAGGTACGAGGGTTAGTCAAAAAGTTCTCAGACAAATGTCATAATTTTGAACTGAACAGAGATTTACGAGTTTTTACAAGTTGAAACCTGTCCTTAGAGCTTCCTTGATAACTTGCAGCTGTCTCATCAGTCTACGTCAGGTCAGCATCGAGAGGGCCGGGTTGCATCTTAATATAGTTATTTTCAACCCTGCAAATGGCAAATTTTGAGATCAGAGCTAACATCAAATTTTTAGCTAAATCAATTTGGAAACCTGTTAAGATCATCGAAGCTTTACGGCAGGCTTATGGAGACTCTGCACCATGTAGAGCAGTAGTTTATGATTGGATTAAACGCTTTAAAGAGGGAAGAGTCCAACTTGATGACCACCCACGAGGAGGAAGACCACCATAGCAACAAATGAAGAAGACATCTTTCTTGTACAGAACCTAGTGGAACAAGCCCCCCCAATTCAATCAGGAAGGCATTTACAAGTGGAAACATAGATTACAAAAGTGTATAGACAACAATGGAGCTTATGTTAAAAAATAAAAAAAATGAGTTGTTAAATAAAGAAATTATGGCATTTGTCTGAGAACTTTTTGATTATCCCTCGTATGTACACACACGCACACATATTAACAAATATGCGGATTGAAAATAAGTACAAAAAAATATTAAAGATAAAAAATGGAAAACAACCTACCTCTTACTACATCAAAAATGGCTGTTGAGCTCACTGTAATCCTAAGAAATTATTCGGAAAAAAAACTAAAAAGAAAAAGACTTCGATGAACGTAAAAATGAACTGGTTTAAAATTTCATAATGAGCTGTTATATGAAGAAATTATGGCATTTGTCTGAGAACTTTTTGACTACCCTTCGTATGTAGAGACTCATTCATTTTTCAATGGACAATAAAAAATATTTTCATTATATGTGTTTGGAAATCTAGAATATTTTTAGCTGAATCTGAGGAGTCGATCACATTATCTACGTTCAATAGAAAAATTATGCTGGGGTAAAAAATCATCGATCTACTGAATTGTAAAGAAAGCCTTTTTGTGTTACCTCTAAGCTTGAAAAAGTTCTTTCTGCTATGGGGCAAATAGAAAACAGCTTGAATTCCAAAGAACGGGTAATTATAGGCGAGAATATATACAATAGGTGAGAAATGATACTGTAGTAAAAATAATATTCAAAACTGTACGTCAAGGGCAATAGCCCTCCAGTGTAAATCAGGTCTCTTGAATTGTCAAAGCTCGCATTCAGTTTGTTGTATTTCAGGAATACTCATCTGACAAACGTTCTAGAAAGTTTCTAGACATTCTAGACTTTGCAAGTTTCCCATAAATACTTGCTTGCCAGTGCATCATCCCTCGTAGTATGGGAGGGTAGAACTGTTGGCTGGTTTTGTGAGTGCGACTGTTTCTCATAAAAAATTAATGTGAAGTAAAAGCCCTAACAATCTATAGCTCGTCGCAGAAAAAGTATTTAACAGTTATTTCCAAGTCGAATTTTCAATAAAAATTTACAGAGAACCCACGTGTTTGTACACAAATTATCTTCATGAATTTAAAAGTTGCTTGATTCAAATATACATCAATAGTGTATTCATGTACTTTCACTATACGTACAACCAGCTGAAAAGACAACTTAAAGAGTTAAATTTGCAACGATTCTTTCAGATGCTCCAATTTGGTCAGCACTTTTATGATTTTTGTATGAACAATGAAACCGTGTAGGAAAAAGCCGATGCTTCCTCCTGCAAAGAAGATGAAAGAGTCACAGCTCACCGCCCCAAAATACAAGGACTCGTGAAAATGAAACGCAATGAACAGGCAGCGGTTGTCAAAATGGCAAAAATATCTGTGTCAAATAGCATACCATGTGACAAGATCGCCATTCGTGACTTGACAAGCAGATAATGATGAATTAATCGTTATATATCTCTTAAACGCAACATCATAATCGAAGCATCCAAATTAATGGTAATGGGTTGTACTGAGAAAATTACCTATAAAGTTGAATATCACTCTTCATGTTTTCCATTCGGAGCACCATTTACTTGCAGAGAGTTTTGTTAGCGTTATCTTAGTTTTCTGATGTTAATTACATTTTACAGTCAATTGTATTCAAAAAGTGCAAAAGACTCAACAGGCGCTGCACGCTGTATATCAGTACTCGTATTCAGGTTTCTGTGAAGTTGGGTATTTTCCGTAAGGTGTTTGCGGAGCGTTAGAAGGATTTTCTACCCGGATAAACCTGACATCACAATGGTCAATTTTAAAAATGAAATTTACCGATCTTCATACCGGAAGTGTATCATCAGATCAAAATTGATCGAGAGCAATTTGTTTCCTGATAAATCATTCACTAATGAGAACAACGTACGATGACATGAGCAATGCTGTGTCTCAGTTACAAGCACTTGAATGTAGAAGGTATGGTCAACACTTTGGACACATTAACTTTCTTTTCCAGTTCTCTCTCTTTGGTTAACTTTCTCTTTCAGTTGAGTAATGCACTATCTATGTGACTATAAACGAGCTGGATGAAGTGCGTTTGTGCATTTTTTTTCGAGGGTCATTATTAACATGATTTGTTTTTGTTTTTTAGCGGAAATTTTCGATGGTTAACAGCAAATGAGGATGTGCTAAAAGTTATAAAACATGGAAAATTTATTAATTTGTTGAGTGAATGCAAAATTATGAGTTCTAAATGGAGCAGCTAGCTAGAGAACGCCTTCTTTCATTTTGTAGCCGTATGAATGGAACTGGAATCGTTTCAGCGGAGATAACTGTCTCCATTGCTCGATTAACCAATCATGAATTACATGCTTCCTTCATACATCGAGCACTTATATTACCAGTCATATTTATGAAATCATGGAACCATCATCCAACTGTTTAAGTTTCATTATTGCTCCTAACATAGCGTAATATTATACCTGTTTAAAGCAAGTTAACTTAAAAATTATATTCACACACGTACTACTAGTCAAATACTTGTAAGAAAAAGCATTTAAGTTTAACATTCCTCCATTTATTTCAAAAATATTTTGAGTTATTTCAAAAAAATTATTCATTGAATAGCTGCAGCTGTGATCATTTATCTAATATTCGTTATCGAAGAACTCACATACGCGCATGTATCGACTTACGGTGGGCAGCCACCTGCTCAAGTGTGAGCATGAGTGATGGTATGCGATCATCTGTTAACTGGTTTTTGAAGCATCGGAATTATTTGAATTGAGAAAATTTTGAAATTTATTTCTCAGCGTGAACTCGTAGCTTTTTAGGGAAGATCAACTTCTAGCTTAGAGCAGGGATATTCACTCCCTTATGGAAGGCCATGGCTCGCGCTGGCACTCGTTGAATCAGGGAATTCTAGCAGTCGTAATAAGAGGTAATTGTAGTCAATTTCATGGTAATCAATTACTTCTAAGCATTTCTCTCATGAATTTGTTCTGTTGTGCATTAGTAATATATTGTGAGCTACTGTTCAATCGTAAGCTTACGTGTAATTTACTGGGGGTGTACACTTCGAACTGGAAGGGTCCAGATGGGTCGGTGATGATGGCTGTAATGTTGAAGGTGGCGCCAGCGTAGGGCTGCGCAACATCTGGGCCATTGATGTCGATTTTGCTCGGGTAGGAGTAGGACTGGAATGTAGGATAGAGAACAGAAAACGTATTTCCATGAAAGATGCAACAATAATCGCTTTGAACACGTTTTGTGACTGAGATTGAATTTTTATGCAGGTGGTAAACGCATTCAGAGAATAAGATGGTGCCATTGCCAACTCTAAACCTAGCACTGAGGGATAACATGCATTCTTTAAGAAGAGCGAATTCAAAGGAATATTCAAGAACACACAGATATTTCTAGTCCGTATTGGGGCAGGAAATGTGCATCTAGCTTTTTAGCATTGATAAACAAATTATTTATGCCTGCAGAGTAAATAGTTGAGTTTAAGCACATCAAAAATAGTTGAGCAAGAACATTCCAGAATGGGCTTCCATGAACATGAAAAACGGAGGCGCCAATGATAGAAATTTGCACGTATGTGAGCAACCTCACTAATTGAATTATTTCACTATTTCTCAGAAGAACTAAGTGCAAAATTTCTAGAAATGAATGAAACTTCCTGCAACAAATCCTGGTAATTTCTCTGTCGTTCTATAGAAGAAATGACGTTCTGAAGCGCAGATCCAGTATAGCGAAGAAATGACCAATCTTACTTGATATTAAACAACACTTTAAAAACAATCAATGCAAATCATGTCACCTACAGGGGTTTTCAAGCTTCTGAGCTATCGAGAGTGTGATCATGTAACAACGGCCACACTTCAGATCTTTAGAAATCTTTCGTGCGCTCTTTTGTCTTCCGTAGCTGTGCTGCACTCGGTTGGATCCGTCCTCTCTACATTAATTCTATAGAGACACTAACACACCGATGTCTACCAGTTTTCTTCAAGTCCAGGACGAAAACCCGCTGGACTTGAAATAATACTTGCATTCGAATGAGAGTATTGAAAAATACTTGACGATAAGCTTCTTAGTAAGATAAGATGAGGTTGATATAGAAAATGAAAAGAATGAGTAAATGCTCTTTGTCGGTTATTCCATACGAGATATATGTGTGCATTCTTCCTCATAATAATAAATTAAGCTCCTTTTAAAATATTTTTAATCTTCAGTTAGCAACAATGTATGTAATCTTCCAAGTCTCATTTTCTACGTTGCGAGCAAAACTGAGCAACCTTTTATTATAATTCTCGATATTAGAAAGTAGTTTGATATAGAGAAGGCTCTTGAAGCTCAATAATTCCCACTGGTTAAAAAAAATTTAGCTCCTGAAAAATGAATATTGTACATTTGCTCTTTAACACGATTCGCGATCGCGGATCTGAGGATCTGTCCACTCAGTAAAGAATCTCCGAATCACGTTACAGTTGCGCTTCTATCAAAATTTTTTTACAGAATTCTCCTTTCAACTTCAACTCGCACTCGCTTTACTCGAACGGTAATTGTTGCTCACTAATTTAAACTAAAGGCGAATAGTGCAGAAGAGAGAAATTACTTTTTTTACGTTTCTTTCCATACATTGAAATGGATTCGAAAAACATGCTAATTCACAGTACCTGCGTCTAAAATTGAAAGAATATTTGCTCAGTCAGTTATCTTTCCCACTTCAATTTCTTTGTTTATTTCTTCATAGTTTGTGTGCGGGTTAAGTAATTACAGTGCGGAAGTCAGTTTAATATTTCCATTCCTGATACCTGCACTCTCTCGTGCACTTTCTGATGATAACTATCATATATTTGTCAGCTCTTTGAGGTGACGAGAGAAATTAAGGCCTTGCTCAGAGACGCCAGAATTAGTTCCAGTCTCGATACTTCGAGCTGTCTACTCATTCTCATGTTCATTCGAAAATGCTCAGAAGAGCGTGGGATGGAAGAAACTTACTACCTTTAAAGACACTTAATCGCCTAAGAAATAAAATAACGGTACCAATCAAAGAGAAAAGAGAAGCTCAGCAATGTTCAGTACCACGATAAGTGAGTGCGCGCTCTGCGGCGTATTTTCTGAAAGTAATTCGATCAAAAACTTCTCTTTTTCGATACATTCAAACCCTATCATCTTAAATTTCTTATCATTTAGCTTATTGTGAAAAACAAAGAAGTTTATATGCTGTACAATATAGTCGAAAAATTAAGACGAGTGCAATGAAGAACTAAACTTGATGAAAAATCCTTCGCAATTTAGTTATTTTTGTTACCAACCCTAGCAGTTAAAACTTCTGAATAATTGTTATTTAAGAAGTTATAATAAGAGTATTTGACACTATCTGATTTACACAGGCATCAAATTACCGAAGACATTGAGAAGGCATAGGACGCCTGGCTGACCCACACGTAGTTGTCGCCATCGTATTCTGCTCCTGCGGTCACAATGGCAGAGTCGTTGAGGTAGTCGGTATTGGTGATGAGCGACGCGTCGAATGTGATCTTTATGGTGCTGTCGGTGTAGTCAGAGCCTCCAATAGCGGCGCTGTTCTTGATTTGCCCGAAATTGATTGTTGCTCGGTCGTTCTGGAGCAAAATCGTGTGCTTGGTAAGCCTAGGTTTTATTTACAGATGCATAAATAATATGACGCAAACTTTTCTTTCGCTCACTTATCTACAGGTCTTTGTAACTAATTCTGCCGTGAAGCTGTTCTCTACGATTACCTTACGAACTCTCAGCGTATTATTTTACGCATACGCCAGAAATAAGCATGAGATAAAATGAATTCGTTGATGAAAGCATAGCTACCAGTACTTGGTGCAGTGTGACCTGTGAATTAAGAACCGCGAGACTGGCTCCTTGTCGGCACAAAAAAGCGCTGGAATACGCTCGCAATTACATGAGAACTCTACCCAGGTGCGCTCGATTAATTGAATAGATAAGTACTCAAACTTTCCTTTGACATTGTGGGAAGAATTCCTTGAATTGTATTTTTAGCGTAAGGACAATAGCACCGTTAAACCAATGCCCATGCATCTTTATTTTCAAGGCATATTTTCAAAGGGCTATGTGGTTAGATTTCACGACCATGGGATAAAAGCAGGCAGCATCGTTCGCCCTGCGCAGGCGCAGTCGACCAAACTGCGGTCCCCGCGCATGCGCAAAAGAATGTGTAAACACAGTTGAGGCAAGTTTCTTCGTACGATTGTTCATATGCATCGATTATGAATGGTATTTTCGTGACAAGCTGACTTGAAAAACTCAACAAAAAATGTCGCCCAAAGCATGCCGGAGACGAGCGTATTTGAAAAAAATACCGAAATAGAGGTGTTCAGTCATGTAGCTGGCCTATTCTTATGTTTTTTCGATTTATCAGTTAGAAATATTTGGTAATTAGTCCTCTTGTTAGGTTTCTCAGTGTTGCTGAAATTTATTGTAAACTTATATTAACATACATTCATTTCAGAACATTTTGCCCCTGTAATTATGTCCAAGACGCATCACAGTAAAAACATAGACAAGATTTTGTCGAATATTTTAAAATTTTGATTTATAACTGCTCCTCATAATTATCATATCAAATAAGACCTAAGTGTATTATTTGATATGATAATTTAGAAAAAATTCCTCCGAGGTTCAAGTTCCAGCACGTGACGCCCTGTTGTAATTTTGGGAAATCACGCGAAAGAAAAAATTAGATCCATGTAAAGAGGACCTCTCATAAAAATGCATGCTTGGCTGATTTCGGTGAATGTTCCCGTCAACTCTCAGTTGTGGAAACGTCTGCACTAAATTTAAGTTAGATAAGAATAGATCAGCTTGGTTTAGATTGGTTGGCAGATATTTAAAATATCTTTTAACGCAGAGAAGCGTCCACTTGCTGCTA